>CM054380.1:62608346-63808346 GCA_028858755.1 Ara ararauna
TTGAGTATGTAACCCACTATATGTAGCTACAATAGCAAGATTAATCTTTTTATTATCTGGATTTATGGAAACATAAAAAGCTCTAGGCACCTAAACATATAATAAGGAAGGCAAATTAACATCAACAACATGAGCTATCCTAGTAATTTCCTCTATGTGTAAAGGGAAAATAAACCTCTTTGCTATGTACTAATCCCAGCCCAAATATTCCCGCAGCCCTCAGCTGCCCTCTTCCTCCTCAAAAACTTGGGAACAGAGAAGGGGGCTTTACAATATGCCTAAAAGACCAGCAGTAAGCTGGCTTCAGAAAAAAGAAGAGGGAGTGGGAAACCCCAAGAACAACAAAGCACAACCCTCTTCATCCCTCCTGAACAACTCTCAGCATTTTTTGATATGAAAAGAAGCCTTCTGGCACCCCCCAGGCTATGTTCATCTTTAGCAAACAAGAACTGTGTGTTCTTTCCTGTTACCCCGATCGCTCGCTCTCTTGTTGTGGGTTTGTTTTTTTTTCTTTCCCAAGTGAGGGTAACGCACAAAATCAGAGGCACTTGGATCGTCAAACATTTATTTTTTAAACTTCCTAATTTGACATTATCCACATTCTGCAACCAAACCGAAAATCTGGATGTTGATAGCAAAGAGAAACAGCCAGGTCGCAGAACTGCCTTTCCATAGCGCTGACAATCAGGCAGCATTACTAACCCCAACAACTGAAAGCCATTAACTAGATCCCCCCAAGCTGGGAAGCTGGTTCAAAACCCACAGCGTTTCTCTTTTGTGATTCGTATTTTCTGCCACAGCTGTTTCATGGCATGTGTTTAAGAAAATGAGCTAAGAGACAATCTTTAGAACATCTTTTACTGTTGCTTCTATATATAATCTCCTAATACTTGTAAAGGCTACAAAACTAAATATGCTGTCACAGATGTGTCTTGTGAGTTCACAAATGCAAAGCTGAGCTTTTACTTTCGCCTTACACCCCTACCATTTTGGTCAGCTTACAAAATAATTCTCCCACTTCAAATCATTGCAGAGCTACAATCCACTACATTTTGTAAGAAACAAGTGACAAGAAATCTGAACCAATACCAGCACTACCAATTACAATTCTAAATAAGCTTGGGTATTTCTGAATCTAAAGTGAGGCTGAAGAGAGGAAAACTTACATATATTTGAGGGAGAGGATGTTCTAGCATCTGTACACTGTAGTGTTACAAGAAATATAGATGCAATCCCGTAAGACAGTAAATTCCATGAAGTGAATGTTATTACAGAAAAGAACATCTGTTTAAATTTCATTCCAAGTGTCCTTAAAAGTTACAGAACAGCTGATGCCATAAAAAGCCCACAGCTAATTCTTAAAAGAATAAAAATAATAGATAAATCAGAATAAATCCACAGTGCAAACCAATAACCCTTGTGAACAAACGGAACCAAACCAAAGTAAATGATCAAAACCTCACACCTGTCTGCACAGCCCAGCCAGTCACACTCACATTTGATCCAGTTCCCTACTCAGACATGAATTCTAGAGAAAGTGTGAAAGAAAAAACATGAAAGCAAAAGCAAGACATCCTCCACGTCCTACTGACTGCTCTAAAGTGAAGGCTCATGAACACTCCTGATCTTTACACTGAAAACAGTGATGGATGTGAATATAATCTATGTGCTGGTCAACAGGCTGAAAGCAGAGTAGAAATATTTTTAGACTACACCCTCATCTTTATTACAACCCTTCTGCTGCTAGTGATGCTCACAGAAGACCCTGTCTTTCCGTACTGACTCCCCACATAACCCCACAGCATCTTGCCACAGAGTTTTTAGCCCAAAAAAGAGAAAGTACCCAAAGATCCCCTAAGTTCATTAGCTGCACCACTAGTGCTCCTGCAGAGGAGGCAGGCACTGGTGGTCTGTGGCAGGCAGAAATGCAGCCACTGCTGTGGGTCCCACACAACAGGGCCTCTGCTGCAGGGACACAGGGTGAAACAGGCTGGACCCGAAGCAGGCGTTGGATTCTGGACTGAGCACATGCTTGTGTTCAGTCTGTGCTTTGCCTTTGGGAGTGCCAAAAGCAGACAGCAAAAGTCTGCACTGCATTTCTGCAGGAATGTTTCAGACTGGTAGAGCTTACTGTAGGTACAAGTGTAATGTTTATCTGGAGAGAGGGATTTCCTTAAAACTACCACTGTTCTTACAGTGCTACCCATGAAAAAAGCAATTCTCACACACTAAAAAATATGCTTTCATATTGACTGGCCAATGCAACAGACAGAAAGGAGCATCAGGTATGGGAAAAAACCTGTAACCTTAAATACAGGTCTTCCTCCTCTGCTTCTCCACAGCAGCAATAAGTCCTAACAGAAAGGTCACAGTGTCTCTTGTTTCTTGGCAGTTAAAACTCACGAAGCTCAGATGTTATCCCTAGACATACAACCCCCCCTTGCTCTCTTTGATTTGTATTTCCATTCTTTCATTACTGAGAAGCTTTTCTGGTTACTACCCCTGCAAATAACCTAAAAACAAGGTTGGATGCTTCCATTTGTTTTGGAAACACAGATAGGAAAATACGACAGGAAAACAAACTTTTGGAAGAGCTACTGGCATTTTGTACACAAATGAATGCCTGTTTATACTGCTGGAACAGCCGAAGCACATGGCAGCTCGTTCTACAGGTGAAGAACAAGCAGCACCAGCAGCACTCTGAAAACATTTGCTGTAGTGTACCCAGTGTAGCAGACCAGACACGGTCTCCAGAGAAGATCCTTCCATCGGTGCTGTAAAACATTGGCTCTAGGTTTGATCCGTTCTATACTTGAGGCTACTCTCCTGAGCTCTAAAGCTGCAGTCCTTTACAGCACTCACACGCCTCCCTCCACTGTACCGGGGCACACGTTAAAAGCAGAGCTTGCAGCAGGTAAAAGGCTAACCTGTGACTGCGTAAAGAGCCTCCCGTGACACCCGGCGGGAGCCGGGACCTCCCAAAGCCGCCCTACAAACCGGGCAGAGGCTGCAAGCGCCCCAACGTGTCCACTTGCGGCGCAACGCGGCCAGAGAGCTTTGGTCTTGCCTGGAAGAGCCATCTCTCGGTGGTTACGTACTAGTGCTCAAGGGAGGTAACCTGAAGTTCGTCGGTGGAGGCATACTTTTCCGACGTTTTAAGTATCATTTTCATGGACGTTAACATTGCCGCGGCTGGTTATTACGAGCTTCGATGTGTGTCATGAAGCTCCTAATGAACTGTAATGAACTGAGCTCCAAGAATACCTGAGAAATACCTCGTAGGGAAAGCACTCTGCTTTTGTCTGGGTTTATCGGACTGTTTGAAACACCTTCCCTACTGAACCACGGCAACGCGGTGAAGAGCGCTGGTAACCTCACACCGTATTCAAAACCCGCCGCGACTTTTCTCGCGGTCGGAACGTGCCCGCGCGGTGCGTGCGGACGGGACAGGAACCGCCACTTCTCCCACAGCCGTGCGGCTGCCTCAGGAGGACCGCGCCGGCCGCGCTCGCACCGCCTCGGGGCGCCCCCTGCCGCCCGCCGCGCACAGCCCCGCGCCCGGACCGGGACGGGGAACGGCACCGCCCCTGGGTCACGTGGCCCGGGCCTCGCCACACCCGCGGCGCGCGGTTTGTCCCCGGCCGTACGCCGTAGCGCCGCCGCTGCCGGTGCGGCACTTCCGGCGCGGGGGCCGGGCAGGATGGTGAGGCGGCGCTGCGGTGCTCGGGGCTGAGCCCGGCCGCGCGGGGCAGGGGCTGGGATGGTGGTGCCGGGATGGTGGTGCCGGGATGGTGGTGCCGGGACGGCGGTGCCGGGACGGCGCGGCCACGGCCCCCTCAGGCATCGCCCCGCCGTTGCCCGGCATTGTGCGGAGTCAGCGCCGGGCCGGTAGGCCGCTCCGGCGGCAGCGGCGCGGGGAGCGCGGCGGGCTGCCCTGAGGCCGAGCGGGGCTGCGGGGCGGGCGCGGTGCCGCCGCGGCTCAGCTCGCCGCGCTAAGTAGGTTTTGTAGCGGGGGGTCCGCAGCGTCCCGGCAGCAGGGCCGCCCCGCGGGAACGGCCTCGTGCTGGAGGGGCAGCGCGGCTGGCCCGCTCTGCTCGCGGGAGGCGGTGGGAGCTCTGTGGTACGCGCTGCTTCGTGCTGCTCGTGGGTTTGCACTGGCAACAAGTGAGCTAAGCCCACGATGCGGCGCGACAGCGCAGACCTAACGCTGGGCTTGGCCTTCCGGCCTCATAACTCCACGCTTCTCATTGTATGCTTTTGGCGATAAATTGAAATGTATTAGTGATTTGTTTGGATAAGAGGAATCTAATGATGTCATCTTTTTACGTGGACCTGCCCATGGGTTTCACAATAGTCTGCTCATGTCTGTTGTTTTGGTTTTTCTTAGGGTCAAAGTCAGAGTGGTGGACACGGTCCTGGTGGCGGTAAGAAGGACGACAAGGTAACTAAAACCACAGCAAAGGCTTTTACTTACGTGTTGAAGTGAGGGTGCGTTACTACAGAGAGTGGCTGCAATAGGCTTCATATTACAACCTACAACTGTTTTTTGGTTTTGTACTCGGAACCGCACAAAATTCTGCTCTTGCTGGCTTTGATGAAATGCCTTCTCTCTTGTGGGCGCGTAATGGAGGAAACGGGTTGCTGTTCAAAAATAGAAAAAGAGGTTAGCTGTAAAGGCAAACTGAAGCTATTTGACACTAGTAGTATATTTGTTAAAATAAGATATAAATCCATGAGGGTTAGGAAAGATGAGTTGCCTTCAAGCTGCCAAGTTACTGGTTTTGGTTTGAAAATGGCATCACACTTTTATCTGCATAAGGTCTGTACTTGGTGTTGTGGACCATTAGAGTTCTTTCCAGTTTTGTTTGGAGATGGAAGTACAATGCACATGGGAAGCTGTGTCTGAGCTGGCCGACTGAATGTGCTTTACCTGTGGGTTAAAATGCAGCAGAAACATTCAGATTCAGCATTTGCCTCATCCTTCTGTGTCTGAGTTTTACTTGTGATTTCCTTCAGGCTTCTGTGTGCTGTATTCACTGGAAATTGGCAGAAATCTAAATTTGCTACTAAATGTAAAATAAGCAGAAGACATTTCTGAACTTGGCTAAAGAATAAGAGTATTTCTTTTGGGCTTCTCACTGTGTATCATAAAGGAGACAGTTTTGTTATGTATCCATTCACTTCAGCTGAGCACTCTCAGTCTGTGCACCTGACGTCTGTGTGTGTTTTTCATGGTTAATAACCCAAATTGTTTTTTCATGGATTTTATTTTTATGAATAAGGATAAGAAGAAGAAATATGAACCTCCAGTTCCAACCAGAGTGGGGAAAAAGAAGAAGAAAACAAAGGGACCAGATGCTGCCAGCAAACTCCCCCTGGGTAAGTGTCCTGCCTGCCCCAGCAGTGCTGTGGACAGTGGCCTTTGAGAGGTGCAGAGGTGTCCTTTCCCCTTGAGCTGGCTGGGTGTTGGTCACAAATGGTGTAACAGAAGGGCAAATGTAATCTTATTTTGTGCTTTTACATTAGTCTTATTTTGTGCTTTTACATTAGTTAGAAATAAATTATCGTTATGCAAGGTGGAGCCGAAGAATTCGTGAGTGAGACAGAGAGAGAAATCGAAATGAGGAGAAATGAAGGGGAAACATTATCTTTAAAGATGGGGTTTTTTATGTAGGATTGCAGTGGGACAAGTAAAATAGTGGCTGCTGCTCACATAGAAGTTATTGGCAAAAAATAAAGTAGAGTTTCTGGTAATGAATTAGTGAATAATTGGTGATACGTCAAACTTGATCTAAAGTATTGTCATTCCACTTGGATTGCAGTGACTCCTCACACACAGTGCAGACTCAAATTGTTGAAATTGGAGAGAATTAAAGATTACCTCTTAATGGAGGAAGAATTTATCAGAAATCAAGAACAGATGAAACCTTTGGAAGAAAAACAAGAGGTGAGGCTTGAGTTAACTGTTACGTCTAATATTACAGTAAGTGCTCTAATGTGAACTGCAGGCAATTGGAATAAAGTGCCATGAATGTGTAAGTCAGTGCAAACATACCGTGTGTGTTACAAATATTTGTTAAATCTCAGTTACTGTCCAAAAAACAGAAGACTTTTTTTCTAGCGGTGTAATGGTTTTAGTCCAAGTATTGGTTACTACAGATGAGGCCGTGGTGGTTTTTAGTTTGTTAGTGGTCTGTCCAAGTGCAGCTCCCAGGTAGTCATCAGCAGAGACAGAAAGAATATTCTAGCTGTGCACATCCATATGGTAGTATCTGTAGAATAGGACAAAAACAGTAGTGGATTTTGTTACTGGCCTCTGCTATTACACCTTCTAGTGCAGCAAATCAACCACAGGGAAAAAACGCTTGTGTTCAGTGTGAACTGTTGAGCCAGTGTTGTACAAGAATGTTTTTGCCTGCGTTCTTGAGTTGTTTCTTGGGTTCTTCTTGGCAACAGGAAGAAAGATCAAAAGTGGATGATCTGAGAGGAACACCGATGTCCGTGGGTACGTTGGAGGAGATCATTGATGACAACCATGCTATTGTGTCCACATCAGTAGGGTCGGAACACTACGTCAGTATTCTGTCTTTTGTGGACAAGGATCTGCTGGAGCCAGGCTGCTCTGTCTTGCTAAATCATAAGGTGAGCTGGTTTTATAAAAAGAAGCACAAGTTCTTGTGCTGGTTTTGACTGGCCTTTTTTTCTGAGAATCGCAGGAGAGCTGATGCTGTTTATTTCAAGCATCTAAATAGATGGGCATTGGGATTAGGCTTGAGCTTGTATTAACTGTGCTTGCTTGATTTGACAACTCTTATGTTTGAATTAGGTTCATGCTGTGATCGGAGTCCTGATGGATGACACAGACCCTTTAGTTACTGTGATGAAAGTGGAGAAGGCTCCTCAAGAAACATACGCTGACATTGGTGGCCTTGACAACCAGATTCAAGAAATCAAGGTACTCAGTTGTACTGATTTGCACTGTTCAGCAGGCTGCTGATGTACCTGCTGTGCTAGGGGCTTGTAAGTGTCACCACAGGGCAACTGCTGCTCCCACAGTGTTCATCTCTATCTTGCTCTAGAGTCTTTCTTCATTTGGTTTTGCTAGGAAGGTTCATGGGCCTAAGTCTCTAAGGTGGGAGCATACCCATCCACAACAGTACATACAGAAACCTTTCATTGGGGAACCCTGAGCTCTTAAGATCTCTGCAATAACTTTTGCAAAAACTATTGTTTTGCAGCATACAAGGTTACTGATTGTTGCATGATGAGAGTTAAACTGTAAGAAGTGCAGAGGTTGCTTTGAGTGTCTGGTGCCATACAGTCTGAGGGTTTTGTGTGTAGGGGCTTGGGGCTTGTTTTGTGTTTGCATTTGTTTGTTGGTGGGTTTGGGGGGTTTTGTGTTCAGTTGGGTTCTGGTGATTGGTTTTGGGGTGTTGTTTTGTTTTTTTCTTTGGGGGGTTGGGTGTGTTTTTGTTTTCCCTATGAGCAGATTTCTATCTGAGCCCTCATAAAAGTCAACCCTTTTTCTTTGATTTACATGTTTTCAAAATCACTGATGAGATCTGCAGTGTCTGGTAACTCATGGTGGAAGACATCCTTTCATAAGGCGTCCTCCATAAACATTTGGGAGTCGGGGACTCCAGGGTTCAGATTCAGTGTTGGAGGAGGGGGATCACACACTGCTTCTCTTCCCCATGTCAGGTGGGAACAACAGGAAGACTGTTCAGATAGGATAGCTGTCTGCCTTAGAACTGAGGCAGTAGAGAGACAGGCTTTTCAAGGTCTGTCATGAAATCAGTTAAGTTCTTTTTGCCTTCATTACTTTTGTTAATGCTGTTCTTGAGATGCCCACAGAACTATGCAGAGCATTCACTCGCTGTTTTTCTTGTGCTGCAGGAGTCTGTGGAGCTTCCTCTCACCCACCCTGAATACTATGAAGAGATGGGTATAAAGCCACCAAAGGGAGTCATTCTGTATGGCCCACCTGGCACAGGTATCTTTTACGGTACAGTAACAGCTCTGCTGCGCTAACACAAGTGAAGTAGATATACTTGGTTAGTATTAAAGCGCTGCCAAGTCTGTCAGAGATTTTGTGCGACTGCTTTGTTAAAGTATCTCCCTTCTCTCTGTTCCCCCCCCACCCTGCCCCAGACTAACTACAGTATCTCTTCCCATCCAAACCTAGGTAAAACTTTACTAGCCAAAGCAGTGGCCAACCAGACTTCAGCAACCTTCCTGCGAGTGGTTGGTTCAGAACTTATACAGAAATACTTGGGTGACGGTCCAAAGCTTGTGCGCGAGCTGTTCCGTGTGGCTGAAGAACATGCCCCATCCATTGTCTTCATCGATGAAATTGATGCCATTGGCACAAAGAGGTACAGTATTCCAGCTCTGGCTTCACACACAAGTGTTCCTAGGGACAGTAAATGGTTTGCTAGAAACATCTCTTTGCAACCATATTGGTACTCAGTTTCCTAGCTCTGCTACCATAGAATCATAGAATAGTTAGGGTCGGAAAGGACCTTAAGATCATTAGTTCCAACCCCCCTGCCAGGGGCAGGGACACCTCCCACTAAACTATGTCACCCAAGGCTATGTCCAACCCGGCCTTGAACACCACCGGGGGTGGAGCATTCACAACTTCCCTGGGCAACCCACTCCAGTGCCTCACCACCCTTACAGTAAAGAATTTCTTCCTCATATCCAGTCTAAACTTCCCCTATTTAAGTTTGAACCTGTTACCCCTTGTCCTGTCACTACAGTCCCTAATGAAGAGTCCGTCCCCAGCATCCCTATAGGCCCCCTTCAGATACTGGAAGGCTGCTATGAGGTCTCCACGCAGCCTTCTCTTCTCCAGGCTGAACAGCCCCAACTTTCTCAGCCTATCTTCATACGGGAGGTGCTCCAGTCCCCTGATCATCCTCGTGGCCCTCCTCTGGACTTGTTCCAACACTTCCATGTCCTTTTTATGTTGAGGACGCCAGAACTGCACGCAATACTCCCAAGTGAGGTCTCAAAAGAGCGGAGTAGAGGGGCAGGATCACCTCCCTCGACCTGTTGGTCATGCTCCTTTTGATGCAGCCCAGGATACAGTTGGCTTTCTGGGCTGCAAGTGCACACTGCTGGCTCATGTCCATTTTTTCATCAACCAACTCCCCCAAGCCCTTCTCTGCAGGGCTGCTCTGAATCTCTTCTCTGCCCAACCTGTAGCTGCGCCTGGGATTGCTCTGACCCAGGTGGAGGACCTTGCACTTGGCATGGTTAAACTTCATCAGGTTGGCATCAGCCCACCTCACAAGTGTGTCAGGGTCCCTCTGGATGGCGTTCCTTCCCTCCAGCATATCAACTGAACCACACAGTTTGGTGTCATTGGCAAACTTGCTGAGGGCGCATCTCATAATACTCTTCTTGACATAAATGTTTTTAACAAGTGAAACTTGAAATAAATAACTTCTCCAAAACTAAAATATACCACAGCCTTTTCATATTAAATAGGTATGACCAGAAACATAGCCCCTGTTCTCTAGCTACCTGTTAGGATCTCTATGACGCAGTGTCTTAGGCAGAAGGAGACCCTGTGTATAAGTTCATAGGTTATCCCTTAAGGGCAGATCCAAATCCAGTTACCTGTTTCACCGATTCAACTGTAAAGCAGCGTCCTTCATGCAGAGTGTATCCATTTCTCATTTTCATCCCAGATAGGTGGCTAAATGCTTACTTTTTTAAAGTATTACATATTGAGCTACAGAGCATGATGCTATGGAGAAGCATTGCTTGTGCCATACTATTGTTCAGCCTGTATCTGAGTTGTATTACTTTGAAAATTCCATAGGTTGGTTGGAACTGTCCAATCCAATAGTCTTTAAAGTAGTCAGATGTTCTTAAATAAGTAAAAAGGTGCTCGTACATACTGCTACACAGCTACTATCCTGAATCTCCAGCCTAAGGCAGCTTCTGCCTCATGTAGCATGTAGAAAGGATTGGACTGATGGTGAAGTGTATAACAAGTGCAATTCTTTGTAACCTTTACGTTGCTTTGAACCGTTGCTGAATATAACTGCACTGGTTTGGGTGCAGATTGTCTAGTCTGGTACTAGCAAAACGAAATAGCTGAGCTACAAAGTGGAGAGCTATGGCCACTGGTACCTGTGCTTCGGGAAGATCAGAGTTAAACCTGAATCCACACTAGCAGGGCTGAAGGGTGCTCAGTCACAACTGCGTGTGTAAGGAAAAACTCTTGAAATGGAAAAGGTGTGACAAGGTGTGTTTTCTATGAAGTGGATGCATGTGCTTTAAATAATGAGGGGGTTTCCTTTTTATGTTAATTTTTTCCTGGAAAAAGCACAGATTTCCTTTGCAGGATTGCTACTACTTTCCCCAGCTACAAGAATAGTTCAGTGTCTCTTTTCGTAGCTTGATGTCACAGTATGATTCTGAAAAGGTGCTTTTTGTTTTCTATGGTTGAACATTAAATAATAATCTATTACGGGTGTTAAAAACCCCAACTAAGCGCCACACACTGTTCTAGTGGTGTGTTTGTAGCAGTTTTGTGAAATACATTCTCAAGTTTTCTAGGCGGTTTTTTTGACTCTGTTGTTCTCTTATAGGTATGATTCAAATTCGGGTGGCGAGAGAGAGATCCAGCGTACAATGCTGGAGCTGCTGAACCAGCTGGATGGGTTTGACTCTCGGGGGGATGTTAAAGTTATCATGGCTACGAACAGAATAGAAACACTGGACCCAGCTTTAATCAGGCCAGGTAAGAGACTTCCTGTTGCGGGAAGTCGCTTCTTTTGTGAGAGGACTTGTCAAACACGGACTGGTGAAAAGAACACCAGTTACTGGGTTGTCTTTATCCACCATCTCATCTATGTTGGGGCGTCTGTTAAAATCGGAACCCATTCACAAGCTTCCAGATGGGAGAAAAACCTTCAGAAGAGAAGAAACATGTAAATTCCTTTTGTGTATGCAAGACTAATTTGAATGTTGCTCCTTTGTATGAAGATGGCACACCTATTTTAAGTCATTGTTGGGGCAAGGTGTGGTGCAGCAGCAGCATTTTGTTCCTGCCTTCAGCAGCTGGGGGAGGTGGGGTAGCCTCACGGGTCAGAACTTGGTCCAGGATTTTGACACCAGGAAGCCGGGCTGCTTCTGTACTGACCTGGCCTGCTGCTGTCATTCAGGGGACAAGTAATGCCTTATTTTGGCATACGTATTACATGTTGAGCCAAGAGCTTGAAGAGGTACAAGCAGTATTTTTAAATGGTCACTAAAAATGTACAGGAACATAATACATCTGGGGGCTGTTCGATTGGAAGGTAGAAAGCAACACAGAGAAAAAAGGAATAAGCTAAGCATCCCCTTGGGGTCCTCAAGTAAACCCACAGTATTTAAGAGATTGTGAAGATGCTCCTAAAGTAGAGGTAAGATAGAAAGAAAAGGTAATTTAAGCTGAAATTGTCCAAAAACTGCTCTGAGCACTCACTGGACTGCGGGGTTTATATAAAACTACACCGTGTGGGGTTGCTGAAGTGTGTTTGTGGTTTTTAAATGAAGTCTGGTTTTGTCACCACACTCCTCCAAATCAAAGCCAGGGCTGTTAGAGCCCAGAGGAGATACTCTTACATCAGTATTGAAAGACAAGCTGAGATGATCTAAAACTTGTTGGAAGGAAGCATCCTACACCTGTCAGCTGTTTGCATTACAGCCATCCAGTGAGCAACCAGGGCATGTCTAGCAACTGGCAGATCTGCTGCTGTGTAGGATCTCCTAGGGTATTGTACATGGTGCCATCAACCCCTTAGAGAAGATGCTGTAAAACTGAAGAGAAGCAGGAATGATCCAGAGATGTAAAATGTCTTTAAAAAGATTGCTCATTAAACTGGAACAATGGGTACCAGAACATCCAAAGCCCCTGCTGACACACAGGAAACATCTGGCAAGGGCTCGCAACACAACTCTTCAGGCAAAACCTGCTGCCATCAGTTGAGGGTTTGGGGTTCTTTTTGGGTTTTTGTTTTTAGGATGTTGGTTACACCGGGAGAGGAAGCTGCCATGGTGTTTTGTGTATGTGAATGTGGCAGAAAAACAGAGAGCTAAATGTTACCTCAGAGTAGAATGAAATTGATTACAAAACTCTTAAGTATTTGATTAATCCTTTTCTGTACTGTGATGCATTGTGGGGGAGGAGGTTCATGTTTCCCAGGTGAGGAGTCTGTTACTTGCAGTGACACAGGCCTTTCTAGCAGTGTGGCATCTGTCAGCTCCCATAGCTTCCTGTTCATGGCCACCAGTCTGATCTTGCTTTCTATGCCAAGATGTGATTGATTGATTGTGGTGGGAAAGAAGAGTTGCTGTCAGCCTCACCTTGAGATCTTCTTCCTGTGCTCTTCCCAGTAGCTGTGTGCAAAAACCCTAAGACTGAGCTTTCCTTTTGCACAGGACGTATCGACAGGAAAATAGAGTTCCCCCTACCTGATGAGAAGACCAAGAAACGAATCTTCCAGATTCACACAAGCAGGATGACTTTGGCAGATGATGTGACTCTGGATGAGCTGATTATGGCAAAAGATGATCTCAGTGGTGCAGATATTAAGGTCAGTGTACATGACCATTGTTTATACTTCAAAACGCAAATTGGATCTCATTTTTACTGCATTAAAAAACTAACAGTTGAAATTGTTCTCTAATGACCTGTGGCTCCATTGCTGGGGGACAGTTGGCTGGCTTTAAAATACCTTTTGTAAGTGCCATGCACTTGGCTTTACACATGGGGAATTTATTAAACCTGTAATGATGACATAGCTTCTGTTGAGAATAGTGCGTATCTGTTACCTGTTAAAATATGACATTTTAGAAGTAGCAAAGTGGAAATTAGAAGGGGAATGTGGAATTTTGCACAAAGATGCAAGATTTTTTAGGTACTACTTAAAGCTGCTTCTTATCCTGTGCTATCTTATAGATTCAGTTGCAAGCAGCTAAAAATGCAGCTGTAGCTTAAGCAGGTTCAGACATAAGTAGTCTGCTTTTCTGAAGTAGCTGGGGCCCTTGCCCAGAGGTACTACACATGACATTACTCTCAGCTCACTGCAGAAGGGTAATGCAGTCCACATTACCCAAGCTGGAGGTGCATGTCCTCACAGGAGAGAAGTAGAGTGGTTATGAAGGTGCTTTTCTATTACAGCAGCATTACCCTTGCCTGCAGGAGCACGTGCTCTTCTGGCTTTATCCGGTGTTCTATGTGCTTCAGTGCTACTGAAAAGTATCAAACATCAGAATGCAAGTTTTTGTTAATGCTCTTCCATTCTGCTGGAGTCACTCAAAGCAGTGTGGAGGTGCTGCCTGCCCTCTGACGTGGGGCTTGAAGGGGCTGTGCAGGGATGGTGACTTACTCTTGCTCTCTTTTGCAGGCCATTTGCACAGAAGCTGGACTGATGGCGCTGAGAGAACGGCGAATGAAAGTAACAAATGAAGACTTCAAGAAGTCTAAAGAGAACGTTCTCTATAAGAAGCAGGAGGGAACCCCCGAAGGACTGTATCTTTAAGTCACCTGTCTCTTTGGGGCCCCCCAGGAACTCTTTCTGTGTTGATGACAGTTGGTATCTGTGATGTAAAACCAGTCCGGTTAATTGTCATTCTTGAAGAGGTTAAGTGCTGCTGGGGGTTTTCAATCAGTGTAACACTTTGCTACCAAAGCAGTTCAATTCAAATAAATGTTTTATTGGGAAACAAAGACCTGCTCTTTACACAGCACTGGCTGTTGCTGTTGTAAGACTTGAAGTGCTGGTGTCATATGTGTGCTTGTCTTGGTGCTCCACACCACACTGTACAGGCAGGAGCCCCACCTCTCAATTACTATGAGGCAAAGTCTTTTACAACTGCTAATTGCTGCTGCTGCTGAAGTTTTAATTAGCATTCTGCCTCTCTTCTTAGGGGCCAAGGAACTAGGCCTACAGTCCCTTCTCAGTGTCCTATGTCATATATACATATAAATTAATGAAAAACATTCAAATATGCTTTAAAAGGACCAGCTTTCTTTACCACTTGTGCTTACAAGAAAGCAAGCAAGGTGGGTGCTTATTTGTATTCTTAGAGATCTAAACACATTTGGGTAAGGTAGTATTACAGAGTTCATACTTTTTTTTTTTTCCAACAGGATTACAGTTACAAGCATGCTTTCTTCACTGAGTTAGAGGTCTCCGATAGGAACCAAGACAGTAGGAGGTTCTACAGCCTAGCGGTCCACAGCAAGATGTAGGTAGTACTAAGGCCAAGGTGCTGACCAACCCAGGTCTCGAGGTGCTCTGCAGGGAGTTCACAAGTCACATACATGGTGTTCTGCAGCATAACCTTAAAATTAATTCTGGCCCTCTGAACAAACTCATGGCTGGAGTTCCATCCCCATAGGAGCTGGATATCTATTTTGCTAGGTGGTGGCAATGCATATACTGCTTATAAAGTACTTTGTGTAGTGCACTTTTGTGAAGTTCCAAGTAATTAATTTCCAGCTGTTGACTCTTAAGGTTTATGTAAAGTTCCATACACTGAACACAGCCAAGCAATGCACAGTCTGTGTTCTGGAAACTTTCTGTGGAGCAAATGCTGGCCAGTAAGACACCAGGAGTTGCACACGCATCAATCCCTTTTTGGTAACTGCCAATGCTGCAGCAACAATGGCATCACCAAGGCCAAGAGATTTTGGGTTTCTATGTAAAAATTATGTGGTTCACAGTTAAAAACAAGCCCTACAGATGAATGGAGTTTTGAATCCGGATGACAGGAACCTTGAAATAGAGCTGGTTTTCAGCTGGAGATGGATAGCAAAACAACAAGCAGAGTTTTATTACCCATTCTTACAAACCTTAGGAGATCTGTCTCCTTGGAAAGGTCACAGAGAGCCAGCCATGTTTTAGCACTTTCTAATCATGGCAGTTGATCTCATCATAGCTGGAGGGGCTGAGGAGCTCAGACCTGTGGCAAGCAAGGCTTTTTGTTTGGGACATGGGTGGTGATGCTGGCTGGAAGCAACAACTCCAAAGCAGTTGGTTCAACTGAAGGAGCTGCAATGTATTAAGCTAAGCTAAGAACTGTGTCCTGGTACGCTGTCTGCCACACCAGTAACTGAGGATGAAACAGATTGGTAAATTAAGTTCTTACCTTTTAGAGCAGAATTTAACTTCTGCCACCTTCTCCAACATTTTTGAAATTGAGTCACAAAGATCAAGACAAAGGTAACAAAGATCAGGAGCTAGTGAACAGTGAGCTCACTTATCCCCATAAGGGCAGGAAAAGCCACTGGATTTTCAATTACAAGGCAAGACTATGTCCAGGAAGTGAGCAGCCTCCAAGCGCCCCAAGTGAAGGGGCAGCACCAGTGCTGCACAGTTTAAAGCTGTGCAAAGGGAAAGGCTGAGGAGGGGATGTGCAGAGAAGCGTCTGAAACCAGAGTCATTCCTGCCTCCATCACTGCAATTTCCACAGTGCAGCTGGGCAGGGTGCTAGGTGATCTCATCTAGACTCCCTGTCTCCCTAAAGGTTGGACCAGCTGATCTTTCAAGGTCTCTCCCAACCTGAGCTGCTCTGATTCCATGCTTTTGAAGAGAAACACAAGCAGGAGCACAACTGAGCTTCCCGCCTCTCCATGTCCCTTCCAGGTCTTTACAGGAAACGGCATTCCACTTTGATGGGAGAGAAAACCACGCACAGAGTTTGTGATGTTCAGCACACAGAGTGACTCCCACCTCCAGTTCAGGGGCTCTCAATTCCTGAAAGCAGCACAGATTTTAAAAATACATATTGTTTTGACACAGGTTAATCAGTTACTTCTGTAGCAAAACCAGCACCACTTGCAACCACAGCAGTGTTCCACGGCTCTCAGGAAGTGCTGTAATGCCATTTAGAATTGCACATACTGCCTATGATGTTTAATATCATTTTAGAAATAAATAAATGAAGTGCAGCCTCAACTAAAATGTACTATATCTTGTATTGTGGTGCTACAGGGAGGCCTGACCCACAGATTGGTATGGCTTTGTCAAGCCACAGTTTTCCGTGTAGTCAAATCTCACCAGCTGGATGATCCCAATGGCCTTAGTGCTGTTAGCAACAGTTAGATTTCTTCTGAAAAGCCTCTGAAACACTTCTGGCTATTCAGTGGCTGCAGGTGCCCTCTTTTCAGATGAAGATCCAGTTTCTGAGTATTTGGGTCTCAAGAGCACGGATGTTAAACAGCCTGGTACATAGTTCAGCACAGTCAGTCTTATAAAACAAATATGTAAGTGTCACAATTTAACCATATCTTTAAATTTACTATATTTCTAGGCTCTAGGAGCTTGTCTAAAGACTCTTGGAATAGAAACTATTAATTTAACATTCATGTTTTGACTACTTTGCCACCTTTGGTGAGGATTAAATACAGACTAGACATCTACTTCCCTTATGATGATTGCCTGTATTTAGGTCAAAAGCGAGTAATTAGTTACAAAAATTTGTTTAAAAGTGAGCTGCTTAGAGATGTATTATGGATACAATTTCAGTTTTAATACAATCACAGTTTATTAAATTAAGAAATAAAAATAATTCAAGGTCCTTTTGATTTTTCAAATAGGTATATTTTTCATAAATATTCATATTAAAAGGGTCATCTGTCAAAACATATGAGCCCAAAATAGGTGCCTGCTCAAGCAGAGATTCAGCCTGTACTAACAGTTTATATACAGATGTAATTGCTGTTTGACTCTAGTTATATATACACACACGCATACCAAGCTGAACAAAACTACTGAAGCCTGCCAACTGGAGGACAGTGGAACATCTATTTGGCAGATGTTTATTTCCTGTGCTGCTCACCAAACCATAGTTGGCACGTACTGACTCTCCACTGAACTCCAGGGAATGTAATTTCAAACAACAGAATAAGAAATGTGGGCAACATTCTGCAGGAGGCTATTTATATGAGGGTATACTTCTGTAGGAGCCAGCAATACTTCAGAGAAATGGATGCATTTTTGTGGGCAAAATGCAGTACTTGACTCCAGAATACTTGCAGCTAATGGAACTCCACTTGCATGGCAATTTATATCAAAGCTTAAAAAAAAAATAAAGAAAACCAACCAAAAAATCCCAAGAAAAAAAACTTACTTAAAAAAAAAACCAAAACAAACCAACAAAACCAAAAGAACCCCATAGTATCCAGTCCCATCAGAGTTCCTGCTTGGAAAGAAATAGGTCCAACTGTTCGTTTTGGAACTAGCTTCTGTACTTTCTCTGCTCATCTCCAGTACTTTTTTTAAACCTCTAATAGCAGATCCAGCTCTTCCATAGGCAGCCGCACTCTCAGTTCTTTTTCAGTCATTAGGTCAAGTGTCTCCTGCAGGTCATCAGGGAAGTACTCCACTGCATCCATATAGAGCACCTAGAAAGACAATGAGAACATTTTCTATGCCATCTTTCTATCACAGCAAGAAACAGTATATAGAAGCACAGAGATACACAAACAACTCCATAGCAAGAATGTCAGAAATCTCATTGAATCATATAGTATCTCAAGCTCAAAGGGAGCCATAAGGATCCATGCTCCTTGCAGGACTACCTAACACTAAGCCATATGACTTAAGAACATCATCCAAATGCTCCTTGAACTCTGACAGGCTCGGTGCCATGACCATCTCCCTGGGAAGCTGTTCCAGTGACTGACCACCCTCTCAGTGAAGAGCCTTTTCCTAATTCCCCATCTGAACTTCCCCTGTCACAACTTCATGCCATTTCCTCATGTCCTATCACTGGTCACCAGAGAGAGATTGGCACCGCCCCCTCCGCTGCATATGCTACTTAAAATAGCACAAACAGAATTACTACATCTGCACTGACACCAATGCATAATCAAGTCTTTTCCAAGTCTTACTAAATAATTTCACTCCAAAAGATACAACGTAGGTCAAGAGGCGCTGGAGCATTTGCAGCACACACACACATTACTGAGGAGCTCCATGTGCTCCTGAATAGTTTCTAACACTGATAATTCAAGTTTATTTGCCTATATATTTGTTACTACTATGCTCACAATGTAACATGGTCTGAAAGACATGATCACTTCATCCAGAGGGGAATTATCTCCCTGCCTCATGCAATATAACACCTTTCTGTTCTGAAATGTAAACAGCACTGACCACTGTTTGTTTCCATTTTGGATACACCTCTCATTTGCAAAAAATCTTACCGTACCTCTTCAGAAACCTCTCCTTTCATTTGCACGTAACTCATCACAACCATCACCAGTGCCTAACTTTTTTCTTTTCTTCTTCCCCCCGCCCCCCAAATACAGAACTCCAAAAATTCAAGTATGATGCCACGTTTGTATTTTCTGTGCTTACCTTTGCCCAAGGACAGTTTTGAAGAGCTTTATAAAATAATCCTTTACTCTCTTCTTTTTTTCCTACTGAAACCTGTGTGTGAAAAAAAAAAAAAAAGTTCATGTTTCACTGCAGTAATAGCTGGAATAGTGAAACAATTATCTCTGAGACAAATATATTACTGCTGGAAAGCTCAGCGTTGTGCAGAGGAATCCTTATTACTATACATTGTGGTTGGGTGGTGAGGCACTGGAATGGGTTGCCCAGGGAAGTTGTGAATGCTCCATCGCTGGCGGTGTTCAAGGCCGGGCTGGACATAGCCTTGGGTGACATGGTTTAGTGGGAGGTGTCCCTGCCCATGGCAGGGGGTTTGGAACTAGATGATCTTAAGGTCCTTTCCAACCCTAACTATTCTATGATTCTATGATTCTTTGTTAAGCAACTTGACAGGTTACACTCGTGATACTGTTTACACTCTGCAAAGTCATCAAAGAGATGTTTTTAAGGAGTTGCAGGGCTTTACTTGTACAACAAGTAACAGAACAAGGACAAGCAAAAAGAGCCTCTGCCAAGTATTTCAGTTAAAGTCAGTGCCTTCGCCTATTATTTGACAACAATACTGCAAGAGTGCAAATCATTTAGCAAAAAATGTTCACCTATTATACTACACATATCCTACACAGGAGCATCTTTAGTACAGTGATGCCAATAACACATTATTTTTGTGCACTGAGAAGATCATGCCACACACATTACCTTACTTAGGAGAAGCTTGTTAAGACCCTTACATATGGATATGTCAAATTAGCATCTATCTGGAAGGAGTTAAAACTTCTTCCTCCAAGTACTCATTCCACTATGCGATACAAGTACAGAGCACACAGCTACCATGAAGAGAAGAGTAGCAGAGGTCAGTGCTGAACAACCTTCCCAGCTTCAGTCATCCCAGTTACAAGAAGAAATAATTACGATTTCATGTGAAGAAATCTTTTTAATTGGCTACTTTAAAAACCACTGGCTGTAGAAGAAAGTTGTGCTGTTCTGGTGTCATGATCTCCCTTTACTGAATTGCAATGCACTTCACTTGATGCAAACCCTGCTGCCAGAGCTGTGCACTCAGATGCACACACATCTTTCACAGCTCTGCAAAGAGCTGTCAGTAGCATTCTGCCTCTACGTTTTTCACAGAATCACTGAATTTGGAAGGAACCTCTGGAGGCCATCTGCTCCAACCCCTCTGCTCATTCAAAGCAGGGTCAGCAAAAGCAGGCTGCTCAAAACCATATCTATTTGGGTTTTGAATATCTCCATGATGAAGACTCCATAACCTTTGCACAACCAGTTTCAGTGTTTCATCACCCACACAGTAAAAAAGCTTTTTCTTAAGCTTAAATGGGAATTTCTGTATTTAAATTAGTGGCCATTGCCTCCTGTCCTGTCACTCAGCAGCACTGAGAAGTCTGGCTCTGTCTTCACACCCTCACAAGAGGTATTTATACACTGGGACAGTATCTTCCAGGAGCCTTCACTTCCCTAGAACGATTGCAAGTCTCCCAGCCTCTCTTCTCTACAATACATGCTCCAACCCCTTACTCATCTTCATGGCTCTTGGCTATTCAAACAGACCTGGACAGGTCAACAGCAAAGATGGTGGATCAGCCACTCCTCTTGATTTTTGTATCACCTGCAAACTTGTTGACAGTAGATGCTCTCATCATCCAGATCATTAATGAAGATGTTAAAGGGCTCTGCTCCCTGGGATACAGCACCCGTAGCTGGCCTACAGAAGGAGTTCACACTGCTGATTACAACCCTTTGAGCCTGGCAGCTCAGCCAGATGTCAGCCCATCTCACTGTCCACTTACCTAATCCATGCTTCATCAGCTTGTCTGTGAGGATGTTATTGGAGGCAGTGGAAAAGGCTTGCTAAAGCTGAGATAAACAATATCCACTGCTATCCCCTCATCCACTGATCTAGTCATCTCACTGTAGGGCAGCTACCAGATTGGTCAAGCACGATTTCATAAACAATAAATAGGAATTTAAGAGAAACATTTTGTTTCAAAATATATATAAAAGTTTTGTGTTTTTAAACAGCAAGAAGTTTTTCCCCAAAATACCAAAGACTGACTATCTAGACATACCCAAAGAGAAAACCTTAAGGTAATACTGGGCAATAACAACTTCTTCCATATCTGAAAATGTTAATGTTTCTAGTTGATTTTTCTTCTCTGAACAATGTTATTCAAAGCTATTACTGTAAAAGCATTATTTTCCTCCACCTGATTAGCATCTAGAAATACTCATTCTTGTTAAGAAGATACCTTCCATGAATGCATCATTAGTGACAGAATGCATACTGGGTGATTTCACTTCAGCATTTGTGCGTACTGAAGTCTAATTAGTAGTTTGTAAAGAATAACAGTAATTAAATTGTACATCCCCATACACAAGTTGTATAAAATATTTACAAGCACGATTTTTTATATTAATTCATATAATAACTTATAATACTTTTTATTTTTATAAGAGCAAGTAATAATAGGACAACAGGTAATAGCTTTAAGCTGAAAAAGGGGAGATTTAGATATTAGGATTAAATCCTTTACAGCGAGGGTGGTGAGGCACTGGCACAGGCTGCGCAGAGAAGCTGTGGCTGTCCCATCCCTGGAAGTATTAAAGGCCAAGTTGGACAGGGCTTTGAGCAACCTGGTCTAGTGCAATGTGTCCCTGCCTATGACAGAGGGTTGGAACTAGATGATCTTTGAAGTCCCTCCAACCCAAACCATTCTATGGTTCTATGATTTGTTTAGAAATAGTCACTGTAATAGTGCCACACAAGACATCTTCTAAAACACAAACCAAGTTTCTCCTTCCCCTACCTCCTCTATATTTCACAGCATGCTGACTGCTGTTCCCTGCCCACCTACCTTTATATTCTTAGTAAGACTGGGTGCAATCCATCTATTGGCATTTTATGATGTTTTTTTAATCTGTGTAAGATGGCAGACACAATAACTTGCCTGCATCTATGTTAACACTTCAATGCCAGAAGCTGTTATTCTTTTTATTCCATAGAATAACATTTCATTAATATTCCCAGCAATAAGAGCATGAAAATTCAAACATTATCACCTTGTAATCATGAGGTATGGCAGCATTTTGTATTCCTTTTCAATCTACAGTATTGTAAATGTGTTCATAAGAAATTTCAAATATGATTAAAAAGAAACCCCAAAAGCAGCAAAACACCAAACAAACCAAACCCAAACACACTACCACTTTTCTTACCAGAAAGTTCAAATACATTCTCCACAGCAGTGGACAATGGGTACCATTTTCACTCTGCACTGCATGTTCAAACAGAGCTACAATCCGATTTGTTAGTCCAGTTTCAGGAATAGTAGAATGTACTTCACTAACATCTGCCCTGAAACACAGAGGAAAAAAGAAACCAGAATCCCTTAAATCCAAGCTAAAGGACCACATCCAGGTAAAAGATCATAAAGATTAATGCACTCTCTGTTAACACAGCACTGTGTACTGCCAGCTTTTTGCATTTCATGCTACAAACTGTGAATGCCATAAAGCAGACTTTTAGCACTTGCTAATCTAGTCAACACAGCTCTAAATAGGAAAATCAGTAAAATCAGTCATGTGAAAATTCTTTTAGCAGGTTGAAAAATTAATCCTGCCCAACTGGAGGACATAATTTATCTTTGAGTACAATAATCCCTACCATATGAACTTAAAACACTTAGTCTTCACTCAAGATCCTTTATCATCCCAAGCTTGGCACAGCAGCTCAAACCCAATTCAATTCAGCACATTGCCTTCTGGTGCCCAGGCAACCCTGTTCAAATTTACCCCTGTCACCTTTGTAAGACCATACACTGGTCTTGGATCAAGGCTTAGATTACAGCTCTAGATCTCAACCATGATTACAATAATGATTTGCTTTTTCACCCAGAGTTTCAAATCCACAAAGTTCCAGGTATAATACGAAAGCAGGTATGTATCTTTCATTGAAGCACTGATTTCTATCTACAGCCAATACAGACAGGCTTTATTTTTGATGCTTAAGCTTGAAGAGACAGCCTGGAGCATTCATGGCAACATCACTTTTGCCTGTGTGCACTCTCTCAGCCTGCCAGCTTGTTCCACTACCCACCCTTAACACTTGCTCCTAACTTGCCTCTTTTTTCAAGGGACTCAGAGGTTGTATTTCTTCTCATCTTAAACTTTCCGTGAGGGAAAATGATGAAATCTACTCTGCATGGAGTCAGACATTTAAAGCACTGTACCTCACACTGACTTATGTAAACTACTGCTTTACCCTTCATGTTCATTTCTTTGAATGAATACCAAGCACTTAAGCAAGCAGGAATACAAAAGAGATTAGGAAATAAGTCCCACATAGTTCAGACATTTTCTTAGTTTGTCACAACATCATAAACCACTAGTTTTATGCATGACTGACAGGACATTTCTCTCTCTGTTGAAGTAGCTCAGCTTTGCTCTTGCAACATCCAACTTGTCCCTACACAAACATAACCTACAGGAAAGGATACACTAGCAGAGAACAATCTGGAAAGGAACTAAATGTCACAGAGAAAATAATTGCTCTGGAATTTTAACATCGGTTTCCAGTACCAATAATGAAAAGCTATCGCAGTGTCAGTCTGTAATTAACAATAAATTGAATTACAATCCTTCTTTACATTTGGTGTCTGCTGAATTCTTATTACAATTTAGGATGACATACACTAACAGCTCAGGAATGTCACTATCACGCATGCATGCCTCTTGCCAGACTGCGGCAATCAAAGCAGTGGGCGCACTGTCATTTGAAAGTAAACTGATAATTCTGTAATTTCATCAAGTGTGAATATTGTAAGCTTGCAGCTATGCAAAGTTTCCAGATAACACTTTCCTAGAAATCATTGATGCTATGTGCAGATACAAAGAACCAAACTGCCAATGCTATTGGAAATACAAAGGTTGCAGCGTACAGGTAACTCCAAACAATGGGTATACAAATGTTACAGACTAAGCTTTAAGAACAACGGCATACCTCTGCTCCCCACATCTCCTGCACTGTGAGCAAAAAATCTGGGCCCAGACCAGACTGTGAATTAAGGAAATTTCCAGCCTCTTTTACCTAGCAACAACCCCATATGAAAACTACTCACTATGGAAACAGATCTGCCACAACTGCATCCTGTGATCCAGGAGTAAAGTAGGGCAGCAAGCTCAGTCAGAAACTGCAGCATAGCTCTGTATTAACACTCCTCATTGCTGGAATATTAAAACGCAGCAGTTTCTAAACACACAGGGTCTATCTTGGCCATCTAAGCAGGCTCTGAGTTATTTAAAAAATACTTAAAGAAGTGTGTACCATCTTGATGTCAGTCACAAGTAATCAAACACAAAGCCACACGCAATGTGATCCAGCAGAAAGGATGTGAGACTGTCACCTAGGTCTTTTAATTCTATGCAGGATTCTGCCACTGACTCTCGAACAAAAAACCTTACCCAGCTACTGCTTCATCTGCAAAATGAGAACTATGATGGCATTCCCTCTCCTCTGTTAAATGATTAGACAGATAAAAAAAATAAAAGCATAAACATAAGGAGCTGCAAGATATTACCTCTGGACATTGTCAGTGAGTTTTTTTCTCATCTGCTCTGCTTGGATTGCAAACAGCCATGGCTCTAAAGACTTAGTAGACCTTGTGACACCATCAAAAAATCTTCGTGCTTTGCTAGCACTGTGAGACTTCCTTTCGATGTGGATATATGACCTCCAAAGAGACTGGTTGCTAGGATACCGTTTCAGAGCCTCCGTTAGTGCCTCCCGCAGAGGATTCAAAGGATAAATACTGATTTTCATGTGGAATCTCAGTAAATTTGTATGCAGCAGTGTGACAGCTTCGAGAGCAGTGGGAAAATTGTGAACGCCAAAATTCTCTTCAGTATTTTCACCTTTCTGTGGACCAGAAGCTTCAAGTTTTTCTGAAATCTGTGCATATATCAATAGCGCAGCATCAATCCCAGCAGTCAAATACTGGAGCAGCGCATAACAACCAACCAAGTTAACCAGCTGATCAGCATCACTGTCCTGATCCTGATCAGAAACTGGCGTTTTACTTAAATGATCTTGCAGTGCTTTCTCGTATGTTTTACGAGCTTTCAACACATTCACAGATAACACTTGTCCACTATATGGCACATATGGTCCACCCTCAGCCAATGTGGTCAATATATGAGCAGCACGTGACATAACAGCTACTTCTACACTTTCTAGTATTTCAACTTCCAGCTGAGCATAAAGCAGACTGAGGCTGCAGAGCTGGGGACTCTTCAAGCCTCCTGCTCCAGCTGCGCAAAGAGCTGTGTCAAACACTTTCCTGGCATCATCAATGTTACCAAGCAGCCATTCCAGGTAGGCATACAGCTTCCAGAGAGAAAGGTGGTTTCGGTTGTCAGGTGCTTTAAGGAGATTCTTGGCCAACTTTTTACTCTTTCTCCCTTGAGCTTTCAGCTTCTTTTTGTTTTTCCCTTGGAGACACTGAACTACCTACAGGGGAGAATAAACAGAACAAATTAGGAGGGGTGGAAAACAAAGGAAAAACAAAAAAACAACCCAAAACACAACCTCACAGCATTTTTTAGATTTCATTACTGTGTTTGTTCTCATATTGTTCTATATTTCACCACCAGCCAAATCTGTTGCTACTGAGTACTGCAAGTTGTCACAACTGCCTGTTGTCAGTTCACTCCAACACAGCCAAATTACACAGGCTTATCATTCTTGCTCCTGCCACTGCCATTAAGTAATATCAAATCTCACACTTCTAGAAGGCCAACTGCTCAAGTAAAGAGCTGCTAACCTGTAATGGTTGAGAAAAGGGAAATAAATGATCCTGTCTGGCCAGATGCAGTTTATAACTAGCACAACTAAAACTCCAAGTAACTTTTCCCAGTGGCGAATGTGCTGACAGTCAAATGTGGAGACTGGATGGGAAGATTACATGAGATCTGGTCAGGTAATGTTTGGGTAAGAGACAGGGCACTTCTCCATAAGGAAACACAATACGAGATTTTTGAAGCGTTAGGAAGACAACCTGGACTCTCATCCTTGTGTGGGCATCTATTAGAGCAGTATCACTTAAATAAATCCATATTTAAGCGACAAGGTGTTATTTCCTTCAATAACAGTACAAATGTAACTTGTATAGGAAGTACTAAGTTACTTTATAAGCTCTTACATGGTATTGGGGATTATGTGCTTAGTAGTATAGTTTGGTAAAAGTACTTGGCTGACACTTCGCCTTTGTGGAAAAAAACCCACTTGTATCCATTCCTGGCTAGCATACAATGTATCATACAGTAACACTTACCCAAAGCTATGAAACAGTATTTTGTTAATTGTATGCCAGGTGTAACACATACTGAAAAAAACGGTTGGGTTTGGGTTTTTTTTTTATATCCAGTGCAATCTTAAGCGTTATTTCCTGATGTGAATACTTAGTCCTACAAGACTTAACTTTCAGCAATATTTATTCTAATCCAACATAGCCATTAATATACAAGAAAGCCATACATCACAGAAGTGATTACATGCAGATTCCTCATTACCTTAGATATTTCATATTGTAACCAACAAATGGACAGGTTACATTTTTCCTTTCCTGAAAACAGCGGGAATAGAACATGAAAAACATTCTGCATGAACTCCTCCCCTTCTTTGTAGTGGCCTATGTGATGTCTCCCTCGTAGCATTGTGTTCATATGACCAATACTGTGGAATCCAGAAAGTGGAAAATCAACAGAAGTGAGTGGCTTTTCATCAGAAAGCACACTGTCAAAGATGTTATTTTCATCCATGGCAATATAGAGGTTGGAAGGAAAGAGTTTCCTTGTACATGGAACTCCCAGGAATTGCAAAAATGAGTACAGTATTTGACGCTGAAGGTCTGGGTTAGAAATCTGGATTAAAGATGGTCCAAGATCATCAAATAATACCTAAAAAAATCCAAAATGAAACAAATGCCGTTAATTTATGCAATCAAATAGAACTGAAAACTTGTAATTTATGTAATTAAAGAACCACTTCAAGTCAATAAAGATTTAGAATTAACATGAAATGGTAACAGCATGTAATTCAAATTTAAAACAGACAATTTAAGCAATGTGCTCTTCCAGTCAGACTGTAAATTTGCTATCAAGAGACTTCTTTGCCTTTGAGTATCAAAGACCTCCACAAACTGCAAAATGAAGGTCTGAAAATACTACTGCTTTGGCAATTTAACACATTTTTATTTGAAAATCAATGTCTGACTTGACCTTTCTCCTAATTAAAAAAAAAATCCAACTATCTGACTTGAAGGCAACAAAACCTCTATTGATTTAACACATGGATCTTCTTAGAGACAGATTTCTGTGACATTTCCACATACAGACGAGAGAAATCACAGAAGAGCAAAGACAAGACTATTTGCTTCCAACCCTTTCCAAAATTTGCTTTGAGCTTCACATGGATTTCACAAGTCCCAGCACAAAACCTCCAGTACATTCTGAGTTCCGAACAAAGACAAGTTTTCCAAATGAAGAGAAGGATTACTCCTCTAAAATATCCACTGGCAATGAATTCAAATGAAAGGATAATGCATCTCATCATTATTTTATTATATCACAGTGACCTGTCTTTCTGGATCTTCACAATCTTCTTCAGCTTCTGTTTTGTTTTTGTCTGGCCTCCAAGGTAACCAGTGCCTGGCTTCACGAGAACATTCAATATCCAACCAAATTTGCCACTTGGGGAGAGTTTTATCCTTTATTTCTTGATCCTCATCTATCTCTTCATCATCATCATCATCATCTAAAGCCAAATCAAGACAAGCACAAAAAATTATTGAAGAAAATTAATCCACCAAATGCAAAAGCCAGACTTCACTTACAATTTTCCAACCCTAACCTTTCTATGATTTAACAGCTATAAAAATGTAAACAAATACAGTGTTAATCAAACAGCACAGAGCTGAACATTTCCACATCACAGTTCTGGGTTTTGACACCAACTCTAAAAGTAGGTTTCCAGTTTGTGAACTAGTGAATCAGTGTCAGTGCTCAAAACTTTCCCATAGAGAAGACACTGACAGGCTGTGAACCACTTTTATCAACAGCAGTTTGCAAGGAACAGTCAAGAGTCAGTCTTGTGCAACTTAGGTTCTTCACTTCATGCCTGGGCACACAATCTCAAATGCGCTAGATGAATACTCACACAAAATACATTTTGAGAAAACCGCTGTAAGTCAAAAGTAGTATTATAACGTTAAACATTACACACTAAGCTGAGTAATGCTGCAGTAAATAAAATGCTGAAAATACCAGCTATTTTAATATATATATATTAAATTGAAATTAAAATAACCAATGTAGCTGAGTACACACAAAAGAAAGCGCTTAACCACATCCCACGTTTATGATGATCTCTTTGGACTGTTACATACAAATAGCATATTTTCCTGTGACAGTCATATACTAATCCTGTGCTGAAACTGATGAGCACCTGGAGGCCAAGGGAAAGCTTGTGGAGATTTTTCAGCTACTTTTTTCTTGTTTCTGAGGGGGAAAATGTCCTCAAAAATTACGGTTATCTGAACTATTTTTGAGGTACAAAAATCAGGCCATTTCTATACCACCTCCAAATTCTTCATCCTGGTGCTTGCCATTAACTAGATGAAACACTCCCACTCCCAGCTCCTAAATTCCAGGTAAAACAAAAGATGGTGGCAAGATTTTTACTCTCTCTATATATATTTTTTGTGCTCTATAGCATCTCCTTCAGTCAGCAACCCCATGAAAAAAATGGCAGCACTTCCATAATCTAACCAAAGTTTTAAAAAATTGTAAGTTTTAGCGATTACACTCAATTATAGATTGCACCTGAACTTTTGGGCTTGACACACATGGGAAAAAGCACTGACATATACTGGACCTGGCAGTGGTCCCCTTCTCTATACTGAGTCTTCTCAATTTGGGACAAAACGTCTATAGCCGTCACCAGCGGAACTGCCGAACTCGGTTATGGTGCAAGGAACTTTCATCTTAATCTAGGGAAGCACATGATAATTTTTAAGTTCCTTTGTTTACTAAAGGCAGAGCCAACCTGGTTTCATTAGAGTTGCTACAACAGCAGAGGCAGCAAAACCAAAGACAGCTCATCCTTGGTCAGACACATTCCCATCATCTGCTTCCCTTCAGAATATATGTTTGAGAAATAGTCCTTGACATTAAGGGAAGCACTGTAGACCAGAAGACAAGGTGGAACTGAGCAGCAGGGAGAAGTTTTACACATCCCTGCTCACCCAGAAGCACTCCAGCCAATTGAAGATGCAATTCCTCATTTTCTGCATCACAAAGAGAAAGGAAAGGTTTTCCTCCTACTTCTACTATATATTTGCTATAAGAAACTGAAATCTGATTCTAGAAGCAGAATCATTAAGCTCGGAGTCCTTGAGGCAGCCATCATCCAATTCTATAATTCCACCTGGTCTACCAATATGATGAAAAGGTTTTAAGTGAAGTCGCTTCCTTTTACTTTAGATGGGCTCAAAAAAGTACTCACACCTTTATCCTTTTTAGCACGGAGTGGAGGATATGCCATCCTCTCCCTTCATCCTTTCCCCTACGAAGGACGATATTCCACAAACAGTATCATACACAGAACACTGAACACGTTTTTCCCTGTGAAGCGTGATATACTATGTCTTAATCTTGGTGAATATTTTTTAAAACCTCAATGCAAAAACATGAGAAGAAACAGCTTGTACCATTCTAATCAAAATGTTTAGAAGAACACATGGATTTACAACACATATTGACATAGGCATACCAGCCTTAAGAGCAATCCAGCCACCCTTTTCTTGTTGGTGCATCCACGCTTTCCAGCCTCTTGCTCCTTTTTCTCCAATTCGTGGTTCTCCGCTATCCCAAAAGGGTTCAAAGAATTCCACCTGTTTGTTTGGGCAGGGGCAACCAAAACAAAACACAGGAAAATTATTTTTGCTGTTGTACAGACACTACCTGGGTCAACTTAAGTTTTCCAGACCCTAAAATCACTTATCTAGGTGCAACTTCTGTATTTCAAGGCTTTGTTAGATGCTGGTAAAGAATCAGCAGTAACAACTGAGAACTTTAATTATGCCTGTGGCACAGCAGGACTGTCATCAGCTCTTTTCATGAACATGAAACATGAACATGGAAACAAGATTGTTTTTAAAAGGTATTAGGCTTTAAAGAAAGCAAAAGACTTTTGTGCCAAAGTCCCCAAGATGTGGCTTTCAGAAACCAAATCTCTCCTCCACCCTATCTTCCATGGGACCATGAAGAATTTGGCTAATGGAATCATAGTTTAGACAACCATACACCTATGGTCAAATCTAAATGTTATAGTTGGACATAAATATGGCCAGACTGAGGAAAAGAGGAAAAGATCAGTAAGGCCATTCACCTTTCAGGTTTCAGGATAGTCAACAACTTCAGGGCATTTTCCAGTGAATCAGAAGTCCACGGTTCTAGTCCTGATTTTGTCACTGCTAGTATGCAATCCATCATCTTTACAGTCATCAATTGCCCCTGCTTTGCGTATACTTAGCTCTACTGATTGTCACTCCTACTGTATGTTCTGCTGTATACCAAACCTTGACTTGGACATAAATATGTTACTCTTAATACAAATATTAACAATAGATTTTACTCCAAAAAAAATTATCAACATATCAGAAAATGCAGGGCTTAGAGCAACTCCTCATGGATTCACTCTCTGCTCCAAGTGAGAAAGTGAAATGTGAAAACAGTACAGAAACAAGTAACACAAGACTGAGCCATAACACTTCTGTAAGAGGGGAGAACATGCAATCAGCTATAAACCTGGCATTTTCTGTTTTCAAAAACTGCACCTTCCAACCTAAATAATTTACTGCCCATTTAAACTGAGGTTCCTTTGCATCCTGCTTTCCTAAGAGTTTTGAAACATTACAGATAATCCTGAAGTTTCTCAAATTATTGGAAGTATAACTCTAGCTTTATCTGTTTAACTACACCTAATCTCCTATCCTGCATGGCAATTATGATTGAACTCTTGTTCAGTCAAAGTTTTGGATCTTCAAGAGGACACTACTATTATTTGAACTACAAGATTGTCCCACTGGTGCACTAATCTAAAGAGCAAAAATGGAGTCTCATTAGTGGTTGCTGGGCAAGAAGGTGAGGTAACAGAAGGAAATCACATTTCTGCCCCCTATGGTAGCCCAGCTGCCTAACTGGTGGCCCCCCCACCACTCACTAAAAAGAAAGCAGCTCCTGGCAATTCAGTGGGATGATGCTACACTGGCAACAGTCCCCTCTAATATTAACTTACTGATTATTACTGGGGTGCATACCCAATATCCTCCTGAGCAAATGAAGAGAAAATGTGATTTAATACTTTAACAGAATAAGCTGAATGGAATCTCATGTGTCAAATAAAAGATAATTTAAAGCACAAAGGTATTCCTAATGTAGCCATCAAAGAATTACTGAAAATATTAAATAATGGAGAACCTAAGAAATGTTTGCAAGAACTGTGCAGAACAGAGATTATAGGCCCTATTAGCTTTCTCCATCAACAGTAACAAAACACAGCAGTAGTTTTGGGGAAAAGAAGCAGGGGAAGTGCTAACTAGATACAGACACTGGTCACCCAGCTCATTTTTTTCATATTTAATTAGAAAAAAGAAGACATGAAATTACTGGTTATCACACTTCCACTACATACAGCAGAAGCAGCCATTTGGCAGGTGGTTCTAAAGGACCCACAACTATTTTTCCAATGCAAGCACCACCTTGAAGAACTGCAAAGTAAGTTGTGATTAAAAATATTTCCCCATGTCCTTTAAAATTAATCAACATTTTTCTGCTGCAACATTCTCTGTAATGCAAAAGGACATACACCCATTTAAATGGAAATTGTTACCTGTCCCCTTGTTGGTAGATCTTTTACACTGTCAGGTTTAAAGAAGGTGAAGTCAATCAGAGCCTGAAACAAAGACACTGCTTTCTCAGAATGACCAGCCTGTCTCAGAAAGTGGCACTGCTGAACAAATATAGCTGCAAAGTAAAGATAAAATTTTAATATTTCAAATAAATTTTGTTTCAAAGTATTGTATATTTGTGGGCTGTAATAAAGAAGACATAAGTAAGTGCTGTAGAGCATAAAGGTTATTGAATAGTATCAAAATCCAAAACACAGGGATCAGCTAATGCATGTCAAAAATGCATGTCAAAACTGTTACAGTCAGCCTGGAGAAGAGAAGGCTGCATGGAGACCTCATAGCAGCCTTCCAATACCTGAAGGGGGCCTATAGGGATGCTGGGGAGGGACTCTTCATGAGGAACTGTAGTGAGAGGACAAGGGGTAAAGGGTTCAAACTTAAACAGGGGAAGTTTAGACTGGATATGAGGAAGTAATTCTTTACTGTAAGGGTGGTGAGGCACTGGAATGGGTTGCCCAGGGAAGTTGTGAATGCTCCATCACTGGCGGTGTTCAAGGCTGGACTGGACATAGCCTTGGGTGGCATGGTTTAGTGGGAGGTGTCCCTGCCCCTGGCAGGAGGGTTGGAACGAGATGATCTTAAGGTCCTTTCCAACCCTAACTATTCTATGATTCTATGAACTTTAAGACCTCCCACTTCAAATGCACCACGAGATGCGTTTTTATTCATGCCACACAAGCACTGTTCTTGTTGATGAATAAAAGCTATATGTAATGTTCCCAACTTCAGTTTATCCAGCATCTGTCAGAGTGGGTCACTGCCACCTCTGAAGATGCTGGGCATTATTACAATTCATAGAGTAAGTGATCAGAATAAAAATCCTTTTTGCCTCTACGTTGTTTGAACTAGTTACATCGGTAATATGTCAGTAACATTCCCTTTCATTCCAACTGTCATTCCCGTTTTCTCTTCCTTTAAATAAGAACTCCGTTAAGAGAAATCCTGTCTTTTGGTCAAAGTATTACTGCTTAAAACTAGAGTCCTATCCCTTGCTCTTTAATAAATTTTTTCTGTAATCACTGTCATATCCCTACCACACACTGAGTCTCAATTCTCAGCTTAGAAAGAGAAGTGAAGCCCCAGTTTCTCTATTCATATATCTGCAACAAGAGTCTTAAATGAAAGAGCTGGAGAAAAAACAGTATTATGAAAACCTCTATACAAACTAGGCATTTCATCTGATTTTGCTGCAAAGTCAGTGATTATTTCTGATAACAAACCCCCTGCAATTTCTGAAGGTATTTAAACAACAAGAAGTATGCTTAAGTACATAATAGAACCTTCCAAAGTATTTTAACCCATTTAGGCAGTGTATCCAACTGACATGGACAGAGATGGTCCTTTCCTCGCCTCTCAGCTGCAAACAGCTTTGATTAAAATAGTCTGAATGTAGAGAATCTCTCATTAGGCCTTGCTGCCAAACTGGAGCCAAAAATAAATTCTAGCATAAGATTTTCTGCAGGATAAAAAAGAAAGATATTTGAAGAAATATAAAGATCAGCTTTTTGTTTGGTTGGTTTTTTGGGGGTTTTTTTGTTGGCTTTTTTTTTTTTTTTGTGGTGAAAGCTGATAAAATCCCAAATACACACTTAATTCAGGTCATGATGCTATGACAGTTCTGCAGCTGAACTGACCTGAAATATAAGGTTGTTTCTCAACAGCCAGTAGGTATAACACGAAAACCAGGACTCCTTTCTCACAGCAAAATTTGACAATGCTTACTTCACCTACTTTATATTAACAGGTCTTAGTAAATGTAAAATATTACAAATTGTTATCCCAAAATTTAAGTAAAACTGATCTATAAATTAATTTTGACCTGCTTTCTTAAATTTCATGTTGTAAAAAACCACCCACCTATTTTCAAGCAGATAGTACTGAGTACTGTATCGGGCACTAGATGGCAGGGTCCACCACTATTTAAAATTGCCTCTCACACTTTGTCATCACAAAGGTCAAAGGTTGAAGGCATAAGCCTACCAGATTTCCACACTGCTACTTACCTCATAATTAATTTGTGAAATTCTTTGTATATTTATCTTAATGAAAAATTTGGTAATCTTCCTAATAAGTATGCTGATAATGCAAATTCAGCCCAAGAATTAGATAGCTGAGTCACTTTAAAAAAACTCAGATCAATAAGTCTCCCTACTGGAAACTTCTCACTCCTATCATCTGAATTCCAAAAGGGGGAGGAGGGGGAGGAAATCAATCAAACCACAAACAAACAAAAAAATAACAACAAAAAAAATCACACACAAACAAAAAAAAAACACCTCAGTGTTCATAAACAAACTCCTACAGTATGAATACAGAACAAGACAGTAAGAGTGGAACAGAACCATAAAATTGAGCTCATTTTCATTTTAACCTATCTATAGACATTGCCAGCAAACAAGCATTTTGAAAAACGTTGATCAATTTAAAGTAACTCAATTTAAAAAAACAGTAACCTCATTCCAATGGATGAATAGTATTTAACAAGTCAAGTATGCTCTGTGCAGGCAAACAAAATTAAAGAAAAACCTTCCTGATAGGAAAAAAAAAAAAAAAAGGATGCTGAATAAAACATTTGTCCTGAGAATCATTCATTGTGATTGCACTCATGTGCCCAAGTGACTAAGCATTGGAAATCAGACAGTAGCAATTAGAAGTTATCAGGCAGTACAATATCCACCTGTCAGTACAAGGTTTTTCCTTTCCAGCATTTTTTCCAGCGCTTGATCCAAGATGAATCAACTGAAGGCCACAAAAGATCTGAACACCTGTAACCCAGCATCTCGATCTGTAAGTCCAGACTAGGTATTGCATAACATAGCATCATTGCTCAAACAGCAACTACAGGACTTGAAGAAACATGGACTGCTTCATAATAGTCTCCTCTATATTTAAAATAAATTCTAAAAGGAAAAAAACCTAATATATTCATGGTAACACTTATGTTTTCCTGTCCTCAGTGTATTCATAGATAAATAATCACAACGACCCCTGAGGCAGAGAAGCAAAATTGAAAAGGGATAGGTTAAGACATTCAGCTTCAAATAAATTTACAAGCCATGCCAGAACTGAGCATGAACTCATTTCTTCCCTGAATCCAGTCCAGCATCCCAACCAACTAATTTTCTTTCCAGGGATAATTACATCATAAATTATAAGTAGTAGATACATGCATACAGTAAATAAAAATACATGATCACGAAGTATTACAGTTTAGAATTCTTCATCTATAAACTGTGATGCTAAAGAAGATTTCACAAGAAACTTCCCATGTCCCTTCTCTTTTCTGGATTAAAGTAATTACCTATAAAACTTCTGAACAAGAGAGAACTGATTCTTTCATAAGCCAACTTCTTATTTTTCTTAATAAATATTTTTCAGATAAAAGCATAACTCTTGGCTGTGGGCTGCAATTCTCCAGCCTTGACATTCGTACTGTAAACCACTCAGCACATTAGACTTTACTGGATGTTATATCACAAATTCCCTTTGAGAAAAGAAGCATCTGTTATAGCCATATTTGGCTGGAATATCTGCTTTAATTCTCAGCTAAGGAATCAGGATGACAGGCATTTTGAAGAGAATAAATACTGCCTGTAATAGATAGGAAAGTCTATTCTTCTAGAAAATGCAGTTAACTCCTATGAAGTTCTGACCATAACATGAAACAGAAAGAGCCTTACCTAGCATAGCTTCTTCTGTGCCAGGCAGAAGAGGATGCGATACCATGCTGCCGTCCCATACAGCTGCCAATGTAGTCAAACATTTCCCATAGAGACTATTGATTTTTGAAACGGAAAAGGTAGTGAACTGACTTTGACAGAACAGGAGATATTTCTTCCATAGCTCTGGACTGTTGGGATGTAAGAAAATTAGCTTCTGCCATTCTTTGATCAAAGCTGGTGGCTCCCAGAATTCTGTGCAAATCTTCAGCCTGGCAAGTTTCAGATCAACATTACTTGGATTGCTTTCAATAGCCCTCTCCAAAATTGCTAGTTTCTTTTCTAAGATAAACTTCAGTGACTTTCTTCTTACTTCCTGCTCTCCCTTACCAGCATAAGGGCCAGGTCCTCCCATCAATTCATCCTTAAAACAAAAAGAAAAAAAACAACATTTTTACATTAGAAAGAATCGTCACTAGAATCACAAGAAGGATGCTGACAATTGTGAAGATGAATAACAGCTCACACTTCACCAATGGAAGATATACAGTCCTACACAAATGAAACTACATTTAAAACATTCATGTATTTATTACTTACAATAAGCAAGCAGGTCTGTCAGAACACATACCTGAAAAGAAACAAATTCCATCCAAGCATTAATATCTCCTGGGTTTTCTCTGACTTTCTTGTTATGTTCTTCCACTTTCGTCATTAGATCAGACTTAATGTTTATCCCAGGCTCTTGAATTGTTTGCTGCATATTTTCAGGCTCACGGTCTGCACTCTTGCACCCTTTTCCTTGTAGCCACTGTAAAGTTGATGAATCATAAATCCCAAGAGGATTTAACTCCGTTGTGTCTGAAGGATCATCAGTTTCCACTTGGAAAATTGGTATAAAAGTAGTTGGGTCAGATGGAGAAATTTTGCTGCAAACAGGCATTCCATCAGTGTTCAGCATCTTCACATTGTCCTTTGCGAAGTAACGCTCAGGTTGCCTTTGTGATTGCTTCTTTTTTGATGCAGAACTGTCCGAAGTTATAGACTGTTTCTTGGCATCTATGCCAAGACAGGACTCTCCTTTCCTTTTATATCTTAGAAGGAAAAATACAATTAAACATCTTCTAAAATACACATGAGAAAATGGAATAAGTAATACAAATTAACCCAAATAATTTAAGCATATGCCTTTAAAAGTGTAGGAACTCAGTAACTTCTTCTTTATTTAAGACTTCAATTTATATATTTTTTCAGTGCCATCACAACTTTTATTGTTACCATACTAAGCTTCCTCAGAGTTCAACAGTATCTGCCATACTCAGCAGAAGATGTTTTTTCTCCTATCATTTTAAGTCATGTAGACAAACCTGGACAAAGAACATCAGACAGCATTATTTAAGGCTATTTAAATTAGATTATTTTAAACTGAAATTCAGACACTAGTGGTTCAGTCTGGTAACATCTTTCTGTATCCCTAAGCCTCTATCTGTATTATATGCCAAGTGGGCAGTGGGCTGGAAAGGAAAGAGAGACCAGGTTCATAAAGGCTGCAATAACTCTATGCAATAAGAAAGGGAAACACCATCTTAAACCATTAGCAAGAATGTCATTTCAGTAAAGTGGCAGACACAGTGATGTGCAATGCTAAAATAACAGTTTTCATCTCAAACAATAGCAGACAATCCGAAGGTAGCAGAAAATTGGAATGAATTGTAACCAGGCAATTTTACTGCAAAGGTATATATACTACAAAAATAAAATCGATAAATACTCCCTCCTCTACAGATGATTACTTTTTATATATACAATTTTCTTTGAGAACATCAAGAATTAGGTGTACATACATAATGCATGAGCCCAGCACAGGCTCCTTTAGATGGCCTTCTTTGTTAATGTGGCGAAATGTCCTGAAGGTTCATCATAGTACCAGTAACCCACCAAGGATGTTGAATATGCAATTTCACCTATACTCATTTGGAATGCAGCAGTGCATAAGATACCCTTTGGTATAATGTCTGGGTGATCCAACACAGAATCTGTTTGCTAAGGAAGTACCTGTACTCTGCGCAAGGATATCAAGCTACTAAAGAAAACAAACCTCTTGAAAAATCTAGCATAAAATAATCAGTACCTTCTTTTCTCTTTCTGACAGAAAAAGAACAATAAAGAACAAAAGGGGTGCTCGCCCAACGATCTATAATAGAACCTGGGATTTCTGACCACAGAATCATGCTTTTGAATCTGCCCCATGTGGACACCTCCTGCTGGAAGTTCTATAAGCTCACATGCCTGCAGTCTGCAAGGATACAGGGAATATTTTTAGAAAAAAAATGAAATCACACACTTTATTCCATTATTTCATGCCATCTTTTCCCTTTGAAAATATCTATGCCCAGTGTAAAGTAAAATTTTGGAAAAAAAAAAAAAAAAAAAAAAAAAAAACACCCCAAACTATTCAGTTATCCTAACTTCTCGTCTCCAACACCAAAATGGCACAGCCAGACTTAAGTTAATGAATCTTGAGATACTGACTTTATGATAGCTGGAATACCAGTAGAAACCAACATATTGTACCTTGGTATATCCCTTTGATACAGGGATTTGTAGGCCCAGTTTGAAGGGTCTGGCTTCTTGTCTATTATGAAGGTTTCTGTGGTAGAAGCTTGGATATCATCAAGCCAAACAATGCGACTGCTGGTAGGATTTGATGTTTTCTTATCTAGACTGCAGAGAAGGAGAAGTATATTCTAAGCGTTTGTGCACATATTCCCCATTCCCAAAACCCAGGAAACATTGCATTTTGGTAGTTAATTATTTAATCTTCTCAAAGTTATGGTATATGACCATTCTTGCGAAGCCAGTCACATGCTCAGATAAGCAACAACTAGAAATACATTAACAGGACCATCAAAACAAAACACAAACACTGCTTGAACTTCCAAAAATTAGATTTATGATTATGGAAAGCAACAGCCAGATTAAATCAATCAATTGCTTGGCAAACTATCATCTTAAAGTCACATATTACTTCTAAAATTTACTTTTTTCTTAGTAAGATGCTACAATTCAGAAAAAAGAGGATCATCTGTATGAGAATTTTGCTGATAAGCTGTAATTATACCCATGCATTTGACAAAACAGTGCACATCAAAGTGTTTTACGGATTACAGTTATGAAAAGAATTTAAGTGGAAATTGCCACTTGCCTCCAAACTGTAGACAACTATGAACTTCCAATCTGAATTCATGCTACAAATATGTAACTAAGTAAATGAGTTTTACTGCCCTGGGAAGCTTTCTAAAATTTCACTAGACCTATTGCATTTAGAGCAATTTTGTGGTTCAGGTTTCAAAAACAGCCTCCTGAAAACTCTGTATGCTCTCAGTAACAACAATTTCTGGAAAGAAGTAAAAATAAACACCCTGAAAGGACTTCAACTCTTTCATCTCGGCATATTAAACAAGTGGTTCTAATTCTATATTCATTGCTCTGAATGCAGTTTAGGCATATACAGCTTAGCAAAAAAAATTAATTAAAAAAAAATCCTCCCAGTCGTAAGAATTTCAGTCATAAAGTTGAAGGGATGAGTACCAAGTGGAAGACCACAATGAATTTACATCTTTCATAGTACTAATAAATACATACTTAGCTGTTGCTCCCTTTTTGTGATTTCTGCCACTTCCTGCACCTTTGTCCTTGATGTCCTCAATGTCCACATCTGATTCACTGTTACTGGAGTCCCCCCTGGTTTTCTTTTTTGCCTTCTTATAGTGGTGATGCTTTTTCTTTTTCTTTTTCTTTTTCCTTTTCTTACTTGACAGTTTCAGACTCTCATCTGTATCACTTTCTCCTGATAACTCTGATCTTGAAGTAGTCCTGCTTGGAAACAAGTACATATATATCTATACATACCTGAATAGTAGAACTGTAAAGAAATACCACCATAAGGAAGTTCAGAATCATTTTATCCTTTATCTTTATTCTCTCTGTATTTTTTGAGAAAAGAATTAGCAGCAACACATAAAATGGAAACAATATAAATCTGTATTAAATAACAACTGTATTTTTTCAGCTGCTGGAATTACTGACAACCAGTCTAAGCTTGAATTGTCAAAAGCATTCTGATGTGTGATCTGTATAAATATCCATCTGTTATCACTGCCAAATTAAAGAAGATGACTGAGCTGATAAAATTTCCTAATTTTGCCAGGACAACTTAGGTCAAGCTAAAAAGTATAAGAAATCTTTCAGGATGACCTGCAAAAGTGAAAAATCTTCACTTTTTTTTCCGTGTTTCTTTATGATTTACTTAAGACATATCAAAATGACACTTTCAAAATCACTTCCAGATTAGAATTACAAATCTCACCAATTAAGGAGCCATTTTTGATAACTACTGAATTAATGTTATTACATAATATAATGCAGCAACAAACACTACATGCAACAGACAACTTGGCTTGAGATCACTCAAAGGACAGATAGTTTTGGCAAAACATATGTATAGCATTGCACATACTATTAACACTCCCATATTTAATAATCAACTGAAATAATGGAGGTCTTCTCTAACCCTTAAAAGCACAAGGTCTTTTTAAGCAGTTCTTCTGGAGTCTTTCAATAAAGGAGTGACAAGTCTCATTATTCCTAATATGCCAATAAAAGAAATGCAGCATTTCAATAGCAAGGCATCTCAAAAAACCTCAACCAACTTACACAGTCTAAGGGCACCAAGATAAAAAAAGCCATGAGAAAACCATTAGCAGGCCTTTAAAACAAACACACCCACCAAACCAAAAAACTAAACCAACCTCCCCACAAAATCACCAATTATGTCGAGTAATTGGTTTATATTAAACCAAGAATGCACCCTAGTAATTGGTAAAAAGACAAACATTTATCTGCACACTAGTTTTTGACAAATTATTTTTCAAAGATTAATTAAATATGGTGGGTTTACTATGTCATCCTATCCGAATGATAATTTGCAAATTCCTTAAGTTTATGACATGAAAGTCCAGAAAAGGTATGAAGAAATGCAAGCAGAATATACTGACTGATGAACAGAGTAATGATTGCATTTCAATCACACAATGCATATAAATGCAAGAGTAAGTATACAAAAAGATGCATTCAGCAGTGCTTGTTAGTATAAAGGTATATTCTATCATGACCACCAATACTTATTGTAAACATAGGAGCTTGTATCAAATTAAAAATTACTCAGATTTTGAACTTGACAACTGCAGCTTGATTAATTATTAAGTGCTAGTTACAGTGTAGATATGCCAAGTATAGCAACTATTCTAGCGAAAGTATTAAAACCAGTTGTTCAGCAAACATGGCTACTTAAAGCTAATTTTTGGAAAAAACTAATCACCCACCTGAGTGATCAGCATGTTCTAGCAGCACAACCCGATACATGAACTATTTCATTAATTCAATTAATTGATGAAATTGATTTTTAAAAAGTAAAAAAATTGGCTATGAAATGGTTGACTGGTTTTCACAAAGAAATCACAAAGATCATGCTTAATCTTTACATTATTTCAAGGGTCACTTAGGACATTCAAAAGCTAATGAAGAATTATGATCACTCAGTTCCCTTTCCATTCCAAAATAACAATGATTTAAATGCAGCTGTGAGAAAAAGAACACAGGAATGTAACTGCATAAGTGTAATTTCTCATTATTTTAAGTTGAAGGACATGGAAGCATTATTCATACTTTTATATATGACTCAGTTCAGGACTTTTAAAATACAGAACAGTGGAATGAAAAGCAGCCCTAAAATCTCCTGAATTTGGTTTCACATAACAAAAGCAGGACAAAAGAAAGAAAGTGTTTTAAAAGATACAGAAATATATTCTACCTTGTCAGTAGTGGTGATTTTTCAGGGGTAAGATTTGCACCTTCTGTAGCACGCTGATGCAGTAACAGTGCATCTTCTGAGGAGAAGCTTGGGTTACTAAGCCAGTCCAATTCTGCAGCTGAAGAGAAGTGTGAGAGCTATATAAATTAGCTTGCTGTGCTTTCTAAAATTCGGGGTTAATCTAGCTGACAGACAGCTAAATTCACAGCAAATGTCACTGAGTCATGCATAATAATGGAGCATATTGGAAAGCAGTCCATGAAATTTCCATTTAGCAGAACATGAGGTTGTAATGAGGTAAAATATTTAAGGAGCTGGAATCTTCCCTTGACATCAATCTAAGCTTTCAAAAACCCACTATACAAGAGTACTTAAAAGTTCATACCAAAAGCAGATAGTATGTTGCGTACACTGCTATATACTTTAAGAAACCCCAACCTGTCCAATATTAATTTTTACCACATAAAAATTATTTAATATTTATATATTGTGTGTTACATATGCATAATTAAGATCATCTAATGTATCTTTATGCATTTAATATTATATAATTATTATATACAATATATAACAGATATTACACATTTAAAGAGTAACATTGAAAAAATTACAGAAGGGCACAATTAAGCGAAAGGTGTAGTTAATGAATGCAACACAACTTTCGCAAACTTACAAAATGTACTTCACTCACAGCATGGATACAACGTTATTGATAGGGACACCCACTACTGATAAGAATACTCAAATGTTTTATACAAGGTCAAAGTAAGTTACTGGATTCTCAGTTGTCTAACTACAGAACGTATCAGACTTTTAAACAGGGTGAGAAAAGGTTATTTGATGCTAATTTTGATATATTAGCATTAAGCATTCTGCATCTAGACCTCAGCCATTTCAGTCATCAGATCAGATACTGACAGGATGTGGAGGGGGAATTTTTTGCTGTAATTTTACTGGTATTAAAATTTTTATAACAAATTTCATAGAGATTTCATGTCTAGAATTCTTTTAAGTATATGAAATTTTCTAACATATTAAACAATAAATGTTACTTCGCACAAGCATAAAATTTAACAGCAGCCTCTCCGGTGCCAAACCACAGAAGGTAACAACTAAAGGAATTTCGTCTCCCACCTGTTCTGCACACTCTTTACAACCATTTTTGCTTTGGTGTTCTTCCTGTCACACGTCTGTCTTTGTGCTTTTGACTACACTGACCTCTAATCCTTAAATAGCATGAACTCATTGTGTGCCAAGCCATACATCTCTCCTCCTTCTAAAGTACTTTTTTCAGAAATAGCTCTTCATACCAAATTCTTTCTTCTGTCTCAAGTCCCTGAGTTGCTGTCCACAAAAGGATTTAAACTGGAGCAGGCTGCAGAACAGTTTGTTAGCCTAAATTAAACTCATCAAGCAGTATGCACAACCAAGCAAAGCTCCAGTTCACATTTCCCAAGAGACTGCCCCTGCTACCAAAGGCCAGCAGGGAGGGCCACCTTCCCTGGTTCATCTTGAACCCCCACCTCTGTGCAGAGGAGAACCAAGCATTCATGGCACTGTCAGAACCCAAACACGCTTCTCACGAGCACCCCAACTAACAGGCTGCAGAACACTCCCACACTACGCACCAGCTCACCAAAACATAGGATAAAGACTGAAAAATAAAAATTCAGCTGTGTAATATACACATGTATTATTGTGACCTTCTGCCTGGAAATCAGAATCTCGAAACCTGCAAATCAACAGGAGATTTTTTATTTTCCCTTCCAGGAAAATAGTTGATATATCAATGCAAAATTGGAATAAAATTTGAAACCTTAAAACCATGATCCTCACTTGCCTATCCAAAATATCATCAAAATATATCATTTAAATTAACCCACCCTGGCACAAATGCCTTAATTTTAAGTATATGTCTATGACTTTAAAACTGTAAATCTACCATTTACAATCAGTAAATGGTAGATTTAGTCTTCTAGAACCTTTGGTGAGCTTAAAGGAGAAAGATTTATGCAGGATAATATCCAAGCAACATTTCACTAGCCTATTTAATTATTCCCCCCTGCTGGGGGATAAAGTGTTATGCAACAATAAGTCACTTTCTTATTTCAATCTTGTAAGAGATGTATTAAGAACCAACCTAAAATCAGAATTACTTCTTAGAAAACTTGCATTTAGTATTTTCCATGAAATACTAAAATGTTTCTCATGGATAATTCCGTAACTATTACATATTTAAAACACAAGGAGTCAAATAAATTTATGTACCTGATAACTACATAATCAAATTAGAGTTAATAATTCAATATATGTCACACAGTATACTAAGGGCCATTTTATATCTGAAATTTTTGAGGTACATTTATTAAATGTGATACTGATTTTAAAAATTATTATCTTCCCTATATTCAAGTATTTCTGCTCATTTGCTAATGAAGGTCAGGTGTAAAGGAATGCAGGAACAAACTGCAACCCTACAATGATTTTCCACTACTCACACACTGGTCTTCATTTAACATAGACAAATTCAGAGAAACTACAATGGTCCAGAGCACCCCAAATTTCATTAAATGCACCTAATCTGTGAATAAAGCCTTTTATTTATTTAAAGAAATAAAGGAGACAGTTCCTTAAAAATAAAAAATCCATCTTTGTTTTGTTTTGTGTTGTATTACCCACATCTACCTAACAAAACAGAAAATGTTACAGGTTGGCAGTCTTTGGTCTAAATGTGTATCACATAACAGCACAAAACTGTAACTTATTAGCCAGACTGATCTCCTTAGGATTATTATACCTGTTCCAAAGATATACAAAACTTATCTAACTTGTGTTTGGCCAGAACTCCAATAGCATACTTCAGTCATGAAGACATTCTCCGTAGACTTTGAGCTTCTCTTCTTCTTAATAAGCTATTGTTCCCCTTTGTAATGTGTAATAAATCATTTACTAGTATTATTTTTTGATAGAAATAAATTTATTATAAGGTAGTTCTGCAGTGATTTGAATGAAGAATTATGGTTCAGAAATCACCTGATACATATTAATACTGACACTCATGATGCTTAACAAAACATTGGGTTATGGGGTTCTTTAAAAGTAAGCTTGAAGGCAGAATGACATTGAATAATTTGCCTTCAGACATACAGAGTTCTGAATTCAAGACTTACAATATTCAGACCACTAAGAAAAAAGTCCAAGATGTTTGACATTTAAGATCATGATCTACAGTCTGTCAAAACACTGTACACATTAGAACAGGCTTTTTGTTGATTTCAAGAGAATAACGTCAGGTCCTCCAAGGATTGATGCAAAGAATGCATTTTTAAATATTATTCATCAGTGTAAACACTTTAGATACAGACCAGCCCGAACCAGGAAAAAAGTGTTTGCAAACAACATCAAGTATGCTAAATGTTATAACCTTCAGCCTTATGGCACTACAGTGCCAAAAAACCTCCAAATGGAGATTCAGATCCTAAGGAGCACTAAGAGCTTCAGTCTTAAAAAATGAAAAATATAAAGCAACAGAGAGATTTATTTTTAAAGTTACATTATCGATCATACTGACAAAATGAACAGAGATTTAAAAAAAAAAAAAAAGGTAGTAAAGCTCCAGCTGTTTAGAAGACACAATAAGACATGGGGCTGACCAAGGATACAAATTTCCCTGACGCACAAAACACATATTAAACAAAAGAGGCTAGACCTGAACAGGCAGAACAGTGGAAAGCAGTTATCTTTATATTTATCTGTTTAAAAGCCTGTTCTAAGACCAAATCATATTCTTAAAGAGTGCATTGGTAAAGCTTTTAATTCCCCTCTTCCCTTCTGCAAATTAACTCAGAATTAAGATGTTCAAACAGAAGGATGAAGCCTGGATTTCCAAGTTGTGCCCTCCATCCTTTACACTCCCCACTGCTACCACAGCTTCAGGAATTTATCTGGGTTCCCTAGACCGTTCTATAGTACTTTGCCATGTCACTTGATTATCAGCTGGGCAAGAGGGAGCCTCTGCCATGTCAGATTGTGATCTCAAAAATGTTTCCTAGTTGGCTAATGTACAGATGCTCATTGCCAAACCCATCCATCCTGGTAACAGTTCAATTCACATTACGGCCTCTCTTGGAGCAGTGGCACCTTATCTCGACTTATCTTTCCTGAGCTAATGTAGATTTTCACAGACCTCCTGCTTTCGCAATTTCTCTCTCCCACTACAACAAACATGACTGAAAGGGTTAAAACTTGAGGAGGAAGAGAAAGATATTGAGGAAGTAGTGTAGCAGACAGATGCAAAGCAAGCATGCATAAGATCCATTTCCATAGAATATTCACCTTAAAATATAGCAAAATAATGTCTATTATCATCATTAACTATTAGAAATAAACTTCCAAGATGTCATCTTGATTTAACTTTACCTGAAAGCATCTGTTACTCCCTTAAAGATATAAAGTCACTCGCTAAATTGGTGCAACACAATTAAGAGAGCACAAGGAGAATAACGTTTATTTTTTATATTTTAAATTTCTGGTTTAGGGCCTCCAAGGAAAACTCACCTTGAGAAATGGAGTCATAAACATTAATCCCCTGACTGTGCCTGTAACTTGGTTCCACCTAAGCAGATGAGATCAAATTGCATTTTTAACACTGAAGGATCACACTGCAAGATCCAACCCTGTAGCACACTCAGTATGCCTCTGTGGATACACCAGGGAAATGTTCAGAATTCTCCAATTACAGTATTTTCTGAACAATTTAATCAAACTGACCTAATACTCTGGAAAGAGCTGAACCATTTTTTCCATTACACAACATGCAAGTCCAAACCTCCTTGTAAATAATTTCCAGTGAATCAGTTAGCTGGATACGAGCATTTCAAACATCAAAACGCATTCCAAACTTTAGAAGTCTACCTTTCAATCTGTTGGTATTTTTTCTTGTCAGATGTCTAAAAAGTTTATCATTTTTGCAGACCAGACTTACATCTGAGCATAAATAAGAAAGATTATAAAACTTCTTTTGTGATAACATGCATGTACCTGTTACTGTTCTACTCTGCCACCCACATTTCTGAGCACAACAGAAGAAATCCAACTGCATTCTTTTTATACCTTCCCAAGCAAAAAAATCCAAGAAAATTAAGTGTACAGTGCATGCCTACAGAGAGAATTTTAAAGAGTTATGCAAAGCCTTTTGCTGCCGCCCAGAATCCTGAAAATCTGTTTTCGGGGGGGGGGGGGGGGGGGGGGGGGGGAAATCACTGCATCATCCTACCTATGGAATAGTTCAGACTCTAAATAATGCTGTGCAGAATGCTTACTACTTGTCAGTAGCGTTAATTATTACCACTGCTTTGTTCATGGCTACTGATAAACTTGTAATTTATCTTCTACCTAAAGCTACTTAAGCTTGACAACATAATTGTAAGAAACCATATACAAAATTACTTTGTGCTCTAGAGGTTGCTGCAACTCAGCAATCTAGCAGGGCCGAAGAGTGTACAGCAACACTTCTGTTTCAGGCAGCACTTACAAATGGTTTAGGAAGGTTTGTAAGAGTGATACAGAGGTGGTCAGAGGAATGAGACATGGCCAGCATATTTACACTATTACCTCAAATTTTACGATAAAACTATGAAGCAGTCCTAAATGACTGCAAGATACCTCAGTGTTGCCTAAATACAACATACTCTGACTGCTGTATTATGATAGACTTTGGCTTCTGATCAGCTCTGAGGAAAGAGAGCCATCTATCAGAGAGATACTAAAGTTGTTCATCAAGTTCTCAAGTTCTCACAAGCTGAAAGCGTGAAATTTGATATATGCCACCATAAATGTGGTTGAGTTGATACTTAATTTTTATAACTTGTACTGAAGTGCAGCTGTTAAAAACAGAGTACATTATTAACTAAATTATGTTCCTTAAAGTTTTGTCAGCAATTCTCATACAAAAACTTCCAGCAGATCAAAATGTAGCTCATAAACAGTGCTAATAACTGAAATATAGATTCAAAAATTAGTATTAACATCTTTTCAGTGCAATCTGATCTCCCAGACAGGTGGTCTGAAGCAACACAGACTAAACCTAACACATTTGTCCTAAAGGATAAATTCCCAGTTTTACAATATAAACAAGGTCTAACTACTAGAGAATTTTACATTACTCCTGCCTGGCAGAGCAGCTCCTCCCTTCCTAGAAGCTGGAATTTGGGATCTTATGTCCACTACTCCCTGCACCAAGTGTTATTACCAGAAAGGCTCCTTATCTCTGTACTGGCAGACTGAGTATCTACAGCTGAACAAGAACTAACCCCTGCCTGCATTGCTAAAAGCTTCAAAAAGTCACCATACTGACTGAACCAAATATACAACAAATTTAGCCTAAGTAAACAATTAGCTTAGTGTGTCCCTTTGCTGTAGTGCCTAGAGGATGGGCAGACTCGAGGCTGGTGGCAGCTGGTGCGCAAAAAAGCCTAGTTCAAAACATCACACAGTAGAATGTGTATATTGCAGTTTGCCAACAGACCACGTAGGGTTCTTTACTCATTTAATAAAACTGCAACCTGCTAGACAGCAACCGTAACAGTCAAAGCGATAAACTGAATCATAATCTCATGACCTTCCACAAAAAAGGCTTAATAAACGGAAATGAGAAGACACTTTTCAAGTTACCCAAGCCTAGTGGTTAAAAATAAAACCACAATCACCTAATTTTCTGCATAAAGCAAGCCTCCTCCACCACACACGAAGTTAACGTATATTGATTGACATGTACTTTTTCCAAAGGTATCTCACCAACCATGCCTCCAGCACCCACCAGCACACAGCTGGAAGGAAATTTGAACTTGAGAACCCGCCAACGAGCGGACAACACCGTTTTTCTAAAGACACCCCTATTTCAGGTTCTCCCCAAATTTATCTCACGGAAAGTAACTTTATTCAGCGCGCCTTGCGCAGGGCACGCCGCACGTGCGGGCGGAGCGCGGCTGAGGGGCACACGGCACTCGCGGAGCAGGGGCCCGCCGGGCGGGTAAACCCAGCGCCGCGCTCACGAGCCTCCGGAGGCGCTGAGTACGGCCCACCACTGCCGGGGGCCCGGGCCCCAGCGGTAGCACCGCCCATGCCGCAACCCGGGGCGGAGCGCCACGGCCCGCAACGCTGGCACGCGCTGCCGGAGCAGGCCCGGCGGGGTGCGCAGCAGGGCGGGCACGGTGCACACGACTTTGTGTGAAGGCGAAGGGAAGCAGATGGACTCCCCGAGGGCCGGGCCGCGGAGGGCTGTTGGGGGAAAGAGGGTTCTCCTCGGACTTTACCTTTCCTGGAGCCCTCGCCGCTGCTGGTTGAGGGCTCCCCGGGCTCGGCGGCACAAGCAAAAGCCGGGAACAAGGCCATGTCTCAGCTTGCCATCAGTACTGTCCGCCCGAACTGGCCGGCGGGGCAAGATGGCGCCGTGGCGCCGAGCACGCTGGGAGGTGTAGTTCGCCCCCCCCCCACGTCTTAAGATGGCTGCGGCGCCCGGTGGTGGTTGAGGGAAATAAGGTTCAGTACTGGGGCTGTTTTCTCGAGGAATTTGCATATCTTGCGCCTTCCGTCGCCGTCACTAAGGGGACTAGAGAAGGGAACTGCTGGGGGAAGAGGACGGATGGGGTTTCCAGAGTCAGCCTTTCCTTCTTTACTGCACCGTGTTCCAGGGAACACAGGAGCAACAAGTCTCCTTGGGACTGGAATGTTCAGCTGTATTAAAGAGAATGTTGTAAGAAGCCATGCACCCTTTCAGTTAGTATCTACTGTATGTTTGAAGGCTCATCTAGCCAGACAGCCTGCCTCAAACACCAGCAGCGAGAGCATAGGGAGGAAATAACCTCCTGCACTCAGTCCTTTGTGAACTCCTGACCGGGGAGTTGCCCATCATGTTTAATAGTATACATGAGCCTGCCCTCCATAAAGGAACTGGAAAAATCATTTGTTATGCTGTCACATTTCCGCCTTCTTGGGCAGGAAAAAAATTAATTTTGTATTGTCTGAAACAGTATTTCCTTTTTGTCTCAAGCCCAGTGCTGGATTCTTGCATTGTGATTTAAAATAAGCGTCCCTACTCACTTTCTTTGCAACATTTTATACACTGTTAAGATATTTCACTCCAGTATTCTCCTGTCTGGGCTGAAAAGTCTGCCTTTTTTCTTTACATATTAAAGCTAGTCCATTATGTTATCCTTGTTGAATTTCTTTTGTTTTTCTAACTCCTACACCAATACTACTGCACGACCAGAATTTCATGTAGTGATTAAGATATGTGTGTACCATGGGTTTAGGGATTATGTGGAATTATAATGGCTGGTTTGCTTTCTGCTCTTTTCCCAATACCTGCTGATCATTCTATTTGGCTTTTGGCTTCTCCTGAGCTACAGTGTCTCCTAAGAGCCTATTCCTGAGTGGCAAAAGATAATAAGTAGCTATTGTGTATAGATGTTAGGATTAGCTTCCCTATACACGCTGGTTCACACTTGCCAAGCTGATCTATGATCGTTCTTTAATTTATTTCTGAAATACTTCAGCAACTTTTCTCAGTCAGCTTTCCAGCCGATTAGCCTGAATACTTTTGCACTCTGAAAACTCTTAACTTTATGTTCACTACTGTTTGCAGCCGTTTTGTAGATGTTGAGCAGTCAGATTCCGAGGGATCCTGTTGGTGGCTTCTTCCTTTAGAAAACTATAAAACTGTTTCTTAATCCTTGTTTCCTACCTTTAATTTATGAATAATCCATAAAATGCTATTAATTTTTATCAACAGGAGAGAATAATATTAAGTACAGAGAAAAAAGGATTCAGAACAAAATGGTGGTCCTAGGAGCTGATAGTCTGGAAGTCAGCAAATGAGTGGGGCTTGATTGCTAGCTTGGAAGGAATGGGCTTTAAAATATATGCTTACATACTGATGTGGAGCAATGTTTTTGTTCAAGTCTGTTAATATCTATCAAGTTTTGTAGTAAAACATTAGAATGTGGAAAATACAGTACATAAACCACAGAAATATTTATCTGCCTAGAACTGATACAGAAGACACGGAAAAAATCTAAAAGAAGCACATTACCAATTTGTGACCAAATTCTGAAGAGACAATTTGAAAACCAAATAAAACCTATCTCGTCACATGTACTTCTTACTCTTTTTCCTGAGAAGAGAAAGCCTGCGTAACTATGCTACCTGAACATGTGTTTTTCTGTCTCCCAGGCATAATTTCTCCAGGTACTTTTAGAACTTGTGACCAATTTCAACCAAGTTTAACAGGAGGTTACCAGTTATTACATTACTTCAAATTACATGAAAACAGGTGGCAATGCAGAACAGGATTTTCAGTGGGAGAAAAACTCCAGTGTGCATGCAGTTCATGTTGGGAGTCTAACCTACTGGGAAAGTTGAGTAAGAACTCTCTTGCTCATGGTAATACTTGTTATAATCTTATTTGGGTACTTATGGAAGTTTGTAAATGCATTTATTCTGCATGTTTGAGCACTGGGAAAACCACCACCTGTACAAAAAATGAATTATTTCCCTATTTTGTTATGAACCAATCTCAAAGCCCTTTCAAGATGCTCTAGATGCAGGATAAACAAAACGGATTTCATAACAAAATCATTGATTTTATTTGCTGGATATCATTACATTGTCTCTCAGCTGCTCATAGTGATGGTAGCTAACAGCTTCTTAACAAAGAGAATACAGAAAAAGTGCTTTTTGAGAGTAAAGCAAATGAAGAAAGACAGAGTTTATGAGAATCCTAACTACAGATTTATGCCCTGCATCCCTAGAAATCAGTCCATAATCTGGATAGATGGATACATTAATAAAGGTGTTGTTATTGTTGCCATACATATATTACTGTGACATTTAAAAAAACAAACAAACAAAAGCAAGAAAAAAAAAAATTCAACACAACCCCCTCCCACTGTATTTAACACTACCATATGAATGCAGGCAGTATTTTCCATTACCACAAGTAGAAGTTAAACTGGCATGAATGTTGCTTTTAGATTATTGCATTTATTTGTACAAGTAGTTTCTATTTATCATTAGTAGAAATTGGCTATGCAATGAAATCTTCTACATTGACATTTCCTTGATTTACTGACCAAGCAATGCCCATTCGGATGAAATGTAGTTTTCTGTAGTGTATTTAGCCTCACGTCTACCAAGTTTTATTTCTTACTTTTGTCTTAAAACTCTGCAAAATACATTTTAATAATGTTATATAGATATTTTATAAGCCTTTACAGGCAAAAAGTAATATTATAAAGAATTGTTCGCCTCAACACAGTTGAGCCAAGATGTTTCTTAGGATTTAATGAAGAACATGACCAAAACATCTCTTTATGTCTACAGTTAAGTTACCCAAAGCACTCAGCATTGTTTTTTTCTGCTGTAGCCTAATAACAGCAAACCATTAAGCCTTTTACAAGATGGACAAAACTACAGGAGCAGTATACAACAAAGATTCCTTGTTAATAAGAAGGAACAACTAACTAACTAGAGGAACTAATAAGTTCCTTACTTAAAAACACTCTCGTCCACTTTTTACATTGTATCTACCTATTTAACATGTTAAAATTTATTCTTTAAGTTAATAATCCATTTTAAGAATTTTTCTTCTTTGGAAAGCCTTACAAGCCTTACAGGGAGTCATGTACTGCACTGCCTAAGCAGATGTGAGAGCAACAGTTTTCAGTAGATTTGGGACTTGAGTTCTTTGTATATCTTGATAAAAATCATAACATTATATTTATAGGGAAAAAAAAAAACCACCACGAACCTCTCATCAGGTCCATAATATTTTCCTTATTACAATAAAACTGTAGCAGACATTTGTGAATCTGACTGTTGTGGAATGGGTGCCATATGAGGCAGTAATTCAGGCCCCTCTTCAGGGCCTGAAAGACCCCAGAGGGACAGTTTAATTCTTGGCCTCACACATTCACATTTTTCTCTATCGTTCTCTCCACACCCTAACTTTACAGCCTGTGATATCATGCCTTTCATATCTTTCATATTTTCTCTTGCTTCTTCAGACTTTATACTTCCTCTACAGTAAATCCTGTAGTTAGTTCTTCCTTCCAGTCTGATGATCGAGGAGCTGCTTCTAGGTTCATCTCTCTGTGGTATCTCTTTTTGATAACTCTCTATAAGGTATCAAAATACTGTCCTCTTTACAAACAAGGGTTTGCTCTTGTATGCAGAAAATTGCAGAACAAGCGTTATAGTATAGAGCTATTAAATGGTGTAATTTAAAACATACACAGTGGGTACCTTGAATAAAAGCATCAGAAGTAAAGGCAGCTATTCTGAATAAGGGCTACATTGCACTCATTTAAAGGAATAAGCATTCCTAAAATAGTGTAAAATTTTGTAAGACTGTAGGAGCAGTGGTCATGTTAGGGAGGACAAAAAAAGGAATTCTGAACACAGAGCTAGACAGACAATTTGATGTATTTATGTGTGCCACCTTTGGCCTGCCTGAACAACCCTCATGGGATGGATTACTAGGCTTCCACCCCAGTGTCCCACCAGCCTTTTGAAGCCTTGCTGATGTACCGAGTGTTGCCAGCATCATGTGACAATGTACTTGTAGTGTGATAATAACGCTTATGCAGGTTACTCTTAATAAGAAAATACATGGTTTTAATATATGTTTGGCATGTTCCAACAGTGAGAGGAACAGGGCAAATATAAAAGGGGGTGCTATAGCTATATCTCCCTGCAGTGAGACCTATAGAGCACAACAAGGTTTCCAATAACACATGTTCCTGTTCTGTTGGCGTGCCAAGTTTCCAGCCTTCCTCTGCATTATCCCAGCCCCTTCTCAGGTCTCTCTCACTAAGAAATCCTTTTGTCTATGCCAACACTACTCAGATGTATTGAGATCTACTGAGTAATTTTACCAAGGGCTAATTTTTTATTGAGACCTACTCAGCAGGCAGAAACGTGAGAGCTCCAGTTTTAGCTCTGCCAGGTGTGGCGCACTGCCACAGGGCTTTACCCTCAGCACTGTCTCATGGCCAGCTGCACTAGGAGAGCAGCACAGAAGAGATGCTCTTCTGCAGGAGCATTCTGTGTTTGGGACTTTAATGATGCTATTCCCCTTTGAAGGTGCTGTTGCACTTCCCACCCCTTCATCCTTCCCATCTCTGCCCTTTACTTGAAGAGGGAGAGGACTGGCCTCCCCTGAATCTGGATGTGGCCTTGCCGCACCACTGCCATGCTCCCAGCTCTCTTCCCCGCCTGCTTTCTTTCCCAGGTAACCAGATTCAATGCTGTAAGCATTAGGTGTGGCATGGCTGGATCATTTTGCAAAGGAAACTGTAGAGCTCTTCATTGTCTCGTGCGCTGCCTTTGTTTGAGAGTCGCAGCTCAAGAAGACGTCTTCTAAGAAAATATTCTTAAATGTCTAGATAGTATTCTCCTGATCCTCAAAACTGACAGATCAAAACTGAACACAGTTTGATATAAAGATGTAATAATTTTGCATCTGTCTTTCAAAAACACTTCAATTGTATCTTTAAAGGGAAATGAGCTAACTCATATTTAGCCACAAATTCCAATTACTAACTTTCTCTTCAGGTTTTAATTACATATTGTATTACACTTACGGTAAATATTCTAGATGAGGCTGGCTGGGTTGGACATAGCCTTGGGTGGCATGGTTTAGTGGGAGGTGTCCCTGCCCATGGCAGGGGGCTTGGAACTAGATGATCTTAAGGTGCTTTCCAACCCTAACTATTCTATGATACTATGATTCTATATCATACTGCTATTAAATTTTATGTATTATATTTTACCTGTACAGTACCTATTTTGCAGGTCAGTGTGTATATACTTTGTAGAGCCTTACACAAAGATTTTGAAAATTACATTATTGCTTATTGAAAATATGCAATTCTACTGCCACCTTCTTCTTAAAATTTAATAAATTTCACCTGAATAAAATCTTAGCAGTTTAAATTATTAATAAAAAAGGAATACAAAATTGCAGGGAAGTGGTGCAAATATTTTTCCTTCAACATATAAAATTAAATAGAAAAATAAACATATGTAAGTTGATCTTATTCACAGATGCATTACTGCTAATACTTTTACAAAGGCTGCCAGGCCATCTTTCTGATGCTTTAATAAATCTGGAGATTTATTTACTGATCCAAGTTCTATCTGTAAAATCTTCAGTTATGATAAGCTTGGTGGGTTACCAAACACTTGCTGGGTAGACCAGCTATTACAACTATGTTTGATAGACATGTAATAATGATTACTAGATCAGTTCAGATATACCTTCTGGTTCTACACTTCAAAAACCTAAAGCAGATTTTTGCACTTGATTATTCAAGTCACATGATAGTGCTTTCCTTGAACTTTGAACAAAAGCCATGGTCAGACTGACCCTATGTGCATGTATGAAATATGTGTATGCTGTTCAAAATGGAAAAAGCAACCAAATTAATATGAAAAACCTTTGTTTCAAAGCCATACTGTAGATAAGCCTATTAGTTTAGACAGCCTATTAGTTTATTTTAACTTCTGCTGCAAATGCATGTATGCATATGTGAATATAAATCTGTATTTCTATATAGATTACAAAAACTGAGGGTCTTGATATTGCTCCCAGTGTATTTACTGAGAATTTTGCTGTGAACAAAACTACATAGAGAAGAGGAAGGAGGTATTTTACAGAAAAAAGCAGAGCATTCTGTTTGCTAGAAATGCCCCCCAGCATTTTATACAAGCTTTCTCAGGATGAACACTAGAGAATTTTAAGAAATTCTGAATTATTGGAACTTCCTATATACCCCAAACCATGCCATTTTATACACTTTTTGTAGAGAAACAAGGCAAGGAGTTTGACTCCTGAAAAAACCCAACCCACCCAACCAAAAAATCTACCACACCTCAACCCTTATTTTCAGCCTATTTTTATCTTTCACCCTGGAGACCCACCATCCTTCCTTTTAAAACAACATAAGAATAGATCTTCCTGTAAGAAAATTGCATTCGACGTACTTCTTTTATTCTCAATTCAAAACAAGAAAGCATTAGATACCATTCCAACAGAAAACATTAAACTTCTTGCAGCATTTTGATGTGGCTTTGTGACTTCATCATGCAGCCACAGGTGAAGCTTCCAGTTACTGTAATGGGGTGGGCTTTTTGCGTCTTGGGATCATAGGTTCAGATATTTTCATTTGGGGGAGAGGTAATATTCCTGATGAAACTCTTAAAATGCAGCCTATGAAACAGCATGCTTAAATAGTTAGCATTTAAAGAAATAGGCTACACTGTCTAACAGATGAGATTTTCCATTTTCTATTGCAGTTAGCAATTCTGCTGCATTTTCCTTGGGTTTCATGATTTCTTATGTAAAATCCATGCCAATTTATCATTAGACTTTTCCCCAAGTAAAGTTTCTCTAGCCATTTATCCCTAGTCTGTAAGCTTTCATGAACGTAAGTCTGGAAGGGATGGTCTGAGTTCAGCCTTCTCTGCAGAAAACCTACCACATATGTCTGTTCATATACTCGATTTTGAAATTTGTTGGGATTTTTACAAACAACCCCCATTGCAAAACAGGTCCAGAACCTCCATTTTCTGATGCTTAGAAACATCCTGATTTCCTCCTTAATTTAATTCATGCTCCGTTTATATCCATCTGTTTCAGGGCCAGCATTTTCCTATGGCTTAAAATAGCTCTTCGCTTCACCAGGGTGCTAACCTGGATGTAATCTATGCACAGACAGTAATCATATGCCACTCAGCCTTTCTTCCATTAAGCAATTTTAAAATTTCGTAAAATCAGTTGCTCAGTCCCCTGAATTTTTTGCACTTTTCTCGGTTCATATTCTGAACTAGAATTTTACACAGACACAGTTGTACTCTGCAGGATGGCCTGCTTCTCATTCTCTACTGAAAATATTCCACAGCTCTGCATTTATTGTTTAGTTTGCTGAATCATACTAGTGGCTCATAAGGTTCAATAATTACACTTGAGCATTTCCAATCTATCACTTCCTCTGATGAATCCCTCACTATATCAGATCATCTTGTTATTAATCCCTAAGGATATGGCCTTGTATTCTGTAGTAAATTTAACTTCACTTCTATTACTACAGGCTGCTAGGTCACCTGTTTTCTAGGAATTAAATTCTTGATATGGCTTGTTGTGAGCAAGGTGTATTAGTTTTTTCCATCAGCAAGTTTAGTTAGCATGCTCTTATTTTTGTGCCAGTGCCTTTAAAAAATAAGGTTGGGCCAAATGCTGGAATAAGAAGCCCCACTTGAAATCCCTCTCTGGTTTCATAGTGCCCTTTCCAGCACAGACCTATTTTCATCCCTCTTTTACCCACTTCTTTATCTAACTTAGATTTTTTGTGTTAGTTCCTGTTTCAGCTAATAATCTCACAAGTACTACATTGTCAAGTGATTTGCTGAGATAAAAATCATAGAATCATAGAATCGTAGAATAGTTAGGGTTGGAAAGGACCTTAAGATCATCTAGTTCCAACCTCCCTGCCATGGGCAGGGAGACCTCCCACTAAACCATGTCACCCAAGGCTCTGTCCAACCTGGCCTTGAACACTGCCAGAGATGGAGCATTCACAACTTCCCTGGGCAACCCATTCCAGTGCCTCACCACCCTTACAGTAAAGAACCTCTTCCTTATATCCAAATCAATTGGCTCTATCAGGTTTCCAGCCATAAAACTTCTGCTGCCATTAAAGTTTACCTTTAGTAAACTTGGGCTGCATTTTGTCCCATCTTCCATTTGTATCCATAGTCCTCATTATTTTCAAAATTTGTTTTAAAGCTTTGAGTGTTATTGTAGACTAACAGAATAATTGCAAATATATTGAACATTTATAAAAAGAAAAGTGAAACTTGCTATATAGCACCACCACAATACAACAGATGGATTAAAATCTTTACCACAAGCCATAAAATATTATGCCCTAGTTCTTACATTAGTCATTAATGCTTCCCCATTTAAGCAAGTTGAGCTCACCTAGTTTAGCTTCCCTGCCATGGTTCACGTTGTGTATATTCTCTTCTAACAGCAAACTTAGCTTTGACTTTCCTTTCTACATTTTTGTTCTGAAAGCTGCAAAAATTACTCATTAGGCTGGGGAGTGTAGCTAGATTACATATAACATCCATGCTTTAGGGCTTCCCCTTGCTTTTGTGCTAGTTGCAATGTGGTACCTAAACCACTAGTCTTTTGCTTTTTGGTTTATTCTTTGCAAGATCTAGCAAAGTCTAGGTTTGGCTAATCATCGTTGAGTCCTGTACCTCCAAATCTCCAAGTAATAGCTTGCTTCATTAATTTCCCTTCTCCATTCCATATAGACCTTTTCTTTGTTTTTTACTCTAACTGCTGAGGTGGTTACTCATCCTGCTTCCATACTTGGAATGTAAATTCCAGATGGTTTTTGCATCTCTGAGTTAGATAAATTCCAGATCTCTGTCGTGCTTAAGCTTCTGATTTATTCAGTCCATTTGTATACTTCAATTACTATGTCTATCTACCAACATTTGTTGTTATGGTATTAAAAAAGCCCTCCAAAACTTTAATTGTTAAAACAGCATTGCTTATTCTTCCATTTAATTTGTATTTTTCCACCCTCAGAAATACAAGCTTTGACATATCACTGGGATGGAACCAAGGCATTACTAGGACAAAGGAACAACAACCAGCACATGAGTCCAGGCTAGACTTCAACAGCTTGCAAAAGAAGTGTTATGGGTAGTCCAGATGTGTGAGGGAATGTGACACATGTATGGAGTGAGAAAGATTGCGTTCTTCTTTTTCACTCATACCTGTAAGTCTATCTGTAATTATATTCTGCTTCCCAAATACTGTGCACATCTCTGCAGAACAGCAAGGTGGGTGGTAATCATAGTGACCTTGGTGGATATGATATCTCTAATTATCTAGTCATTCTTGAGAGGTCAAGCAGTGGAAACCAAAGCTTAAAGCCAACAAGAACAAAAAAAAAAAAGGTGTTCCAGAGCTTGTAATGAGTGACTCCATGAATGAAGAAGCCAGAAGATTGATTTCTATAACCAGTTTTGCTTAAAATATGTTTTATGTTATGACTGAAATCATCTGGAATACTCCAAATTCTTCTAAGTCAATGTGTCAATACATAAGTTAATATAATTAAGCATTCTAATGATGAAATCACCTGGTGGATATTGTTTTCATAGGTTATCTTGCTTCTAACTGTAGATTTGTAGAAAAGTAGATCATACTGTTATTTGAGATCTGGGGGTAAGGGGTGGGTGTAGGTTAAAATACAAGAAGAAGGAAACATTAACATTTATCCTGCTAAAGGTTAAACACCTCATGAAACCTACAAAGCTTGATCCCAAAACTTTATAGGACCAAGGTTACTCATTATTTAAAATACTAGACAGAAAAAAAAAAACCCAACCCAGAAAAAGTCCTATTTAGTATTGTCTCCCTTCCTCTTCAAACAAGTGAAAAGCTTCTTTATCGAGGGAAAAGTATTGGGAAAACTACCCAATAAAATCTCAGTACCTGAAGTGTATTATTCCTTTTGATCAACAGCCACCAGAGAAGGAATTGTGAGAAGCATGTAGAAAAAGGAATAAAGTCTTTCTCTAGAGCAATGTGGGATCATTTGGAAAATAATTACAATAGAAAAAAGGGCAAAAGAATCAGAAAAATGTAAAACTACTGAATTTCTATAATTTAGTATTATTTGTCAAGAATTTCTTCTACAAGTGGAAGAGTATTATTTAAATATGGAAAACCTCTAAAATGCTTCAGTGACTGTTTATTATTCCATACACTTTACTTTGATAAACAGCCTTAGTCCATTCATTTCTGTCTACTCTTTCCATTATTTTCCACATTAGCTATGAGCTGTTCTATGTACAATTTAGCCTAGCAATTACATGAGGTTATTATGCCAAACTAGAAACCACAGATATATATAAAATAAAATAGATAAAAATCATATAGAAGTACATAGAAATACAGAAATGTGTTCCTGAACATATTTTGCAATTTTTTGATGACTAAGAAGTTACTATTAGTGTTCATCAGTATATCCAGAGCAACTTAATCAATCTCTAAAGTGCAGCCAACCATATTAGGCAATCTTGTACTGGAAGCAATAAAACATGGCAGCTGTATTTCTCAGGAATTGTAACCACTGATTCCTGATATTTAGGACTGTTCAAGGTCCTAAAATCCAAGTAACAGCACAATGGTACTCTACCACCTTTGTTACCAAAAAGGTGCCAGCAAGTTTTAGAATAAAGTACTTCTTGTCAGCTAAGCATATTGCCATTTAAATGAAGAAAACACACCATATGCTTAAACCAAAAACTTCTGGCACCTACACACTGAAAGGGGAAGCTGCACTCCACCCCAAACTATGTTACAGACTTTGGCAGAAGTATACAGTAGCCTCATATGAACTGTGGAATCTCTAAACACTGTCAAAGCAACCTTCATTTAGGAGGAGCTACATGAAACAGGCTTTGCTAGGTTTGTCCAAGTTCATTTATAGAATGCTATACCTTGTGTTTGTGAGTTGGTGTCCCAAATTTGTTAGCAAACAAATGGGTAACAATATACTGGAAAGGAAAAAAAACCTCAAATGTTGACATTATAGAACTGCTTGAAGAGCCATAATCATTAATGGAGGCCCTGTACTAGCGTACCACTACTGAAATACAAAGCCTCAAGATTTTAAGACTTAGTCTAGAAAGCACTCTCTTTTACCATGCTAAGATCAGGGTTTTTCTTTGGCTAATAGAAGTAATTACTTTTTATTGCTATTCAGTAAATATTTGAGAAAGGTAAATTAATAGGACTACCTGTTGCAGACAAGCCCAGAGATCAGCATATTCAGATAATCAGGACAATATGTTCAGTAGGATGTCAGGAACATAGAGAAGTTGGGGAGGGGTACAAGGAGAAACTAAAGAGTTTAGGGAGGAAGGAAAGCAATAAGAGAGGCTAAAGTTAGAAAATAAGAGATGCTAAATGCTAATTAATAGCATAGCCAAACAGAGAGTTTTCTGGTAATAGAATCTGTTCTTCTCAAGTCAAAAGCAGCACAGTGTTTGCAGGTGATCTCTGTTGTTCAGGGATCTCTTTCCCTGGGGTTGTCAGCTGTGTTTTGATAGTCAGATTGGGTGGGAGATTTCCCCAACTCTTGACAGTTTTCTTCCCTGTTGAGGAAACAGCTCGACATCCATCAGTTCCTTTGCTTGTCAAGGGAATTTTTTTTTTTTTGCTCCTTGGAAAACTGCCTGCTCTGTATTTATTCCCTTTGTTTGGATTTATTTTTGTTTTCAATGATCTTTCCTGTACACAAGGATTCTCAACCTTCTCAAGGAAAACCTAGCATATGCCACTCCTAGACGTGACTCCTGAAGCCGGGTGTTCATTTGTGTCCACCCACCCCATACATTTTCCTTTCCCACAAGTGGAGCAACAGGAGGCAGCAGCAAAGTCAAGCAGGGATTTATTTCTCCATAATTTCTGCCCCCCTGACACTATGCCTGAGGGGTAGAGAACTCCCTGCAGCCACTTTGTTTGTAGCCTTTTCTTCATTGAAGTTGCTGACAAAACTGACTGGGAAACCCAAGACTCTATTGTTTTTCATTCCCAACAAGCCATGAAGTGCACAGTGGTACACAGCTCCGTGAAGCCGTCCAGTTTTACACAGAGTACTCTGTGTGGTTTGTAATTTTGCAAACCTGCAGTTTTCTAAATGGTGGTTCAGTACGGAAACAAAGAGAATCCTGTTTTCATGTGCTAAAATGAAACAATTCTATTTATTAATACATTCCTAAATTATTTTATTTGCAGGGAAGAAAAAAACCTTTCCTCAAATCTCCAGCTGCCTAACAGCATTTTTCATTTTTTAGTATTTCACCTCCTCAGAGCAAACATGTTTAGTGATTTTGGAAGCATTGTTTTATTTGAGATTATTCCTAATTTACAATGGTACAGCTATTAAATTTAGTGGAATTACAGGAGTATAGCTGACCTATGGCTACTCTTTCACAATAAAAAATGGCAAGAGTAGCCTGAAGCCTTCTTAATACCCTCTCTACCCCTCAGCTGTGCCAATACAACTACTTGCAGGACTTCTTAAATAGTCCTTAAATGGAATTAAAAAAAAAGGAATATTGCAAAGTTGTGTTAGCACAACTGAATGGATGGCATGACATGGGCAGAAGAGGGAACAAAACAAGGGAAGCAGAAATACCTCCAGCTGATACTGGTGCTTGGACTGCAGTAAAATAACAGCCGATGCAACATCAAAAGTGAGAGCCAGCTTGTAACACCCACTGAGCCAATTCTCAGTTATCTATGATTTGATTACCTATGTTGCAGATTATCTGTGCCACAAATGTTAAACCAACCACTGTGCATTCACCACTGTACGAATGCAAGACTGTGCCTGGCCTGGAAACAGCACATGCACCTTCATGCAGAGGCTGAGATCATAAATTCTGTCACACCAAAGTTCCCTCTGTGAAACAGCTGAGCCTTCTCCTCATTCTGTTCCCAGAACCAGGAGTGACAGCATGCTGCAGTCACACCTCACTGCTTCCCTCAGGAACAGCTCAGACCCAGCTGGGCTGCGGGCCAACTGCAGCCGGCTGCATGTGGAGACAGCTGAAATGATCCCCAACACACGGGATTGTGGGAGGCCTTCTAGGTCAGGTGAACACGATACACATGCATGGATTCAGTTTGGATATCTGACCCAACAAGCTCTCCCACAGGGAGCTAAGGAGATAGCATTGAAACGTCAGCAGCAAGAAGCTTGGCCAGTTTCTGGAGGAAAGTATGGGAGCAGAATGAAAAGGCCAAAATGTCACAGGTGACACCACCAGTGAGGCATTTACACTACAAAGTATTACTTGCAAAAGAAAACAGGAAACATTACAATTAGGAATAGGATATTGAGAAGCATTCTCTCTTTGGCTCAGCTCCAGCCTGACTGAGCTGGATGACACAGAGGATCCCGCTGGTTATAAGGCAACTTTTTCTTGGTTGTCTGTTACAGTGCTAAAACAAAGCTTGCAAGCACAGTTGTTTCCTGCAAACCATGATGAAACAATCACCTCTCAGAGTGAAAGTATATTTTAGTGCTACCTCATAGCTTTGCAGCTGATTATCCTGTGATATTTATGTTGCATCATAAATGTGTTTACCATTTTGGATTATTTTAAAATAACATAGTTTGCCACTGAAAAGTAAGCCAACTTCCAAGTGAGCACAAGTATTTTTACTCTAATGTAATAGCTATCACTTTGCTGTGATCGTCAAAAATTCAAAATTAATTAATTCTTGGCAAGTATTCAGATAAGGTGCACAACTTCATTAAATCAGTTAGCTTCAGGATTTTCATTTTTTGTCTGTTTTGTCTGCCCCATATGAGCAATACAAATGAAGCCAAACAGGCTATCGGCCGGTTCCTATGTTGCAATCTTGTGTGATATTATGTTCTCTAGTAATGCCAATTCTTTTTGGCCCAAAGAGTCAGCCAGCTTTCCACATCTTTAAGGTCGTTTTCATTAGCAAAAGAAGTTGATGAAATGCAATATGACTCCCTTTATTTAGGGAAAATGGGCATAACATTCTGATTTATGGAGCACAGAGAAATTCAGATGACTAGGAGCAATTTATTTACCTGTAGTTCCCAGACTCTCTGTAGGCAGCTGTATTCTAAAAATCTCCTACTGGCAATTCTGATGCCACACAGACAGAATTACAGCAGCTTCCAGACCACTTTCTCAGTTCTGAAATGATCTCTAAATCCTTAGAAAACCAGCTGGACCCCTGTTCTCTGCATCTGCATGTGACTCAGTGCAAATACAACATTTTCTACTGCCCATTATGCAAATCAAAGTAAATTTTAACTGTTTCTTGTGGTTTCTGAATGAAAAGTGTCTCTCATGGCCACTACTTTGAACAAAATGGTTTACTGCCCAATGACCAACACAGCAGTGTGCTCTTCAGACTTCATTTTTTCATATTGTCAAACAAATCCCTTTGGAATTGCACTGAATCTCATAGCTTAGCCAGGTATCACAGGCAATCCCATGTGGCCATCCACTGAAGCCAAGAGAATTACTGCAGGGATGGATTTGGCAGTACAGCATTTTGAACTGAGTTCCCTCAAGCAAGAAATCAGCACAAATGTACAAATCCGGCTGTGTTTGAAGGTTTTGTTTTGCAGCCATCTGTGCAGTTTTTCATTGTTAAACAGGAAAAAAACAAATTCTGGGCTAAATGATACTCATTTATATATGTGTTTAGGTAAAAAAATAAAATACACAGAATTAAGAAAGCTGAAAATAACTAGAAAAAGCTGTTCTGAATTATTTGAAAACCAAAAAAATTATGTGTGAGTAAAACACTAAGCATCCAGCTTAAGATGTGTTGATACTGCAAATTGACATCAGAATACCAATATGATTTCTTAAGTTAAAAAATACAGCTTAGAGCAGTTTACTGTGTGTTAATTTTTCAGACTAAACATGAGAGCTGGAGTGTTGCCTCCTTTGTAGTGGTGCATAGAATCTTGTATCATTTTTGGAGAATATACTTAATTACTGTTTGCTAAATCAATGAGTAATTACATGGTCAAGAATTGAGTAAATTCTAAAATGTGCATGAATACCAAACTGCTATTGATTGACAATGATTCTGGAACCCTTATTACATGTCACGCTTCACGTTTAAGAAAATCTATCACTGGTACAGTTAAGAATATATTTTATGGGATAGACTGTCTCCTGTTCCCATCGGTGAGTACTTGATTCATGGACATGATCTTGGCATAGCTGTAGAAAGATACTGGCTCAGTCTGATCCCAAGTCTGATCCAGGATAGTATTTTCTATGTATCAACCTCTGACCTTCCTGTGACACCCCTGTTGTTTGGGACCTGAAGAAAGTTTCTCAGCATACTAACTCAAGTATGTTTTAATCTGTTGTCCTGGGTTCAGCAGTAGCAGTCATTTTTCTCCTTCTTAGTAGCTGGTGCAGTGCTGTGGTTTTGACTTTTGGCCTGGGAACAGTGCTGATAACACTAATGTTTTTAGCTGCTGCTCAGTAATGTTTAGTCTGACCAAGGACTTTCTGAGTCTCATGCTCTGCCAGGGTGGAGGGGAAGTCGGGAAGAAGCAGAGACAGAACACCTGACCCAAACTGACCAAAGAGGTATTCCATACCACAGCATGTCATGCCCGCTATATAAACTGGGGGCAGTTACCTGGAAGGGTTAAATCATTGCTCCGGTCGGGATGGGTATTGGTCGGTTGGTGGTGAGCGGTTGTATTCTCTTCCCTTGTTATCTCCCTTATCATCATTATATTGGTGGTAGTAGCAGTGATTTGTGTTATACCTTAGTTACTGGACTGTTCTTATCTCAACCTGTGGGAGTTACATTCTTTTGATTCTCCTCCCCATCCCTATGGGAGCGGGGGGAAGAAAGCAGGAGGAGTGAGAGAGCAGCTGCGTGGCTTCTGAATGACAGTCTGGGCTTAAACCACGACATCTGTGCAGTCAGTTTGGTTTTCTTTTAATGCAGCTTTGCACAAATTTTGATCGACATTTCACTTTCCCTTCTATTTGGGATCAGCTTCTGATCAATTTAAGCAGAAAAACATAGCGAGGGTTTAAGCACTGAAGTGATCTCAGACTCAGACAATAATCCCGTTGATTAAAAACAATATTTTATGAGAATATATGAGAATATATTGAGAAGTAATGGGTGCTTGCAGCCCAGAAAGCCAACCATATACTGGGCTGTGTCAAAAGAAGCTTGACCAGCAGGTCCAGGGAGATGATTCTACCCCTCTACTCTGCTCTTGTGAGACCGCACTTGGAGCACTGTGTTAAGCTCTGGGGCCTCCAATATAAGAAGGTCATGGAACTGTTGGAAAAAGGCCGAGGAGGGCCACAAGGATGCTAATGGGGCTGGAGCACTTCCCATATGAAGACAGGCTAAGGAAATCGGGGCTGTTCAGCCTGGAGAAGAGAAGGCTGCGTAGAGACATCATAGCAGCCTTCCAGTATCAGAAGGGGGCCTACAAGGATGCCAGAGAGGGACTAATAATCAGGGACTGTAGTGACAGGACAAGGGGTAATGGGTTAAAACTTAAACAGGAAGAGATTTAGTTTGGGTATAAGGAAGAAGTTCTTTACTGTGAGGGTAGTGAGGCTGTGGCACAGGTTGCTCAAGTAAGTTGTGAATGTCCCATCCCTGCAGTGTTCAAGGCGAGGTTGGACAGGGCCTTAAGCAACCTGGTCTGGTAAAAAGTGACCCATGGCAGGGGGGTTGAAACTAGTTGATCTTTAAGGTTCCTTTCAACCCAAACCATTCTATGATTCTATGATTTTTGCTTTTTAAAGACTCTTTAAATTGCAAGGAAAGACACAAATGGCAGATGCGTATTCATCTGACCTGTGGAGCAATTACTACTGCAAAAGGAGTTCCAAGTCACACTGCAAAATCTCCCTGTGTCTCTAGTATGTTCTGGCATAGAGCAGTTACTCTGAAACAGCATGTGTAATGCATGAGTAAGCTCCTTTAAACCTGGAGTTGTGTATGATCAGCAGCTAACACTAGTCAGCTGATGGGGAGTGACTTGCTCCTGTCCAGGACAGGAGTGTTTGACACTCTGCCATCATTGCCCCCACTGTAGAAGCCTAGCCAGAGCCACCTTTTCCAAGACTCTGGGAACAAGGCACGGTAGAAAATGTGACATGGATGGGGAGGAGGTGGATAAGGGAATGGAGCTAGCTCCTTTTTGTAGAGATAAGGGAAGCAAGTTAAAATTTGGGGCTTAAGTATGTGATACATGGACACAGGTACAGAAGTGATGTAAGAAGGCAGGTGTGGAAGCATGTATCTTCCTGAACATTCATGCAGACCAGTCTGGGGACATAAGTTTGACACTACCAGTTGCACCAAAATCTTACCCCTATCTAATGGATTAAGCCTGCAAGCCCATGCTCTGTATCAGTCTGGTTTGCAGTCATGAAATCTGTGCTAGGATGAATAACAAACAAGTTCAAGTTTACACCCAGGAAGTTAATCACATGCTGTGAGCAATCAACACACCCCCACAACGAAAGGAGGCTCAGAGCCAGAAACTCCTGCCATAAAACCCATGACAGAATTAGTCAAACAATTAGAGCAATAGGGTACTATAGAAAGAATTCACCCCCCATATAACAGCCCGGAATGGCCTTTTAAAAAAAAACAGATTGAACATAGCACATGACTATTGACTGTAGGGCTTTCAATAAAGCAACTGGCATTTTAACAACCCTTATTTCCAGCACAGTAGATATGAACATGCTCTTCTGTGGATGGGAATGTTAGCTACAAAAGGTATGCTCTTTTGATCCCAATGCATGAGCAAGACAAACCACAGTTTGCACGTACTTGGAGTGGAAGACAGCATACCTTTTATCACCTACCCCAAGGTTTTAAACAGGTACCCATCTTTGCCCATGCCACCTTAGCTAAACAGCTAGAATCAGTCATCCTGTCACCTGAAGTAACAATTTTGCAATATACAGATGATACTGTAATTGGAGGACATGTTGAGTAAGTGTTTCAATGCTATTGTCCTGCACTTACAAAAATTAAGTATTAGTGTTCCTGACTTGAAATAGCAAGGACCAAGTCAAGTAGTCGTATTTTTAGGCACATGATGGATAGGAGAACAGAACACACCTGCAGAATTTGTATTACCAGAGACACAAAGTATTCAAGCACCTTCTGATAAAAAGTAGTTACAAGCTTTATTAGGAAAGTTTGGGCTTTGGAGGTCACACATTCCTGGATTCATTATTTTAGGGGGATCTCTATAATTTGGTGAAGAAAAATGCTATATGGACTTGGCAACAAAATCATCCTGAAATATTAAATGCTTTAAATGATGACATTTTCCCAGCCAATCTATGGGATCTTTTATCCCTGCACACCCAAGGAGACTTTATATAGGCCCCAAGGAGACTTCATATAGAATCATGGAATCATAGAATAGTTAGGGTTGGAAAGGACCTTAAGATCATCTAGTTCCAACCCCCCTGCCATGGGCAGGGACGCCTCCCACTAAACCATGTCATCCAAGGCTCTGTCCAACCTGGCCTTGAACACCACCAGCGATGGAGCATTCACAACTTCCCTGGGCAACCCATTCCAGTGCCTCAACACCCTTACAGTAAAGAATTTCTTCCTTATATCCAGTCTAAACTTCCCCTGTTTAAGTTTGAACCCTTTACCCCTTGTACTCTCAGTACAGTCCCTAATGAAAAGTCCCTCCCCAGCATCCCTATAGGCCCCCTTCAGATACTGGAAGGCTGCTATGAGGTCTCCATGCAGCCTTCTCTTCTCCAGGCTGAACAGCCCCAACTTTCTCAGCCCGTCTTCATACGGGAGGTGCTCCAGTCCCCTGATGATCCTCGTGGCCCTCCTCTGGACTTGTTCCAACAGTTCCATGTCCTTTTTATGTTGAGGACACCAGAACTGCACACAATACTCCAAGTGAGGTCTCACGAGAGCAGAGTAGAGGGGCAGGACCACCTCCTTCGACCTGCTGGTCATGCTCCTTTTGATGCAGCCCAGGATATTGTTGGCTTTCTGGGCTGCGTGAATATAGGAGAGAATATATATAGAGAATATATATAGGCATAGGTTATGAGGGATATCAATAGGCATCATGGCAACAAGATGTGCGAAGTATAAAGCTTATCTATTGCATTTTGTTCTAAATTGTGGCAAGGCTCCCAACTATACTCCATTTGAGAAAGTACTGTTAGCTGGATGAGAGGCTACTAACTACTGAGCCATTAATTCAAGAATGGGAAATAAACTTATGTGTACCCATTTTTACCTTAAAACAAATTTTAATTGGTAAACTGCTACCTGTAATGGAAGCCCATAAAACTGATGTGCAATGATGGGTTCTGTATCTACTTTACCAGGTGACAAGTGATGGGATGAGTAAAGAAAAAAAATCAGATCGAAGAGTGTGGATCAAATTAGGATGCCTACTGAATACTCCCATCTACCTTTCTCTCCAATAACTGGGAAGGCCTGGGAAGGCAAGATAGTGACTACAGAACTGGGTGGAAAACAATCAGGAAGTAAATAGTAGAGATGTGCGGGGACAAACACACTTGAAAAAGACCTATAATATAGAAAAGTCTTAGTCATATCCATAGGACATGTACCTGCCCACCAAAAACTAAAAACCCTGAGGCAAAGTGGAATCAGATGGATGATCATTTGGCTAAAATCAATGTATTCCAAAACTCAAGGCAGAAAGGCTAGTAGACATGCATATGGGAATGGCTAGGACACACTGGATATAATTTGTTTCAATGGGCTGCAAGGAGAGGATGGCCTGCAGAGAAAGCTCTGGCAATACATATTGTAGACACACACTCATTTTTCAAACAATGGTACTTGTCAGAAGGACAACAGTTTGTCACACCCAGGGAAGGTAAACAACACTGAAAAGCTTGTCAAGTAATGTGTCAACAGTAGTGAGACATGAGTATATGTCAATGTTTTGGATGTGTGCTTGTATCTACCTTCAGTACCATCCTCTTTGAAGATTATGTAAATTTTGGACCTGACAACAATTGCTGCTGTAATATGAGATATATTTTTGACCAAATAACCTAATAAACAGATTTACAGGTTGATTTCTTGTTGATTGAACAAAAGATGTCTTATTTCACACCATTTAAGATACAGTAACATGTGGAATTATCTTTGATCCACAAGATGCCTTTCTCAAACAAAATGCCAAAGTTACCCAACATCTGTCAGAAACTGAAAATGTTTAGATGAAAGACAAGTAAAAATGGTATAAGAATTAACTGTTTCAATTAGTGAAGTGGAAACCAAATTTACTAAACATCACTGGCATGGTATCTTTAAAGACTTGTCACCAAAAGCTACCAACGTATGGAAAACAATGTTACATCTCATGCTTGTATTGTTAATAATCATCATATTGTTATTTCTTGTAATCTTGATATTGACCTGCTATCTGAAAAATCAAATAGTACATGATATTAACTCAAATTACATTCTGAAACTGTAAATTACCAGTTTCCCGTATGCTCCCACTTTCACTGTGCAGAGGCAAGCGGGCTGGTAATTCATATGATGTATGTATGAAGCTCACTGTCCAATAATTGTTGAATGATGGCCTGAGCCAAGGGGTGGAATGTGACCAACCTACATCCCCCTACAATGGATCAAGGTTTAGAGGAGATGAGCATAAAAATAATTATCTCAGAGAAGACTGCAAAGAATTACCAGCAATTACACTAAAGCTGAACTTAACACAATGGGGACTGGAGGGTAACCTTTGTTTTAGATATACGGTTGTACCAGTGGGTCATTACACTGTATAAACAGCAGCCCTCTGAGACAACTAGTAGAGAATAACGTCTTCCTGAGCTGGCCAGGCCAACATGGCAGGGGAGAAGTATATATGTGGCCCAGCCAAAAACAAGAGTATAGAAAGCGAGCAACCAACATGTGCTTTGGAGAGACCAATGGGTTTGAGCTGGGTTCAACCCAAACAAATAAGCAAATTTGATATTAAACATAAACCCCTTATGTGTAGTATCTAAAAGAACTTTGTCAGAGACAATTGGGCTCTGACACATAATACAGTACTACAGTCAGGCAACATCAAATGTGGGAGAAAACCTTTCTTATAAGTGGGAAATAACTGAAAAGGTGAAGACGCCATTTGTTCTTACACAAAACTAATTATTCTAAGACTTCTGTTGCAGTGGTAATTAGTATTCCACATCATCGGATACAATTAACAGTAATTTAAATGGCAGTTTGTGCTCAGTGCCTTTTCCCAGCAAGAGTGTCAGGGTAGATGTGAATATTTGCAAATGACACTAAATGGAGACAGTATAATGAAGAGTATTTCCTAGTACAGGTACAACTCACTGAAATCAGACATCCTCCTAAGTGTTTACATTCCAGGCACTACCAGATTTTCCAGCAAATGGCAGGACTCTGAAAAACTTCATTGAAAGCTGGACAACTTGCTTAAGTGCTCCTCTACAATATCTGACAGTAAAACAACCACTTGGATCAACCCCCTTCCTAACTCACCTCAAACTTTTCAAAAGCAAAGTAATAAGGTCTTCCTGAGGAATCCTCCTCACCTAAAAATAAATTTGCACCAATTAAAGGGAAAATAATGTAAAATAATACTTGATGTACTAATTATAACACTCATGTTCTTTTGTATTTGTTCCTGGCTGACCCAAAAGTCACTGACCAAGTTTATCTGACACCAGCTTTTATAAAAATAGAAAATAAAACCAAACAAACAAATGAGCATCATTTCAGCAACTTTAATAGCTTTGCCAAAATTTAATCACTTGGGCTGAAAATCTCCATGATGACTGTCTGCCTTGGCCTGTGCAAACTTCATTCAAATTTGTTCATAATAATACTCTAATAATAACAGTACAGAAAAGCCCATATAGAAATTAATAACTTTGTCTTTAAAATAGGGCTTGACTAGCTTGTAGCAAATACAGCATAGTCACAATGCAAACAAAGAGACTAAAGCAAAATTCTGACAGCTACTCACTAAATAGCACCTGAATGCCGAATCAGGTAGTGGTCCTGAATTAAAAAATAGCACATAATGGTGTTGTTCAAGGCTGTCATATAATGTAAACAACCACCTTACAACTTAAATGCTTCCCAGTTTTTCCATGCTTGAACTTGCAATTGTAATGCTTTTATTGACTGTGTTTACATATGTACACTTGCATGCATACATATATGCAGTATCACATAGAAATAATACTACATAGAAACACATATCACATAGAAACGACGAGTCAAATGGTACAAGTTTTAGAAGAAAGGAAGATTACATGAAAAGGGAAAATTCAAACTATGCTTCTAATATGAACATGTAGTTCCATATTCTGTTATTTGGCAGTACCATTCAGGCTCCATAAGATGGCAGACCTGCATATATTTAACAGATGTTAGTTAGTGTAATGACATTACTGTAAATACATTACTTTTAAAATGGTTGCTTTAAAGGGACGGTGCATGTTTTTAATCAGAATGTTTTGAATGTGATATATTTAGAACTGTAAGGAACTCTGCTTACTACTCCATATTACGTTTTCCATTCTTACTGATGGCTTTGGACATGGCCTACATAGAGCACCAGTAGAAAAAGAAAATGTAGCACTATCATTCAGAGTTGATTCATCTGGAATTACCTAAATTTGATCAGTGTAATGCTTTCTAATAAACATGTAGTTGGTATTTATTCACAATGACTCATTCTAGCAACTTGTGCTCAAAGCAAGCCAATTCTTAGAATATCACTGCTGTCCTGAATACACTAAGGCTCTTGAGTTCATCTTTTAAACAGTCTGCTTTACATAAGAGTATTTGGGGCAATTATGATTTACTTGTTAACCTTGAAATCGGAATATTTATTTCCCAATGAATTATGATGTCACTTCTAAAAGCTTTCTTCAGGTTCTCTGACATTAATGTAGTTCTATTATTTGTACAGTCATTATAATGAATTAATACAACAATTTGGTTTTATGACTAATACATAAAGTTTAAGGTTGTTCTGCAGAATGCTGCGTGATGCCTTTACCAGTGCTTTAAACCCATTTCGTTCCATTTGTTAAGACCTCAGGCTAAGATTTTAAAAACTGGGTTTTTTTGAAAATGCTATCATACTTTAAATGACCAAGTAAGAAACTGAATGAGCTTGCAGTCTTGTTTTTTGTTTCACTTTAGCAAACCTTCACTCATAAACATTATAATTACATAGGCATATAATTTTCCCATAAAGGTTTCATTGCACCTCTTCCACTTGGCTAGGTCTACAAGGAATAGTGGCCAGATTGTTTTTAATATTTTGAAAGAATTCCTTGGAATAAAAGACAGTAAGAAGCGTTCATGCCAGCAGGAAAGCAGCTTGTATTCAGTAAGGCGGTGAAAAGGAAATTGTGATAATTTTAAAATAAAAAGTGTTCTACTTCCTAGTAAGCAAACAGAATAAAGGAAACAAATTACCATGGAATTTAACTCAAAATCCTCCCAAGAGCACATCAGGAATGTCATCCTAAAAACTGTAATTAGGAAGAGAACTCTCGATAGAGTCAAGAAATTGAGCCATTTTGTCCATATAAAAATTGCAATATTTTCATATATAAACATGCTCTTCAACAATTGCTTAGCAGTGAAACCTTGTTTAAAATACTGCTCCCTGACACATTCACAGACTTCTTGCTGACTCACTCTTCAAGAATGGGATTTTGAAAAAGAGCAACGAAAACGTTCCAGTAACAGAAATACTGAGGAATTTAGATAGGAGTGTCTGTAACCTACTTCTACGTTTAGACATAGCTTTGCAGATGTGCCAGGAAGTTTTTGCGGGTTTGAAACTCCCATCATGTTTAAAGCGGTCCTGTAAGCCTCTTACTGGTGCAGAGAACGCTTTGTTGTTTGCTTCTGGTTTAACTGTGCTTATTTCAATTAGAGACACACAAAACCCACCACACAAGTGGTTATGGCATGCCTGCAGCTCCTTATGCAAGAAGGCTGCAGCGGGCTTTGGCTAGGCCCCAGGGGCCAGAGACACCAAACAATGTTCCCGAATCCCATATGGATGCAGGCCAGCCTCCTGCGCCTCTGCACAGCTCGGCAGCTCGGGGCTAATTTTGCAGAAGTGTCTCTTTGTGTTGAAAGACTTTGCAGCGTTTCAGCAAGATATTTAAGAGATCACTCATCACTTTACCGTGTGTATCCTCCTCCAACTGTCACTCAAACTGTCACTTCGAGCAGCAGTCCAAGAAACACTTCTCACACTGATAGAGGAAGGGCAGAATAAACAAATTTCTACCGCCACATTTTGTACCTCTGTGACCCTGTGTTGTGGGGAAGGAGTGAGAAAAAAGACTTTGTCTTTCTGCTGTTTTTTGGTACAGAATCCTGGCTTTAAAGAGATAACTGAGGAAAAGCTTCTTCCTGCCAGTTCTGGCTCACGAGCCAAGCCACTGCTATTGCTGCAAGCTGCGGCAGCCATGAGGAGGCGGGAAATCTATCGCTACGGCTGCTGATACTGCGAGGAAGAGCCGAGAGCCCTATGGCTCCCGCAAGCCTCTGTGGCTAGAGCTAGCGCTAGGGCCCGGCTGCCGGCCACCGCCGCCATCCGCGCTGCCAGTCGGGACCGGTCCCGAGGCAGCCCTCCACTGCCGCACACGCACTCCAGCACCTTCAACTGACGCATTGCAGGTACAACGCAACCAATCACAGGGCTTGACTCTTACCAGCTAACCATTGCAGAGTCCCTTTAGCCAATCAGGCACTCCTTGACAAAGCCCTGCCTCAGAACTTCAGCACCGCTTCCGTCGGCTGGCGCCGTCCCAATGAACGATAACCTTCCGCGAGAGAATATAGGCCCTACCAGTAGCGAAGGCGCGGGCGGGCGACTCGTTGTCACCGGCTGCCCGGCGAGGGAAGCGGGCTTGTCTGCGCTCGGCGCCTCAGCCGCTGTCTCTCCCCCGTTGACGCTGTGGGAGCGGGCAGGGAGCGGGGCGCCTTCGCCTGGGCAGCTAACGGCCGGCGCGCGGCCCTCTGTGGCTCCGCTGGCTGGGGAAAGGGTAGGGAGGGGGGAAATAAAGCTGTACTCGGGCGGCTACAGGAGGCTCTAAGGGACCGAAACGTTTTGTGCTGTGCCGCCCGGGCCCCTGCTGATGGTTACAATGTTAATCGCAATGTTAATGTCCCTGCGTGGAGACCGCGGAGCGTCACCAGAGTCGAGTCTAGCCAAAGCCTCAATTCAGGCAAATTTTAAAGTGACTCCAGAGGAGCTGCAGAGCCGTCTGTGCCAAGCCGGCAAATGGCATTTGCTGGAGACGCATCTGAGAGCCCTGCAATGGCTTTCAGCTAATAGTGAATGCAGCCATAGCACCTTTGAGAGTCAGGAGCAGTACCCGTAGTGCTGACTGCCAAGGGCACAACACCAGCGAGATATTACAGACTGGTTAGGGCTGGAAGGGACCTCAAAGATCATCTAGTTCCGATGCCCCTGCAGTGGGCAGGGACACCTTCCACTAGACCAGGTTGCTCAAAGCCCTATCCAACCTGGCCTCAAACACTTCCACACAAGCCCCCAGCAAGGAGCAGTTGATAAGAGAAGCCTGGTGTCTCATCAAATTACTTAGATGTCCCATCGCAAACTGCAGTCTCTAGCACATTGGCAATAATTCCTCAACATCCTTCCCTTGGGTGCCTAATTAAAAATTCACCCCCTTAGTCATACTCTCAGACCAAGTAATAAATACACTGTACTTTGAAGTGCAGGTTCAGATGTAGCTGAGTCTTCATGTCAATGCAATACTGTGGTTGCTGGCCTGGGACAGTGGTGTGAGATCCCTTACTTTACCAAATACCCAGCTGGAATAACCTGAATGAGGGCGTGGTGAGGCTATCTATAGATGCTCACTCTTTAAAGGATGCTGTCTGGCTTTAGTGGAAGATGAGGGGCTGACATGAGGATCTCAGGACAGCTGAGATTCTAATGATACCATACTTTTTACAAGAATCAAGCTAGATGACACCCATGAACCCATCATGGAACAGAATTTTATTTATTTTTTTTTTTTTTTTTCAGAATCTTGTGGGCCAGCAGTACAGCCCTGAGGAGAGAACAAGATGAGACAAACTAAAGAAAGAAGTGGGAGGAGGAGTAGGAAGATATCTATGTTTAAGTGATTTAACCCCATAATAATAACATAGTCTATTTTGAGTGATTTGCTTTTTGCTTATTTGATGCTGAATATCTTGTTTCAGTTATATTTTAGTTAAGGAGATTGGTGCTCTGTAAGCACCTAAAATAGAATATGGAGATAGAGACAGCAGAAGCAGAATGGATGCCAAAGTGAAATGATCTGGAGTGCTGAGCACTGCATCAGCCCACACACAGGCCCACCCCAAGGATAGTGATGCAGAGAAGTCTTAGATGGTGCTCCCTGCTTGGAAAAATGATGTCAGTATTGGCAGGCCTGAAACTAAACTGAAGGATAACCAAAATAAACTCATTAAATGTACTCCCCTTCCATATAGCATAAAAATCCCATTCCTGTTGCAGTGCACCTTTGTGTTAGGCTTGTGCTCTTTCACAGTGCTGCTGACAGCTTCACAGCCAGCACATAACAGTGCACTTACTAAATATAAGTGCTTCATTAGCATCTAGCATACTTCTGCTACCACAAAAATAACAACAAATAGACATACTGTGGGGAAGGTCAATGCTGCTTGCCAGGAAAGGTGTGCACAAAGCGCTAGATGCCTGGGACAGACCAGATCTTAGACATTTTCTTATTTCACAGAAGCTGACAGCCCCAGAATAAGGCAGGCAGAACAGATTTAATTAGGTAGCTGATGTGAACTGTACCCTCACAAAAACGTCGGGAAGAATAGCAGGCCCTATGGGACAGCTCTGTTTTCCAGGTTTACAAAGAAAAATGGGCTTTCTCTAGTACCATTTCTGGAATTTGTTCTTGTGAGACCTCACTTGGAGTATTGTGTGCAGTTCTGGCGTCCTTAACATAAAAAGGACATGGAACTGTTGGAACAAGTCCAAAGGAGGGCGACGAGGATGATCAGGGGACTGGAGCACCTCCTGTATGAAGACAGGCTGAGAAAGTTGGGGCTGTTCAGCCTGGAGAAGAGAAGGCTGCATGGAGACCTCATAGCAGCCTTCCAGTATCTGAAGGGGGCCTATAAGGATGCTGGGGAGGGACTCTTCATTAGGGACTGTAGTGATAGGACAAGGAGTAAAGGATTCAAACTTAAACAGGGGAAGTTTAGACTGGATATGAGGAAGAAATTCTTTACTGTGAGGGTGGTGAGGCACTGGAATGGGTTGCCCAGGGAAGTTGTGAATGCTCCATCGCTGGTGGTGTTCAAGGCCAAGTTGGACAGAGCCTTGGGTGACATGGTTTAGTGGGAGGTGTCCCTGCCCATGGCAGGGGGGTTGGAACTCGATGATCTTAAGGTCCTTTCCAACCCTAACTATTCTATGATTCTATAATTCTAATTTCAACAGTGGTGTGAGGTACTTTAGGATGGAGACACATGCATACTCAGAGGGTCAGACATCTTAAGAGGCGAACGCCCCAAAGGTATAGCTCTAAAGTCCTAGACAAAGAACTCGATCAAAGAGAAACCTTAAGGGGGATATCAGAGCCCATATTCTAGAGGCATCAGATGTTCTTGTTTTAAAATTTCTTTCCACTAAAAGACTCATAAAAGATGAGCCCTCAGTAGAGGATTTCCTAGGTACTGCATGCCAGGTTCCCAGGGGAGATGCAGTGTGTTGGCTCTTTGGCAACAGGCTGCAGAGATCGAAATTTATTTTTACAGTTTCTGGGAACTGATACTAGAAATATATCTTCTCTTCAAGGTTGCTGGAAAACTTAGGGTTTTGTTTGGTTGGGTTCTCCCCCTTACCCCTCCCCCCCCAAAAAAAAAGGTGATCTGGCAGTTGGAGAAGTAAGTTATTTCATTATCAGGTGGGTTTATTATTGCTACAGGCACAAATGACACAAAATAGCTGTCAAAGAAGTGTAACAATTCCATAGCTTTCTTCGTTTGCTTAAGACAAATGAAGAGGAGTATCACCTGGTGACGATTCTGGTTTCCAGCATCTGTAATTTGGGATGTATGCATAACACTTCTCAACTCAGGCCAGCTCCATAGTATGGTGGATTAGAATACTGGATGTCTCCTGGACAGTAGTATTTGACATCCATTAACTCAGGTGGTTTTTATTTTCTAGCTTCTTATCCCAAGGAATCTGATGAACTGATAGCAAATCCTCGTTTGGGTGCGTGAAAGGAAGGAAAGAAATAAATCCCCAACTAATGCAAATTAACATGGATTTATTGACTTCAGGGCATGTTTACAGTTGCTAAAAATCTGTACCAGAAACTATAATTCTGATTTAAAAATATGATCATCCTTGAATTGCATATGTGAGTTGTTGAATTTTTCACCTCTAACTGTAGCATGAAGTCTTATGACAACCCTACCTGAGCCGAAGAAAACTTTTTTTAACACAGACCTGTCACAAAATTGGAATTTGGGGTTAAGTAAGGGAGACTTCGCCATTAGGGGATGTACCTGTGGATTTTACACATCTGTTTGCCTATGTCACATATATTCTCATATACATGTTTGTTAAAATTAGCTGGGACTGTTATTGCAAAATTAATGCCCCAGTTTGCCCCATAGGAATATTCAGATGAAAATGAACTACTCATGGACAAAGGAGAGGTGTAAAAACAATGCAAACAGGCTCAAATCCTAATTATCTTTGAAGATTTTTCTTTTCAGTGTTAAATAGGACAAACTGAAATGAGAAACAACAGTACCGGAGTTGAATGAACTGATTTCTAGCCTTTCTTCAGGACTTAAATTCTGAAACATATTTGTTTATCCATGCTTATTATACCATTGTAAGCTATATATTGGTTCAAAATCTGTAGCAAACAGCAACAGCTGTTCGGCTTTGTTCTATTAGTTCTAAGACAGAAATCTGAACCTATAAACCAGTTTGTTGACCACTCAGTTTTCCTGCATATTCTTAAGAAATGAAATGCAGACGCAAGCCATTCCTAATAAGGTGAATCTAAGAATTTATTGTTACATTGTAGCATTTAAAATTTTGAGGAATCCCTCTTCTGAAATTAGAACCAGAACTTCCCATTTGATGACTGTTCCAATACATATCTTTTATACAGAGTATTTTTAAAAATTTGTGGTAAAAATAAGTTATGTCTCTTTGACAGATGTATTAACTGGAATCATAGTCAGGGAATATAGTTCATACACATGCATCCAACAGTGAAGAAGCATGACATAGGTATGCTTCATGATATTATGTAAAATATGAAATACGTAGCAAACACATACATAAATATTCTGTCCTCTTCTGCACTTGATTCTTAAAAAACAAAGGATACAATTCAGCTTTTTTCCATAAAAACACTAATGATAACGAAACATAAACAACAGAAAAATGGAAGGAGTAACTTCTGTTTGTATCATGAATCATCCAATGCTTATCTTCATATGAAACTGGCAATTACAAAAACTGAGAAGGAAAATCCTGTTTTCATATGCTTAGTATGCTTAGATGTTTCTAGAGAACTCTTCATAGGACTGTGAAGAAAGGTTGTTTTTAAGACTGCGTGAATAAGCTTGGTGGGTTTGTTTTTGTTTTTTCTTGTCATTTATTTTACATTTAAAAAACTAGGGAAAAGCACTTAGGTTTAAAATAATCATTTTATAATGTTTAACCTGCAAGATGTGTGACTGAGTTTATGTATGCAAGCAGGGCTGTAATTCCCATCTGTGCAAGTTTTTTTAAGATAGGATCTTTAAGGTTCCCAACTTAAACTGCCTAAGTTAAAATCATGAAAGTTTCAAATTATTGGGCCTCAAGGGTGCCAATTTACATAGCTACATAAGAAAGGATTCACTAATTTAATTGCAATGTATAAATAATTTAGTTCTAACTGGCAGCTAAATCAGTTTTATATCACCATCTAAAACTTTACAAGACAATGGACACTCAACATAGGTAGCAACTACTATTATTCAATTATATAGATGGCTTTCTAACACTTAATGCTCAGTGAAAATCCATAATTGTATGTGACTCCAATACACGCCAGTGGGAATGAGGCAGATATGAAGAAATCACAAGCATATGAAATCTTAAGGAGTTTTGAGTTGTTTTCTCTCTCTCTCTCAAAAAAAGAAACATTAATCTACAGAAACATGTATGTTTCCATTTAAAAGAGCTACTAGGTTTGGAAATGTGAATGTTAAGATTAAAGCAATTTTAATTTTCACATTTTGTATAAATGTGGTCAAATAAATTCTGTTCTAGCTCTTTATTTCAGTGGACTTCACCCACTTATTTGCAATCTTAGTGAAGTTCATAAAATACTTTTATAAGGATACTGTCTTATATTTTCACAGCTGCCAATGGCATTTAGGAACATTAATTTTGTTGAAAATGGTGACCTCCCAAAAAACATTGCCTATATGAACAGAATTTTACAGAGAGGGTAAAAAAATATTTTCTGATATAGCAACAGAATTCCAGTTGACTTGAAAAGCAGTACAACAAATTGAAACCCAGTTTGTGTAGCTCACACATAAACCTGGCAATATGATAGTCAGGAAAACTACTTAACGAATTTGTTCCAGTTGCACAGATGTTGCATGCATGTATATACTTGATTTTGGCTTCTTAGACTTCTAACCTATTATATACTGGTTATCTATGCTTATCACCATAATATCAATCTCCCTGCTGTGCATTAAATGATATGACAAACTTCTGTCCATCTGTCCTCACATCTATTCTCCCAGGGCAGATGTTTGTGAAATGTTTTAATTTGGATTTTTTTTAAGTTATGTATATATAATATGAGAAAGCAGTTGATATGTTTGAGGCCCTGTTCTCCACTCCTTATGTTTAATAAAGCCAAGGTTGAAAAGCACACCTTATATATAAGTAGTAAGGTTTATTATTTTTTCCAAGTTCTTAACAGAATTCCTCTTATATCTTAGGCTGCTCCCAAAGAATGGACATGTTAAGTCTCTGCAGAAACAGAGACGAACACTGTAACCTTCTATCATATTAAGGCAAAATTTATAAACATAATACTAGGTAGAATGGTTGCAAATCTTTCACTGCAATTAATGTATTTATAAAATAAGCTTTTGCTAATGTTACAGCCTAAACATAAGTCAACAAAAGTATGCTTAGTGATAGACAGTAAAATAATTTAGAACAGTAAATCAGCCCAGTCAGAAATTCATCGTAATACCTACCACACAGCCCTCTGTCCATAAAAAACCTCAGTAGCTATGACATGGCCAAGGTCTCTGGTTTTAGGCACAAACAGTGAGTAATTCCATGACCCAAGCCAGCTCCCACTGAGATCCAGGAGATTTTGAATGAGACTGTAGAATATCCTGGCAAATCATTTGACATTGTATGTCATTGGAATGACACGGGCATCTCTTCTCTGCCCACAGCAGAATGTAAATTTTAAGAGAAATCTAGCTGTACTATTGAGTGAAAGCACATTTACAAGGAGCAGGCAGATGTCAGTTTAGATGATTTTTTCCTACATGAAATAAGCAGCAAAACATTAGTATTCTGGATTGTTTACATTTGTCACTGCCATTTGTCAAATTAGGAAGAAAACCCTCCCCTTAGTCAGAATGTTATTTTTCAGCATTAGCTGTGAAATATTTTCAAATACACAATGATGCAATTTAACAGAAACTACTGCAGAACCTAACTGTGGCACCTGAATTCATCACCCTGATATTTATCTTAAAGAAAGCAAGACAACTATACTCCAAACTCCTTTAAAAGTAACTTTACTTTGAAAATCCATTTTTAATATAAATGAATTATTAGCATGAACTATCAAGAGTTAGAAAAAGGAGACACAAAATGGTTAAAAAAGAAGTAATAAATGCACAGTAATCCTTATACTCAAAGGCCTGTTAATCTTTGGCAGCATTCACTGAATGTCATTGAGTGGCTTTTTACTTCACATTTCCAAGCTTCTTCATGTATGTCCAAAGATACTGATAGTTTGTAAGAGAATCTACATAAATTTTAATTACTTGTTTCATAGTCTCTCTTTAACAGCAAAATCCCTTCACTTTTTAACAAGTAAAGGTTTGGATCAGTGGAAGAACATACTACATGCACTTAAAATTAACTTTAGGGACTGAAATAAGGCATGTACATTCTAAACCATCACATTTAAATGTTGGTAAGATCACTCTCCTGATAATGCCTTCAGCCTTCCACATTAGAAACATTTTGGCCAAAGACCATGAGACTGCATTAGCTATTCATCTTTGCGAGGTAGTTGTACAAATTTCTTAGCCTAGTATTTATAAAGAATTCAGTGCTTCAGTAATGAAATCTTCACCTTCATAAGACCAGCACAATGAGGTGAATGATTTGTACATGAACATTGTCCTTCACACATCCCTGCAAGACTCGGGGAGTTCCAAGATTCACTTATCCAAGCAAAAGCTCTTGTTGTCCACAGCAATCAAACACTGTGCCATGTTTTCCAGAAAGAAATTAAGCTGGGAAAATAAGAGCTTAAAATTGTTGGTCTGGTTTGAAAACAAAAGATTAATTTGTGTGTTCTTCCATAGGAAAAAAAAAAACCAAACAAAACCCCAAAAAAACCACAAAACAAATAAACCAAAACCCACCCAAAAAAACCCCAACAAACCCAAAGTCACTGCTTAGTAGTTAACAAAAAAAAAAAATTAAAAATAGGAGGTTGGGCACTCTGCATCAAAGATGGAAGCTGTCTATAAAACTATCATTTGAAGACTAGCCAGATGCAAACTGGTTTTCTGACACAGTTTCATATACTACTTCCTACACAAATGTTAGGATGGTTTAGGGACCAAACTATAACACATTAAATATGGGGGGGAGGGCAGGTTGCTATTGGAAATCCTTCTAGATTGTAAACAGGTAAGTGTTGTGTTTGCCAACCTATCACTGTGTTCCAGAAAGTCAAGCAAATAAACTGTACTTCAGTAGTAAAGCTATTGAAATTGTTAAACAAACAGAACTCAACTGATTTTCTTTATTTCAAACAGAAAAATGTATTTTAAAAGATTTAGTAATATTCTACAAGCAGCTCATCAGAATCATGACCACATTGGAATTACTGCTAGTTTCCCAATCCAGAGAGAGGCCCAAACTAAAACCTTAACTAAAAATATCTTTAATTACAAGGAAGTTCAAAATCTAACAGTACCTGTCATGAATGGAACCAAGATCCTTGATTCCAGTGTGTGTGTGTCTATGGTTGTTTGTGTTTTCATACCTATCAAATGAGGTACAGTGAATGCTACAATATTTACTTCGGTTATCATCAGCTGGACAAAATCCTCAAACCCAGACCAGGCAGAGGAGAAAGAAAACATTTGACATGAGGATGGACATGCTTTTGTTGCCTCTGACTTGTAGGCTGCCGTTCTGAGAAGCAGCTGAAGTGACACATCAATTGTAGACCATCTGATTCTACACTGATTTTTACCGTTATCTAGATTTTGGTGCTTGACAAAAGCCCTACAATTTAAAAAAGCGGCAGTTGTGCTAGCTTCAACATACCAGTTTTACAGCCCCAGTCGTACCACCTTCTCTTCAGACTTGCACGAAGAGTGCTTTACTAACACCCCCTGCCATCACACTCTCCCAGGTGCCGCCCCGGGCTCCCGGTGGAGCGCAGGCCACCGCTCTGCCGGCGGCGATGCTGTCTAGAAAAAATAAAAGCACCAGAAAAACACTGTCTCGGCCGAGATTCCCCTCGTCCCGGGGGTCTCAGCCTAGACAGAAACGGGGGGATAGAGATTGGCCGGAGCTCTCTTCTGGGCGGTCCGGGCCCCCCGCGGTCTCTGCCGGCAATGCGGTCGGCGGAAAATGGCCACTGTGTGCCCAGGCCGCCTTCACCCCCCGCCGCCTAGCTTGGGGGCTGGCGGGGCGGCCGCGCAGCCCCAGGCGGGCTACAGCCAGTGCCCGGGACAGGGGCCTTCCCCTCGGGCAGGAGGGAGGTGCTCGCCCGCTTGTCGTCCCTACGTGGCTTACCTCAGGGGGCGAGGAAACGGGAAGGGGAGAGAAACCCGGCGGAGAGAGAGGGGGACCACGGCGGAGCTAGAGCCCGCCGCTCCCCCAGCTCCAGCACCGGGCAGGCGGCAGGCAGCCGCGCCTCTGGGGACGAGGAACAGCGGGGAGACCGTGAGGAGAAAAGCGAGCCCGCCGGGGGAGGGGCCGAGCCGCGGAGGGGGCAGGGCTGCTCGCCGCAGTCACCCTCACACATACCAAGCCGGGGAGGAGGAAAAAAGGCCCCGCTCCGGCGGAGGGATACAGCTCTACATATATAGTGGGGCGGAGCACACTCACGCTCCCAGCACTTCTTCAAGCAGCGCCAGGGAGGAGGGCGCCTTGCCGCTTGTGGTCGCGCAGTTCGTGCAGCCGCCGCTGGGCCCACCTCTGCCTCGCCATGGTAGGTACCTTCACCGACCGATCACGGCGAGGGGCGCTCGGGCTGGGGCGAAAGGGGCTCGTTCGAAGGGGGCTCGCTGCGGAGCTGGTGGTTTGGTGAAACTGGGGTCCCCCCGTGAGGCAGTGAGGGGGGGAGCTCCGCGGGGAGGGGGGAGCCCTTTAGGAAGAGGTAGTGGGAGGCCATAACCCTTCCCGCGCTGGTCACCGCAGGGTAAGAGGGCTGGCGGCGGCAAATGCCCCCCCGCCGTGCTGCGCGGGGTCGCCGCTGAGCTGCGGCCTTTCCTCTTCCGCCGCTTCCTTCCCTTGGGGCCTACGGCCGTGTGGGCGCCCCGGCCCCGCGCCCTCCCGCCGGGGCCCCGCCTCTCTTTCCCCCGCGTGCGGCGCTGGCTCCCCTCCGGAAAGGGCCGGCCTCGTCTCCCCGGGGCCGTGGTCCCTCAGCCGTGCAGGGCGCTTTTCGGGGCGGGGGCCGGGCGGGGCGCGGGGCTGCGGGCACGGATCCCTCTCGTCTCCGGCACCAGCTGCACTGCGCAGGGAACGGGGGGGCGGCCCGGGGGAGGGCACCGCGCTGCAGCTACTGCGCCCTCGCCCCCCATCCCCCAAAAAACGCAGCAGCAGTGGCGAAGCCCATCGCTGTCTGCATTACATCATGTCTCCTCCTCTTCCTCCCCGGCCCCCGCGCACCCCCCGGCTGTGGGCGACCGGGGCGCGCTGCGCTTTGCTCGGTTGGAAACGGCCCAGCGCCCGCTCGGGGGGCTCGGCTTGGGGAGCGCATCCTCCTTTTTCATCTGGGGGGGCTGCGGAAGAAGAGCCGCTGTCTCGGCCGCTGCGGGCAGGGGATGGGGAAGGCTGGCTCCCTCCTTGCTGAAGGATGAGGACGTAGTGTGGCCGGCGGCTGGAGAGGGAGGGGAAGCGGGGACGCACTGCAGCAGCGGGTGGCTGCGGCCGCTGGCCGGGAATGGTGCCTGTTGCGCCCGCGGGCTGCGAGCCACCCGCTCCCCGGCCCGGCGGCGCCAGTCTCCGCAGTGAGCCTCCCGCAGCGCGCCGCGGGCGGGCTCCGGGACCTCTTTCGTTGTCCTCTGGGCGCTGCGGTGCCAGCCCCGATTCCTCGCAAAAGAAGACAAGAGGAAGGGCTGGGATTTTCCCGGCCGTTTTTCTCTTCCTATGAGAGAGGTGAAACGGTTGCAGGCTGACCTCTAATCGCATTTTGGCCATCTGGGTGTTCCTCGGCTCTGTCTCTCCATGACCCCTTCCCGTCGGGGGAGGCTGACATCACCAGGACAGGATTTGATGACTTGGCTGGGTGGGGTAATGGCACCAGCCCTGGGTACCTTTGTCCTGTAGTAGGGGCGAGTGGGCAGTGTTTGTGCCTGTTGCTTCGGAAAGTGAACCCCATGGCGGTTTAGGGCCTGTTTGTGCCCTGGCATCGCGGTGTGTGCAAAGCTGGTGGTTTTCTTTTTTCTTAATTGAAATACGATTTTTAGAGAATGCATCTAGCTACAAGTAATGGGCACACTGAGCCGGTACTGTGGGTTGGAGGCTTTTGCCGAGGTGTGGCTCTGTTTCCTGTTCTACAGGGCATTGAGTCTGTTATGTAAATTCCTTAGATAATCTTTAAGTAAAATCTTGAGTTTTCTGGAAAATCACAAAGAGGCATGCAGAAAGTCGAACTGGTTTTTGAAAACAGATGTTCTGCTGTTATTAAAGGAGGTTTATTGAGTTTGAACCTTGTTTTTAGCTGTTAGCATTCTACCTTTTTCTCCCTCCAACCCACTGTGCATATGGGAAGTTGTTTAATCATTACATACAGATGTTAAAATAAGTTTTAAGAAAAAAAACCCAACCTGAGTCCTAACACCTATTTACAGGTGAAATCTGTGTATGTCACTTAACATATACAGCAGGCTTTCAATCCTGCTCTAGTTTGCTGTGCAAAACCTTAACAGATTGCATATAGCTTGTTAATTCTCCATTGTATTTGTTGCTGTTTACTGCAGTTAAGTGGTTTTTATACTCAAATAATGGTATTTTAAGACAAAAGACAAGATGCCTTTGACTTAGGAAATTTTCTGTTCTATTAGTAAAAGCTGTCCAATAAAATGAATTTAAGAGGAGTTAATACCTTGTATTCTCCAGTATCTGTGACTAGACATTTAAAATCCAAATCCGTTTTAATTACTTGGAAATTAATTACTTATTTTTCCCCTAAAGAACTGGTTAGCTTCTTCGACTTCAGCCAGCAGTTTTTTGTGATGCGCTACCCATACCAAAGGGAGAGGCTTCTGGAAGGATGTGGCTAGGACAGTTAAGCTTGGGGACAACCCATTTCAAATACCCACTGAGCTGTGTACACTGTTGGATGCAGCAGTGGCCTCTTGAAGAAAGGTCATAAGCAGGTGTTGTAAATTTTGCCATTTAAAATGATGTAGTAAACAACCCATATATCATTGTGAGGTACCTTAAACTGCTTGGCTGAATGGAAAGACAGTGATGCTTGAAAACGGGCATTTTCTTGGTCAGAGATGGCAAAAATCTCTGTAATACTGAGCAGTAATTCCTCCTCATATCGCAGCACAGTCCTCTCCGTTAAGCTTACAGTAGGCTAATGCTTGGTGCAGTGTGGTGGGGGAGGGCAGGCTTCAGTAGCGGTAGATCACTAGGTGGCACACTTGTCATTAGTCCACTAATGTGCAAATACCCCATGCAGTATTAGGGTCACTATACTGCTGGAAAAGACATCTGATGTGATGTGAAACCCCAAACACATGTCATTAAGGATTTCATGCCTCTCTGACTAATTGCAAGGAGCCTGCCTGTGTCCTTCACTTGGCCAAATCGGATTCTCCAAGCTGAAGGATGGCATGTGTGGTTTTTTATGTGCAGTTTCAAAACAAGTTAGCTTCTTTGCTTTTGGAAATGGCTGTGCAGTGTAGGTGAGTGGAGTTTCCTTGCAGAGGCAGAGTTAATGGAGTTGAAAGCAGCTTTGCAAAGTAATGATAAATGGCTACTGAAATCTACAGGAAGTATCTTGTGGCTTGATATAGCTGAAAGTAAAAAATATTCTAAAATGTTCTATTCTTCGTGTAGGCTGATCAGCTGACTGAAGAACAGATTGCTGGTAAGTGTGTTGATGAGAAGCATTTATTTTTTTTGCTAACTCCTGTGACTAAAAGAAAATATGTTACCTCAAGCGTAATGGAAAAAAGCACTTTCTGACAATTTCAAATTTGTACTAACACTTAAAGAAAACCCCACTCATTTTAAGAACAAAACAAAAAAAACACATTGTGGAAAACTACTGGTTCATTGCCTCTTAATTTAGATTGCTTATTATGTGTGGACCAGGGAACAATTTTTAGATTTTCAGACTTGAGCCAAGTCCTTCTAGATTTCCTGCAAACAAATAATTGCTAGATTCAAGTGAAGTCAGAGCAGGCCTGGGTACTCTTTTCTTTTTTAATAAAGTGAAGATAAACTTGAAATAGCAACAAATAAACCTAAAATGGATTAGTATAGGCCAGTGTCTTTAAATAATTTCTAACGCTGTCTGTAATTCAGACTGGAGAAGGCACATTATTTGGCCTTCTGGAGACAAGACAACCACTTGTGGCTGATGCAGATTTGTATTGTCTGCTGCCTTAAAAATAAGTGGTGAATGACAACACTTATTGTTCCTGTAAGTCTGGTAATGATGAAAGGAACCCAGTGAGTCACTTTACTTATCCCAGGTAGCTGCTGTTTATGGTGCAGCTGTGTCTCAAGATATTGTTGAATATTATAATCTTGATATTCAACATAACACATTATGTTGAAATGTGTTATAGTTCTAATGCAGATAATATTCACATGAAAGAAGTTTGAATATACTGTGCAAATTACGTGTTGGGACTGTAAGTAGTATTTTTTATTGACATTTAAATGTTAATTCTGTCCAGACATGGAGAGTTAGAGATAATGTTTCTCAACTGACAATGCATGGTAAAATTTTAAGTGCATTTTTAAGATGCAGTTTTCTCATGCTGGCGATGTTGCTAAACACTGGGACTATTTCTGCCTTTAGAGTTCAAGGAAGCCTTTTCCCTATTTGACAAAGATGGTGATGGTACTATCACAACAAAAGAACTGGGAACTGTCATGAGGTCACTGGGTCAAAATCCAACAGAAGCAGAATTGCAGGATATGATCAACGAGGTAGATGCTGATGGTAAGTGTTGAAGGGTAGTTATTAGTGCATGACCTCCATACCTGGACTTGGACTGCATAGGCAAGGTTCTGTGACATTGATCTCTTGAAGCAGTTTTGAAATACTCAATAGAATCTAAACTGAGAGGGGTATAAATCTTGATTGCTCTGCACAGCAGTGAAAGATGCTAGCAGTATTAATGAGAATCTTAAAAAAGGGGATGGGCAGAGACAAAATTACACTGTTAGTCTTTAATATTTTATAGGCTGCAGGCTTCCTATTGCTATCTGATTTGCCCTGACCTACTGCTAACCTGTGTTTCCACCCAGCTTTTCTATACATGTTTCAGCCTGTGTTGGTCTTAATAGCTGTACTAACGTCTGGGTTTCCCCCCCCCCCCCCCCCAAGCCAAAAACATGGTAGGAGTGGAATAGTGCTAAATTTCCAAGAATTGAAAATGCAGCTGGGAGAGACTGTGTAGTGTAATGTAGCACAGGTGGGCTGATGCCAACCTGATGAAGTTTAACCATGCCAAGTGCAAGTTCCTCCACTTGGGTTGGAGCAATCCCAGGCACAGCTACAGGCTGGGCAGAGAAGAGATACAGAGCAGTCCTGCAGAGAAGGACTTGGGGGTGTTGGTTGATGAGAAAATGAACATGAGCCAGCAGTGTGCGCTCGCAGCCCAGAAAGCCAACCGTCTCCTGGGCTTGCATCAAAAGGATCATGAGCAGCAGGTCGAGGGAGGTGATTCTGCCCCTCTGCTCCGCTCTTGTGAGACCTCACTTGGAGTATTGTGTGCAGTTCTGCTGTCCTCACCATAAAAAGGACATGGAAGTGTTGGAACAAGTCCAAAGGAGGGCCACAAGGATGATCAGGGGACTGGAGAACCTCCCGTATGAAGATAGGCTGAGAAAGTTGTGGCTGTTCAGCCTGGAGAAGAGAAGGCTGTGTGGAGACCTCATAGCAGCCTTCCAATATCTGAAGGGGGCCTATAGGGATGCTGGGGAGGGACTCTTCATGAGGGACTGTAGTGATAGGACAAGGGGTAACGGGTTCAAACTTCAACAGGGGAAGTTTAGATTGGATACAAGGAGGAAATTCTTTACTGTGAGGGTGGTGAGGCACTGGAATGGGTTACCCAGGGAAGTTGTGAATGCTCCATCACCGGCTGTGTTCAAGGCTGGATTAGACATAGCCTTGGGAGGCATGGTTTAGTGGGAGGTGTCCCTGCCCCTGGCAGGGGGGTTGGAACTAGATGATCTTAAGGTCCTTTCCAACCCTAACTATTCTAGGATTCTGTGATTAGATCCCTAGTAGATGGGATGGAGTGATTGGAGGTGAAGGCAGAAAACCCGTCCTGTATGAAGTCTGTCAATTATTTTAAATGGATATCAGAAAGGGTAACTGCACATCTTGTTTCTGAGACTCTAGATAGGCTAGGAGTTACAAAAGGAAAAATGCTTTCGCCTGTGCAGAAACACCGAAGTTATGATCTTGTATGTTTTTGTGATAGTGATATTTCTCCAACACCTCTGTGAAAGTATGCTGGCAAGAGTATAGATTATCTAATTATCTGTCTACATTTCCTTTCCTAAAAGTGTGAGTTGACCTTCATTGTTAACTCTTGAATGCAGATACTAAAAAACTTCACTGTTTGCAGTGCTGCAAAGCGTTTGTATCCAGTGGCTTCTCCAGGTTGCAGTCCACTTGCTGCACTGGAGAGATTAAAAATGAAAGGAAACTGAGGCTTTTAGATAAGTATGCCTGCCCATCTGTTTAAACTTGTTCTATGGCAGAATGCTTTCACTGAGGATTTTCCAAAGCTGAGTACAAGACCTGTGTTGAGATTTTAGCTGGTAGGTAAAGCTGGCTGTGATAATAAATTGTTGTGTATGTCTCCATCTGGAATCCCTAAGCTTCAAAGGTTTTTCTTAAGCTACATTTATTTAGTTTCTCTGCTATACTTACCCAATGAGTTTGTATACTTCCCTCAAGCAGTGGGTAGATATTGGTTGCACAGTGAGCTATTTAATGTGGGGCTTTTGGCATATAGGGCTGAATCCTGACTTTACAAATCTAGTTTCTGCTGTTTTAAAGAAGTTTTTTTTCACCACACCACTTTTCTCATAGCTTTGAGCAGTCTGAAGTTTGAATCTCTACTTTGAATGGAAAGCATAAAAATCTTAGGGGTGATATCTGGATGCTACCAGGGATCTTCAGTTTTGCAGTGAAGTACCTACAAGAACACCTGCTGCTATGCTTATCAGAAATAACAAATAATAGCAGCTTCTCTCATGTCAGTGGAATTTGCAGGTCCTTGTTAAAGGATGTGCCCCTCTAACAATGGTGCATTACTTCTGTGGTGTGCAACATAATGTTGTTAAGGAAGTTGATTTTAACAAGGAGCTAACATTTGGGTGGCCTTAGTGAAGTGTTATTTCCTCAAATTTCAGGTATCCTGGATTTGTAGTGCCAGCTTTACAATATGTTCTTTTCTGGAATCTCCCACAGCAATTGGGAGATTCTAAAGAAACTAAACAATTACTTTTGGGGAGTATACCGTAATACTGATCAGTCTTGGAGCATCAGAATGACGCTTTGTTTGCAGCTTCGGTGGCAAATGGTATGGCTTGACCTGGAGAGAAGGCAACAGCTGATTTTTGTTGTGCTTAAACACTGCTGTAACAGCAGCTACTGCACAGTGTAATAGCAAAAAGGCAGTGGCAGTAATTTTGGGAGCTAGAAGAATGGTTTACAGAGGATCTGTCAATCTTGTCATTGGCTAAGTTAAAAGCCTGATTTTTTTCTGTATAAAGAAAAGCATGGAAGTTTAATTTTTTTAAGTTTCTTTTTATTAAGGCAATGGCACTATCGACTTCCCTGAATTTTTAACCATGATGGCCAGAAAAATGAAGGACACAGACAGTGAGGAAGAAATCCGTGAGGCATTCCGGGTCTTTGACAAGGTATTAATAAAAGTACAAATATTTTTTTAGAAGCTGTAATTATATCCAACTTCTCAGTGTTTTTTCCATCTGTGTCTTGAAGGAAAAAAAGTTCTCTAGTAGCGATAGAGGAATTGGCAGAAGAGCTGGGACTGTTCTGGAAACAGAACCAGGACTGTTGCAGGCTAGTTCTGCCTGCTTTACACAGCAGGTTTAAGCTTTAGGCTCACCCATAAGGAAAACCTTCTGGCCTTTCCTTAGGAGCAGAGATGAGCAGAACTTGATGGTTGTGGGGTTGGGTCTTTTTTGTTTTGTTTCGGTGGGTGGGATTTTTTCTACCTCTTGACTTTGGGAGAATGAGGAAATGTTTGTATGGATGCACAAGGTTTTATAATTTATGGAAGCTTTTGAAGCTAAGGTGAAGTCACGAGTATTCGGAGGAATATGAAGCATTGCATATTGTGTTTTCAAGATATGGACATTGTGATTGCTTTCAGGAGAACTTGACTTTGACTCCCTTTGTCATCTTTAAGGGTACCTGGGCATACATGATAAAGGCCTATTATTTCTAGAACAGGAGTTCCCATCTTTTGATTGACTGGATGTGACAGGTACTGCAAGAAAATTGTGCTGAGTAACGGCTGCTGCAGCTGCTAAGCTGTTGCACACACATGTGAAAGGAGGCCTTACTACTTCTTTTTATGGATAAAAGTGGCCATCTTTAGTACTTAGCCAAACATGCTGGAAAATTGTTCAATCATTTGGTTAGTGCCTGCCCTGTGGGGTTATTTTTGAAGACTGTATTTGTGTTTAAAGCCACTGAGGTAGCTTACTGGTGATGCTCATATGAACTCCTGCACTAAACTAGTGTGTTTTTCTGGTCTATGGAAAAGGACAGTGTCTCAAATGGCCAGGGATGAGCTCTCTTTTTTTTCTTTGTTTGTGGGTTTTTTTTGGGTGTGTTTCTTTTTTTTGTTTTGTTTGTTTTGCTTTTTGTTTTTATTGTTGTTTTGTATTGCCAGAAAGCTTATCACAACTCCTTATGAGTAGAATTTAAAGGCTTGCTTGGAAGGTTTGTTCTATATAGCATCCAGGAAGCCTAAGCAGTCTGGTTTTAGAGGTAGTATTACACAGAAGAGAAAGCTGACTTTATTCTTGCTGGTAGGGAAATTGGTCCTTTTTTTTTTTCTTTTTTTTCCTGTCCCCTTGCCTAGGCAGTGGAGACTGAACAAAACCCATTGTCTGTAGGGGTTTATTTTTGAAAGCTCTTTAAAACATTGCAAATACCTTATGGCAGCTACAAATCAGACATGCAGTTATTCTTGCAGTACAGTAATTGTACAGAAAGATATGGTGGCATGCATGCTTCGTAAGGCAATGGGACTAGTATGTACTGTAGGGTTATAGAGTGTACCAGATCTGTGTATCTGTCCCAAGTGCTGTAAGGCTAGTTTGAAAGCAGTTACTGGAAACCCAGATGTAGTTTCAGAGTTAATCAGTGCCAGGTCAGTCATGGTCTTTTCCAACTTTTTTCTCACAGGATGGTAATGGCTATATCAGTGCAGCAGAGCTACGTCATGTTATGACAAACTTAGGAGAAAAGCTAACAGATGAAGAAGTAGATGAAATGATCAGAGAAGCAGACATTGATGGGGATGGGCAGGTCAACTATGAAGGTAAAAACATGCTTGTCTTGTCTCAAAACAATTACTCTGAGTGAAAGCCTCTTGCATAGGGCATAAATTTCTAGTACTGGAGGCACCAGTTTATTTGGTTGTTTACGTCTGTGGACAAAGGCCTACACTCAGTGAAAGGCTTTTTTGTGTCAAGTGTTTTTAAGAGACTTCTCAGTTGATGTAGTCGGAAACAATAAATCACAGTGACTTTTTATCTTTTCAGAATTCGTACAGATGATGACTGCAAAGTGAAGAGACCTCCTTTACACCTTTTTTCCTCTAGAAGAATCAAATTGAATCTTTTACTTACCTCTTGCAAAAAAAAAAATGTTCATTTATTCATTCTGTTTCTGTATAGCAAAACTGAATGTCAAAATACCTTCTGTCCACAAACTGCATGTAATGGTTGGTGGTCCTGTCCCCAGAAGATAAAGTTAAACATCAGTTTTACAATATAAGTAATTGTACTACCTTGAAAATAAAAAAAAAAAAAAGGAAGCACTTAGTGAACTCAAAAGTTCCATTTGCTAATGACTATTACACTGTTTGGGCTGGCCAGTTTTTCATGCATGCAGCTTGACAATTGAGCACAGTCAGACATTTGTATTAAAAGGAAAAAAAAAAAACCAAAACCAACCTAAAGGATCCACCCTTTTGTTCAGTGGTGGATTCTAGTTCAATTTGTAGTATAAATTGTCATAGCTGGTTTACTTTAAAATTGGTTTATACCTCAGGATGGTATGCAGCAAAATGGTTGAAGGATGCAAAACTTAGAGAAAATGCCCTAAAGGTTGAATGGTTCTCCTGTACGTAGCAGTGTGCTCCAAAAATATGATGATCTTAACTATGGATGGCATGTCTGTGTTAAAATACTGGTTTAACATTGTCTGCATTGCACTATAGTGAAACGGGTGTCGGGCTGTTACCGTTCACAAAAATTTTTAAAAGAAACCTTCACCAAGGGAGCATCTTTGGACTCTCATATTTTTAAAACCTTCTGTACCATGACTTGGAGCTGGCGGAGTAGCCTGTGGACTTCAGCACAACTATCAACATCGCTGTTCAAGATATTACGATTTATGTCCATTCCAAGTTGTAAATGCTAGTCTTTTTTTTCCAATAAAAGACCATTAACTTAAAGGTGGTGTTAAATGCTTTGTAAAGCTAAAATATATATATATAATTGAGATACTAAACCAAAAAAGCAGTAGGAGGGAAGTGTTTCTATGAATGACTTGCTGCTAAATTATAATGCACATGTATGCAATAAGTTATCCCCTATCTTTTCAAGATGGCAAGAACTGACCTCCTGTAACCCAAGACCTTTGCTATAAATAAATGAACTTGTGCTTGCCTTTCATATTACGACAATGTTAATTTAGTTGGTCTCAAAGTCGTGTAATGCTGACTCGTCAGCCTTCAGCACAGAAGTAACACCGCATTTCACTAAAGTGGAGAGCTCTGAGCATGCATGTCAATACTGGGGAAATGTGTAGGTTGCTTATGTTTTTTTGACAGGTTGGGGAACTTAAACAGCATGGACTTCATAGATATGATTCAAACATGCAGAAAATGCATTTCTCAACCCACCCACAGAAAGAAAACAAAAGAATATTTCTTTTACAATATGTATATATATAAAAAAAAGCCCATTTCCAAAAAAGGCTTTATGTCTTGGCTTATCTTCTCAAACACTTGCATGAATTTTGTGGGGTGGAGAAGATGACTAGGGTTAATTTGAAAATCATCTTGTTACTTCTGCTTTGCATGCACTTAGCAGTGCTTAGTCATTCCAGGTCTCTGAGTAGGTGTTCTCTGATCCTTCAGCTTCCCCATGAATGAGTGGCAAAGCAGCCGTGTGCGCTCTTCTTTGTCTGAAAGAAGAATGCCTTTTTTAATTTTTTTTTTTTTTTTTTTTTTAATAGCAGAGCCTCCATGTGACAGGCTTCTATGCTTGGGTGGGAGGGGCTATGGCTTAATTACTTGACTGTAAGTTTGTTTCCAAACGTAACTGGAGTTGCAAACCTTAATTGCTTAATTGCCTTTGGTTTTGGAGAGTATTGACACTATCTCTTGAAAAAAGATGCAAGTCTCCATTCATCCTGTCTAACTGAGGTGCCTGTGTTAAGAACTTGGTTGCTTGAAATATGGCTTTGCTCAGTGGGGGTCAAGAGATGCTTCCAGAAGGCAATTGAGACTATTTGCCTTCAGTGATTATATTTTATTTATTTATTTTTTCTGGGAATGGGTGGGGGGAGTTCTGGGTGACTAGGGACTCGGACCCCTTAACCAAGTGCCTAAAAGTTAGATGGGCTGAATGTAGGCAATTCTTTACATCTCTAGTTGTTGCAAAGGCTTTTTGCTATGCCTGCATATGCTGTCCTAGCAAATCTGGCCAGGGTGATGGGAATGTCTGACTACCATTTGAAAGTAGAGTCTTGCATGGCAGCTGCAAACTACTGCTTTGGTAGTGCTTGAGAATGGCTGCACTGATTCTGTAGACCAGCTTTTAAAGAGAATGTGCTAGAGACAGGCAAGGTAGGAGCAATGGTTGCTGCTCTGAACTAATTACTTCTGCCTGAGTGTGCAGAGAGATCTTGTCTAGTAGGTAAATGCTTCTTACCATCTTATCTGTCATTCACTCAACGGTTGGTAGGGTAGTTCATTTAAGAACAGCTGCTTTTAGCTTATTCAGTGTGCTCTGTGCTTGCTAGCAAAGGGGCCTCATTGCTGCAAGAGGTTCTTGGCTTGATTAGAAATTGTCTGGCAGTGTGCAGTGTTGGTATGCCCTGTAACTGAATCTGCCTGGAGGTATCTAATTATTAACTGACTTCAGTACCACATCAGCCTCGAGTAAATGTATCCTCTGTACAGGACTTCAGCTTTGTTCCCTTCTGCATAGTGAATATGTAGAGAAATGAAATGGTGTCATCAAGAACTTATTTTATGTTTTTTTTTTATCCCCCCCCCCCCCCCCCCCTTTTTCCCCCCCCTCCTGTGAGTGTGTGTGTGGCTTTTGCTTTTTCCAAATGCGAAAGTGTGGGCTGGATACACTTGGTGCATGGCTTAGAAACACGGGACTGGAAAGAACTTCCTGGGTCATCAGATCCAGTCCCCTGCTGTTGCGGGCAACCGTGTCACATAATCCTTTTAATAAACTGATCAAGCTTAACCACCTGCTTGTAAGTGGCTTGTTTTCATGGAAGTTCTGTAACTCATGTTGCTCTCAACTAATGCAAGTAATATATGAAATATGAAGTTAATCAAAAGGTCCTCCGGCTTAGCTTTAGGTTTATCATTACACTTATTTAACTGACTTGAACCTGTTATTCTTTGCACAACACTCAGGAAAGTGTTGAATCTTTACACCCCCTTGCTATGAATAAGAGTTGGTGTGCTTGCTTATTTTTTTTAATGGAAAAGATGGATGTCTGGCTTGTTGAAATTTGTTAGATATGTTAATTGTCAAGGCAAGAAGCAATTGAGTTACTTGTATTTGATACATAAATTTAAGGCTAAGAGTATACATAACCATTTTTAAAACACATCAACTTGCAGTGTAGTTTTATATTTAATACTGAAATTGTACTGCTAAAATTTAAACTGCTGTTAATCATATTCCTCTTCTGATCATAATGAAAAAATAAAGGGTAAGAAAATGCTTAACATAGATTATTCATTATCATGCTTATTTTATTAATAATTCAGGCTCTGAAATATCTCCAGGTATGGGGCATTTGTTTTGTTTGCTGGGGGGGGGAGGAGGAGGGTGCATGTGAGGGGGGGTGTTACTGATGTGGTAAAAGACTTATTCCCCAACCATTTGTCACACTTGTGCAGCTTCAGAAACACAGATGCTATCAAAAACTGATAAAGAAATTACACTACACCTTACTGATGCGTTAGATGCATGTATGGGCAGTGTACGGTACTGGCACTGCCAGACCCCCACCCTGCCCAGGTGAGTGGGGAGGGGGGGACAAGGCTGTACCTTCATCCCTATGCTGAGCATGCATGTGATGTGAATGGAGATCTGTGTGCTGATGTGATGCCATCCTAAACTAAAACTGCAGTCTTGGGGTTTAGAAGTAACAGTTAATACAGCTTGCTTTTCCCTGCAATGAAACTTAACAGGAACACTGTCTTACTGCAATCTAATTAGGGTTTTTTTTGATGGTGATGGTGTCGGTGTTGGTTTTGTTCTGTTTTTTGTTTGTTTGTTTGTTTTTTGGGGGGTAGGGGTTTTTGGTTTGTTTTCAAAATTTAGTTACTGAGTGAAATCTGTCCGGACTGTAGCAGGGCCACAACATGACTTCTGACCATAGGCATCTAGCCACCAAGTGGAGACAGGCAACGAAGGCTGATGCCATGTTTCTGCTGACGGATGTTTAGGAAAGTAAACTGAGTACTTGCATAGAGAGCCAGAGGGACCATTAAAATCAGTATGACAAACACATAAAATTATGTGGGGATTTTCACATAACAGCAGTGTAATTCCAAACTATTGAAGTTTTATTTTGGATTTTGGGTTTTTTTTGTTGGTTTTGTTTTGGGTTTTTGTTCATTGGATTTTTGTTTGGATTTTTTTAATCCAAATACAAGATTTTTTTCTTTTTGAAGTAATAGATGATGAATTCTGTATGAATCTGGAGCTCCAGTGATTCCAACATATTATTTGCTATAGAAAATTTGTATGAAGGCTTAAGTACTTAAAAAATTGTATGTTTTCTAAGAACCCCTATCAGTGGGTATCCTAGGAAAGCATTCGGAAGATAGAAGCTTCATCAATTGGGGAATCTTCTACAGATCTCCTCCACAGAGCCACTTTCAGTTGCCTCAGAAGTCAGCATCTGCAGAAATACTGAATGAATTATTAATAGTGCAGCCTTTTCCAGGCAAAAACATCTAAGATAATTAGTGGTAGAAATACAACATGAAAACTGGGCTAATCACCTAAAAAGTAATCTAAATGTTTTCTCAATTTTTTTAAATTATTTCTAGATCTCTATGATGTATTTGAAAAATAGATTCTTGAACCAAAGTTCTACTTGCCCTACTAGTTGCAGCATTTAAAATGAGCACAGTATTTGTACAGAAACCAACAGCAACTAAGAAATCCGTGAAAAGGTATTAAATAGCATTCCCGACTTTAGTAGTTTGGAGTGGAGTCAGCAACAGTAATGCTGGCAGCATAGTAAGTATTCTGAAAAAGGATAGGTTAAGAGCAAAAAGAATACCTGTGATAGGACTGCTTTGTAGTCTTGTCTCATGGAGTATTTGTTGCCCATAAAGCTATAAATATTTGATTGTGAGCTTCCTGGGCATTCCCTCCACTCAGTTTGTCTGCTTTTCCTCACCTGTTCCCCAAAGCCTGCTCGGTGATAACTCTACGTTTGCCTGACAATATGCAACCTGGAAAAGTTAAGTTGTAAGCCTGCTGCAGTTCAGAATTTGCCTATCATGCTCTGCTTATTCTGAGCGTTCTTTACAAGTACACTAAAAAGAGTAATTTCCTCCAGACATGCTGGTAGGAGACAAAATGTAACCATGATTTTAAGTAGTTTTTACTGAGTCTCTTTCATTAATTATTTTAGGCCAGAGTTCTTAGCTCCTTAGGAATCTGTGTGCTACATCATCAAAACTAGTTTCTCAAGGACTTTGACATAAAATTTGAAGGATATTTTCTAATAACTTATTTGTTTCTTTAGATATTAGTAAAATAAAAATTCCTACACACATATACCAGATGCTCTGACAACTAATCAGTGTGCATGATTCTGTCCATCCTACATAGCTGAAACAAAAGTAGATTCAATCTGTAAATCAAATCAATATATAAAATATGTTTTCACTACGAAAGAAGATAACTTGCTGTACACCAGTTATGAAAACACAGCTAAAGTGTGAAAATTGCCTTACTGATTTATTTTTCATCATATTAATTTGTAGAGGAAGGTAGATAATTGCTTCACTAACTTCAGTTATTCTTTTCTATCTTAAACACTTGCAGATATGGAAAATATTATAGCAAAAGAATGGTCCTAGGGCTACAAAACTAAGCACTCAAAATTTACAAAAATACCCAGTTAAGGTTGTCCATTAAATTTCAGTTTGGCCTATTGCAAATGTGATTGCAAAACATTAGGCAGCTCTCTTGTTTGTACTATACTGCCCACAGCCTCTTTGCATCAGTGTATTAAATATTTCATTGTAGCTTTCTTTTTGAATGCATTATCCCATTCCCACTACCCAGCTCTTCTTCCAAAGACTAAATTACTAGTTTCCTCAATTTTTCCTATGACACTTAAGTATCTGAGTACTTCACAAATACTGCTTTCTTTTCAGGACATGTGGTGAAGTGAGGGCATGCTTTATGCTCATCAAACAGAAGGAGCTGAGATGCAGTCACTAAAGTCCAAAACAGTATTTCTAAGAGCGCAGTCTTAGACATTTTTATTTGTCAGAATCATAATTGTGCTTTACATGTGGTATGAAGACACCTCATCGGTAGCAGTGTCCTTCGTGCCTGGAAATCAGTCTGAGGGTCAGGCAGTTGTTGGCTGATGTGCTTAGAGGAAGCGACCGCCTGTAGACAGCTGAGCCCAAGCAGTCAACCCACCCCATACAAGGATTCCATGCAGAAACCACAAGTGCTTGTTTTCCAGGGCAGCAGTAGCTTACCTTGTCCAGCAGGTAAGCTTCTCTTCTTCTAGCCTCTGTATCACTCATTATGATTTGCCTAATTTCTGCAACAGAATAGATGAATTGTGCAGTGTTTTTTCATTACACCATGCTGATTCACACCCAGAGCAGCTACCCTTGTGCAAGGGGAGAGAGGGAACTGAAATAAACATGGTCATTTTGCACTAGGATCACAAAATAGGGGGTGGAAGTGAAGTTGGGGAATAAAAGTTGCAAAGAAACTCAATTTGGCACTTCCTAATGTTGAGGCCACACTTTGTGCTTTCACTGCTGTTTCAATTCTATAATTTAGTACTGCGAGAGTGAAAGCAGAACTACGGCCCCAGCACAGGAAACTCCATTGTGTGGTATCACAGTGACAGTGTCACCATCCGGTTCAGCACAGACCATGCCCTCCTGAGGTAACAGGTGAATAGCAAGCAAAACTTCCTCAGCCAACCCAAAACAGGAAGGGAATACTTTGCTCATGGGTCTGTAGCAGAAAGGTGGTTTTGGGGACTGTGGGAGCAGCTCGGGGCTCTGCAGGAGACTGTGCTTTGATGCTTCTAGGCTCTTCCATCCATTTACTGTAACCATGACCCCATACCTCTCATCCTTTGTGTTTTATTCTCTACCCTTATCAGGCCAAGGTTGTGCCTCAGGCTTTCCTAGGTTTCCTTGTCCCAAGGCCCTTACCCCTTTTTCATCTCATCCACTGTTGTGGATTAACTCTGGTGAGAAGCTCATCCCCACCAGCTGCTGACTCACTCCCCTCCCTGGTGGGATAGCGAGAGAATCAGAAGGACAAAAGTGCAAAAACTTGTGGGTTGAGATAAAGACAGTTTAATCAGGAAAGTAAAAGCCATGCATGCAAGAAAGGCAAACCAAGGAATTTCATTCATCACTCTCCATCAGCAGGCAGGTGTTCAGCCATCTCCAGAACAGCAGGGCTCCATCACACACAACGGTTATTTGGGAAGACAAATGCCATAACTTTGAATGGTCCCCCTTCCTTCATCTTCTGCCAGCTTTATATACAGAGCATGACATCCTATGGTATGGATTATCCCTCGGGTGAGTTGGGGTAGGCTGTCCTGGCTGTGTCCCCTCCAAATTTCTTGTGCACCCCCAGCCTACTCACTGGTGGGGTGGTGAGAGAGGCAGGAAAGGCCTTGACACTATGTAAGGACTTCTCAGATATAGCTAAAACATTCCTGTGTTGTCACCACTGTTTGTGTCACAAATCCACAACCCAGCACCATACAAGCTACTATGAAGAAAATGAACTCTATCCCAGCCCAAACCAGTACCTCAGCCCTTCTATTTCCATCTCTGATCAGGGATGCTAATGACACATCTTCTTCCAGACCTCTATTCCCACAAGTACCCACCAACTTTTTATTGGTGCTGATTTCTTACCGAACAATTTTCTTCTCTATGTTGCCTAAGACAGGTCGATCACTCAAGTCAGGGTGCAGAAGAAAGTCTCCCTGTGCTCTGCTCAGGCCCCAGGTTGTAAATGTGGATTTGAGCCTTGACTGGCTTGCAGCAGCACAGAGATGTGGTTGCAAAAAACCCATATAGAGCAGGTTGCCCCAGGTGTCAGGCTGGAGGTTCCTGATATGGGAGAAGGTAAGCTGCTGGAATTCTACCTTGGCTAGGAATGCAGCTGTGAGGGTGCACTACACTGCCTCACTGCTTTCCTGAAATGCTGCTTTCATCTCAGAAGAGTTACTATCTCTTAAAATGTCTAGTGCACCACTCTCTCCTATACACAGACACAAACACATGTTCTTGCATCCAAGGAGAGCTTTGCTGTCCTTTTCTGAGCAATCATGTTAGGTGTAAGCCTAAGCAGTCACTTCACCCACCACTGACATCCAATCATCTTGAGCCTAAAATGCGGTAGATTTTTAAGTGACTGTTTTTGCACATAGGTTGTTTCCAGTGGGGTTTGATGCATCACATTTCGAACTTGGGGCAATAATGTGATGCAGGATGTGTGTAGTTCTGAGATAGTGAGGAAACTGGTACCAGAGACAGATCCTCCCAAGACACTGGGGTCCCTCCTTAGCACTCTTCTTCCCCCAACTCTTCTCTGCCTCTCTCTACCCCTTCTAACCTAATCTCTATCTCTTCTAGGGCTTCATGAGGCACAGTTTGCCTCTTCTACAAAGAGCACCTCACTGAACCTAATCTGTTAATAAGCAGCTTTAGATTAGGAGATGAGTTACTATTTGCTAAACTACTGCAGGAATACCTACACACAAAACCACAAATAGGAAGCTCTCAATTGCAGAAGTATGCCTGCAGAAAAAGTCATATAAAGTTTGGTTGCACTGATATTAAATTATTATGGTAGTCTGAAGTTTTATGAAGCAATGGTTATAATAATGTAGTTTTAGTATTCTATACTTAGACACATCAGACCTGCTTCCATACAGTAGGTAGTTACTATCTGGGGAAAAATAACCTTCCTTCTCTGAGGTGGCAAAAATTTTCTCATATCAAAGCTATTACCATTAGTGAATATATATAAACGAAAAAGTAAAATCCAAGAAAATATATATTGCTAGGTACTTTTTTTTTTAGGCTTTTGCAGTACATTGCTTACTATGAAATAATGGAATGTAGTTTAGCACTTCTTGTTTTACCAGGTTAGGGAAGAATTCAGATTCTTACTCATGATTATTGAATGCAAGTGTCTTCGCATGCAAGTGACTTCACACTGCCAGTCAAATGATGATATTAATTCAAGGATGAGGTATGAAACTAATCTGCTAGCCGATTGTTAATTACTGAAGCAATACTGAATTGCACATGCAGCTTTAATTCCTAAGCTATTACCCAAAGGTTATAGAATCTACTTGTAAAGCAATGTAGATATTTTTAGTGATTTACAACTTGTAAGGCATTGTCTTGATCAAATTCCAGATTAAATTAATATGAACAGGTAATACAAGAGCAATTGGAGTAGGCATTAAGGTCATGTGGCTGAATTGGTGAGAAAACTTAACCATTGTTTTTTTAGGGCTATTGCTGGCTGCACACTGTTGACTGCTAGTTTTGGAATTTATTTCATCTCTTCAGTCTTACTTTGTTAGATTGGCAAAGTCTTTTTACATGCAGATCTTCTAATGAGTTAAGTGTAGTTCCTTCTGAGTGAATAGGTTGCTGTCAAATATTTCAGCCTGGGTTTTGACCCATATTGCAAATTTATCACCTTACAGCAAATTTTATCCTGATTTTATGTTTCCAAATACAGAATCTCCATCACTTTTTTCAATGAAAATCAGTGAAAACGTCACTTTACAATCATTGTGTTCTATTCCTGCACTATGGACTCAGTGCCCATGAACTCTGGCAATAGGCAGGATTAGCTGAACAAGGCAGATTCATCATTAGCTCAGAATTTCTTTGATTCTGCAGATGTAGATCAGACCAAGTTTTACAAAATGAGGTTTTGTGGTTTCATTTAATTTTTATTATACCCTTTGCAAGAAAGAAAATTTTATGAGGAGAAAGGTGTTACTGGTATAAACAAAGGCAGGAAAGCTGGACTGATGGACTTTGGGAGGAATAAAAGATGAGTGTGTTTGATGATGAGACATTTCTATAGAGCCAGGTCTGGGAGAATCCCTGCAGGGAAGAGAAGCGAGTGGGAGCAGAAGTGTTTGAGGGAAGCTCTAAGATTTAAAAAGGTGAAACATACAAATGGCCTTGGGAATCCAACCTGCTACAAATTGTAGCAGCACTGCTGCAGTAGCAAATCCACCGAGATCTGCATTAAGCTCCCGGACACTCTGGATGGATTAGGGGGGAAGTACCAGTACAGGAGAAGACTCAGGGATTGCTCAGGAGGGACCTGGTTTAATGTGGACACTGGGGGAAAAGTACTAAGAGGTGAGAACCGGAATTACTGCTGGGAAAGCTGTTCCCCTGTACAAGCAATTTCCTGTGCCATACTTGTTCCCACTTGTCTGGAAGGCAAGCAGCTGAGGACCGCATGGTCACTGTCACCAGACATCACTGTGGTCAACTGTGGGATCATGCCTTATACTCTGCCAGTCTCAAGGCTTTAACTATTTCATTCTGGGGTGCTGAAAGGCAGCTCCATTGTGAAGGAAATCTGTGATCCAAGCCTACCTGCAGCAAGGGCTGTGCTGGCAGGGCCACCCATGGTGGTCACATAGTCATTTGTGATACAAGGGACAGGGGACAGCTTCTCTCCATCCCTGCACAACTTCCCACCTTGCAGAGAATGAGTGCCCACCACTTGGCGTAGAGGAAAACGACATACACAAGCAAGCACGTCACTTGCCTCTTGTCCTCCCTGGAGACATGAAAGCTCCATCCCAAATCTTTGCACCAGCAATGCTATGTTCAGGATAGTGAAGCTGTCAGTGGACCTAAGGCTGGTGCCCAGGCCTGTACAAAGCACCCATCATCAAACAGACTGCACACAGATCCCAAGGGGACAGGGACTATGCTGAATGTAAATGTTGAAGCTAAGGGGCTCACAGGCATGTCCAAGAACTCTGAAAACAATTTTCAACACCATAGCCTTTAGGCAGAAGCTGAGCAACAGTTTAGGGGACTGTGACTTTGGAGGAGTGGGACACAATCCTTTTGTGTTTCCAGTTCCAGCAGTGACTTTAGCGGTGGCTTGGTGTCATGGGTTCAGCAGCAGCAGTCATTTTTCTCCTTCTTGGTAGATGGTGCAGCACTGTGTTTTTGACTTTCTGCCTGGGAACAGTGCTGATAACACCAGTGTTTCAGTTACTGCTTAGTGATGTTTTGGTCTGGCCAAGGACTTTCTGAGTCTCATGCTGTGCCAGGGAGGAGGGGAAGCCGGGAGGAAGCAGAGACAGGACACCTGACCCAAACTGACCAAAGAGGTTATTCCATACCACAGCACGTCATGCCCAGGATGTTAAAGCAGAGAACAGAGACCCGGAAGGGTGGGGGTGCACTGCGTGGTTGGGTTTGGTTTTAGGTGGTGAGAAATTGTATTCTTTCCTTGTATTTGCCTTGTCATTATCATTATTGGTGGTAGCAGTAGTGATTTGTGTTATACTTTAGTTACTAAACTGTTCTTATCTCAACCTGTGGGACTTGCATTCTTTTCGATTCTCCTTCCCATCCCTCTGGGAGCGGGGGGAAGAAAGTGGGGGAAGTGAGTGACAGAACGAGCTGCATGAGTTAGAGAGGCTTAAACCACGACACTTGGCTTGAGTAGGAGTCTTTAAAGCTGATCCTGTCTCCTGTGCTGCAATCCATGTTACCAAGCTGGGTACTGTATTTTAGGGTGTTTTTTCTGTCCAGTTATTGCCCACATGCAGTTCTCCTCAACTTTTAAGATATTAGAAGGCTATACTTTCAGACTGAAGCCTTACACATGACTAAGCTTGAATATGGACATCTGTCAGATGAGAGCTTTTAAACGTACCTGGAACAGTTGAGAATGGTTTAAAATACAGTACAATATTTTCTAGCTCCTTGCTTTAACCTTTAGCCCTTATTTTTTTATTTCATCACATAATTTTAAAACTACTGATATAGAGACTACAGAGAAGGTCTAATAGGTCCTAAGTTAACAGTGGCAAAATCAAATGCAAACACTTTCCTCATTTTCAACAGTTTAGCATATGATTTAGAAAAAGGAATACAGTGCAGAGCCATCCAGTCCAAGTTCATCAGTTCAGATGCAACCTGCAAGAAGTTAACAGAAGTTATTGCCACCAATTGCCTGCTTGGCAGTCTGCAGAGGAGTGTTGCTTGTGACTTCACCCTATATAAGGACTCGTGATTGCTAATTTCCCCTTCACAGGTGCTGGTATGATATACTCAGTCTCCCAGCCTTGTGGTACTCCAGCTGCTAAATAGACGCCCTTGTTTTCAGCGGACTGAGCAGACACAGCTCTGAAGCTTAAATATGTGCCTGTGCAGGCCACCCTGCAAGTGGAGGCCGAGGCTTAGTGTCACAGTGGTGACTGGGGGCTGCTCGACCAGCAGGGGCTGACGGCTGCTAAGTGTCCTCATTGTCACTCTTTGGAGGCGGCCAGGGCACATTGCTGTGGAGGGCACGTGCTGGCCTGGCTGAGACTTGGGCTCGGGTACCTGCTGGGCATCCACCACTTCCCAGGCAGGTTCTGTAGTCCATGCTGAGCGTTCTGCCGCTCCTGCTGGTGCTGGCAATTGATGAACCCAGCTTAAACCAGCTGGGAGACACAACACTTCAGCTGCTGAACATTACATCCTCAAAGTTTACTCTGGTGCTCCACAAGCCTGGGCTGAATAAAGGGATTTGTTGTAATTATTGGTATAATTATTGGAGCCAACAGGCTGGTATAAGATCTCTGCTTGCTCCTTCCTATTGCCATTCACAAAGAAGTCAGCTATGGAGCTAGTTCCTTTCCACCCAGCTGAAACCTCCCTGTGCCCATGGGAGCAGAGCAGCCACCAGACCAGATCCTGCATGGCCAGCCAGGAGCTGTCCCGAGCCTGGCACTTGAAGCTTGATGACAGATGCTGCCCCTACCACCCAGCCCAGATAAATGTGATGGGACATTTGCATTTCAGCAGGGACTGGTGGAAACTGGTCTCAGCTCAGCAGCTTCCATTGCTGCCACCAGGGATGTAAACACATGGAAGGAAACAACCCAGGCACAGCTACAGGTTGGGCATAGAAGAGATTCAGAGCAGCCCTGTGAAGAAGGACTTGGGGGTGTTGGTAGATGAGAAACTTAACACGAGCCGGCAATGTGTGCTCGCAGCCCAGAAAGCCAACTGTATCCTGGGCTGCATCAAAAGGAGCGTGACCAGCAGGTCGAAAGAAGGTGATCCTGCCCCCCTACTCTGCTCTTGTGAGACCTCACTTGGAGTATTGTGTGCGGTTCTGGTGTCCTCAACATAAAAAGGACATGGAAGTGTTGGAACAAGTCCAGGAGAGGAGGGCCACGAGGATGACCAGGGGATTGGAGAACCTCCCATATGAAGACAGGCTGAGAAATTTGGGGCTGTTCAGCCTGGAGAAGAGAAGGCTGTGTGGAGACCTCATAGCAGCCTTCCAGTATCTGAAGGGGGCCTATAGAGATGCTGGGGAGGGACTCTTCATGAGGAACTGTAGTGATAGGACAAGGGGTAAAGGGTTCAAATTTAAACAGGGGAAGTTTAGATTGGATACAAGGAGGAAATTCTTTACTGTAAGGGTGGTGAGGCACCGGAATGGGCTGCCCAGGGAAGTTGTGGATGCTCCATCGCTGGCGGTGTTCAAGGCTGTATTGGACACAGCCTTGGGTGGCATGGTTTAGTGGGAGGTGTCCCTGCCCATGGCCGGGGGGTTAGAACTAGATGATCTTAAGGTCCTTTCCAACCCTAACTATTCTATGAGGGCAGTACACAGTGATCTGCATTAAACACTGTCAGCCAACACCCCAATAACTTTTGGCAAACTCAGATTTAAACTTTGTTGGTGGCCTCTGTGTTGTTAATCAAATGTACACCCCGATTTCCCTCTCACCCCAAAATGTAGAACGAGAGGCAGAGAGAAGTTTCACACCTTTAAACCTCCGCACCCCCCAAGTTGTTTGTAGCATGCCAAGCATGCTATTTCTTTTTTCTTTTTTTTTCTCTTTCTGGATTAATATGAGCATCTTTAATACTTTTATGATTGGTCTCTATAAATATTATCAGGAAAACAAATATAAAAGAAGGGTCATTTAAGTCAAAGGACAGTTCTGGAAGGACAAACGGGTAGGAAGGGGCCCAGGGTAACCTACCTTGGAAATAGAAGGTTTCCTGGCATCAGAAGAGCGTAGCTGTGGAACCCCCACTCTGTAAGTAACCGTATGTGTCTGTCCCATCCTTGGAAGTGTTCAAGGCCAGGTTGGATGGGGCTGGTCTGGTGGAAGATGTCTTCGCCCATGGCACGAGGGTTGAAACTAGGTGATCTTTAAGGTCCCTTCCAACCCAAACCATTCTATGATTCTGTGGGAGAAAAAGAATTGCCTAACTTTTGCTCAAGCCTTACCAATGAGAAAAGACAATGTGACCACCTGAATTTCCCAAAAGCCAAGCCTAAGCCTGTCTCCTGTCTTCATAATGGCACTTGCAGTGGGGCTAAATAGCCAGGACTCTTTATTATAGTATATTTCAGGAAGAGTTTGATGGCAAAACTGATGTTTTCCCACCATCCAGTCAATCTCTCTCTTCCTAATTGAAGAGCTTCCCAATTTTTTGGTTTTTATTTTGCTGCAGTTTCTAAATACTGTTTAACAATTACAGATTCTGCTCATTATGCCCACAGCAAACTAAGCAAAAGAGGAGCTTTCAATCAAATCCATTGAATTCTGGGTATATTGTGCAGCTCCCTTGTGTTTTTTTCCAGTTAAAAACCTCTGAGAGTTTTGCAGCAATGCTATTTAGTGAACTCCTTGCCTGCATATAAGCGACATTACCACATTATTTCCATATGTCTAAATGATTAACTCAGCTTCTGCCCATTATTTTATAGTTTTTTAGATAACTTATAAAGTTTCTTCAGTGTGTACTCAGGGCAATAAGCTCAAGAGCTAATGCTTAAAGAGGAAGACGTATTGGGAAATAAGCTCAATAGGGATTTATGAGCCTCTTTCTGGTGAGGTTGAAGCCTGGTCTGAGGCAATAGTGACAGGTATGTTATCATCATATGCCAAGTATTTCATTTTTTGCTGGAACAAGTTTGATAGTGACAGTTGACTTCCCCCAGGGCAAGTAGCCTCTTACAAACTTTACCTTCACTGTCAGCCTTCTTGGATGTCTTGAAGGACAAGCTGAGAACTAACTGGGAACTGGATAGCAAAAGGCTCATGCATAGGGATGGGCCCTGTGCCATGGATAGGTAGGGTAAGTAAACCTGGTGTTACCACTTCCAAGCTGTATCTGTTACCAGATAATTAGAAAATTTTGATCTTCAGGGGTGCACAAACTCTGTTATCCTTCCAGTCATCCTCTGAATTATTCACGACTCAGTTAAAAAGATAAGGGAATGAAATAGAGGATGTATGCAAATAAATCATAGTGAGGTCTTGCCAGTATGGTCTAGAATGAAACTACCTTCCATTACAAGCTCTTTTTCTCACATGTTCCTAACTTAGAAAAGAAAATAAAAATAGAAAGAGCAACTTTGAAGCAAATATATTTGGTTTGGCTGTTCTCCAAGATTCATATTTAGGGGAAGTTTGACTATCACCTTTTTCCTTCTCCTAAAAGTTTTGGGGGGTTGTTTGTTTGTTTCTCCTTTAAAAAGAAAACAAAGAAGTTAAATGCAATCTTCAAGCTGTCAAATGCTGGGATATGCAGAAGAGAACTTCCTAATTGCTTCATTGTCTGACACTGCCTTTTGTATTTCTCTTTCTTAGGTTTAATGTAAAGTTAAATAAAGTAATATCTAATTTAACTCCTAGCTCACAGACTATCTAGGGGAGCCATGTTTTCAAAGCCAGCAAAGGCTAGGTTGAAAAGAGAACAGGAGTTGCAGACTGGGAAATAGTTTTGAAAACAAAATCTGTCCTATTTTTTGGGTAGTCAAGGCTTCCCCTGATGAATAGAGGAGGTGCCACTCTCCCACCAATTTTCCCCTCCGAGTGATGCTGCTGAGATGGCACTGGTTGTGTGTCTTGAGCTGTGAAAATTTTCTGCAGTGCAACATTTTGAAGTTGCTTATGTTTTCTCAACTTGACTAGGTAATATACAGTGCCATTCTGAAAAAAGGGGAATTTTGCACTCAGAGAATAAAATGATCCGTTAGAACAATGCATGTACTAATGTAGACTTTCAATGAATATTTAATATTACAAGAATGTCACTTTGAGTTACAATTGACTTCTACATGCAATCCCATTGACTTTAATTGAGGGAAGGGTTTGCTACTTGTCTTTACTTTAACAAATTGTTCATTAAATGGTTGTGAGTTCTCTACTGAGCTGTGTGGCACTTGACCAGTATCTTCATTGCTCATTTATGATTTCTGCTGAAAGTCCCATTAGAGTTGCAATTTTGCCTTATGTTATCAAAAGTACTAATGGAATTATCCTCTTTTGGGCCACTTTTTTACTTTGCAACAAGAGTTTTCATGTTTTGTTTCAATTTTATTTCTGCTGCTTCAGGCCTGTTTTCTAATGAGTTTCTCCGTGTGAGATGCGAGGGCTTAGGTGTCTAGATGCTGCAGGCAATACAGTGCAATTCTGTAAATTCAGTGCTTACTTAGATGGTGTTAGAGGATATGAGGCCATAGACCAAATGCATTTAACAAACTTTCTGTGTAATAATCTGCTCCCAGTGAAATACACAGAGTGTCTTGTTGCTATTAAGAAATCTGTTAATTAAAATAAGAAACGCAATTGGAATTGGGTGTTATAAAAGTTGCCATAAAGTGAAAGAAGGATCACGGTCTGGAATTTGGCTCACGTCCTAAAGATAGTTCACAAAGCTCTGTGAATAGTTTAGTAAATTCCTAGGGATCAGCAGTATTTGTAGGCAACAAGATCAGTGGCTTTAATGTCTGTACATATTTGACAACATGAAAATATTGTGAAATAATTTTACATGGTTTGATCCTCATGGCACTGATGATGATGCTTTAATTGATGGCTTGAGTGGGTGCACCCTTTTTAATCTGGTAAAATAATGGAGGTGTTCAACAGTGTTTGGGCCAGCTCTTACAAGTACTGTATCCCCTTTACTCTGGTTTATGTTAACAGGTGATGTGGACACTGAGAACTTGGAACTTCTCTTATGGGGTTGATGTTACCAGATGTGCAGTGACCCCATAAGATGCTGAAAGATTTCTAGTGAAGTCAGCAAGAGGCAGAGTGTCAGCTCCTGGCTGGCTTGATGTTTTGCAGAACACAAATTAGGTCCTATCTGCTTCTCTGCACTTTTGCTGAAAATGCTTGCTCTTTCATGCTGGCTAGTTATTGCTCTGTTTTATTATTGTTTTTGACAAAGTAACAGTAATCAAAGTCAGTCTTTTCATGATCATATTGGAGTAGTGATTTAGTGGGACATCATATTTTTCGGGGGGGATTTTACAAAGCTTGTTTTAGTCATCTGGAATGGGAACACTCAAAGTGGTGCAGGCCCAGTACCCAGCTACAAATCATTGGAACAAATACAAAACATCATATATATAATAGATTTGGACAGTTTCTTTATTTGGAATAAAATTGTAAACAGTTGCTCCAATTAGAGTGATGTTTGTCCAGACAATCTTTGTTGGACTTGAAAAGAAAATACTCTGCTCTTCTTGCTGCTCTTTTCTGGGCATTTCTTTCTCTCCTCAAGAGAGCTCTCCCGGCTTGCTTGCTTTCACAGGTACTGCAAGCCATGCAGTTTAAGAAAAGACCTACAAATTGTATTTGTTAGTATACATACGTATTCAAACAAAATAAAAAGCTGACATTACCATGGAGGTCTTTCTGAGGGCCTGAAAACCTGTCTAGTGTAGGAGGCAAACAGAAGGACGCGCACCTTTTTTCTCCACTCTTTATTCATACAGGAAGCATCAGGGTTTTTGCTCTGCGTTTGTCAATCTCCTTCTGGACACGAACACGGTGTGCAAGAAGACAATAGGAAAAGGTGGCATGGTCTTGAAACTGTAGACAGGTCTTTAAGAAGATAACAGCCCATGCAGATGTTGCCTTTCTGGCAGCTAGTCTAGTCCTTAGCATGAATAGTTGGTTCCTGGTGCCTCTTCCAAATTCCTTTTGTCTGCAGCAATTGCTTGTGCTGCCAGTTTCCTGGTGTCTAGCTGTTTGAGCTGCAGCAGCAGTGGAGGTCCTTGCTCTGTTGGTCAGTATGGATTGCAGGTTACAGCCCTGCACCAAGAACAATCCCATAAGTTTCCTGGGAGGTACACAAACTGAAGGGCTGACAACATTTGTCAGGAGAGGGCATGGGCCTGGGAGGTGCCTTACAGGTACTTCATCCTGACCCTTCCAATGTAAATCATGGCAGAGTTCAGATTTAATTTTGGGGTTTGCTTTTTTGTTGTTGTTGTTGGTTTGGTTTCTTATTTTTTCCCCCACATAAATCTTACTTAAATTTAAAGCTTACTGCTAACTCTGCTTGTTTCTCCTACGCAGAGCAGGGGACGAACATAACATGTTCCCTGAAACATCGGGTGATGATCTGCAAAGCCCCATAAGCTGTACAAATAATAGCTGTAAACCTCCTAAGACTCTTGGTAATATTTTAACTAGTCATCCTTCTTCAGGGTAGAGAAAAAAACCTGCCTCACCCTGTGTCTGCATACATAGCACTAGCATGATTCATCATGCTTCACTTCTTTCTCAGAAGCTGCCTTCACAGCCGTTCGATCCTCATATGTTCTCTCACAGAACTGAATTTGGCATCTTTTCAGAATTACAGAGCAAAATGTTCACACCATAATCAGGAGATGGAAGGAGCTGGGTTTTTTTCAGGCACTTGGGCACATGCATTTTTTTCCTGCAGCATGTTTCCAGCTTCAGTGGTGGATATGGTACTCACAAAAGGGTTAATGACTTCTCTGCAGTTGCTAGGTAATGCTGTCTTGTCACTGAGACCACTTTTGAGTTAGTGACAGCTTTTCTGATGATGTAATGCTTAAATAGTAATTATGGAGTGCATTAGATTAGTTTTTTATTTTTCTTGTTTCCTTTAGGAAGCTAGGAAATGAAACAAAAGCCTGCATCATTGTAATATTATGGCTGCATGGATAAATCAACCAAAAGCCAGAAAACAGAAGCTGAACATTAGTCTAAGGAGACATCTTTGGCTCTGAAAGAGTGAGCTTTCTCGATAATGTATTGTAATACCGATTTGGTAAAAAGTACTATTGCTTCAAAGTTCTTGGACCAATGTAGTTTGAAATGATGGGTCCAAGTGAGATGGGTCACTACAACAATAAATACGGGAATGTCAAACAGGCTATATTGCAGTTAAAAATTCCTTTTCTTGTTTCCTTTTTTTTTTTTCCTTATTTCTATGTAATTCAGCAATTAGACACACTCTTATAAAACAACAAGCACTGTTTGGATCCAAATTACTTTTGGACACGGACCAAACTGCTCAAACTCACATGTAGACCGAGGTGCGGCCAGAACCCACGTAGTCAGGTCAGTTCCAGAGGTGCATTCTTTTGATATCGGATCTGAAGTAATGGCTAATTTGTTCCAGGAAAACACATTGAAATGAATACAAGTGTCCAATAATAATTTAATTCTCACTTTGTTTATTTAATTCGGCCAAATGGTCCAACCCCGGATGCCACCTTTCATAATCTGGGAAATACTGGAGGAGGGAGCTGATACTCAGTTTTATACACTTAAAATCCTTAGAGCTTGCGAGGCATGACCCAGTTCTGTTTCTCTTCTCAGTCTACTGGGACCCTCTCCTCCAAACTCGCTGCCCACCCACAGCTTCACATGGACCAGGGCTGATTTGCCCTAAGGTTTCACAGCCACAGACAAGGTTGCCTTAAAGTGAGCATAGCACACTCAGGCTCAGCAAGTGGTCCCAGCTCAACATGCCAATGTCTTCTTTCACATGGCCTTTTAATTTCCTCCATGAACATCTCAGACCATGAAATAGCATTGGGAGTTTGGGGACTTGGGGTGATTACAAAGTGTCTGACTATCTTTGCATGCAAGCAGGGCAAGTCCATTCATGGATGCTATCCCCAAGGCAGGATCGTACCCTAACTTTGAAAGCAAGCACATAATGGAGAAGTAGATATTTATATAGCTGGCACCATACAAATAGAGAGAGAAAGGCATGGGTAAACACCATGTTCTTTTTTCAGTCCCTTTATATAATCATTGATGAAACCTTTGGTGACTAGGAGAAACTGCACATTCACTCAAACCTCTATGGCTGTGCTGAGCTCAGCTGATGTGCCTGTATGCTGCTGACAGTGGCTGTCTTAACCAGTAACGGTGGCAACCCTGCATCTTTGTAATTCCCATCTGTCAAATTGAAAGGTCCTGTTTCAGGCTTTCCCTTATGTATGCTCCTACAGTGCTCTGTTCGGTGGGCACATGAAAGGACACCAGTTACTCTCTAAGATGTGTGTGGGATTCAGTGCCAGGAGAGAATGAGAAGTCCGCCTGCTGCAGCACCCAGCTTTTTTATGCTGCCAACAAAACCAGCAAGAATAACATGCAGGGCAGGCTGAAAAGAAAAGGGAATTAATTGTATCCCTTCTCTGTGTTTTGGGACATACAGTCATAATAATGGTGGACATTACGTAGAAAACAATACACAGGATGAGGTCATAGCTCATTCTTGTAGTCAGGTTCATTACAAGCATTATTTACCAGAACCACAGTGTAGAGAAACTGCAGGGCAAGTCTCTCCTATGACACATCATCCAAATGCTTGTGGCAAGCACAGTGACTGCTGATATGAAAAAGTGATAGTAGGAAAGTAACTGAGTACAGACTGTGAACCACTGTAGATAGATAGATTAAATTATACTAAGTTGAGTTTTAGCCTGTATGTAGGTAGCTATACTATAATAAGGATGGTGAAGTGTAACCATAGCTGGGAACGGAATTCAGTCACATTTTATTCCATTTGATTAGATAGGAGTTTTCATCCTACTCACTCATTTGTCTCATCTCAGAAAATATAATCCCCTGACAGAAATACCTGATATTTAATGCATCATCCCAGCCAAGTGAGCATGCACCAGTTTGAAGTTGTCCTGTTCTGCACTCATGTTTCTGCACACACAGAGCAGGTGGTGGGTGAATGCCTGTTGCAGTGCCAAATAGCATCTGTGGGTACTGCATCCATTCTGGAGGGCTGACAGACATATGCATGTGAGGTAAAGTCTGGTCTAGTGATTTGCTCATTTCTCCATTTCTGAACCCATTGTTACAGTGGTGCAGTGTCTAATGAGTGGGAAGCCTTTGAGAGAGTTACAGGAACATTGAACTCATTAATGGAGGAAGGTGTAGCTCTACAAATCAAGGCTTTCAGAGATAATCCCAAGATCTCTCATTGTCTTCCACTTCAGTAACAAATTCACAGCAAAGACTGATTCAGGATAGTAAGAGATCGCATTACGTTACTACTGAAACTGAACTATAACTTTGGTACTCTTCAATAAAACATTTCCCCCTAAGTATCAATGCTGTCTGCAAACACCAGTTTACACCAGCGTACACTTACAACCATGCTGACTGAGCTTCCTGCCTGTGATACTGGCAATCCCTACTACCCCTGCCTTCCAGAGAAAGGACATAGCATGCCAGCAGTCCACTTGTCCTCTCACAGATATAAATCTTGGCACAAAATGTGGCCCAAAATCATTCACCTGGTCTGCGATTCAGTCATAGATAACTACAATCACCTGAGTATCACCTTAAGCAGGCTTAGCAGTGCTGCTCACAGGGACTTGTATGCAGCTTCTGTACTTGGATCTTCACAAGCCGGCAGCATTTCCTCTTCAGTTTTCTTTGGCTTGGGAGATGCAGAACATTGTCCTCATTCACTGACTTTGCTGCAGCAGACTCAGTCTTTGCTTTAGCTAGAACAACAAATGCATGGGTCAAAATCAAATGAATAAATACATATTTCTCAGTCTCCATTTCCTATGTTTATCTGAGCTTAGGTCAGTGTATATTCAAGATCTTCCCCCACACTTTGTAGTTTCTGCATGGATCCATGCATCTTTCTCCTTCTTGCAGTCATTTCCTTTGCCCATGGCTTATTCTGCAAATGTCGAGGTCTTAGCTAGTAAAAATGCCTTCTCCAAAGCTTTCCTTTTCTCCTTACATGCACCCCACTAGGTTAATGAGTTCCAGCACCAACGTTTGGCTTCTGTGTTCAGCTACCAGCAGTTTCTGACCTCTGCTGCAGTCAAAATATCCAGCAGCCCTTGAAGAGCACCCTGCACAGGAGGGAGGAGTGCAGGGGAGCTGCGTGGGGAACTGGGAGACCTGTGCGACCGAGACCAGTGAGTCAGAGGTATCCATGGTTCTGGGCAGAAACAGGAGATTCAGGGTCCTCATCTTCCTTTGCCTAGTGCTGTGCAGGCCTAATTCTAAACTGGGGATGTTTATTTTGTCCTCCTCTCAGTCCATCAAAAGCCTCACCAAAGCCCTTTTATGGTAGCTTTATCTGCAGGATGGGGCTCCTGACAAGTTATTTCTATTTCATACATGCCCTGGGGCATTCTCATCAAATGGCCGCAAAGGTTTGTTTCTGCCTCTGCCCTCCTCAATAAATCTGCAATGTGGAACACAGATTTCATCTTGCTGATTCTGCCCAACTGTTTATTATGCTGGATTTCTAAGGCACTTATGCTTGGCTTGCTGGTTCCTTAGAAAGGGAATGGTGCCTATTGTAGTTAACCCCGTAAAATGTCTAATGAATAATTAAATAGCGTGTTTTCTGTAATTCTGCTTTGTCAGTTTGGTCAGTCAATTGCTGGTTGCTGCTCCTATCAGACAAAAACCTCACTGTGAAGCTTGCTTAAAATTCAGCATTGCTAATTAGCATTGTTCCGAGTGTAATTCTAAGTGCCACTTCTTCAGGCAATTCAAGAGAGCAATGTAGAACTTCAGTGTCTCTATGGAGACCATCTATAATTTAAAAGACAGAAACAACAGTTTGATGCCTTGTAATACTTAAAAAAATCACCAGTGGCTCTTTCCAAAATGACCCCAAAATACAAATAGAAAAAGTATTGTGCTCTACTAGTATATGAAGCCTATTTGTTGAAGATCAGTGAACTGTGATAGAGATGATTCAGTGAAACTAGTCAAAGGCTATGTTAAAGTACCAGGATCAGTCTCAGGGGTTTAAATTAAGTACTGAATAAATATTTAAAATGCAAAAGATCAAATAATTAGGCACATTTGCCAGCTGTAGGAAGGTAAAAGCATTTTGCTGGATTTATGCACAGAAAGACCAAGAAATGAATTCAACAGCCCTGCTAACCATCTGGCTCACAGGACGATAAGTCATGGCTGATCTTGATTTCCAGGGCAGAAGCAAAGTGGGTCTTGCACTGAGCATCTTGCCTCCAGCAACGTCTTATATCCGATGCTTCAGAGAAAAACAACATTGAGCACGACAGAAAGACAGGGCCTCCTGTAAATAACCAACAATCACACAGCTGAGCTCTGATGAATGAGTAATGCAAGATGTATGTACAAAGCTGTACCCCCTGCTGTTTACAAGTGTTATCATAGAATCATAGAATTATAGAATCATAGAGTGGTTGGGGTTGGAAGGAACCTTAAAGGTCATTTAGTTCCAAGTCCCCTGCCATGGGCAGGGACGCCTTCCACTAGACCAGGTTGCTCCAAGCTCTGTCCAACCTGGCATTGAGCACTGCCAGGGATAGGTCATCCACAGTTTCTCTGGGATACTGGTTCCAGTGTCTCACCGATCTCATAGTGAAGAATTTTTTCCTAATGTTTAATCCAAATCTATCCTCTTTCAGCTTAAAGCTATTCCACCTTGTCCTGTCACTACATGTCCTTCTAAACTGGCTTATCAAAGCCTTATGATCAGCCTTATGGCTGATCAAAATCCAGTGCTGAAACTGGTAGTGCTGCAGCACATTGGGGAAAGAACTGAGTGCTTGCAGCAGGGCACTGGGATAAACAGCTCCTGGAGCTCTTCAGGCTTGCAGACGTAACCCACTGATGCCTTGGAAACTCTAAAATCATGGAGAGAGAACAGTGCTGGGTATGATGTGGGAAAATGATGCAGAGAGGAAAAGCCATGTTCCCTGTGACTGAGGCACAGAGTAAAGGTGAAAGATGATGAGGCAGAAGAGGGGGTCCCAGCAGGTATGAAAGAGCCCTCTCCTGGCCCAGACTTACTCTTTGCAATTGTCAGCTTTGGGGAGCTTCCTTGTTTGGTGACATGTCATGAAAACAGCAAGGAGCTGGGAAAGTAAAACCAGGAAAAGAGGAAGAGACAGGGAAGAGCCTGGGTACAGCCTTGTCAGAGTTGCATTGGAGGCACCAGAAATGAGGAGGAATAGGCCTCATCCCATGATGAATGACGAAAACACAGTAACTTGCAAGGCCCACTGTATAAGGAGCTTTTGCACAGGCTTTGTGCAAAAATGCTGTGTGCCTTGAATTTTGCAGGTAAAGGGGAACACAACAAGTACAAATCTCACCATGCAATCTGTGGGAAGAGGTGGGATAAAAGGAACGTTATCCTGCCTGAAAAGAGTAAGAAGAAGCTAAAGAAAACTTCTAAAACTGAGGTCTTTATTGCTCAGATTCCTCTATACCCTTTTCAAGGTTGCCTTGCAATTGAGAGCTTCTGCTCTCCTAGCGTGAAATATCCTAAAATAAGTAACGCTATCTTCTCCAGTGGTGCATTATAATCAGAGTAGGAGTTTTTAAAAAGCCAAGGGGAAATGTGTGGTCTAATTCCCAGCTGAGTTGATCAGAGATCAGTTTTCTTACATCTTTAAAGGTATTTTAATATAGTAGGATTTCTTATTATGCTTTGTTAGATTACAGGAAATATTTACTACTCAAAATCGTTAAGGAATATATTTTACCTTATTCATTGTCTTGTTTCCTTTGCTCCTTCAGCAACTATGTTCATTAGTGTCTGCAAAAATAGAGATACTATGATTCTATGTTTACTTCATTTAATTAAAGTCTGACATTTTCTGCCTGGAGTACAATATCTACTTGGTGCTTTTTTTCTACATTAGATACATGTTAACTACACAAGTGCATAATAACAGTGAAGAGGGATTTTGTACTTTAATGCCAATAATTCTAATTTTTTTCCTTACCATTCACTCACTGTTCCAGCTGATGTCATTGGAAGAACACATATAGGAAAAGCATGATCAGACAATTCAATGCGTTTCATATTTCACATGCAACAGTATTTTTCTTGAAGAAAAATATGCTTTTTGCACATCAGCTTTAGTTTTCAGTTGTTTTTTGTGATTTCTTGTCTTGCAACGTTTTCCTTTGGAGCACTATATGCAGCTATGGGACAAAAGAAATGCTTTGGTCATGGCAGTTTCCAGAAGTCTTTCTTTTCATATGATTAAGGATGGCTCATTCTACTGCTTCTCTCACCAGCTCAATGCTTGGTTAACTAGCTTTTGCCTCCTTTTTCTGATGTATTTTCTTGCTTCCCCACTATGTACTCCTTGCTATATGTGACTAGTTAACAGAGCTTCCTGCAGTCATCTTGAAATACTGAAACCCCACTCCTTCCAGGTGATAGGGTGCTGGTACAATCAATGGGCCGTACACATTACACCTGTTAAGTGTCTGTAAGATCATATGAAGGGTACATTTCTGCAACCAAATGTCCCTCTGCTCCAGCAAAGGTTAATCCAATGGTCCATGGCTGCAAAACCGTAGGTTTGGGTCTTCCAAAACATCTGTTTGTGACTTAAAGATGGTGAATAGCTGCAAACTCCGTATCTCTTTCACCCTGCAAAACAAGCATGGGTATTAGGGCACATCTGGTCATACCAAGCCAAACAACAGTAGAGGTGGATCAAGGCAGATATATTTTGGTCAAAGTCTTATCAGCAAATATCAATCTTTCTTAATTAACCTTTAACATTAACATTTAACCTCATTGTCACAGCCATATTTCTGTTGAACTTTTTTCTTTTCTGGTGCATCAGCACTACTTGATTGCAAAAAGAAAAAAAAAAAGAAAAAAGAAAGAAAAGAAAGCAAAGAGATACCACATCAGAAATGATACCTCCTTCTACCCCAGCTCCAGCAAGGGAATTTCATGGATCAATGCAGCTGGAATCAGCTAGAGTTTGTATCACAAAGGCATCTTGTCACCTGAAGCCAAAGAGACCCCGCCTCTCTTATCAGACATGCATCCATTTTGAAAACAAAAAATTAGGTTGCCCCTTCATTTTGCTTACTTTCCGTCTGCTGGTGTAAATATATATAGGACACAACTTAAAAGTCTGCATGATGCCTTCTGCCCAATTGGATTGGGTCAGATATCTGCTTTAGACCTCTCTTTTAATTCACCTGAAGACTCTTCCACTTCAGACTAGGTCAGGTATTATTGTGTGTGGATATTAGAAGTGTTTTCAAAAATGTTGTAAATTAAACCCTACCATTTCTTATGAGTCTGTTCTTCCTTTCCAATGACGTTGTTTGGACAATACATCATAGAAAACTCCTTGCTACAGTGATGTATGGCACTAATCTATCATGTAAGCACTGTCTTTTTGGTGATATATTAGAACAATGCATCATTAAAACATCATTGATGGAGATATATATTATACAGCTAACAACTGGCTAGCAGCAACATATGTGGGGATTTAGATGGGTTCAATGTATTAAATCAAAAGTACATGGAATTAATTCTAAAATAATAATAGCTGAATGCTGTTAAGAAGGGTGTGGAGTCATATATTAATAGGTATAATGAGAGCTTCCACAAGACATTTCAATTAAAAAAAAATGTTATTTTAATGAAGTGGTGGAAGGTGCCCTTCTGCCACCCACACTGTTTTCCTGTTCCGGAATGGGCCAGAAAGGAACGAAAAAGGCAGAATGAAAAGATATAGGGCAATAGTTCAAAGGCATTACTGCCTCCCACGGCTTTGATGGGAAATAGGAAAAATAATAAAAGCAAGTGAAAATTTAAATAGAGAAAAGCGGTACCATTCTTTTCAGATTGCTGGCAGCTTCGGGTCTTTTTAATATCCCCAACTTTGAAGTTAAAACAGGATCTCTGATCTTTAACAAACCAAAGTGAGGTGGACCATGGGTGTGGACACTAATAAAAAGAATGAAAGGGAAGAGCGACTCTATGTGATTCATTAGTTTCTAGCAAATTATGTGGCTTTGTCCTGGGGCATTTGTTAAATTCCCTGTCTTTTTCAAGAGTGATTTCCATTGCCCAAATGAAAATATGGGGTCACACCTTTTCAGGAAAAACTGTGTTGACAGAACCTTTTGCAGACTATTTCCACTTGTGCCGGAACATACAATGCACTTGCAGTTTCTGGATAGTCAGTTCTTCCTGACCCCCTCATCTTCTGGGAATATTCAGGAAATACTTAAGGGGTCAGGGGGAATCTGTCGCATTCTTCTATATGGGTCCTTTTTGCCTCCAACTGCAAGCTAAGAGCGAAAGCTATGTTACTAACCTGCTCTGATTCCTTTGGGGGGATGTTTTTGGTTTTGTAGGGGTTCTCAATGACCTGAAAGATTTTTTATTTTTTCATCTCCTCCTTATTTCACATGGTAAGAATACTTTACATGGTCAATTATTTCATCTCATAACACACATCTGAGCCATAGAAAAATTAACTTGTTTTTCAGAAGCTTGTTACAGCAAAGTATGACGACTGTTTTATCCAAGCTCAAGGAGCATATTGGTGTCAGAGCTGGGATTCCTAGACTTAAAACCCTTATTTAACTTCCAGAACTTCCAGCAGTCCTTCACATTTGTTAACTGTTTTTATCAGACTGATTTCTTGTATTAAAACAGTACTGGTTTAACCAAACTTGCAGGCCCACTATCAGCACAGCAGATTCAGCTCACTAGTATACAATATAAATCACTTATTCCCAATCTATCTTTATTCCTAAAACCCAAAGTGGACAATTATCCCACAGAGAAGCATTCTGTGGACAGGGTTTGGAAAGGATAATCAAAACTCTAGAGTAATCTCAAAGGTGCAGAGGTACCCTGAACCTTTGGTCTGCAAAATGAGAAAGCTACCTACTAATAGACTGAAATGAGGATATGTCGTGGTTCAGTGATGAAACTGCAAATTGTTCAGCTATATTAACAGAAGGAGAGAGATATGGGAGCGGGAGCCGCAGGTTCAGCAGCTTGAGGAAACCACTTGGTAGCATTTTGTAACGAGGGGGAAGAGAGGGAGTGTGCTTCCGACATGTGAGGAATCATTTTCCACACAAAGACCTTTCCCTGCCTACAGCTTTGAGTATATCCTCCACTCCACCAAGGCATTCAGCATTACCAGGCATTGGGTTATCACATGCCCTATAACTTCCAATAATTAATTTCCCTTTCCACTGAAATAATATGTTACATCAATGAATATCATTGACACAGTGAGGTGTCAGTGAATGCCCTGGTTCTGCTGTTAGTGATGCAATGCAGGACAGAGAGAAAATAAACTGCTTAGTGGTTTAAAGATTGCCTGGAAACATGATGTAAAAATTCAGTAGTACAAGGCACCACACATCTGTTCCTTTTGCAGTTCAGGCAGTATTTTTAGTTGTGGCTTTCAGCAAGTCCCTCAGTTTTTCTGAGCCCAGTCCATAAAATCAGCCTTGCAGTCTTTTGTCATGTCCCGTATAAGGGAGCATTAAAGATTGATTCATTCTTGTTTGAAAATTGCTGTGAAGACAAAAACGGCAGTATAAATTCTGCCTATTGTTCCAGAGGCCTCCTGATTTCAAAGGCTGCCAGGGTTACAATGGTAGGAGACTGATTTAAGTGGAAGTCAAGACACAGTGTGGCTGATGCAGGAGTCAGACAGAACATGCTCACCAGCAGCAGCCTCAGTGGGAATGATGCATGCAGGAATGACACATAAAGCTCTTCAACACCATAAAGGCACACATAAAAAATTTCATTACTGCTTTTTGGACTCTCTAGCCACTGTTCCTACAACTCTGTCGGGCTCTGGCAATAGCGAGAAACGTGTTAATGAAACAGAACAGTATCTGGACCATCTGGAAAGGATATTGTGTCAGGTTGTATGATGAGATATACAGACATCCTTTGGAGTTTGCCAAGAGTGAGACAATAATATGTATGCTTAGAATAAAAGCCCTGCCTTTGGAAGCAGATAGCAAAATATCAGAATGGTAATGACATGGAAGGAGAAGCTCACACTGTGACACACAGAGGCTCTGTCAGAGCTCATGAAAGAAGCTAGCAACTGTCAGAGCTCATGAAAGAAGATAGCAAAGGCTCCATCAATGCCTTTCATAAAACATGCCAAGGTAAAAAAGAGCCAAGTACCAAAGTGACAGATACCAGTGTGCCTGTTTTAGTCAGAGCCAGAGCAGAAACCCAGGAATCCACCCCACAAGGACAGTGCAGCTGCTTGTTGCTGTGGATGGAAAAACCGGTGCAGGAAAGAGTCCAGAAGCTTTCATTCAGGTTTTCTCTTTAAGAAATGGAACAGCAAAATTAATGGGGTTAATTAATAACCTTGAAAATTCATCAGTAATTAAAAACCAGCACTGACTCATCAAAGACAAGGCATATTGGGCACTCACAGAGTGGATGATGATACCTGAGATGGACTCCTAGTCTCACCTGATTGAACTCACTGAGGAACTAGGCAGCCTCCACAGCAGCACTGAAATGTGTCTGGGAGTGGGAAGGGCTCCAGGTGGTGTGCTCCCCACCATCACCTGTAAAAGAGTTGAAAGCCACTGGCAAAGCTGGGGCAACCTGAAAGTGGGAGCTGACCAATGAAATCTGTGGAAAGAGACACATGGATAAAGCAAAAGATGTTCTAACTCGCGTGTTACAGCATCATTACCATCAGTTCTCTGCATCATGGCTGTGTCTGTTGAGGTAGCCTGCGACAGGACCCAATGCTCTAGATGCCATACATCCCATGGTAAGAGGCTGACCCCACAGGTTGGGGCTAGATGCTGTTTTGCCCAACATCCTGGGTCTATGTCAGACCTGAGGCCCAGGATAAGATGGAAACAATGCAAAAGCATGCTGAAAAATGCCATCCAAAGAGTGAGAAGCTGCAAATGAATCAGTGTGTTATTTTACTCTGTGGTTTCCTGGTGAGTCCATGCTGCTGTGCAATGACAGAGTGGATGGGAGCAGCCTTCCCTGCATACACAAGAACAAAGTGGTGCAGGACAGTCTTGTAACCTATCAAGGTTCCACTGCACTTCCTCTAACAACTCTCTCCCTCCACATATTTAGAGGACCAATAATAATTAATTAAAACATTGCCCTTCTACACTGCCTTACAGTCATAGCATTTCATAAGCATTACCAAACAAAGCTTCCCAGCCCTCCTGGGCGGTAAGAGTGATTGTGATCCACGTTTTACAGCTGGATAAGCAAAGGCTGGGGGAGATGAAAGACTGATTGCTCCCAGCCTTGCTTGAGCAGGCCAGGGGAGAGGCAGGGGCCAGGAAACCTTCCCTTTTCCCTTGCATGGCATTTCCCAGCCCAGCTGTCTCCCCAGTAAAAAGCCCAGCAGCTCTGGGGTATCTGCCTGTTCCTGTGACATGAGGGCTTCCCTAGAGAGATCGGACTGTGTGTCTCATCACATAAGTGCCTGCAGAAAAAGGACTGCTCACTGGGACAGAGAAAAAGGCACATGCTGACTGACAGACAATTTGCTCTACACTAATAGGGAATTTTCAGGGCTGAGGATTGGTACCCAGGACTCTCAGTGTCAACTTCTTCCCTGCCAGTGAGATCGTACGACTTGGGGGTAGCTGCAATGAACAGTCTGTAAGTAAGTGGACCAAGTGTTTTATCATCTAAACAAGGGAGATGATCAGGGTCAAGAGACTCATAACCAAGCAGTCTTATTAGATTGCTAGCTCCAATTTTGGGCTCAGATATTGTAGCATATAAAAACTGACATATATTTTTTACAGAAAAGCTGCCTTTAGGCTCTCTAGTGTCCATTGTCAGCAGTGCACACAGTCATTTCATGTTTCCTTGGGGCTTTCAGGGTAAATGCTGCTTTTATGTAACATACGTACACACATGTACATATGAACAGAAGGACATGGGAACAGTTTCACTGAATTCTGGGTGGAGAAATTAGTCTACCTGAATGCCATGTTGAATTTCATTGCACTCATTATCACTGCACATCTGGCACAGCTGTGTCCCTCTCTGGCAGACTGACAGTCTGTGCCTCCTGCAATAGCTACGTGGAAAAGACTATCTGTTTGCAGTGCTGCCTTCTGCGCCCCTCTCCCTCTCCTAAGAGGCTTTAGATGATATAATACATACCTCTGTTCCATTTGCTCCTGCTTTTTCTTCCAGCAAAAAAAATGATCCTGAACACTTTTCCTTCCTCTGAGCAAAGCCCCCTCCATGTATAGTGAAAATAAATATTCAGACAAGCCAATCAGCTCAGAAAACATCTAGGAAAGCATTCACACTATTTTAAAAACTCCTTGCCCAATGCTGTAGTGGCAATTGCCACTGAAAAGCCTATAAAGAAAATAAACAAATATATTCTCTCAATTCAGAATCAGAAGAAAGCAATAGTAATGCTTGCTATACTGCAACCACTTCAAAATCCAGAAACAAACCAGCCGAGATTGTTTTCCTAGTTATCTTTTATTACTTTCCCTAGGCTTTTTCCATAACGTACCTAGTAGAAATGAAAGCAATAGTCTTATATAGATAAATCCGTAGCACTGAAAAGAGGCTGATCTCTTTTCTTTACATGCTCAAATGCTGCACCAACCTATATAGTGTTTGAAAACCATGTGGGAAGGAGATCATTCTCTCTTAAATTCAATAGGCTTTTAAAATAACATTTATTCATGTCTGTAGAGTTTTTCCATATGGGATTTCAGAGCCTTTTAAACAAGAAGCTGCCCCCTTTTCTCCTCTCCCTCTTTTCTGCGTGTTCTTTCACCAGCACAAAGCTGAAATGAACAACAGTAGGCACTTGGCTTTCCATCCTGCAACATCCAGAACTCTGCAGAACAAAGAATAAATGCACAGCCAAGGGGATAAAGATAGTAAGTTCAGTGTGATGGGTAACTCTGGCTCCAGGGGAAAGCTGTGGTGCCGGTGGAAGAAGGTTCATTTTAGGAGCCAAAGAAACCACATACTGAAAGCTGGTTCTGATGTGGGCTGGCTATGAAATCTCAACTGTGTCAGTGCCTCTCCAAGCTGCATTTTCATACAGCTGTAAAATGGGGTTTTGGCCCAGAAGCCTGGGTAATGGATTTATAAGGCATTATAAAGGACTGAAAAGAACATAAACAAATAACTGATTTTTTCATGTGGGAGGGCAGGAGCAAAGACAGAAGGAAAAAAAAGCAAATACACTGAGTGGGAGTGTGGGGACAGAAGTTGGGAACAATTTATTAATTGGGTTTCCATCTCATTCTGGTAAACAGCTTACAGCTGGGTGAATCTGCTTTTTGCTCACTCTCTGCCGGATGAGCATTTCCTTGTGCAGTGTCCCTAGCCCCTGATACGTGCTGGAGGCTGCCCCTCACAACCCACCCTGTCAGCATCACCTCCCTTGTGGTGCTTGCTCCCACCTCGAGGAGCTGAGCCCTGTTGGCTGTCCCCTGTTTTGTTCCATGAGGGCAGCTGGGATGACCATGACTTCACATCCTTCTGCCAGTGCATCACCCTGCCTTCCCTCGGTCTGAAAACTGGTCTGGGGAAACACATCTTCTTCCCCAACTGGTTTGTTACAGAAGGAGAAGGGGAACTATTTTTCTCCCTCAGCCTCAGATGTCCCTCCAGAGACTCAGGTGCAAAGTGGAGGCCACCCGTGGGACCTGGGAGAACAGGGAAGGGGAGCAGGGTAGGTTAGAACCCTGTGCAAAGCCATATGGAAAAGACAAGGTCTTACTTTTGTCCCCTTCTCACTAAATCTCTGGGAGATCCTGTCATTGTTTGCTGCTATAATCACTGATTACACACTTATTTGCCTGTTGTATAAAAGCTGCTTGCTTAATTAATATAATTTTAAAGGGTGGCCTTGGCATGAGGGAAACAAGCTGTCTTGAACTCCCAAAAACACATTTAGTATGTGATCATCGTAAGCAACTCCTGCAGCCTTTTCATGATGAGCAGACAGAAAGCACCATGAGTTAATGAACTGTGTTTTAACCACATGATGCTGGTCAGAGCTTTAATCAGGTTTAAGGCTGGGCGGAAGAGGCAAAGCAGAATGCTTCTCCATGCTCTCCAGTACCACTGAAACTGTTAATCAGCCTGCTCTGCAGTCTGCTGCAGAGTTTGCTTTATTAAAGCTCCCTGCTGCCTGTACACGTTCACTGGCACAGACATCGAGAGACAAGCAAACACCCAAGTGCAGAGTACTCACTGCTGCATTGCAGAGTTTACTGGCATAAAATGACAGGGGTAGGTAATCGCAGGTGGAGGCTTGGGTTCTCTCTCAGCCTGCTGGCATCTCAAACTTGTGGATTTCTCCAACAGGGGATAAGAGGAGGGTTGGGGCAGAATACGTACCTTTAGGTCTCTCTTTCCAGCTCCTAAATCTCTGGATAGCTGGCATTGCTTATACTAGTCTCGAGTGTGGTCTGTGCTGCTGCTGCTTAATGTGGTTTTTATTCACAGCTATTCTATAAAACTAAAAATTAATTTCCTTTGAGGTTGTCAGCATAGTTTGTTATTATAAACTAACCTTGCCTCTGCCCAGAACTCCTCTGTAAGGCTGAGGATGCTCTTTTGCTACTGAAGTATTCAAAGTGAATTCAGCCCCGTTTTCAAGGAGCTTGCAGCCTGTGTATTAGAGGCTTTCTGCTTTTCCTATAGGTTGTTTCACATAGAAGCTTGAGTAGGATGAAGTCACTTTTGCAGGAAATTGCATGTGATGAATTCAGTTCCTTCCCCCCTCCAAAATAATCCTGTCTGCAGGGTTATGCTTTTTTATTTTTTTTCTTGTTCCAGCACAAAAATATTTGATTATTCAATTTATTGATGGAGGTTTGATACCAAATAGCTGCTCTGTTTTGTAATGTCTGTAACCACATTGGATTTGTTGTTTTCAACAGACAGGGTTTTTTCCTGGAAGAAAGCTGGTATTTGCGTAAGAATTGCTAGGCAGTTTCTAATCTACTGCTGTAAATATGCATGTGGAAATTTAATGATGATCATTTTGTCATCTATGAGCAGCTGATTCAGGATTTCTTACATACCTTGAGGAATACAACGGGAAATAGTTGCTTTTTGGTTCTTTTTTTATTTTTTTGAGGGAGCAAGGACAGCTCAGATTTCTTGTCCCTATATGTTTCCTAGCGATACAATACTGCAGCCTCTGCCTTACTCAGCTTATGTCTAATTGCAGAGTGTTTAGCAAAAGAATTGATGTGCGAGTTTTAGATTTGAAGTTAACCATCCATTGTGCTTGGCTTTGTTAACAGATGTCAGCTGAAAAGCAGAATCATTCTAAGAGAGAGAAATGCATTCTGAAGCCTATATGAAGATGGGCTTGCATCAAGAATTAGTAGTTTGGGAGAGTTTAGGGAAAAGAGAATATTCTTAGCTGCTTTTCATCAAAAAGCCAGGATGTTTCAGTGCAAGTGTGACATCTGTGGCAGCACTTGTTATTGACAGTCTTCTGGGACAAGATGGCCAGCAGGACCGGGTATCATGGGAATTGAAGCTCTGTGTTCATATGGCAGCTTAACTGCCAAGTGTACATGTTCTGAGGGAAAAACAAAATTTACCTAAAAAGAACTACTGGAGCTTGATTTCTGGAGCTGTTAAAGATCCCTTGACTCCCATAGAGATTGATGGGAGCCTTGGGTACCAGGTGCTTCCAAAAATGAAGTGTCATCATTGTGATGAAGATCATAAAAAGAAGCCAAATGTGATTTCATTATTATTTTAACCTTCCACATCCCAGTTTCTACACCAATGAAATGAGGATGAAATTTTACTACTTTTAAGGAGTTTTAAGTGGTAATAAAAAATAATCTTAGGCATCCTGCAAAGAAGACATTCGGCCACAACACAGTTGTTATGCTGTTAAATCGCTCAAAAATGTCCATTTTCTCATCATTCAAATCCTACTTTAATTCACTTCCTCCCGTGACACTTTCAGTGTTAATCCACCACACAGAAGTGTTGCAGTTTTAATTAAAAAGGAAATCTCTATCTCACTAAGCTTAGTCTGCCATCTGATCATGCAGTATGGTTTACGGACAGCATTATCTGTCTAATTTACTTCATAAAACCGTGACTTAAGCAAAGCAGAACACATTGGCGGCCCTCAGTAAATAATGCTGCTCTAACCAAAATCAGCTATGTTTTAGGCAAAACTGTGCTGCAAGAAGGAAGATGTCAGCACATCAGTCATGGTGCTGCACACAAGGAGGGTTACAGGGACACAGAGAGCTCAGTGGGATACCCAATTAAAATGAAATCTCTAAATTGAGTTTGGAGCAGCTGCTGAAAGTATGTGTTCCAGCTCAACAACAAGATATGAATTTGAGGCAGGATTTACTGGATTAAATAATTTGGCTTTTGGCATAATGAAGGCTAGTGGTCGCTACTGGCCTTCAAAATCTAAGATCCCAAGTACTGGCAGTGGTCACATCCCAGGTCATTCAGAACTCTATAAATCAAATAGTGAAGTGAATTGAAAAGCTATGAACTGTCCTGAAGGCCTGTATGGTGCAAATATTCACAGTGGGCTTAAATATATCCCCAAATCACATCCCAGCAGGTGATGGGATCAGCACAAGTCCAGGACTCTGGAAAAACTCTCCTGTTAGTTGTTCTTAAGTAATACAGTTGTCCCAGGACAATACAAGGGTGAAGAGCAATAAAACCAGTCTTGCTGTTTGACTCTCAGCAGCGCTGGCACATCAAGGTAGCAAACATGATCCAGGAGTTACTGAGTGAAAACAGAGCCCTACAACAACTATGTTTCACATTACTGTCAGATTTTTAAAACATTGTGGGAGGAAAGTAGTGGGGGAAGGAAGAGGAGAGAGAACTGGATCTTGTATTCCTTATTATCAGAGGAAGGAGAGAGGCACAAGATCTACGTCACACTGTAAGCTCTTTACCTTAGAGGAAGCTGAACCATGCCTGGCAGAAATTAAATGTTAATGTGTCAAATCATGTCCAAAAGCACACAAAGCTCGAATGACAACTTATGATACCCTTTGAAAACAAGATCTAATTTAATTTATTTGCATATCCTTATGCCCAATCCTGTAAATTAGCATCAGTGGTTTAATGTACTGCTACCATTAGGTTCCCTTGAGGTTGTCAGAAAACTGTTTTCAACACACTGTGGGCACTGAATTGAAGTGTCTGGTCGGGGAAAACAGATCAAACTATGTTGTCTTTATTGTGACCTAGTTTGGGATGCAGTACACTGGCAGCAACCCTTGCTAAAGAGAAATAGTATATTGATTTTACTGAGAACTTCATCAATCACTGATCACAATGACTCACGGATCATTAATCTCATTAAAAACTTCAGCCTCATGGCAGAAGTGATAGGAGGCACACCAAAAGTGTGTAAATTAGACATACTTTCACAAATTTGAATGGCCCTGGCTGGCATCCCTGAGGAGAACTCTGTTTCTAGATTGGGCAAACTCTTCAGTGACTCTAGTTGAAATTCAGTCATTTACTCTGTGTCACATACTGTCTTTAAGGCCTGTGGAAACTGCCCAGAAGGTATCTATCTGGCCTGTTACTGAGCCAAGTTTATAATACTCAACTCAGGGAAGGAAGAGCTGAATCAATGGGCATGGTGCATTACCTCTTAAGGCTGTGATCTTTTTGACAATAAATGTCTCTGCTGTCTGAGCTCTTTAGATGAGGTCATTGGTAAAGAGTCTGGGAAACAATATCTGAGAATATACAGACAACCTTGATTTTCTGTGTTTCTGAGAATCCAAGGAGTTCATGTTGTTTCGAGGATGATGACAAACAGTAAAGAAAGTCAGTTATTCATGTTGGTCCTTTTAAGCAAGGCAAAATCTATTGTATCACTGAGCTGAAGGTTTTATTGTCTTCCCTATGGGCTATCATATAAAAAAGATGAGTTGTGAGGGGTTCCTTTTGTCAGACGCTGGACTTTTGCAGGGGAAATTGCTTAATATTCCCTAGACTATTTCTCATCAGTACACCTGTTCAGCATGTCGCCAAAACAGAAAGATGCTATTCTGCAAGCTGGGGTGAGCTGATTCAATGGCTACTGTATGGGAAGGTTCTGCTGTCCCTCACTTTTTTGCATTTCCAGCTGTTCAAAATTGCCATTTACCTTATGTCAGCGCTGGTGCTTGTCAGACCCACCTGTGATTTACCACATTTGCTAATCCAGAGCAAACCTAACCCAGCAAAAGGAAAATGGATAGTTTTCTCCTGACTTGAGGAGCTGCTTGAGCTCCTTAATGAATGTTGTAGCTTATATGAGGTGGAGGGGTAAGTGAATGGTCGGGAATGGGAATGCAAAAGGGAAAAAAACCCGAGTTAGATGGCTGGATTGCAAGCATAAGCTTGGCATCTCACCTGCTCATGGAACCAGAAGTTAAGAAAATTGGGTTGAGATGCCATCAGTACATGGATCAATAACTCATTTCCATTGTGTACAGTCAGTACAGAGTCCCAGTTTTCCAGTAACAAGATATGCAAACCAGTGGAGTTTAAAGCTAAGCAAAGTACCATTAGTCAATCAAAGAAATTGGTTGCCATATGCCTGATTAGTTCCTCTCTTCTTTCATGGCTTTATTGGCATGCTCAGGACAAGTGGAGGGGCCCCAAACATGCTTCTCACATTGCTCCTCACTCTGGTAGCTCTTTTGCCTAAGTTATATTTACTGGAGAGTAAGAGTAAATTGTTATGTTTAGTTACAACTATGTTTAGGAAAGATACTATGTGTGATTTGGGCATTCTTCCAAATGGATAAAGATGAGCAGCTCAAGGGTTGGGAGAAGAAGCTCATCTCACCCATGCCTTGAGTACCATTCACACACAAACACACACACGACAAGCCTTTTCCACCAGCAGCCTTGTTTGCCAACAATGACATCCAGGCCTTGAGAACACATCCATATAACAACTTACTATGTCACAGCTTGGCTGGCAGCTAAGAGCCAGGCATATAACTAGGGCAACAGCAGTGCACAAACACCATCTGGCCAAAATCAGCTCTAACAGGCATCTGTGTGTAGCCATCCATAGCCTTAGTTTGAACTGCCCTTGCCTGCACCCCAGTGTGCGAGTTTTCTGTGGTGGGACTCTGACATCGTGTGCGAAGTAAGCAATGGCAATAGACAGAGTCTTAGCAGAAGCCACTAGTATGTTTCTGCAACAGCCTCTGCATTCATTTTTTGGGCTTAGTCACATTATGAGGAGGATACTGGTGCTGTCTTTTGCTGTACATGAGACAAGTACATTCTGACCCTGATGCTGGGGTGGTGTGGATATGCTCACCCCCAATTGTAAAGAGCAGTGGAGACTGGTAGGATGTCAGGTTTGTTCCCAGAGCACTACAATGTCATCATATTTTACATGTTCCTGAAGGACACAGGTCAAATCATAGCAGGAAGCCAGGGTACCAGGGCTTGCTAAAGGTGTGAGCTTGAAAGGTACTGTAACAGGCTTTTTGTCTCCTCTTAACAGGGGCCCAGTACATAATGCTGCATTTGAAAACAGTACACAAACCCAAGGCTTAGTCATGGGTGCAGGGAAGCATACCAGACCATTGCTTTCTAGACTGTTGAGTTAAATGTGCAATGCCTAATGTTAATATTAACCTATATACTGAATGGTTTAGAAAGTACCTGTTTGTACCGAGCTCTCCCAGCTGAAACACTTCAACTGCAGAGTTCTCTGAGCAGAACTTGTTATTCTGAAACTTGCTTTCCCAATTAGCTGGAAAGAGCCTGATTGTTTTCACGCTTTGGATCACATTTTAACTCCTGTAATAGCTTTACCTGAGACAGATTGATGAGCAGAGATTTCTTTAACAATGCTGTGATTACAGTCTGATTACGCTTTCTGTGTGAATGAAACTTTTGATGTAATTGGGTGCGAATTTATGGAGAGCCTTTTAGATCTTCATTAGCAATTCACCTGGGTTGTCTCTTCTGACTGGTACAGCTTGTATCTGTCACATGAGGATACTTCATTGAGCAGTGCACTTTATTAAATGTAAATATGTAAATGTAAACTTAGACCAAACTGTAAGTCATGAGTCTGCTTACACCCCGGCATGAACTCAGGGTCTCTGTCTTGTAGTTTCAACAGCTCCAGCTGGACATGACTAACTGCTGGCAACCCTATACCTCATCAAACATGTCTGCCTCATCCCTCCCTGATTAAGGAGCAGGTTATGTGATCCCAAGTTATTGCCAGCAACATAGAGAGAAACTGCATAGCTCACAGGTAGAGCATGACTTAGCCTGAGGTCAGACTGATGTTTTTGCCTTGATATTGTTGGCTTTGTCTGTAGCTTGCAGAATATCCACTCTGCCTTCACAGGCAATACAAAACGGACTTAAAGAGGTTCAGAAAAACATGCTTTGTGCTGAAAGACTGAGAAAGTTTAGGTTGTTTTGTTTAGAGAAAAGTTGGCTGAAGAAGAAAGGATAACTGTTTTCAACTATATAAAATGTCACTGCGGAGAGGAAGGGATAACCTGTTCATTATATGTGCTACGAACAAGACAAGAAGTAAGGTGCTTGGATTGCAGTAGGGTAGATCGAGGGAAAGATTCCCTCTCAGTAAGGAGATGAAGGTCAGAAATCAGTTATCAGAAGGGCATGGCATTTCTACCATTTCACCAAATACCTGTCATAGGCAGGGGGAAGGGCACTGGCATAACATAAGCAGGCAAGAGACAGGCTGGGTCTGAAGGAAGAAGCAGAGCCTCAGTACTGGTGAACAGACCTCATGCTGCCATTAGCAGCAGCGAAGCAGCTCGTGTCCCTTTGCACCCTCCATTAATGGGGTTGCATGAACATCTTCCACAGGTATAACTCATTCAGACTTATTTTCTAAGTAGAGTTATTAAATTGCAGAGCTGAGAGAAAGCAGGTAATCTAATTCTTAGCTATCTGTTCTGCCCAGTAGACCACAAATACTGCCACTCTCCTGAAACATTAAATTAAGCCAGGCTAATAATGACTTTTCAACATGCATTCAACACAGAGGTGTTGGCAGCAGCAGCCCCAAGGCTGACGGGACCATGGGAGTCCTTAATTAGGAGGTGTGGATTTTTCTGGGGGGAAGTGATTTGGTGGCCTAGAAAGGTATTCTTAGTGTCCTCCCATGGATGCAACTGCGAGCAATAAATGATCTTTGTGCCAATATTTTTGTAGCAGGTCATATTTTTGTGGTGTCAAGCATGCTGCTGTATTTACTGCAATAAAGCTCACCTAATCAAAACAAGTCAGAGCTTATCTAAGCCCCTAGCCAGAGATATCTCTGTGGTGGCTACAGAGCTGGGTTTCCTAGCAACCTAAAAGGCATTAGACAGGGCTTTGTCGACATTTATCTGTAACACACAAAACCTCCCGTTTGAATAATGTTATGGGTGTGACATCAGTTGACAAAAGCCAGGAAATTCAGAGCTGGGGCTGATTTTCTATCCTTGCTGCTCATCACACTGAAAGACAAAAGGCACAGCCATGTGAGTGATGAGCAGAGCAAACCAATATTTATATTTCCTGGCTTTTTTCCATAATGAGATGCCATTTAAATGAGGTGGTTGATATAATTTCCTTAAGATAGGTTTAATATTTACTGTAGGTAGCATGTTGGCAGTGTTCTTAGCTTCCCCATGATCTACTTTCTCCTTAGGAGGGTCTGGCTTACATGAGGAAAGAGGTACCCCAGCCCCTCTGTGATCTTTGGTTTCTTCACAGTGAAACCAGTTTTCCGACCCATGCCTTCAAAGGCAAAGTCTGCGGGCATGCTCTACACAGGGCCACCACTGCATCCTTTGGCAGAAAAGATTCTCCATCACTCTTAGCCCAGGGTGGAGATGGAGAGGACACACAGGTTAAAAACATTCCATCCTGCTACCAGTGCTCAACTTTATAAATAAGAAGATGCCTTTTATAGTTTTCAAGGAATTCTTGGTATGGATCTTGGAATGGATCTTGTTATCAAACATTATGAAAACAAAAGGTCAGGAGAAAAAAGCATTAATGTAGGTGGGTTTTTTTTCCCAGACCAAAAATATACTGAGGACTTATAAATGGTCTGAAAAGTGATACTTCAGCAATGTCTTTTATTTCTCCACTCGTAGCAATATAAGTGCTTAAATCTTACAGCTTGCACTTTGTGGAGGAGACTGATGGAAGGGATGGAAGAACTACCATTGCTGCTGATTGCCACTTCAAATCCTTGGGGGAAAAGTCCTCTGGAAGTGAACGGGAACTGATCACCTCTCTATAGGCTTCTTTAATCATCCTGAAGAATTTAACAGAAAATAATTCTTTTGCTTCAAATTACTATAATGTGGCTTATAAATACTAGAAAATAAATGTGTTAATTTTCATGATCTAAATCATCTGGGGTAAATTAACTTAATCTGACTTCTGTGCAGCTCTGAAGGTATACCAGCTCAGTCTCTAGCTGCATAGCTTTTCATATGTGTATTTGCAGTGCTTTAGTGGTTTCATCTCTGGGTCTTTCACGCAAAAACAACAGACCTTTTTCACATTTGTTTGAGGTCTGACAGGAAGGGCTTATCTCCTTGTAAATTCTTCCAGCCTGGCTGTGAAACCTCTGAAATGGTTTTTAAAGAAAGTTCTGATGAAACATAGCTGTAGTTGAGTACTCTGGTGTTGCAAGGGAAAATCCCCTGAATTGCTGTCAGTGGGTGAGCAGCCAGGCTTTCATCCCCTTCATTCTTCACTGTAATCTTCATTTACATAAGAGTTGGTGTTTTGCTCCCCACTCATGGATGCCATATTGTTTGAACTCCAAGGGGCTAATGGAATAAAGGCACTTATACAGGCCTCTCTGCTGACCACAGCCAGCATTTCTTTAGCAAGCATATCATGAATATATACGGTAGATATACCACAATGGAGAGGAATTATTGCGCACAAGCTTTTGAAAGAAACAGAAGCAGAATGAGGTTCTTGCACTTTCTGCCAACATCACCCTTACTGTCCATCCGTTTGCTCTGCATTTGGCCTCCCCACCAGCAAAGCATCTATTATGCGTGTGAAGGCAAGACAATGGCAGCCCACTACACCTCGAATGCCCGCATTGTTCCACAGGCTCCCTATAGAAATCCCTGCATTCGCATGACCTGTTTCCATAGTTTGGTGGTTGATTTGCCTTTTTTCTGAAGGGGGAGGGTAAGAAGAAGAGGGACAGTGTCTCACAGCTCTATGCAGATTAGTGGTATGTTCGTGTCCATACATTGAGGTGAATAAAATGACCATATTTTCCCCCAAAGTGCTTATTTGCAATGCATGCATGAACTTGCTCAAGAAGCTTAAAATATTTAATGTACATTGAGACGACTGGAGAGAGGGGGGAGGGGTGAGGATACAAAACTAACGGAGATAATTAAATACACTCAGCAATCCTAGCAGCTTTACATAGCTGTATCATATTCTCTATGGATAACACAGCTGGGACAATGTGGTTAGAGTTTTAAAATATCTAGGGATTTCTGTCTTTAGTTAACAATAATAGCCAAGTTTAGCATTAAACATTTTTAGTCTGTTACAATATATGCTTCTTAAATGCATGACAAATTTATGTAAAATAGAGAACTTTTTCTCTTCGTCATTTTTTCAGGACTCAGGTAAGCAGCAAGAGTCTCTGAAACACAGAAAACAGAAGTCCCTCAGATTTGACAGTGTTTAAAATGTCAAATGAGATCAAGGAGACAGATCTGCTATAATACAGGTTCATATGACCTCTAAAACTGGTAAAGTCCTTTAGCATTGGAGAATATCTTGCTAGATCAAATTGTATTTTTCCAGCTTCATTCCAACTGAGCTTAAATCTGTACCTTTGACCTTGTTCTGGCTAGGACCAGGACCTCAAACTCACAGTCTGCAGCAAAGCATCCATTTCAGCTCAGACCTAATTAACTGCTTAATTAGAGCAGCACTGGGGAAACTCTGCTATTTGGTTTCCCTTTTTCTCTGGTGCCTGATGACACCCGTGGCAGACCATAGTTCAGCACAAAGCACTCAGGAGGGCTGAGCCTTCCTGGTGATAAACAGCAGGTTCAAGGTGAAAGTCTCCTCTGCTGGGGCATTTCTTTTCTCTTCTGAGATAATTGACCTTAATGCTATCACAAAGTTCTGCCCCAGGTTACGCCACTCACACCACAGTCATTTCCTTAGCTGGTGCTGGTGACTAGCTCCTGGCTTTTTAATTTGGAAGAGCAATGTGAAGGTCACTGAGGAAGGTAATGCAGTCCTGTTGATTGAACATATGGATAAGGGCATCACAAAAAACTTAATCTACTTTGATGGGGATGCGATAAATCAGGTTTTTGTGTGCAGTTGGCAAGCAGTACTTCTGAGTGTTACTTCATCAGATAATCCAGACAGCAGAGTAATTATATATCCCTCCAGTCCCCTAATATGGCTTTAATGTAAGGATTAGGTCATTTTCATATTTGCAGGGTTTTCTAAAATAATATTGAATGTAACTCTTATTTATTTCCTACCTATTTCCTGGTTTTTATTCATGAAATACTTATTCCTGTAACCAAGCAGAGAATCCTGGTTTAACACCAAATTAACTCTAGAAAATTAACTATCTCAGCTGAAACCAGGACACAGAGGTAGTTTCAGGGGAAGATATCTGATATTCCAAAGGTTCATGAATGCCATTAAAGAAGACATTGGTGAAGTCTCCTCCAGAATAGTATGCCCAGGTCTGGCCATCCCCTGCTCCAGAGAAATTAACTCCAGTAGAAACAAATGCAAAGAATATATGGAATATGTACAACCTATCTGACAAGAAGGAATTACATGTGTGAGTAGTTATTTGGCAATGTGAAAACATAAGAGCAAAATCTTGCTCTCTTGTTGATTCACAGTTGTTTTAAACCAATCGATGTTCAGGTTGTTAGCAGAGGGGGTTTTGAAATCTCTGCTTGTGTTGCATAGTCCTGACACATCCCTTGGCCCACTGCTTATGCTTGCATAACTCATGGTTTGAGTATCTTTTCTGAGTTAATTTCAGCTAGATGAGTTTTCCAAGACTGGCTGACCATGAGGTCAGCAATAGCGTGAGCGCTGGCGCAAAATGGAGGAAGAAATTTGACTACCTTGTCAAGATGCAGGATGTGCCTGTGCCAGTGCCTGGAGGGAGGTAAGAGAATGCCTGTTTGGCAGCAGGTCACACATAGAATCAGTTTAAGCTAAGCATGAAACCAGAATGGAGAGGTTAGCATCATCCAGGTAGAACTATTTAAACCATGGTACAAGGCTGGCACAAGAACAGGTGGACATATGGTTATGAATTAAATTAGGCTGGAAATTAAATGACTTCTACCATGGGAGGAATGGGGTTCCAAAATAGTTTTCCAATGGGAGTAGGGGGGTCCAGAAAAAGTCAAACAAGTGTGAGATCAAGCTTGAGGAAATTTTCATGACACAGTTGCTGTGATAGAGAAGAACCTAGGCTGAAGAGCCAGGAAGTATATTTCCCCCTATCTCCCCTGCTTGTTTTCATTTTTTCCTTTCTCTGTTACTCTCCTTTCTTCTCTTTTTTCCTGTTCTTTTTTTTACTTGGATGACAGGCCAGAAAATCCTCTCTCTGCATTTTCTCTGGTGCTGTTACATCCATTTGACAGAACAAGGCAAAGGCAAATCCCGTGCTGGTACATTTCAGTGGGACTGTTGAATTCCACAGGCAGAGCCAGCATGGTGCTGACCCTTCGATCACAAGAGCTGGGGCTGTGGGAGACCATGGCTCCCTGATGACACAGCAGAGTCCTTGCTCTCTCAGTGCTCCTTGCTGCTGTGCCACAGGCACTCTCGTGTCTTAGCAGGCCAGTCAGCAGCAAAGCACTTGATTTCTGTGTGGGGAAGCTGATGACACAGTATCTGCCTGAGAAGGTTGTTGAGAGGTTAGATTCATTTAGATGATGAGATGCCCCGAGGTGTCCAAACACTTGCATAAACTAATGTTTCTGTGGAGCCAAAAGGTCCACAATACACACAGTGCATCTGTAATGAACATTACTGTAAACATGATGTTCTGTTTATTTGGAAATGAAGAGGCTGACTAGGTAGCACTTGTTGGTGAAAACAGGAGATGCCCTCAGAGCCTGGTGCCAGGACCTGCAGGGCATCTGTGCCTTGCCCTTCCATTGGCACCAGCTGTGAGTACACACCATTTGTGGGTTCTGGTCCTCCTGTATTCTACAAGGCTGGTCTGAGGTAAAGCAACACAGTGTCAGGCTTCCTCTCCCATATGAGTGGCACTGTCAGGGTGTGCAATTTGATCCTGCACTTCTAGACTCCAAAACTGAGCTTTAATGTATAACAAATACTAAGAGGGGCTCTTTGGCAGGGGGTATAATTCTTCCTGGCAACAGGCTGCTTCAATTGCACTGGTGCCCACTTGCAGTCGCTGTATTTTGCAGCTTGCAAACAAATGACTTGCTTTTCACAATACGCTGTACTATACAAAGTAAGCATGTCTTGCAAGAAGTTGATGAATTAATACAAAACCAAGTAATACAGATGCTAAGTAGACCAAGCCAATTTTTTCTTCTGTTGCACTATTGCAGCAGGTGTTCAGGTCATAGGCAGTCACCTAAAAAGTTGCCACAGCTTAATTAGTTGGCATTAGTGCCTTCATTTCACTGAAAGAAAACTTCTGGTTTTCACAGTTCAGGCTGTAATTCATCAGCCGTGTTATCAGCTGGTTGCTATGGTCATGCTCTTTCTCTTACCCTGGCTATGGGACCCTGCCTCCTCCCTCAAACACTTTCAGTACTAACCAGCTCTGGTGCCCAGCTACTTCAGCATGCTAAACTGACAGAAAACTACTCACCTTTTTTTTTATGAAGCCAAAGGGGGCATGTTTGAAGTCGTGGGAGCTGGTGAAAGAGCAGCCAAGCCTGAGAAACCTTCAGTTGGATGGATTCAGGCTGATGAAGAGCAGCAGCATTCATGTGTTGCTCCCAGTTTGTTTGGAATACATTTAAGAAGCCCTGTGGCTTAATTCAGCTGGGGTGTGATCCTGCTGGAGCATTCCTTACTTGCCGTAGTGATGAACTTAACTCCTTTCAGTGAAATCCAGCCATTAGAGATGATCTGCACCTAGGTATATACCCATTTAAATACAATATTAACAACTGAGTGAAGGGGAATATTAGAACTACTGCAGTTTTCTTCTCTTGATCAGTGTTACGTGGGTTTTCCCTTGTTGGAAAAACAAGTTAATACTCATTAAGATGAAAGCAGAATAAGAAGTGGAAGTTTTCAAAGCATCTGTCACTTGTGCTCGTGCATATTATGATGTCTCATCTACAGGAAAACCTGGGCCTTTCTTTTTTTCCTGTAAATTTCAGATTCCACAATCGGCACTGCAGCACAAGATGCACACGGTTATCTTGTTATTCAAAGCCTGTGGTTTTTTTTTTTTCTTTTCCCCTTGGAAGTTTCTGATGAGTCTTAATCTTAAAAACATTTTATTTAGAGCTAATGAGCATAGAATCTTGTTTGTCTGATTGCAATAGAAATAAAGCCATCCAGGCCATTTTCATGCCTCAAATCTGCCTGTATTCTGTGCCTATAGAACTCCCTGTTGACTGCTTCTCTGGGTTATTCTTGCAACATCACCCATTGCTATTGGGATAGATTTTGCTGTTTTTTCCCTCACACACATGCACACATTGAACTTGCGTTGGTTTTGGCCAGAGAATCTCTCTGCTCAACCCGTCATCAGGCCCAGAGGTTGGGCCAGTGTGTTGTGCGGCTGTTACTTTACCAGGTGTTTCACTCTACTGAGGGTTTTAACTGAGCCTGAAGGAAATGTTCTTAGTGCTTTAATCAGATCTACGATTTTGGGATAAACATATTAATGCCTTCTGGTATCAGTTCTCTTGCAGCAGCGGGTAAAGCATCAGATCTTAGAGAAACACTTATGAGTTACTTCTCATAAAAATCTGAGCCTATAAATAATGGAGTTCTCCCTTTTCTGGAATATCCTCAATTATCATAACCCAGATGTATCATTACAACCTGCAGGATATATCCATGCACATAAAAAATTTTGCATGGTGCCAAAATATCTCTGTAGTTGGAGGGATCATGTAAAAAAAAAAGAGAAATTGTCCAGCATGGTAGAAATCATCTGCTTAAAATGAATCATGATTGAACGAACTGCCTGAGGAATGGAAGGAGCTCAAAAAGCCATCAGAGCCCACGGTCTGGGTGCACAAGAATGTGGGGAAGAATTTAGCGAATGTGGTAGCTCAGTTTGCTGAGTGAAGTTCTAGGTATGCTTGTCTGCAGACCTCGATTCTGCTCCATCCTGCCATCATGTTCATGGCTGTTCTGCCTTTGCAGGCTTCCCCTCACCTACTGGGGTCTTCTCCAGACATGGCCAGTGCTGCCTCAAATCCTGACCGCCCAGCCGCTCAGTTGGCTGTTGTTTGCATGGCATCAGTGTGGAGTGCCTTTTCAGAAACCATCTTCTGGGCTTCTTGTATGAGGTTACTGTTTCAGTTTTATTAATGTGGGACCAGAATGAGCTGTGGATCTGCAGATGGTGTCCTGTGTTCCCCTGACTATTCCTTATTGGATTGTAGCTTCACAAGTACAGTTCCACTTGAGAGACCTGCAGCGGAATTTGTCTTCTCAGTTTTTCCTGTTTACATGATACTGCTTATGAGTGCTGGACAGAATCATCTTCTCTGCATTCCCAGTATCAGAAACTTGTAGATGCATAGAAGCCACTTTGTACATCTTTTCTGTACAAGTTCTACAGGACTTCAGAAGAACACATGCGTGCTGTATGAATTTTACGTTATGTTTTGGTTTGGAGTCTTAGTGTTAAAATGGAATATGCTAAAGTTAAAAAAAAAAAGGTACTATTTTTCCTAGCATGTCAATAATCGCTCACACTAGAAAAAAAGAAAACTTTTTTCACTTAAAATCAGAGAATTGCTTAGGTTGGAAAAGACCTTTAAGATCATGGAGTCCAACCACTAACCTGACACTGCCACGTCCACCACTAAACCATGTCACTAAGCACCATATCTACACCTCTTTTAAATATCTCCAGGGATGGTGACTCCACCACTACCCTGAGCAGCCTGTTCCAGTGCTTGGCAGCTCTTTTGGTGAAATTTTTCCTAATATCCAATCTAAACCTCCTGTGGCGCAGCTGGAGGCCAAGCCATGAGCAGCCAGTTTCTCCAGGAAAATGCTGGGGGAAACAGTGTCAAGGCTTTACTAAAATCCAGGTAGACAACATCCACAGCCTTTTCCTCATAGACTAAGTGGGTCACCTTGTCATAGAAGGAGAACAGGTTAGTCAAACAGGACCTGCCTTTCATAAGCCCATGCTGACTGAGCCTGGTCACTTGCTTGTCCTGTACTTGCTGTGTGATGATCAAGATGATCTGCTCCATAACATTCCCTGGCACTGGGGTCAGGCTGACAGACCTATAGTTTCCAGATCCTCCTTCCAGCCCTTCTTGTAGGTGGACATCACATTTGCTAACTTCCAGTGAACTGGGATCTCCCCAGATAACCAGGACTGCATATAAATGATGGAAAGTGGTTTGGCTGGCTTCTGCCAGCTGCCTCAGTCTTCTTGGGTGGATCCCATCAGGCCCTATAGATCTGTGTGTGTCTAAGTGGTGTAGCAGCTCACTAACTATTTTCCCTTGGATTATGGGGGCTTCATTCTGCTCCACATCTTCCAGCTCAGGGGACTGGATACCCAGAGAATGACTGATCTTCCTATTAAAGGCTGAGGCAAGGAGGCATAACGTACCTCAACCTTTTCTTCATCCTTTGTCACTATGTTCCCCCCTGCATCCAACAAAGGATGGATATTTTCCTTAGCCTTCTGGTGTTGCTGATGTATTTATGGAAACATTTTTTATTGTCTTTTACAGCAGTAGAAAGATAAAGTTCTAGTGTGGCTTTGGCCCTTCTTATTTTCTCCCTGCATAACCACATGACATCTTTGTGGAGTCCTCTGCAGTTGCCGGTCCCTTCTTCAAAAGATACAAATTTTCCTTTTTTCTCTGAGTTCCAGCCAAAGCTCTCTGTTCAGCTAGGCCAGTCTTCTTCCCCTCCAGCTCATCATTTGACACATGGGGACAGCCTGAAAATCTAACTTTTTACTCTGATGTAGCTGCTTGGCTTCTTTTTCTGCTAGCCAATGCCCAGTACAGGCATATACAAATGCATATGAAGAAATTTTCTGTTCCTTCTGATGAGGTTGGTGCCATGTTTTGGCGACTAAACAGCACTGAAGATTCAAATGATTGAAATAACTAGTTTTGATTGATTCACATAGTTCTGTAATTCTTGATTATGAAACTTTTCAGAGACTGAAGACATACTTGAGCATAATATTTGAGTATTACCTGTTTGATCTTTTATCTTGCCCTAACCATTGACTTCTTTCTTACAATATTTAGTCTCCGGTTCAAGTATATACCCACACACTATAACACTGAATCAGTTCCTTAAGGAGAAGACACATTTTCAGAGCTGGAATCAAGTCAGAGTGACTAGAGTTAATTGAATATGCGCTGCATTTGGACTTCATCTAGGTTTGCTTTTTATATACTTCCCTCTCACTTACAGGTTTCTAGCCTGTTCACTCACACAGGTCGAATACTTTCAGCAGCTGCTTGGAAAACAGGGTGACTTGGGCTGCAACAGATCTAAGGTTTAGATTCAAGAACCTTCTAGTGTTTTTATCTACTGAAGACAAGGAGCAAAAGAGCAGGAATTAATTTATTCAATGGTGACTGTAAACCTATTTTCTTCTTTGCCTATAGTTACCCAATTCATTCAGAAACCACAGAAGCAGGAATTTCTAATGGTAAAAGCTGTGTCAGGTCCCCTAGGTCTCTTCTGTTCAAACAGCAGGGCAGAAATGAGGAAAAATTGATACTTGCATGAGTACTTCAGGTACTGGCTACCACATACACTTCAAACTTAAACACAGGTTTTTTTCTGTTGTAGAGGCTGACTTTGAATGTCCTTGAGGTCTGATATTATGCATTCTGGCAAGCAAGTAGAGAAATGAGCCAGATACGTCAATTTAGTCGTATAGGGAGATTTCCAGTAAACTTCTGCATAACGGGGTAGTGACAGTGTATTTAGTAAAGCCACATGCTTTTTTAAAAATAGGTCTATTGATTTTGTTAGTGTGTGTATGAAATGTTAGCACATTCATTAGAACAGCAGCCTTCCAAACACTGCTGTAGAACAACCAGCAGGCCCAGAGTCGATATCCATCTGACTACTGGCTCGCTTTCAAAGGGCAACTAAAAATCAGGGCATTGACTTTTCATGTTATAGAGAAAAGATTTTAAAGGGAGCATTTATCAAATAGAGTTAGGATATATTATCAAATACAGGTGGGCTGCAGGTTCTGTTTGAGCAGGCAGAGATGTGTGCATATAACCATGTACAGCACTAGCAAAACAACACGATATATGGTTATACATCTAAATTAACAACTAGGGTAGTGATCTAGTCTGGATACATGAAAATAAAGAGGAAGATATTTGTCTAAGGAAACTTTCAGTTCTAAACTCCTGTGTGGGTATATTGAAACATCATTGAGTAGGAATGTAATGTATTATAGTGATTAAGTAGATACTGTGTCTGTGTCTCTATAATGTAATTTTTGTACAGTGCTGTGAACAGAGCAAAACATTAGGACAAATATGTCCTTTGTTGGCAGTAGTACAGTAGTTGGTAGTACAGAAACAAAATATAGCTTATTGTGTCTGTGAAAAAGAGCTAAGATGACAAAGAAAAAACAACTTTTTTTTTTTCTCCTTGTAAGAATGAGAGATGAGGGAAAGAACATGAAGGTCATTCCACTTCTCATAGATTTACTATGAATTTGTGACTTACCTGGTTTTACTTTTCCCTTTTGCATCTGTTGATGCAATCCTTCAAACTTTCATGGTCTCTGAGAAAAGGCTCTGCAGAATGGGCTCAGTACCTGTTGTGCACCTCTGTATTCTTAATGTAAATCCACAGGCATGATTTATGTCTCTGGAGAACAAATGTTCCCACTATCAGGGCACTGCTTATTTCCTCCACTAAACCAATTAGGTTTATCTAATATCCGTAGGTTTTATTTGGTTGATTGGTTGGTTGGTTTTCTTTTTTGGCAGGGTTTCTTTTAACCCACATAGGATCACTTCATTGCTCTGCTGTTAACTACCTACCTGTGATGGTGTGGGTGCAGAGAAGGGGAGGTAGAGAAGTCTGGTTACACTGCTTTAGCTGTCAGAAGAAAATGGCCATAGGAACAAAATCAAAACCACCTCCTGAAGCAGACTATTTCTCTTCCTTACTTGAAAGGGTCACAAGAACTTCAAGGGTCCTAACTTAAGCACCTTAGGTGAAAGAGAATAAGCATTTCCCCAGTTACATAGAAATTTTAGTTTTGTTGATTAACCCTTCAGAGATGTGTCCATTACTGTTGTGATTGCAGGACAGTTTGGTGAGGTGCCTGGTGCCGGGGCGTTCCCTGTGTCTACAGTGGTGGTTCCTATCTGGCCCAGTGGCATCTTATCTGAGCTGGGACTGCTGCTACGTGTACTGAATTCAGTGAAATCTTCACAAAATTCCATGGTAATCTATTCCTGCTTCCCAGCCACATGCTGAAAGCACTGAACTGCATTTTCCCTTCTTTCTGTATTTTCCTTACTTTCTCTTTTGTAATACAGAGCTGCAGTCTAAGAGGATGATTTCATTGCTTTCATTGTTTGTAGTTCTTGTTAATTTTTAACCTGCTTGCCATTGTGACTTGTTTGGTGAGGTCTGGGTTTTGCAAACTTCTCTGAAGTCTCAGCAGTCACACAATGGAAAGTGCTTTTGTGGTGTTATTGTGTGGCAAGCAGTTAGAGTAAACAAGCATCTCAGAGAAACTCTGTTTCTAATGGAAACAAAAGGTAAAAAAGACCTGTCTCTATTATTCCCTCTCTTCAGCTGTCTTCATAATTAGGACTGGATGCCTCTTTCCAGGGGATATTGTATTTTGAAACAGGTTCAAGCGCTCCTAATGATGAGAATTCCCTTATTTTATTTTCTTTTAGGTCGAATACACTATCACTGCAAATGTATTTTACTTTTTTCTCAAAACGTATATCCCAAAGATCTTTATTTCACTCTCCAAAAAGTGAAGCCGTGGTTTTGGGCAGTCAGCCTATGTAAAGCATAGTTTTAGTAGTTTTATTGTTCCTTACAGATTATGACCTCTCTGAAGTCCCTCTGAACTCCTAAATCTCCTCCTACTATTGACACTGTGACCAAAGATTGGCTCTAAGGTCTAAGGGGTCACCCAGGAATCCTTATCGTTGTATGATGCATTTGTCTTCTCTTCTTCTTTGACAAATGCTAAGCAATAATTATAAACTTTTCTTCCTTTTACAGAAGGATAGGTTTTCATCTGTAGTTAAGTCACTCCAAAATAAATCCAAGATGAAGTAATCGACACAATGAGGGAATGGACTATTAAGGAGGAAATGTGAAGGGCACAGGGGGTTTCTCAGTCTTCTTTGTTGTCATACCACCAAAAAGCACTATTGCAACCAGTGAAATTAATTCTTGACTTCTTTTCCTCTTAAGCCACCGGTTCAGAGGGGTGGCTTTAAATGAATCTCTATGAGCAGTAATTCACAGTTGGCAGCAGATTCAGGGTGCATTTAAAACATTGGTTTGAGAAATTTGGCCCCTGCAGCAGAAAAGTTAAGTTCCTAAACTGTGAAGTGTCCAAAATTTGGACTCATATCTACATCTGATTTTATGAAATGAGACTACATTCTTTACCATGTTTTCAAAATACTTTGGATCAAGGCTGCCATGGATGTGCAAAGTATTAAATTAAGCTTATTTAGGTAACCCTTCTCCTCCTTAAATTTCTTCTTCTTCCTCTAGTTTTGTGCACCTTGTAGCTACCAGTGACCCAGCTAGGATGTGCCATGGATGCTCTGAGAAATCCCAAGTGTAGATACTGTTTGGAAATTCACCAAATTTACAAGCTCAGATGATTTATAGAAAGCTAGAATTTTATGTCCTTTTTCCTTCCAAAACAATCAGATCCTTTTGGAGCATGAGAAACAAAAACGGCAGCACTAGTTAAACCCCAAACTTCTCTTTGACCATGTCTTCCTGTAAGTAAAATGCAGTTCCCCAGAACTGCTTTGCAGAAAGAAAATGTTCTCAGATGTCCATGGAGGTAATACGAAAAAATGTTTTTTGAAACATTTGCAGGCAAAAAACCTCAGAGGATCTCCTTGCTGCTCTGGTTGCTGGGCACTTCCCATGTGGAACAATAGCAAAATGCAGTCCCGGCCCCCCTCAGCCTACGTAGCAGAACCTGAGCCCATTTTTAGGGTGGGTGTAACATCCCCAGCTGACATGGCTGTGCCAAAGGCCACTGTTCACTCTTTGCCTTCTGTACGGACAGACACTGCAGTGGGGATGAAGTGAGCTATGCACATCCATCAGGGATAGTGGGGCATGAGGCTGAAACAGAAGAGATGATAGAAACGTGCTCAGAAATCAAAAGAAGTTCTGTATATTAAGAACATGATTTGTTAAATTACCTGCAGATTATATAAACTCAAAAATGAGCTCCTTCCTGACTAGGAAATTATCTATTTGAAGTCTAAATGAATTTAAGATTAAACAAAAAAATTGATTTCTGGATTAAAAAAATCCATTTTAATTGAATGTTGCAGCCTTTTGGAATTTAAAGAAACTGAAATTCTCTAAAGCTAAATGACAGATATACTGTTTGAAATTTGATGACAAATTTGTCTTTAATTTTATTCAATTATATTAAAAAGTCTTTCTATTACAAAGTATTAAAAAGCGCTGCTAAGGCCAGAAGGGTGCTAGTGAAATCTTTTTTCTGTCATGCAGAGCCCTGTACAGAATTGTGTGGGCTTAAATAAAATGTATCTTGATAGTTTACCTTAAAACTCTCTGTCCTTTCCCTCGGTTCAGCTGAATCCTATGAAATAGATATGCAGCTTGGAGAGGTTCTTCACACCCCCACAACTGCTAAAAATGGCCCTGATACAACATGTATTTATGTAACAAAATCATCTGCATTAATATCTTCCTTTCTTTTCTGCAAGAAGCACAGGAGGGACCCAGGCTGACACATTTTCATGCAGCCCCTTCCATTCTTCTTGTATTTAGGGCTGTAAGTACAAGCCGTGTTTTCCCTTGAAACACAGGACACTAAATAAGCAGGAATATTGTGTGACTATTAACAGAGTCTTCGGCTGCAAACCCACAGCCCAACCTTTTGGGCTCTCTCCCTTTGAATATTCAGTACCCTGTTATGGATCAAAATTGCTTGGTAACAAGAGTTCCGGTCACTGTTGTTATCCTGATCTTCCAAAACAAAGGAGACAAATGTTTTGGTTTAAAACCAAAACATTTCTGCTACTTTTACTGAAAAGCCAAGAGACTGGCTGGCTGATGGGATCGAGCATGAGATGTCCAGCCTCTAACTTCTTCTGCCTCACATCTGGCAGAACAAAGAGAAAAATGTGCCTCCTTGGCAGCCATTTGCTGTCCCATTTGTCACCATCATATACAGGTGGACTTCTACTCTCTAGATCATAGCTTGTCCCCAGGCACCTCGGCAGGTCTGTAGCCTGTAAAGAGGGCTCAGGTGCTGCATGAGGAAAGAGAGGGGCTTTATCTTGGCCTCCCATGGCTGGGTCCTGCAAGGCATGCAGTCAGGAAGGGGAAGGAGAGGGAATTATAGCTACCGTTGCTGCCAATAAGGTCGGATAAAGTCTTGGAACTCTTCTGTAATGACCAAAATACCAGGGAAATTCAACACCTAACAAGCCTTCCTGTTTTTCATATGGAGACTTGGGTACTGGCTCTGCTGTTCCCTTATGGATACTGACAGCTGGAGGTGCTGCAGTCTTCCTTGAACCACTGCTGTCTGTGACGGCTCCTAGCTGTGAGCCAGCTCCTTGGTAGGGTGTGTTATTCCCAAGGGGCTGTTCCAAAGAATGACCTCCTAAGCCTGTTAAACCAATGTGTGTTGCCCCAGCCTGCTGCCTGTTGTGGAAATGAATCCTGACCAGCAGTGAGAATCAAACCAATATTCTCAGCAGCAGCTGTGAAGTCGATAAGCTCCCTGTCCTCCTTTCTCTCCACTCTCCCCATCCCTCCCTTTGGTGTTGAAAGAAGGCAGAGACATGCTGAGAGAAGCAGTGCAATGCTCTGTTTGCAGGATAATATGCAGACCACATGTATGTATTAAAGGCTGTATGGAGTTATAATGAGCTGGGAGCATTTAAATGCAAGCCAAGGGGAATTTGCTATTCTGTGTGGGCAGATTTCAATTGTAAGGTTGGCAGCTCTGGTATCCTGTTCTCTAATGCCATGGGATGAGAAAAAATAGGCTTTTCTTTCAGAGCAGTTGATTATTGAATCCGCACCAGCTGTTCACCCTAATCCAAGCTTTCTGTGCTTTGTAATAGAGGCATCCCTCATCAGACCATCCATCCATCCATCCATCTCCCTGTTCTCATTTTCATGGCTCTTTTGTAATCTTTCAGAAAGGTGGATAGCAGATATCAGCAATCTAAAGCGACATAAGCACCAGTACCATGCAAGCGTTATAACTAATTAACGAGAGAAGAAATGCACCCCCAGCCATATATTGAAACTCAAATTATATTTCACATCCACTGCAAGATGGGAAAAAACCATCATTAACGAGGAGGCAGAGAAATACTTTTTAACAGTGACACCTGACTCTGTGCCCAGCAAACCGTGTGGGACCAGAACTGGAGTGAGTCCTTAGCAGCGCAGCGGCTGTCCCTCCCGCTGTGCTGGTAGCTCAGAGACCTGCACCCAGGCATGCAGCGCCAGTGAAGGAAAATTATCCTCCTTTTTTTCCTCTTTTTGTTAACTTTTTTTTTCCCCATAATAAAGGAGGAGGAAAGGGTGAGATAAGAAGTGAGTTCCTTCTAGGTGCTTCTCACTCAGCCTGCAATGTTATGTAAGGCTGGCACAGCTAATGCCTGCTCTGCTTCACCATCAGCCCGGCTGTTTCATCCCCACTACACAATTATTTCATCAGTCTCTCCTACTAGACATCACAGTGCTATTGTGATTAGTCACATTTGTTAGGATAGTGGCTAAAATAAAATCAGCAAGCACAGGGGTCCAGTTGCGCAAGGGACTGGGTGAACACGGCTCCAAGAAGTCTCTGCCCCAGAAACATTCAGATCTCCTGGAGAACAAGGGAAAAGGGGGTGACACACAGGAGCCAAAAGAGGAGTTTGAAAGCAGCAGGAGAAATGCTGTATCCATGAAGAGCTTTGGCAGGGGAAGGTGACTTTGGGTGGGAGTAAGCTGGCTAGGAATGAAAAGCAGCAGGAGAAAGGACATTGCAGGGCAAATAGGGTCAGGAAAGGTAAAACAGTAAGTGACAAGCTGAAGAGCAGAGGTTGATGGTGGGAAAAAAAGGTCTGCTCAAAAAGGCAGCTAGCACAGCAGACCCTCTGTGCCTGCATGTCTCCTGCCCATTTTGTCTGCTGTTGCTGATGCTGCTGCACATTTTGGCCCTTTGTTCAATTCCCTCATGGTGCTTCCATATCTGAAAGGGGCCTCCTTCCCTGCTCTCTGTGTTGTCCTGGGCTGAGAGGATTACCCCACAATTTGTGAAAGGGCAGCCTGTAGCCTCCTTTCTGGAAATCTTGTTTGAGTTTTAGAGACTGAGTATAATGCTAGAACCATGCAAACTGAAAAGCCGCATTAGCGCTGAAGATTGTAGTTCAGGTTTGGAAAACACCGATCTAGGATGCTCTGGGGCATGATGGGGAAAGTGGATTGTTTGACCTGAGAAGGGGCAGAGAGCTTGCATTCCTGTATGTGTCCTGGATTCAGCATATAGGCATACGGATGGAAAAATGAGCCCTTGAACCGACAACTTCAGTTCCAGGAGCCGGAGATACCAAACGGTGTGCGTGGTGTAGCTAACAATTTAAATTAGTGTATCTGGACAATTTACAGATAAATGTTCATAAAGAATTGGTTTGGCAACTCATTAGCTGGCAAATGTTAATATGAAAAGAGGTCTGAATGTGATTCTTGCGTGAGTAGAGAGAGGAATTATGACTTGCAATAATGGGATTTTTTCCTTTGCAAATGGCATCGATGACATTTCTCATGGACTACCGGATAATGCATGAGTATCCATATTTTCAGCAAAATATTGAAAAAATGATGAAGTTGCTGAAAAGAGTTCCAAAAAGGCTTTGAGAAAATTAGAAATATAATTTGAGATAATACTTTCTAGTAAAAGACTCAGAGTGCTTAGCTTATTACATTTATGAAAAAGAAGATTGAGAAGTGGCTTGATTACCATGCGAGTACCTTCATGGTGAGAAAATAGCAGGTATTAAAGAAATCTTTAATTTAGTGGAGAAAGGCATAGTGAGAAACAATAGCTGCAAACTGAAACTGACCAGACAAATTTAAATGAGACATTAGCAGTAACTTGTTTTTTAACAGTAGGAATGACTTCTGACTGAACAAATTTTAAGTGCCAAATTCTTCACCTCTGGATGTGTCAGATGAGGACTAACTCTTTTGTGAAAGTTTCAGTTAAACACGCATTTTTTGTGATTCACTGCAGATGGTATTGGGTGGAAGCTGATGGTTTGTGGTATAATCTGGTGGTCTTTTTTTCCTAGAACTCAATGAACAGCCTATTTATCTACAAGACCTCAAAGCTTTCTATGCTACCCCCTTTATCTGATCAATTCCATTTTTACTAGCTAATAGGTAGAGAGCTGAGGGATCTGTAGACATTTGCATAGCAGTTAGCCCAAATCCTGGAGATCCTCCAATTCACATGCTAAATAACTGTAATTAAAATTTAAAACACTTACAGCCTGAGTTTCACTCAAGACTGACTTCCAAGGGTACATCTGGGGCTGACAGCAATGGGAAGGCATATATGCAGGTTCTACAGGTTGGGTGAAAATTCAACCGAAGAGAAGCGTTAATTTGACGAAGTGGAAAACTGCTTAAATCTGGCACTCAGTGGGTACCTAAAATGGTTAACATTGACACACAGTTCTTTTCAAGCACTGTCAGAGGGTGGCTGATAGGGTGCTGAGAACTGCTTGGTGTAAAGTAGATGCCACCTGGACTCTTCTGGATTAAACAAGTATTACATGAAGCCTGCAATCATGACTGGATTCAGTAATACAGTCGCTTCGAGTCATACGGTCCTAAAACATCTGCCACTGGGCTGTGCTGGTATGCACCAGCCGGAGCTCTAATCTAAATGCTCCAAACACATTTGTTTGGACCAGTGTGAGCCTCATTGCTGTGGGCACTCCCTGCGTAGTCTAACAAGGGAGTTGGTTGGCACGAACCTTGGTGTCAACAACAAATAAGGGCAAATATGTCATAAATTTAGAGCCAGAGATTTTAATAGTCACAGAACTTTATAGGACTGCTGAAAATGAAATGCAGCTGCCGAGCTGTTTGTCTCAGTAACTTCTACCACACCATGGGTCCTGTGAAAAAAAAAAAGGAAAGAACATCCCATTTGAGCAAAAGCCTGGTAAGTGAATCAGTGCAGAGCCCTTTAAACACTGTGGCCCGGCCCCACTTGTGGCAAATTTACCCCATGATGAATCAGTGCTAAAATTGTCACATCTCAGAAGCCTGTCTTCCTGTGCAGAGCCTGCTCCTTTCTCATGCTTTCAAATGCACAGCCGGCCTGTTTTGTACACAGCTGCCATGGTGTGATTTGCTTTGTGTTTATGCCTCAAGCTTTGCCTCTCTGTTTCTGCGTCCTCAGCCTCAGTCTATTTTATATCCCCCTAGCTGGAACACATACAAAAGAAACATCCCCTCCAGCCGTGTGTGAGGGCATCAGGGCTGCAGTGACACCATAGAATTGCACCTGATTTTTCTGATTGACTCTGGGCACTGTTATGGGGTAAGGGGGTGTTCTCATACTTGCCAGCTCAGCTATTCCCATCCGGCACCCCATCAGGTACGGCTGTGCTGTGGGTCCCAGAGTGTTGGTCTCTGGCAGCACTGCCACTGCATCCTGTCCATCATCCAGGGAAGGTGTTGATGCAGCATGGCAGGGGACAGACAGCTTGGCAGACACACCGTGGCACCCAGCCCTGGCACCCTGCAGCTCCCGGCTCTTTTGCACGGGCATCACAGGTTCTGGTCTGAACCTGGAGCCATGGTGCAGATCCTGTGTGGTAATGTGGGTGTAAATCGGAAGCAGTGTTTTTGAAGTGGGGGATGCAGCATTGGTGTGGTGTGGCAGTACAGAGGCTGCTTTAGTTAGAGATGGGGAGAAAGGCAGGGAGCAGTAAGGTAACCACAGAAACATGGTATCCTTGGATATTAGCAGTCATGACCTACTTCTGGGTATTCACTCACTTTTTCAGATATGTTGACAAAGGAGGAGTAAGATGGAGGGCTTAAAGCACTAGGGAGAAAAAGCGGATTTTTACATCATTTTCTAGGATTGGAATTATTCATTATAATATTCAGCTACTGTAAATCTTTAACAGTTTTATTCCTTTGCACACATACTGTTTTCATTCCTTTGTATACAATAGAAAGTATTTTAATAATACATTACTGAAATATATTGACAGAGCTGTATTGTTATGTGTACGGTGTAGATTGGAGTGACTGACTGGGGTGTCATTGTGCATGTATAATCTATCTGCTGTCAGTGGTATTAATCTTGGTCTGTGCTTGATTTAGATCAGAGAGAAACTTCTTCACGTGTAGTACCTGAGCCTGCAGGGCTCTCCCGGGGACCCTGCTGCAGCTCAGGAGAGATCTCCATTAACATCAGAGAAATCACAGTGTTGTAAATGCAGGAAAAAAACAGGCCTTGGGTTTCAACTGAGTCATTTTATGCCAGATTAAACACCTCTTTCAGACCAAAAAACAAATGACAAGGAATATGACTGGGGAATTCGCAGTCATTCCTAAACTATCAAAGGGGAGGGCTTTATTCATAAACAAAACCAGATGGGAAGACAGGAATGTTGCCTACTTTTGAGCAGTAAATATCCATCGTAAAGAGGAGAAAGTACATAATTTAGGGCTTTGACTGAACAATCATTAAAGCTTTCACTTCAGTGGACCACGAGCCCTTGCAGTGCAAAAATCTGTACCTGGTGTGTTAATAAATTCAGAAATTGAGGTTTAAATCTGTAACTTTAGTTTCTAGTCTTTTTTCACTTTTGACAATTCTGTACCAAAAACCCCCACAAGTTAATGGATCAGGGCTTGTCAAAGTGTTTTTAATAGTTTTCTCAGCAGCAATTCGTTCCTGCGTACACAATTTCAAACATCAAGACTATACTGGGAAAATTAAACTGAAAGAAAGTAATCTGAAAGTCAATGGTAGTAAAAGTGTAGCTTTTCAGCTTGACTTTTTATTAACTGTTAAGTGACGACCAGATTACCTAGCAATACTAAAATAATGTTGCCCGAATTCTTTTCCAGTAGTGGGTATGTGCGCAGCTGCTTTCTCCACAAATTGAAATCCACAGGTATTTTATAGCTGTATCTGCCACAGAACTTGAATCTCAACAGCAGGGTACAGACTAGCAACATGGCTTAAAGAAGTCCTGCATAGCCTTTCACCCAAATGAGACATGGCTCAAGCCATGTTGTTAATTTTCAGAGCTGTAAAGGACGCGCTCAGGATTGATAATTCCCACTTTGTGGGTGGAAAACTTGTATTAATGGAGGTTAGATAATTTACCTAATACCACACAACGATTCATTTTGCAGGACTGCATAGAAAGTCATGAACTCCAAGTCTGCAAAATGCATTGCTTTTACAGGCATTGACCCAAATATTTTCACTATTTCTGTCATCAATTCAAGGAGGATTCATAGTCATCTGGCTCCTGCTGATGATTTAAGCATTGTCTCATGTAGACTTGTTTTGATAAGACTTAAGACTGTCTGGATTGAAATCTTGGCTCCACTGAAGAAGAGTCTTACCACTGACACCAATGGGTTATGATTAATGAAACTAAATCTCTGCCAGTTGCTCTTACCAGGATGCTTGTCTATGTTACATGGTAGAGCCTCACATACACAGTGCTACCTTGGCAGAAAACATTAAACGAACCTCAGGTGGAACAGCAAATTTTGGCCATGTGTTGTACCCTTCCTGCCTCCCCCCATCCCGCACCATCAGCACAGCTATCCTGGGGAGGGTGTTAAGCAGGCACAAAGAAGCAAACATGGAGTGGGGGAATGTGTCAGTGGACTGTGGATGATGCAGAGTGTAATGTGCAGATTTTGCAGTGCTGTCTAATACCTATGTCCTTGAGGAAGTAGACTTTCTTATTTTTAAAAAGGGCTTGTGCAGCAGGTTGATGAAGGTTTTTTCAGAAAAAGCCGTTCTCAACAACCTATTAGTAATACAGCCTTATGACAGGCTCAGAGATATTTCTAAAGCTGTTAGCTTAATTTATTGTGTTTTTACTGGTTGATCTGAGGCTTCATTTTTTGAGAGGAGATCTTTTTTTTTTTTCCTGTTACACTCAAAATTGACTCTTTTTCAACTAGAAATACATGACACAGATTGACTTTCTGGTCAGATTTGTAACACCTCCCCTGCACCATACTATACTATACTCTCTTCTAGTTCTGTTCATTGATACCATTTTCCAAAAGCCTGTAAATTTCTTCCTTCATTTAAAGAGTTACTTAGTCTTTCTTTACGCTAAAGCTGAACTCACATGAGATAAAATTTACATAACAAGTCACTCAGAGCCTATTGTGTGTCAAATAAAAAAAAACCTGCCATATTGTATCCTTTCCAGCTAACAAGCAGAAAGGAAAAAATATGTTGAAAGAGACGTACCCATTTTTAAGGGATTTTGACAGCATTTTTTCTTTTTTTTTATTTTATTAATTTAGTGAAATGCCCTTGTCATAAACACAAAAAGATCCTGAAATATTAGAGTACTATCTCGGCTTTATTCTCAACAAGAAGCAGAGTTACTAGGCAAATGGCTTGTAGGAAGAAGCTGCAAGAAAAAGACAAGTCTAGTAAGAAATCCATGATGGACTAGAGACCCAGGAAGCTGGTTGTTGCATTCCATACATGAGCAATTCCATTGACTTTAAGTAAAACATTGTAATACTAGATCCTTTAATTCTTATTTGTCTGCTTGAAGTTGAAGATGGGGCTTGCTGCATGGGATTCACAGTGAACAATGCTTTGAAAGCCTGAGTTGTAGGTAATTAGTAGAGTCTGAGCTTATAATTACCATCAAATACCTGAAGTTGTAAGGAACATTTGGACAGCAGTAAAGCCTTATAAGCTATGAAATGCACAACTGAGGTCATGACTACCCAAGGATATTAAATATCCAAAGAAGTTTTCTAGGTCTAGGAGTCGGTTTTGGTGTACAGGTCGCATTTCAAAGCAGCAGTAATCTGCCGATGGCAGTTTCACCCACCTCCAGTATTATATTCTGTCTCAAACCACAGCATGCATTCTTTTCACTGATAAAAAGGCTTCTGGTCTTCAGCTGAATAGTGACAGTCTCTCACTGGACAGTGACACTGATGTGCTGCAGTCAAGATGACAAGGAATTATTTGTGGTGAAGACAAACATGTACATACAAGTTTTATTTTGAAGACAGTGGGGTCTTCTGGGTCTTGACCCCACCTGTGAGTCCTCATGGGCTGGAAGGTCTTCAATCCTCTAGCACCTAGGACTGACAAGTCTGTCCATGGCATCCATGAAGACTAGCCAATTCTTCCTGGTGTCTCCATGAGAAAATTAGCCTTATATTTGCAGCTTTTTGCCTGTGATGGGATCAGTGGGATCACTGGGTATCCCACTTGGGAAAATCTAAGAATAGCATTAATAATGTAATCCTTATAAATTCAAACATCATCCAGAGCCTTTCAGAAGCAGTAGAAGTGACATGATACATTCTGCAGCTAACATGGCAACTTCAAAGTGCATGGACAGCATACGCACAGTGCCACTAAACGGTATAAATACTTCTCTCAGCACTCCATGCCAGGCTCCCTGTTGATACAAGCTGTTCACAAGAGATTCAGGCTAAACCTATCCATAGACAGAAGAAACCCAAAGGGTAGTGTTTTTTTAGATGGAAATTATACAAGGTCTACAAGCTACCAGTTACTAATTATGCTGTACTTCTTCGAAGTATCATTTTCTGTTGTGAACTAATCTCTGTACTTTAGCCTGCATGCTTACCCACCAGAGACAGCTTACTTAAGAATGGTGAGGTCCATCTTCACCAGAATGACACAGACCTTAGTAGGTTTGGGCCATATCCCCACCTCTGCTATGTGAGGATAGCACACACATTAACACTGAGTCCAGCGCCACATCTCACTGCACTGGGAAGTACACAACACGAAGGGAAACAAGCTGTGCGTGCACAGTAAGTCTCAGCAGGAATCCCCATCAGTCAAAAGGTCTTAATGCCAACTACAATCCCCAGGCATGGCCTAATAATAAAAAAAGATATTATAGAAGTGCCTGCAACAGGACCAAAGTCATAGCGGAGATCCTGCAGTCAGAGAGTCCGTCTACATATGACTCCATGCTGGCCTGGGAAGCCATCTTCTTCCCTGTCAGCTCGGTAAAGCAGAGAGTATTTCTGCCATGTATTGCAGTGCCCACTGACAACACTGCAGCAACACGTTATGCAGACAAAGATGAGTAAGAACATGCTGGCAGTGCCAGGCAACTATAGATATTTGGAGTGTCCATTATTTTATTCCTGTCATGGGATGCAGGTTGCGTCATCCAGAAATTGTAACTGTCTCAAACAACTGGTTGCATAATGAGCCAGTATGTGGCCACTGGTCTTTGGGTCTTGCCACCTCTTCCTAAAAATGCCTGGTTTTCAAATACCATTATTTGGTATTTGGAATATATTTCTCCATATATTGTATGGAGAAAGCAAGCACAGCTTGCTTCCCCTTGTGGTGTGTACTTCCTAGTGTGGTGAGATGTGATGCTGGACTCAGTGCTAATGTATGTGGTGTCCTCACATAGCAGAGGTGGGGATATATTATATGAAGAAACAACTTCTCTTTTTCTTCAGTATGTTCTTAGTAATATGACAGGTACAGTACCTCTGGCATTGGCCTACCTGATTATTTCTAAAATGGAAAGACAAAGGGCTTGCATTCACAAAGACCACTATTGTGCTGTGGATCTCAGCACAGGGTGGATGGGAAAGGGGCATTACTATAGCAACACATAATGTAAGCATACAACCATAGCTTCTAGAAGCTCCTAGAAAATGCATAGGTCTCGTTTTCCTTTGGACAGCTCTTTTTTTTCCAAAAACAGATTTTGTGGGAAGTTGGCTGTAGGGAATGTACATCTGGTTTACCTGCTACTGGTAACAGAAACAGTGACTAGAGGCATTTGCAGATGATTACATTTTTAAAAACTGGGTTTTGCACAGCTTAGGAGGCTATATGCTAACTTGGATGCTGAAAATGCTCTGGGCAGCTACAGATTTAGGTGACCTTGGATATGTTTCTTAACCACTATACATTAGTAAAAGACATCTTTCCCTTATAAGGTTTTTGTTAGAAAAAGAATATGAAAGATTGTATACTACTCAATGCGGTGTGGTGGAAAATATACATGTAAGAAAGATGTTTTTCAATTGATACAGTGTGGGTCTTAGATGATGTTGTTTCATATGCTTAGTCAAACTGTTTTTCAGTTGATACAGTGTGGGTCTTAGATGATGTTATTTGATATGCTTAGTCAAACACTGAAATAATCAGGGAGCTGATTAAAAGTGTTCCGTATAACCTTATTGAGGATGTAGCAAGTTGTCCTAACCATACTTGTTTTGGAGAGTATCTTGGTAGAAAAAGACCTTTCAGATCAGAACCAGAAGCTTTCTGTACAGCAGCCAGGTCTCAGTCTCTATTCCTGTGCTACATTTATGTCTTGCTGTAGTTCTGGTTCCTTGCGTGCCAGGGTTTTCGGAAGTGACTATACATCTTGGATCCTTCAATTTCTAGAGAGCTCTGAGGTTCCCTGTTGGTGCCCACATACTCCTGTCACAAGCTGCAGGTACAGAAAAGCAGGAGATACAGACCCAGAAACAGTCACAGACTTCAGTCTCTTTTCTTCCTAGAGCTGCAGATACGCAGTGCAGGAAATGAGTACAAGCCACTCCAAATTTCTGTATGTTTCTACTTGTATGCATCCAACTCTACAGAGCCTAGGAATACATACATGTATATATATATATATATAGCTGGGGTGCTAGAATACATAAAAATCTGCATTCTCCATATTTTGCAATCCCATAACATATGAAAAACAGATACATCTATAGCAAACAGACCTATTTAACCTTGGTAATCATGTTCAGTTCATCCCCAGGTATTTAAGGACTTTATGGCGTAAACAATGTGCCCATGTAAATACAAGCCCACCAGCTTGACTTTTGAAGCATACAATACAGAAAGGAATAATAGATAAATAATCAGTTACCTTTTGGTTTTAGGAATAAGGATTTTCACCCTCCGGCAAAGTTGGTGTTAGCCAGTACCCTGCTTCTGGGACTATACTCATTGAAAGAACAGTTCCCTTAGGAGAAGCCATAGGGAAATGCATTAAACAGCTATGGAATAATCTGCCAACAGGGGAGGTTTCTTCTACTTCTACTTGGCTTTTAACCTAGACAAAAAACATCAGAATGTATTGCCCTTTAAAATAGTTTTAATCCTGTCTAATGCAATTGTGGACAATTTTTTTTATTCATATTGTAATGTAATTCATCTTCTCTGTCCTTTCAGGATGAAAAGTCTGCCTCTGGCATTACAGTAATGACACTACCTGGTCTCTAGAAAATGCAGGGCATTGCACTGAATTCAACCTCTCATTCTTGCTGTGCCATGTTCTTCCCATGCAAAGAAACTAAAACACAGAGCCTGGCTGCACAACTATTTGCTGCAGAGAACAACAACTGCTCATGACGTTGGAATGGGATCATGAGTGGCCAGTCTAGAAGGGAATTGAAGCAGAGCTACTGCCACAGGCCCAGAGTCCTGGTCTACTCCCGTCTCATGTGTAGGCAGTTACCATGGAGTTGCCAGGATAGGAACAGTCTGCAGGATACATGGCCGTGCTGTACTCTCTCAGACACACGTCAGTTTCAAGTGGTTTTGGCCACCTCACCAGGCGCTGGGAGAAACAGGTATTACTATCCCTTTGCAAGGTAAAAAACCAACAGAGGTCCAAAGACTCAGATATCCTCCAGTGAAATCCCCCTTCTTCTGCTGTATTTTATTATGGTCTATTAGTTTTGTGTTGAATTCTTGTTCTGAATAAAAAGGCTTTTCTGGAAATGAAGTAAATAAAACAAGGTCAAAACGGGCTCCCTTTGGCTATGGCTGTTATTGCTGATGCAATGCCAGAAATTGTGGCTCTCCTTACAGCAGCATCCCTGGATCATGCTTCCTACAAACCTGGGCCTGATGTACGTGTAACCAGATCTACACAGTCCTGTGTTGTCCAAAGTGCTTTGCTGGCTCCTAAAGAGATTAATAGTCTCTGGATAATGAATGAAGAGGAATAAGACAATATATACACTGATATATTTAATGTAGAAATATAAAATCACAAATATAAACCTTTCCCTTTTTCATTCTTTTTTCCCTCTTTTATATCAAGCTATGTTAAGATTGGTCTTCTTTTAAATATTTTTAGAAATAATGAAATAACTGATGCATTGTAATCCCTGTAGAGGCCTCACCACTGTACCCTCAGGCATTACCCTGCTATTTCAGGCTCTGAAAGAGCGCAATGTAATAGATTGAGAAGATCAGAAAGCTTTGTCTTTGTCCTGACTTGATGTCTGAGTCCTCTAGGATCTGCTCAAATGCCCTGGGATTTCTGCTTAGTTCTTTTAAGAGTTATTACAGTGCTGTAAGAGAAGACTCTTGAGCTGGGACCATGCTTCATCTCCAGAGGCAAAGAAGCTTTAGGGTAATAATTTCATTGCTTAGGGATTTGGAGGACGTTTAAGGCATCATTATACCTGAAGATTTCAAGCTGTATCAGGGACCAGAAGAGTCACTGGCATACATCACAGTAGTTTCCGCAGCCCAAATCAGCCAGTAGCCTCCAGAGCAGTATACACTACAGAGTATTTTCAGCTCTGGGTGCTTTTCCTTTCAACCCTGCTGTCTTTGCTGGGCCTCATAAAGCATCAGTCTTGGAGCCACAGCAGGGATTGCTCTTGTTTCTTAGTCACTCAGCTCTGGTTCACATGTGCCTGTAGAAATGTACTCTAGGACCAGACCAAGGGCAGAATCTGTCACAGTTTGGCTGGATTTCCCATGATTTTCAAATTGTGACTGATGCAAACTCACTAAAGAAAAAAAGCCAGAGGGATCTCATGTAACATGAATAATTAGTTACAGTCATAACAGAACAATTGTTACGCAGTGTGTGTGGCTGTGCATCCGTTTCTATCTTTAGGTAATCAAACCAAAATTAGAAACAAAAATTATATAATAAATAGGTAATGAATATAATAAAAATTTCTCAAGCATAGTCATTCAGATTTTAAATGAATTTCCATAAATTCTGCTCATGCCTTTCCTCCCGTCATCAATGAATATTCAAGAAAAAGGTTCATGGTCAAAAGCATTCAGAAAAATAGCTTGTTTTAATTAGGCGATGCAGAATATTCACAGAAGTGCATTTCCTATTCAAAACTGTCAAAACCACACTGGAAACCTTTCTTTAATAACTTTGCCCTCTCTGGCAGGACATGGAGACCTTCCACCTGACCTCTGTGTGCCACCAAAACTCTTGAGCTTTCTACATGCAGGAATGCACGTAGAAATAATTTCTAACAATTTTCTCTTTGAAATTCTGCTACTCCACATCCACAAGAACCTGAGTATTTTTAAATATTGTCCTCTGCCTTCTTATTTGTCTGACATTTGGCATCAATGCCCCTTTGTTGAGCAGGATGATTTAAGAAGCTGAAGCAATTGCCCAAAGCAATGGCCATAGGGGAAACATGAGTGGGGACTTGATTTCTGTGAGCAAGAATATGTACTGTAAGCAGAGGAAAAGCTCAAACTAAAAATTACCTGTGGCAGAAAGCGTTTTAGTGCAAGAAAACTAAGAAAACTGCCTTTTTATTAAATCTTACTGTAGTTGTGCATTTGTAGACGTCCTTTGTAACTGAACAGGGATCTGTAAAACCCAGTTCCATGCACAACATGCAACCAAAAGGCATAATAGTTCTTGTCAAAAAACACAGGTAGGTGTTAAAAGGTTGATATTTAGCTGATATGTCTGCACCAAAATAAATAAAAAAAGCCAACAGGGGAGAGCGAGAGAGGAGAAAGTGGGAAGGGTAAAGCCAAGGCAGAGGAGTCAGTGGGGCTGGGATGGGAGCTCGGTGGCAATACCTGTGGGGTGTCCCTGGAGGGGCTGTCTGCCCTGTGGACATAGGTACTGTTGGAGTCGCTGGGCCGAAAAAGTAAATGGAGAAAGGTGGAAAAGCATTCCCGATCTACCTCAAAAAAAACCCTGAAACAGCGCTATGCTTCTGCAAACCGTGCATCACGGTAGAGGCAGGGGACCCGTGTGTGAATGCCAAAGAGCAGACAGACATACCTTTGCCTCACTGCCCTCTGTGTTTGCTTAAGGCAGAGGAGGCAGCCCTTCTGGAGGTCCTTTTAACAATTCATTTCATGTGAGTTTCCTACTAACGTGAGAGGAAAGAGGAGCTGGGCCAGGCTGTGCTGGGGAGACTCATCAGTATGGAAATCGCATGCTCCCAGTCATCTATTTAGGAAACGTGTCAGTGCCGGGGTGGGAGTGTAGAGACTCAGCGCAGGCAGCAGCAGCAGCAGCAGAAGAGGGTACCCACCACAGCCTCCATCCCCCCAAACCACCCCCATCTGCCACCCTCTGCCATCAGAGGCAAAAAGGCACCTCTGGAGAGCCACCCCCATCTGCCACTCTCTGCCATCAGAGGCAAAAAGGCACCTCTGGAGAGCCACTGCTGGGTGGACCCACATCACCCCTCTTCTCCCCCAGGCTGTGGAGAAGCCTACTACAGGCACACTGCAGCACTTTGGGGAGGGTGTGGGGGATATGTGGTACAGAGCAGCTTCCTTCCCTGGGAGAAGAGGTGATTTCCGGTTGTGACCTGGAACAAGGTTTGCAATGGAGTCACTTTGGTATTGTGTAATGCCCAGTCACCGAGTTGCTAGAACAGGCAGAAGAGACGGGCATGCTGATTGCTCACACGGAGCCTGAAAGCCAGGGTTGGGGCTGCATTTTTCTTCAGCACAGGTGGTTGCATGAGGTGCTTCACTGATAGGAACTCCATTGCCAGTTTGTACAGCTCAGCAGCAGCAGGTTTCAGCAGTCTGCCAAGTCTCACAGCATGGCGTGGCACACTGCCATGGGGCAAGGCTCAGGGAGCCGCAACAGTCAGTGGCTTCCCCATCTCTTCTGGGAGACCAGCGCTGGGACATGCCTAGCCACAGGGCTGCAGGTCTCAGGCAGCAGCTCATCGGCAGAATGTGTGCAGTTTGTAACCCCTGTGGGTTCAGTGCTGCTGTAAATACAGTAATTGAAGGTGCAGAGCCTCTTTTTCTACCTTCCTGCACCTTGTAAGGTAAAATGAAGCAGGCACTTATGCCAAATACTGGCTTAAATTAAAGGTAAGGAAAACATCTGATTATTAATATAAAATTGTTATATATATTATCAGGTAGGTCTGGGCCAGTCTTCTGGAAAATGCTACTGAACTTGTACCTGATTAATGGATAGCCACTTAAAATTGGTTTAGACTGTTAGTTTGCCTCCTCCAAAACTATCTTCCAGAGATCACTTATGAAGCTGGAGCAGAAGGTAAGAAATGACTATGTCTGGATGGTTTAGTTATGATATGGCCTACTTGGGGGTGCTCAAGACAGTTTAAGGCAAAATGGATTTTAATGTTGGTAATGCATATGATTTATTATACTCCACCTCAAAAATGCTTTGAGGTAGTCAAGTTATTCATATCTAGATGTCGAAACACAGTAAGATTAACATTGTGTCTCATGTATACAAAAAATTGCAGATTTGAGGGATGAATTACTTTTTTTTTTTTCCTGAAGAGAAATAACATGTGAGCAAGAACAATTTTCAGAAGAGAGTTTGTGTTTTGCAAAGTATCATGTGAATCTAGTCTCAAAAATGGCACTGGCTGTAGCAGGCCATCAGTTCAGAGGCATAAAACAACTAAATACAGAAAATCCAACTCAAAACCTTCCTGAGTAGCAACAAAAGGACTTCATCGATGTGGAGGAAGTTATGTTTAAGGAATTTCTCAGAAAGGCTGCTCAGGAGGGAGCCGCTCAAGCACTTCTAGTTGCAGGCTAAGTGGGAGAGCCTTAAGGGTTTATTTGAAGTAACAGTCGCAAGAGTAATGCCATTGCTTCCCAGAAGAATAACATTGAATGTAATAATTAACCCATCTATAACCAGTATTTCTCTCCTTATAGAGGAAAAGGGTGGAGAACAGCCAGTCAAAGTGTTTGCTTGCTTTGTTGTTGGCAACGTACCCTTGCCATGGGTACATCTAGAGACAGTACAAGATAGCACTAACTGCAGAGCAGTTGGAAGGAGGGAAAAAAATCACTTGATGGAAAGCTGGGAACATTTATAGCCAAATGGTATTTTTGAATGGAGCTAGGAGGACAATTTTCTTGCCTTTTCACCTATAAATAAATTGCTAGAAATAGATTCAAGTGCTGGTGGGACAGCGCAGTCTCTCTTTCTGCCTCTCAGAAGGATAACCTGGCTATATGGAGGACTACCACTGTCCTGTATTTTGTTTTAGGCAGAGAGTCTCAGCAGTTGTTCAGAAAACAAGTTTAGACTGAGTAAACCACAGTGAGTACATATTTTGGCCTCAGAGACCAAATTCAAACATTGAGAATTCAGTTGCCAGTAAGCAAACCTCCAAACAGATAAACTCCAAAAGTTGCTGCCATCGATTGTTCCTCCTGAACTCCATGGAGGGGCTTCACTTTCTTAGGATGGGCTCAGCTCTTCCTGAAAATCAGACATTGTTGAAATGCTACTAATTTTGTTAGTGCTCTTCCAAACCCTGGCTCAAGCTCTCCCTTCCTTAAGTACCCCAACAGCCCGTATTTGTCTGGAGCCAGATAAGGATGAAGCCTCATTTCTTGACTTTGATAAGGAGGCATGACAGTTAAATGAAACTTACTGATTCAACTCACCCAAGTATCTCTGCAGAGGAGCTGCCACACTCTTGACAACATATCAGTGTGGTGTTATGCTCCTTGAGGAGCTGAATGCATGTTAGACGGAAAACGCTCTGCATTATTCTGCTTGCATCTGTGTAAATTTCATGGGTTTTTTTCTTAAGATGACTGCTGGTTTTGGTCACACTCTGTCAGCAAAAGAAAGGTTTGTCCTTGCTGCTGGTAAATACAGATGTCTTTCCTTTGGCCTGAGTGCTGGTTATCTGGGCTCTGTAGCAGAAGAGAGAAAGGGTGAGGGAAGGGGAGCAAAATGTCAGTATTACCAGCTTTGCTGGCTGATGCCCTGTATGCTGAAAAGACTGGAGCTGCTGCAATAGGCCATTCTACGTCACCAGCGCTTGCTACATGAGCCATGGATGCTGGAACACTATAATGCCACAGTGATGGCTCTTCTGCAACCAGTGGTGCCTTTAAGCCATCTTCAGTCAATTCTACAACTGGGGGCTTATTTGATACAAAACCAAGTCTGTTGTTTTCTTTGCGAAACCTGCCAGACTGACCTACTTGCACAATTCCCTTTGCAGCATATCTCTGTTACAAGTCCCCCCTTCAAACATGGTAAAGATTCTTTCCACTCTGGCATCTGAAAAGATACAGTTATTTGAAAGTGGGGTGACAGCTCCACACCATACAGTGAAACCCATTTAAGGATCTGTGCTCTTGCACTCAACAAAATTAAGTAGACTTCTGATAGTCTTTTCACGTTGAATCAATCTGTATTATTCTAACCACTTTATGTTATCAGTGCTTCTCAACAATGTACTCGGCAAGATAGAAAGTCTTTTTATACAAGAACAGATGTTTAACTGATTATTTTTGTAGTTTAACCAAATGTGAACTTTTATTGGGGTTCAAGGGATTACCCTTAATTCGTACATACTTGAAAAAGGTGTGAGCAGACAGGATATAATCTGCAACTGCTCTGGTATCTTTTGTCTTTGATTTTAAATGCAACGCCATAATTAGAAGGAGGACTGAAATCTGAGCTGTGATTATTAAAGGGCCCTCGGGAGTCAATACTGATAGCCAACTAAATGTGTTTTGCTCCAAAGACCATGAGGCAAAAGCCTAACCTCTGCATACTAAGAGAGGGATCTGAACATCAGGGTAATTTGTTCTGAGTATGGCAGCAAACAAGAATGCAGTTTGGAATCTGTGATTTTGGGAAGAATCAGGAAAGAAGCAAAAAAAAAAAAAAAAAAAAAAAAGGCATGGTAAATATGCTTGATGAAGAGATTCCCAGTGATAAACTGGATGTGTTCTTAACGTTATGCATCTGTGGGCTACTAACCTGAATGTGACCTGGATGGAATTGCATCACCTGTGCTAATTGGGAGACAAGATTAAATAGCTCTAATAAGCTCATTGGTGTTTACAAATGTTGTGATAGCTGGTTGGTGTTGCTCCTGTCATGAACAGGCCAGGCAAAGGAGTACCCAGCTCCAGAACAATAGAAGAACTCTTCTGCCCCAGAAGCAGACAGCAACTGTTATCAGATGGTACCCTGACTTTAAATATTTTATTATGACTCTTTTGTTCTCCCATGAAAATAATTGTTCTAATAAGCTCATTGGTGTTTACAAATGTTGTGATAGCTGGTTGGTGTTGCTCCTGTCATGAACAGGCCAGGCAAAGGAGTACCCAGCTCCAGAACAATAGAAGAACTCTTCTGCCCCAGAAGCAGACAGCAACTGTTATCAGATGGTACCCTGACTTTAAATATTTTATTATGACTCTTTTGTTCTCCCATGAAAATAATTGTTCTAATAAGCTCATTGGTGTTTACAAATGTTGTGATAGCTGGTTGGTGTTGCTCCTGTCATGAACAGGCCAGGCAAAGGAGTACCCAGCTCCAGAACAATAGAAGAACTCTTCTGCCCCAGAAGCAGACAGCAACTGTTATCAGATGGTACCCTGACTTTAAATATTTTATTATGACTCTTTTGTTCTCCCATGAAAATAATTGTAAGATGATGGACTATGGTCAAAATTGGTAAATAGGCACTATTCACTGAAGAAGGTGTGATTTAACTGCCATTAAGATGTGGTGGACAGTTAACTGAACTGAACTTATGTCTAATGCGTGGAGTTGGTATCTATCATTTAAAAGTTTTACCATTTAAAAACTAACAAAAAAAACCCCAAACAACAACAAAAAAATCATGTAAGCAATCCTTAGATTAAGGAAAAAAACAGATATTTGACATTTGCAGCCCAAGTACCTTGGTGAAATACAGTTGCCAGTTGTCCTTGTTTAGACTTTATTGTCTTTTATGCCTAAAACAGAATCCATAAAAACCTCTTGCAATGAAAGAATGACTCCGTGCATTCTGAACTTTCCTATTTGGCAAAGATGTGAATTTAACCATGTGAGGAAAAACAGAAGCAGAGAAATAGAGCTGTAAAGTGGCAGGGGCAGGGGATGATTAGGGCTCACTGAAGCCAGAATGCCCTGATTTGTGAGACTAAATCTTCTCTGATAGCAAGCCAAAGATGAAATTTTTAAGCTTAAGTTTCTGAAAATTACTAAAGAATCAGTTTCTATGCTGAGCTCGAGAAAGAAGTTGAAAATTAATTTGGAAATGAAAGCATAGCTTACAAGAAGTCTGCTTTTAGAAGTGGCTAAAGTATCTTTGATCAGAAAATCACTTTCTAATTCTTGAGCCTGTGGCTATATATAGATTTCTAAGAGGATGACTTTTTCAGATGCACTCTGCAAAGCCATCCATGAAGTCAATGAGAATGCAATGTTGGTGTATTTTTCCTTTTTTAAGACAAAGATTTAGCTTTCATAATCATGGAGGAAAAAAATGGAGACAGAAAAGATGAAAGCTCAGAACCAGGAAATAACATAAAAATATTATTTTTATTGGACAGATTTTATGATTTTAAGGTAAACTGTGGGATTTGTAAAGGGCCCAGTTCATGATTAATTCTCTTCTTCACCTGCCAAGCTCAGAATCAGATGTAATATTAGGAACTGAGAGTTGACTGTTTTGAACAGAAAATAATTTTGGTGTCCTTTGAGCTAGTACAAACCACTGTTTTGTTTCTTTTTGTGAAAAAATATTCATAATAGTTGAGAACAATATAGCTTGAGTTTTGGTGGGATGGTAACAATACTTGCATAAAATCATAGAATACTTACGGTTACATCACTGAAGTTCAGCACAAGAGTGCCATTTTACCCAAGCCCCTTCATCAAACTCTGGCAAATTTTGCTCTTGCTATTATAGGACACACTTGGCAAGCTAACAAACTTAGATGTTAGCTGGATTTCCTAGGTAAATGAAGGTTGAGACAAGTAAGTGTCTGTCTTTTGATTCACCCTGTCTAGCTTTTCAATCCATGTCTGACTGTAGCCAGTGTGACATGGTTGACATTGAATTTAAATACTGTAAATTCTCTGCACAATTTTTAATGCATGTAGAGGGGAGAAACACTGGTAACATCTCCACTGAGAAGGACTGTATTGTGAAGCCTCTAATTTTATACACCAGAGAAGGTACACAGGAAAAAGCAGCCATGAACTTCCTGCAATTGGAGCCAGATTTGCTCAGAGTTTGTGCCTGTTAATATACACCAACCATGAGGCACAAATCCCAATGAAATTGTGCTTTCTTATTTCTTGTGTTATAGAACTACTCTCTTAGTTTTGAGTGGAAAAGCAAAATTCACAGTTGTGTGTTCTCCTCTAACAAAGGAGTTGTTCAGATAGTTTGTGGAGTTGTGTTTGAAGAGTAGTTGGTACTGTAAATGGAGCAGGACATGGGCAAGAACACCAGCAGAGGTAGGAGCCTGGGCTGCGGGGCTACTGGGAGCATGCTGAAGGACCTTGCTGAAAAAAGATGGGAGAGCATGGAGAAGGAGAGACAAGAGAATGAGGTAACGACTTTAATGAAATAAGGAATAAATGTAGATACCCAAGAAAAGAAACAAAATATTCAGTGAAGAGACAGAGTTAATGAAATTCCTTAGATGTGTGCTCTCCAGTTGAATTCTCTAGTACAGAATTTTCCAGGTCAACCTCTTACAATTTTTTCCTAGCAGCTGGGAATCCACAGCATGTCTTTTCTGGGTGGATTCTGTGTATCTGAACAAGGGCTGAGCTTCAGGTTCAGGGCTCCTTGGCGGCAAAACTAATGAAGTCTCAGAGGGGATTGACAGGAATCAGTAGTGCATTAGTGCCGGTTTGCTTTGAGCAGGTAATTTATATCTAGTCACTGGATGACTTGGACATCTTTCTGTAGACCACACCTCACATTATGAAGGCTTTCTCTGCAGTGGTGCCTAAGGTAGCTGTGAGAGTGCATGTTCTTACTTCACTCATTTTGCCTGCTAATACCAGACCATCCACACCCAGACATGTTCACCCAAGGAATAAAAATAAAAAATAAAAATAATTAAATAACAATAGTTAAAAAAGTATCTATACCTATCACACTGCGGTTGTCTTATGCTGCTACAGTAATCATCAAACTCTCAAAGACACAGAATTGGGTTGGTAAGAGTGGGTAAACTTTTATTTATGATATACCCAGGTTTTAGACTTATGCACATACCTCAAAGTAAATATAAGGTTTAAAATTTCCAGTACTGTGGTCAGATGTTACTCAGGAAAGAAGGAAGCAAAAAATAACTTGAGTGAACCTGCATAGTATTTAGAACGCATTAGCCTTAACTGCCAGTGTTGCAGCGAGGAAACCAGTTATTTCAGAGAAAGTATGGTATTGCTCTGCCTCCAGATATGGCATGGGGTCAAAAGCTTGACAAAACATAAGTTTTTTAGGTTCATTTAGTTGATTTTATTTTCTATTTTTTTTTTTTTTTTGGTCTGTTGTTTTTTATGCTCGGTTGGGTTTTTTGTTTGTTTGGGTTTCTTTTTTTTTTGGTGGTGGGGTTCTTTTTTTCCTTCTTGTCCCAGGTAAATTATTCCCCATACCATAAAGCCCCTTTAGATGGGTCAGGGTGAAGACAGTGTTGGTAGGATGCAGCAGAGCAGCTGCTTGGGGTGCCTCCATCCATCCCTTCCATCCACAGCAGCCTTCATGGGCAGCTGCCATGCTTTCCTACAGACCCACACCAGGACAAGCCTGGGGCATCTGAGAGTGCTGGTGCCTGTGGGCCTCCAGGAGAAATCATGGTGGGACACATGGGAGGCTGAGGGGTGACAGCAGCACATGGCAAGCACCGCTCTGGGCCCTGGGTCACCCGTGGCCTGGCAGCATCTCACAGAGTCTCAGCGAGATGCCTTGTAGGAAATGCTGCTTCCCACCCAGCGTTTCCATGGCAATGGGGAAACAGGCCTGTTTCATGCTCTTTTCTTGGCACCAGTGTCTGAAGGGAGCGGCCAGTGCTCCACATGCTGTCACTGTAATCATGTATACACATGCGTATAAAAAACATATCTACCCCCTTTTTTCTTTTTCTTTTTTTTTCTTTTTTCTTTTTTTCTAGGGAGCCCTCACAGAGCCTGTTTGAGGCAGTAACCGAAACTATTGACATGAACAAGAGAATCAAGGGGGCAGCTTAGGTAAGGGAAATCCTAATTCTGGAAAAAACTACCAGTCTATTGTTCACTGTTCAGTCTGAGGTGGCATTCGGTTCTTTCCACTGCTGCAAGATGTGCCACAGCCATGGGAGAAGCCAGATGCTCAATGCAGCAGTGTTGGATGGGGAGGCAGCCCCAAGGTGAAGGAGTCCCCATGGAGCTCCCAGCAGCTCCTTTGCCATGTGCAGGAAAGTGCCTCCGGAAAGAGGGGGAGCTCTTTAGGTGAAACACAGGACATCTTAGTGTGCCAGTGATCCTACACCCTTTGTGGTTGGCTTTGCAATTTTCATTCCACCTTTCAGCTGGCAGGAGATGCATATCACCAGAGTGAAGACAAAGCACTAAGAGTGACCTGCTCTAGCACCTTGGCTACAGGAAACTGCATTTAGACTATTAGTGTTTGTGGCCTATGCATCCTTTCTACTTGCTTTGCAGAATTAATATAGTGAGATTTTGCTGGCTTTCTAGTTAATTCTCTTCTTGTATATCAGAAGACATATACACAAGTGATTCTGCAGTAATAAAGTGAGTTGTGCTTCAACAGGAAGGATACTGGAATAATATCTGTTCTGCAGTGTACGATGTTTTCTCTTTTGTAATGCTGTGCTAAGGTACAGTGTTGCTTTAGACTGAGATAATCCAAGGACTTTTCAGAATACAGTCAATTGTGTATTCCAAGATTGTTTTTTATTTCTTCTTTAATCAGATGATAAACTGTAGATGAGTTCAATTTTGCATTTATTCCAGCATAAATCAAGAGCATCCTGTTGAAGGTGCCAGAATTTTACTGATATAAAACTCTCCAGACTTTCTGACATCCAAATAAATACCAACCTTTGCAATTTCTGTTGGATAATATTTGACTTAGACTAGGCTTTTGACAGACATCACCGTGTTTTTGTTGTTTAATATGGCTCGGTAGACCAGTTCCAAGTAACTTACTATAGGATTATGGACTACTTGTAGACTTGAAACCCATGAAGTAGGGCCATCACTGGTCCTATGACAGCAATAGTCAATACCACAGAAATGAGATGCATTGAAGATTAGGATAAAAGAAACTGTACACATTGCAGAATAAAATCTCCCCCCTCCCCCCCCCCCCCCCCCCCCGTTGTTTGTCTTCCTTACAACATACCTCTGAGATACATTCTTGGAAGAGTAGGTTTCTATCTGGTAGAACTCTGCAGCTGTTTCAGTTTCTAGAGGAAGAAATTGGAAATGCAAAAGGGAATTACTCTACTGGAATTTGGCCAGAATTGCAGTGAAGTCAGATGGTAGAAAAAGAGAAAAATTCAGCAAATTAAGACAAAAAGGATATTTAAGGGAAATATAGCTACTTTGGACTTTCTCAGTGCACTATGCTTCTCAGACATTGCTGATGTCTCTGAACTGTAGAAGATACATGTTCATGGAATCCCTTTTATAGCGAAGTGAATTTGGGGCCCTACTGTTCTGGCCTTATATTTGGTCTCGCTGTATCACGGATGCTTTCTTAGTGTTGCAATTGTCAGAGTCACTTCTGTGGGAGTGTGTGAAATACCATGTAAATATGTCAGCTCATATTTAGACTACTACTAAAATTCATTTTGCATGCCCTTGTGATCATTTGCACAAGACATTTGTTTTTTCTTCCAACTATCTGAGCAGCACTTGTCGCTTCATTGGCTGCTCTGTTTCCTATGTAGGGTCAGGTGAGGTTTTGGCTTCTACATTAGAATTGTCAAGGAATAGGACAGTGCATGTCATTTTTCTTCATTTCCTCCCATTTCCCCATTTTGGAATAGTGCTGTTTCTAAAGTGGCGTTTAGCTGATAAGCAGCAAACTTCAGGCCTGAAACATAACACTGTCTTTTTATCAGCGTATCACCCAGAATGCATAAACTGTTTGACAGGCACTCTATGATTTCAGGTTCACTGTGCCATATACTCATCCTGCTAGGGACAGATGCTATGGATGTGTGAGCAGAGCGAGCCCTTACTTGCTTGGGTGACACAGTTAGGGATTTCTCGGGTCATCTTGGTGGAAAGGCAGAGATGGGAACAGAGCAAGAGCTAAGGATTTGGCAAGGCTGAGCTGGGATCTGCAGAGCTGGAAGTTGATACCTGCTGGACTGACAGTTAAGGACATTAGGGGTCTGGGCAAAGCATTCAGAAGACAGATCCTGGCCAAAATATAGCCACATCAGCCCAGCATAACTCCAGTGATTTTGGAAGCAATAATTCCTTGAGTCTGAATAATGACTTGTATCAACTGTATCCTAGGGCAAAACATGATATTCTATCACTGTGCTGAGCTCCCATTGCAGAAGTTGGCCAAACTTGGTGTTATACTTTGCTCGTTTTCTCTCTGGAGCTTGTTTTCATGTTATGTACAGAATGATCTAAATTTACTGGGGCTTTATTACTTGCTTTAGGAAGAAACACCTCCTTTTTCTCACTGAATCTGCAAGTTAAGTACCGGTAAACTCCAAGCAGCCAGGACAAGCTGTGCACACTTGAGGCTCATGTCATCAGTGTGTTACTGTATCTAATAATTAAAAAATACACTTATGGCAGTTACTGTTCCCTGCAGAATTTTAATTTCAGTTTAATGCTGTGGCACACATAAACGAAACTGCTTCATAGACTCACTTTGCATCTTTCTCTTCTGGGTTTCCAATTTTGCTTTAGCGTAGCTTTTTCATTGTTAAATATTTATCTTGGGGAGGGTGGAAACATTATAATCATTCTGACTTTTATTAAGAATCTTTAAGTTGCAAACCAAATGCATGTTTGCTTGCTTGGAAACTTGTTTGTTGTCACCCCAGACTGCTTGTAGCTCTCTGGGGGGCAGCTCTCTATGTTCCAAAGCCGTGTTTTCTCAGCAGACTGCCTTGGTCCTGGACCTGGTCCTGCACATAATGCAGGAGGGGCCTGGGTGTTATCAAACATTTCCCAGATTCCCTCTAGATGTACAATGACAAAATATGGGGTTGTGGTGCTTTTCTTTCCTGATTTTATTTTTGTTTTTTTAAATGTCTGAAGTATTGTCAGCTTGAATGCTGACAGTATGGTAACAAATAAGAACAAGGAAGTGGAAGTGAGCAGTTTCGTTTTGTGCTTTAGAAATAATAGAAAAACAAAACAAAGTAAGCAGTATATACAGCTAAGCTTGTTAAAATAACAATAAAACACACACAAACCTGTGTCCTGTGGAAATTATGATATAAAAGCATTCAAAGTAAATTAGATGTTTAAATCTAATGATTGTGATTTGGAGTATTTAAGGGACAATAACTTATATGACAGCATATGTGAATAAATATGTATATTCCAATAGACTGATATCTTGTGGTTTGAGAGGCAAAACGTTTAATAACTTTATATTCATAATATGCTGTTAAACTAAAAGGCATCCTCACTTGCTACTTTTCTTGTGATTCAAGCTGGTTTATTTTCTTGCTGCAACAGGAAAACCTCCCTCCAACACATGTGCACCTCATTCGCTTATCTAATTCAGTACCCAAATAGTCTAGTTTGTCAGGGTGAGACAACTCTGGCACATTCATCACCACCTATCCACTATTGAACTGTTGCACTGAAAATGACTAATATTTTGTGATGCTCTGTCATTTTCAGTAATGGCAAAGAGATTTCTATGACAGATTGTTATTTCTATTTTCTCAATGTAATTAGTCTTCCATCCCCTTAAACGCAATATATAAAAACATAATGTTTGATTTTCAGAAATGTTCAAGTTGGTATTTCATTTGGACCACATGTGGAAGCAAAATGACTGGATATCTTGAAAACATAAATTTAAAAAAAACAGTGAACTGTTCCAAAGATATCATCAAGTTGCTGTATATAATATAGCATATCAGAAAGGCAGTGCCTTGAACAGAAAAAAAATCCAGTTAAAAGCTGCCTCATATTAGGTTAAGATCCTGGTGAAGGATTTCTCAGCTACAAGGCAGGATGGCAGTCTCCTTGGGTCACACACTGATTCTCTAAAACTGCACTCTCCAGTCCTATAAAATGTCAGTCGATTTTTACCCTTTTACTGGTGTGTCCTGGTTTTGGTGTGTTTAACGTTACAGAGCAACATGGAGCTTTAGACCTTAATTCTGAACCTGAAGGATATAAGCTAGCTGTCAACGGCCTAAATGAGAGGGGCTAACTATGAAAGATTCCTCTCTGAAGGAAGGGTTCCCTACTCAGTTTCGGAAGAAAACCTCATCTCAACTGGCACTATCATGGCCTCTGTGCACAATCATGCTGGTTAGCTCTCCTCTTGCTCACACATTATCTCTATGGCAGAGCAAATGAATATGCATAAACAGCAGTTATAATTGCAAAGTATTTACTGGAGATTTGGCTTCTATTTATGTTTTGTCTTGTGTCTCTCAAGTGTTCTTATTTCATTGCCTTTCTCATTTCCCATGCCTCTCTTTGAAGAACTGTCCCAGATAAAAATTCCCTCTTGGTATCCTAATTCTGCAGGGATTGCGGGATCTCATCACCTCCTTCCCGTCTTCCTCTTCCACTCTGACAGCAGCTGCCTCTGGTATAGACAGATATGGTATCTGCAATTCCCACAGTTAAGTGGCATTATTAAGGGTAAACTCTTTTCCACAGTAAAGAAACCACAGAGGCCAAGATGGAGAGGGAATGCGGCCTCCTCTGCTGCAGGCACAGCCTGCTATTGTAACAGGAGATTATTCATGTTTGAGCATCTTCCAATCCAGTAGGCTGCTGATTCGGCCTCCTTACAGAAAGAAATACTGAACCTTTTCTGGGTATTAACACAGTGGTGTTTTAATCACCACTGCAGAATGATTTAAAACACATGGTAATTCTCTCAGCAAGCAGTCCCTAGTAAATACGTGTTCTGTGAAATCCTGAATTGGTTGTGTTGACGGTAATATCTGTAGAGATTTCAAGGGGGGTTGAATCTAATCCGGACTTCTCAGTTTAGTCAGGATGACATGGGCATCAGCTTCCCCATCAAGTGAATGATCGTATTTTTATAGAGCTTGTTGTACGTCTTAACTCCTGTAAGCATTCATAAGGCTCCCATCACTACTGCATTCAAATGTGAACTAGACTTTACATAAAATCAACTTAGTGGATCTATTCCCGATTTATAATGGCATCAATTAAATTAGAACTGGATCTTAAAAAAACCTCTGCAGAGTGCTTTGAGTGATATTCAGAGTGTCGTAAGAGAGACACAAACATAGGCATTTCTTACTGGAAGTGGAACAGATTTACTGAACTGTTGCAATGGAAACACAAACGCCTTACAACTGGGGTAAGTTTCCTCAGACTCACTCCAGTCCTGGGTACCCAACCAGGTGGGCTAAGTAACATGAATGAAACATTTTATTTAATCTTCTGACTTGCTGCAACAGAATTACTAGGGAGCGTTGAGCGACAGTTCTCCTCAAAGGATTGTCTTGAGAACATTTTAACATTGATACAATGGCGACTAACATTTCAGAGCCGGTACAACACTGCACCTGCAGAAAGGCCGCTCCCTGGGAATCAGTCCAACGCAGAGAGCGTAAGCTATGAGAACACAGGAACAAAAAGCCCTGCGGAATGAAGAAGCAAGAACTAGTGAGAAATCCTAAATATTTGTACTTGTGGAGTAGTCCTATCTCCCCAGTGCCAAACCCAGTGTTTCCACCACAGGCCAGTCGGGATTTGCTCTGACACTGCTCTATGGCTGCCCTGGCATTTCCTGCAAGAACAAAGGTGAATCTGTGTAAGAAGAAGTGAAAGAAGTGAGGGCTGCACAAGATGAGTCCATATCTGCTGTTGAAGCAAACCTCTCCCTCCCCAAGCCCTCAGCTGCCTTCTCCTAATGCACCAGCTGTTAATAGCTGCCCGGCCTGCCAGTTCACTTGCTCAGCACTCCTGCTGCCACTTGTGCTGTGAAGCAATGTAGATCTCTCCTGCATATTTAAAATTTTAAATTCTGTATTTAAAATGGCATGCAAGACACACAAACAGAGTGCTGACTGCTTGTACATGCTGCGGTTCTGGCTTTTCACATTCACAGCTACAGAATCAATAGGCATGGTGTCCCAGACAATTTGCAGGGTGGTTTTATCTTGTTTTCCGGGCTACCTTTCTTACCAGTTTGAATTGGAAGAAAGCTTTACTGTTTTCTTTAATTTCCTACCGTAAACTGTGATAGTAGGTCTCTGTGTGTTTTGCTGTAGATACGGATGTTCCAGAACAGATGGTCTTCAAACCTTAAATACATCCTTTACTGTGTAATTCACCTACCATTTACCTGTGGTAGGTGAATTCAACCTGCTTTGGACCTTCCCCAAGGAACTGGAAATTAAAATCTATCCAAGAGCCTAGGTCTCAAAGGTTTCGTTTTGGTTTGGTTTTGTTATTTTTTTTTTTTTTTTTTTTTAATTTAATGATGTATTTCTGGTTCATGTGTTGTTATTATTTATGAAAATGATAAGGAAGTTTCCAAGCCAGCAAATTTGGAACTATTGATGAAGAAAAGCCAAAAACCCTCTGAATACAGTATAATAGTAGCCTAAAATCATAGAATCATAGAATAGTTACGGTTGGAAAGGACCTTAAGAACATCTAGTTCCAACCTCCCTGCCAGGGGCAGGGACACCTCACACTAAACCATGCCACCCAAGGCTCTGTCTAATCCAGCCTTGAACACCGCCAGCCTTGAACACTGCCAGGGATGGAGCATTCACAACTTCCCTGGGCAACCCATTCCAGTGCCTCACTACCCTTACAGTAAAGAATTTCTTCCTCATATCCAATCTAAACTTCCCCTGTTTAAGTTTGAACCCATTACCCCTTGTCCTATCACTACAGTTCCTCATGAAGAGTCCCTCCCCAGCATCCCTATAGGCCCCCTTCAGATACTGGAAGGCTGCTACGAGGCCTCCACACAGCCTTCTCTTCTCCAGGCTGAACAGCCCCAACTTTCTCAGCCTCTCTTCATACGGGAGGTGCTCCAGTCACCTGATCATCCTCGTGGCCCTCCTTTGGACTTGTTCCAACAGTTCCATGTCCTTTTTATGTTGAGGACTCCTATCTGCTAGCTAAATGCAGATCAGTGTCTTCCACAATGAAACAGAGAAAGGGGTTTCAAAAGCAGCCAAAGCTATTGAAACTGATGTTGCAGAAGTGAGGCCTGTGGATGATGTCAACTCTATCAGTCATTTCTGCTGTGAAAGCATCAGTCAGTCCACAAGCACAGACATCTGAGCATGCTTCATCTGACAAGTTGCCAGTGTGCTGCTTCAGAAAATGTCCTCACTTCCAGTTGGACTTGACTGCACAGCCCTGCTAGTTATAAGTTTCTCAAAATCACTGGAAATGTACTGTCCCTGTTCTGCATCATTTGCTTTGAAGGTTCCAGGTGCATAGAAGTAAGTCGTTCTCCAGCAAGCTGAAATGAATTCTGTTATCCTAAAATGTCTGTTGATTGAGCTAATAGCTAGGAAACAGGAGCAGACTTCTCTTCTGAAAGGTAACAAATGACATAAAGGGGCTGTGACCTTTATCAGCAGCTCAGGGCAGAAAGATACCTATGAGTCTCCCCTGTTCTTCTCCAAGGCATTGTCGTGGTTTAAGCCCAGCCGGTAACTCAGAACCACGCAGCCATTCACTCACTCCCCCCACTTCCTGCCCCCACTCCCAGAGGGATGGGGAGGAGAATTGAAAGAATGTAACTCCCACGGGTTGAGATAAGAACCGTCCAGTAACTAAGGCATAACACAAACCACTGCTGCTACCACTAATAATAATAATGATAAGGGAAGTAACAAGGGAAGAGAATACAACTGCTCATCACCCGCCAACCGATACCCAGCCCTACCCACGCAGTGATCTAACCCTTCCAGGTAACTGCCCCTGGTTTATATAGTGGGCATGACGTGCTGTGGTATGGAATACCTCTTTGGTTAGTTTGGGTCAGGTGTCCTGCCTCTGCTTTCTCCTGGCTTCCCCTCCTCCCTGGCAGAGCATGAGGCTCAGAAAGTCCTTTGTCAGACTAAACATTACTGAGCAGCCACTAAAACCATCGGTGTTATCAGCACTGTTTCCAGGCCAAAAGTCAAAACCACAGCACTGCCCCAGCTATTAAGAAAGAGGAAAATGACTGCTACTGCTGAGCCCCGGACATGCATGCAGCACTGGTAAGAGACTTTGCCTTGCATTGAACCACCTCTGGGCTTGAGCAGTAACTCAAGCATCACAGTACAGCCAGACCTTACTTTGGTAACAAACCTGCCTCGTGGTACTTCCAGGTTACTCCTTTGGAGGATGTTGCACAGCCTGTTAAGTCAGCCAGGTTGCTACTGATGTGTGAGAGAGCCCGTTTCCCTTTGTTAAGTCTCAGCAGCTACCTGAGTACCCACAGACCTGTCTCTCAGCTGTAGAGTCTTTTGGGCCTTTGCTCAATGGATTGTCTAAAATACTTTCCTGGCCATGCTTTAAGCAATAAACTACTTTCTTTATGAGATTAGTGATGGGTCATTCTTAGCAAATAATTATTTGACAATAAGTTACTATGTGTGGACAAATGCAGTGCATGCTATCATTACCTGTGACTGAAGTATGGGTGCTGAAAGGATGAATTTAGAGAAAATCTGATAGTAAGCAGGATGGACTAAGATTGATTATCAGTAAAAAAACCCAAGGAATTAAAAAAAGAACTGCTCTAAAATTTTTTGGAGCAACTTGCTTCCGAAAAATGAGCAAATAAATTGATGTAGACAGCAGCAAGCTGAGCAAAGATAGGTTTGGGGAGATTTTTCTAACTTACAATATTCTACTAACCACAAAGTGCAAATTTTAAATCTTGAGAACAGGCCTTATATAAAGCTAGTCCAGGTGACTGTTAGCAGAATAGTTACCTGGGACTCCAGTCTGGAAGATGGAGTAATACAACATGATGGAGTAATCTGATTATGACCTGAAAATAAGCAGGTAGACCAATGAGGCTATGAAGGATGAACCCATTAATGTTTAGATCAGGATTATGTAGCAAGACAGTGTTGAATGACATGGTAACTGACCCATGCTTCATAAAAAGTTGTTGATCATAGCACCGGATTAGATGAAACCAATTAAGAAAGTGATGAGTCAGGCAGAGTTTAGGGGGTTATGACTGGGTCATCTGTTCATGATTATGATAATGAAATACCAGGTGTGTTTTCAATAGCATCTTTCATTACAAGAATAACATCTCTTTAAATGTATTACTTATTCTAAGTGGGAAATTGCAGTGACTAGCTCTGGAAGGAGAAATGGTTCTGTGTGCCAAGTTCAGTGCAGTGAGGCGCAGCTCATAAGATAAGCAAGCTGAAAAACTATGTGTGTGTGCATAAGAAGTACTGTAGACTACCTTACAGTATACCAGTGAAGCATGCTGTTGGATTTAGCTGTTATTTACAAATCTCATTACCTTTTAGCCCTATAAAAGAACAAAATACCTTAATGCTATAAGGATGTTTTTAACACATACCGACTGGAATTGTGTAAGGATGATAAAATGTACAGCTAAAATAAATAGTTCAGACAGACTGATAAACAGTAGATACTAAACCTTCCACGCTGGTTTCTCCTAGGAACTGTACCTACCCCAGCTTTTCCCCATCCATAGTCTTTTGCTCAGCTCTAGGTCACTCTACAGTCATTCTGCTTCAAACAGACCTTTCTACAAACAAATAAAATATCACAAGATACCTTTAATATTGCACAGGGGAATGCGACAGGGAAGAAGGAAGTTTCTCCTTTCTGAAAATAATGGATCAAAATGGACTGGTGCTGCTGGGTTAGGGGTCTGATCTTGATGGATTAAGCAAAATCAGTCATATCTGTAGCTAAATGAGTTGTGAATGGGTAAATCAGGCACTGAAGGAAGCTACTGGATCCTCTTTCTTTTGATTAAGTTCAACATGCTTTTAAGGGACAATGTCATTCAAATTCCCCAGCTACTATACAATATAGCCCTACCATGTGTGGTATGTATTATTTCTGATCATATCATTCAATCTGGACAGATTTTATCTGGTTGATTCTTTCCGCAAAATCATTCCCAAGAAATGTCATCTGATGAGTTTAGATCATCTTTTTTTTTTTTTTCGCTTGTGCTGAGTCTGTTTCCTCCAGGTTAGCTTCTTAGTCAACCAGTAATCACTGCCTAGATAGCTGCAGTTCATTGTTAATGATGACTGGTTAGTCACACAACTGCAATTCTGGGCCTTCACTAAATGTGTTTGGGTGTTTGAAATTGGAGTACTTGAATATGCCTGTGTCTCAAGCATATATGGTCATTCTTTTTTTAGTGCTAGTAACTACCATGTAACCTTATCTTAGCAGTAGGAACAATACACATTCATTGGAATTTCACAATTCCCTCAAACAAACCTGCCAGTAAACTATGCATTGTGTTACTAATGGTCACTGAATAGAATGGAAATGTAACACGCTTTGTGTGTGTCCAGCAAGCCCATGCCAGAATCCGGTAGAAATGATGACTAGTTCTTCCTTGATTTCTTATAAGAAGTGTGAGTTGTTAACTCTTCTGTAGATGAGGTATGGAATGGGAGAACCTTGTTGACAAGTTTTGAAGGAAGAAAAACCAAAAATGACAGTCTATCCAAGTTAGCATCCCATTTTTGACAAACTCATGTATCAGTTATTTTGGGTAAAAGTGCAGGTGTGAGAAATGCACTGTAGGGAAATAGGAGTTTAATTCTAATATGGATTTGTAGTAGGTAGTTATTGGCATCAAAGGTAAATTATGAGTTTAATAAAAATACAGAATGCCTCTAGCTTTACATATTAGACATAATTTAATACTGGTTTTGTATTTAACATCAAGTGTAAATATATTTAATATATTTAACATTAATTTTAATGTGGCTTTTAAAATACAAATTCTGAGAGATGTCTGCAGGAGGTTTGGGGAGTGCTGAACCATGGACTGTGTAGGCAAGGGGAGGCCACCTAGAAGGCAGAGAGAGAAGTGACTGACTTCAGAAGTGGCGAACAGTTCTATGCATTCCTAAGGTAAACAGGGCAGACCTTCACTGAGGAGTGGGTTTTAAAAAAATTAATTGAAGAATCCTTCCAGTTGCAAATCACAAATTAAAACTGACACTAATGCTGCGTATTCAGAAAGCTGGCACTGGTGAGAGACTTATATTGCCTGTTCTCAAATGAAAGAGGTCACTCCTTTACTCATTTGTTTGGTGTTTGTCATAATAACTGTAATTATGAGGCACTACTGTGATAATTTAATGTAATTTAGCACATAATTAGTGAACAAAAATCCTACACAATAATTCTTTCCTGGAGCCATGCTAGTAATAAATAGTGGCATTCAGTGACATCTTTCCTGTCAATGTGCTCATCAGGCTCATGTAGCCAATAGTATTTTTACTTGTCAAGATTTTTTTGAAAATGAGCACAAGTATCACAGTAGAATTACTGAAATGAGAGCTGCAAAAAATGCTCTGCCCTTTAGCAAAGAATGCTAACTTATTCATTACCCAGGGAGTACAGCTTAAAGAAGAGTGTCCTCTGAAAGCTTCATTGTCCTTTCCACGCTCCGCTGATGCTCAATAAGGTCATCACTGCTGATTCCAGGGAAAAATACTTCCATTGATGGGAGGGGGAAAAGTGAATTTAATAGGCTTTTCTCGTGCAGGCTCCTCTCAGTTTATCTCTAACACAACAAACTCTGATGTTTTCTCTTTGTGTAGAAGAGGAAAGGCTTGAACTGAGGTGTTTTATGACTGCTCTGCATGCCTGCCACAGAAATCATGGACAATGCAGTTGACACATACTACAATCACAAAGTAAAAGAAGCAAAAAACCTCTCTTCCAAAACCCTAATTGTTAGTTTGACTGTGTAAGCAATGCTTTGTGTACCTCTCTTCTCAGGGGATCGAGTATCTGAAGCTATGAGTTTTCCAGTCCCACAGCTTATCTTAGAAGAGTGACTTAATGCTTTTAAATCAGATTTTATAATAAGAAGACTTCATTAAACTCACATTTAGCCCAGAGAAGGCTGGTGGGGAATCTTATCAGGATATATAGCTACCTGATGGAAGGGAATGAGGAGAAGGGAACCAGACTCCTTAAGTAGTTCTCACTGACAGGACAACAGGCAATGGACACAAACAGAAATGCATGAGATGATCTCATACAGGAAACAGTTTTTTACTGTGAGGATGGTCAAACACCAGCACAGGTTGCCCAGAGAAGTTGTGGATCCTGCATCTGTAGAGATATTCAAAACCCAACTGGACACCGTCCTGGACAGCTGGCAGTAGTTGACCCATCTTGAGCAGGGTGGTTGGCTTTGATCTCAAGAGCTTCCTTCCAACCTCAACCATTCTGTAATTCTCTGATGAGGTTTTTTGGTTTTGTTTATTTGTTTGTTTTTAAAACATCACCTTCCCAAGCTGTCATCCAGCTTTTTAGTGAAAGAACACACTTCATGGGATTGAGTTGAAAACTCAATTGGGTTAGGATTTAAGATGATAGCATTTTGCATGCCGTATCATCTGCCTTAGTCCAGCTAAACCACAGTGATTTCGACCGGCAAGACTGTCCCCTCAGCAGTCATTTTCAATGGCATGCCAGAAACAGAACTTAATTGTCACCCTAGATTTTTGGCTTGTAGTGCTTTGTACATTATAACACTGCAATTGCAAGAAATTCTGTAAGAATTAAACCTATCAGTATTTCTTAGAGAGGGCAATCATTCTTTATTTCTGTTTTATGTAGGGACAGAGGTGAATCAAGCAGCTTTCCTGTCACTGTGGATGAATGTTGGTTTTGAGTGGGTCCTCCCTTCTCTTAACCTGATCTAGAAACGACAAAGATTTCTGGAAATCTGTAGCCGCATGGAGCATCTGCAGCTGAAGTAAATATGAGGAGAAAGGCAAAAGGTATCCCAGTAGGCTTCCCATAACCAGATGTTGATTGGCTTAAAAAGGAATGGGAGAGCACAATATTTGCCTCTGCAGTGTTAGCCTGCCTGAGAGCTGGAAGGGTGTGAGCTGGTAGTCCCCCATTTCCACAAATCTGTTTTCACCAGCTCTATTTGAAATCTTTCATTCTAAAGCTTAACCCTCATGGTCCTGACCTTTCTATATCAGCCTATTGTATGGGGATGTGGTTAATCCCCAAGCGCTTGACCTTTAGTGATTTGTACTGCTGTCAAGACACATTATACAGGTTTCCAAACTGTTCTGTACTGGAGAAGAAAATGTCCTCAGCAGGGTTCTTTTGTTTAAGCTATCATGCAATAGGTATGTTTTATCATGCAAACGTTTTCTTATTTTTCATCTATGGAAACAAGCCTCTCTCTTCCTTCCCTCCTTCCCCTTCTCCTGAAGAGTTTCAGTATGAAAAGCAGAACTTAGAAGCTAGAGAAGGTGTAGGGGAGCTGTCTGTAATTTGCAAAGCAATGAAGATTATGTTATTCCTGCTGGGGCAGAAGCTGAGAGGAAAATGTGAGCTTAGTATTAATACCTAGGAAGATGATGGCTTGATTTTTCAAAGAGAAGCATAATTTCTGAACCAGCCTAAAGTTTTGATGAAAAATGTGTTGCTGGAATATAGGAGCATGCAGACCTCAGCTCTAATCTTCATAGGTTTGAGTGAATAAGCCTATGGAAAGGTGTAGCAACTAGAGGGTGTTCTCCCTTTACCCAAATAAAGACAGCAGATGTACCATGTATACAGTATCCCAGCCTCGAAGTTCCTTCATTCAGTGATTTAACCTTAGGGTAGCAGGAACAATATCTTCTTTCTGCCAGTTAAATTCTTGTCTTTTTGTGGATTTCAGCATCTGTCTCAGCTGGACTAATGGGAGTTTTGAAATGGACTAAAAATAGCAGCTAATTTCACAACCATCAGTGATGACTCTCAGCCATCAGTGTAAGCTACCTTTTCATATGGAGCTGATAGAAGAATAAGGACGTGGATGTATCAGAAATTCCCATGAAAGAGAAGGCTAAAGACAGTTTGCTTCTGAGATTTACCATGTTCTGCTTAAGAACACCCTTCTCATGCCAAAGAGAGATTTCATACTAAATCATAGAATCATAGAATGTTTAGGGTTCGAAAGTACCTTAATATCCTGCCCTCCCTTAAGAACCCCCCTGCCATCAACAGGGATACAGGGTTCTGCCTCACTCTAGACCATGTCGCCCAAGTTTCTGTCCAGCCTGGCCTTGAACACTGCAAGCGATGGAACATTCACCACTTCCCTGGGCGAACTGTTCCAGTTCCTCGCCACCCTCACGGTAAAGAACTTCTTCCTTATATCTAATCTAAACTTCCCCTCTTAAAGTTTAAACCCATTACCCCTTGTCCTATAGCTACAGTTTCTGATGAAGAGTCCCTCTCTGGCATCTTTGTAGGCTGCCTTCAGATACTGGAAGGCTGCTGTGAGGTCTCCACACAGCTTTCTCTCCCCCAGGCTGAACAGCCACAACTTTCTCAGCGTATCTTCATACGGGAGGTGCTCCAGTCCCCTGATCATCCTCGTTGTCCTCCCCACACCTGTTCCAACAGTTCCATGTCCTTTTTATGTTGAGGACACCAGAACTGCACACAATACTCCAAGTGAGGTCTCACGAGAGCAGGGTAGAGGGGCAGGATCGCCTCCTTCAACCTGTTGGTTGCGCTCCTTTTGATGCTGCCTAGGATATTGTTGGCTTTCTGGGCTGCAAGGACACACTGCCGGCTCATGTTCAGTTTCTCATCGACCAACACCCCCAAGTCCTTCTCTGCAGGGCTGCTCTGAATCTCTTCTCTGCCCAACCTGTAGCTGTGCCAGGTATTGCCCTGACCCAGGTGTAGGACCTTGCACTTTGCTTTGTTGAACTTCATGAGGTTGGCATCAGCCCACCCCACAAGCGTGTCAAGGTCCTTCTGGATGGCATTCCTTCCCTCCAGTGTATTAACAGAACCACCCAGCTTGGTGTCATTGGCAAACTTGCTGAGGGCACACTCAATCCCACTGTCCATGTCACTGACAAAGATGTTGAACAGGATCTGTCCCTTTAAGAATGAATTCTCACATCAGCTTGTCAATAGAAGTATTTACCTTACATGGTAAAGGAGATTAATATCAGAGAGTTAAAGAGGACTGCATCCTGTAACAATAATCTTAGCCTTACATGGGCAGTGATGACCTTCAGATTAAGGAGCGCAACTCAGGAAAGAAATCTTTGATTTACAGTAGGTATTTCACTGAAAATTTTATCTCAAAAGCTGTTGAAACCACACATAGATATTTGTAAAGAGGAACCTAGGAGCAAACCACTAATGCACTATTGCATAAATCCATAGGCTGATGATGTCTGGAGTAGCGTCTGCTTGCAGTTGTAGTCAGTCAACCTGGCGAGAGGAACTGTGGGACTTGGGAGCACTAACAAGGGTAATTGGTGCAACCATACATGGGGAACAGCTCTCTGCATGAGGAATCAAACAGTCTCCAGTTCTTTTTGTTGTAAAAGAGATGGCTGGGTGGAGTTGATAGATTTGATGTTATCACAGGTGTTTTGGAGAAAGCGAGTGGAAAATGATTACTCACTAGCCGTAGCAATACAAGTTAGCTAATGATGTTATCCATTGGCAGATATAAAACAACTAAATGAAGTCTGTTTACCCCACACAATAGTTCCAATATTAAAACCATGAGACTCATTGCTATGAACTGTTGTGGAGGGCAAAAGTTCAGAAAATGATTAGACAACTTCAGGAAGGGTAGGTCTATCAGAGCCTATCAGATATCAAAGCCTGGCAACAGCCTCTAGCTCAGAAAGTTCCTAAACCGCTTACCACTGAAGCTGAAAGGCTGTTGCAGCAAAGGGATTGCTCTGTCCACACCTTGGTTTTTTTCCTGAGCCTCCTCTCCAGGCAATTGCTGGAGACTGTAAGGAATAGATGTTAGGTCTGACCTATAGTCAGACCCTATCTATAATCATCTATGTGGCTTACCACCCATGGTGTTAAGCATGTCTAGAGGTGTTACAGTCTTGATAGCCTGGACAGAAATGCACAGCAACAACAGCATGAAATCTTCAGTGAAGCACGCCCATGATTCGTACTTTATTATTGTAACAAAGGTCTTGCTGCGATTTCTGCACAGTGCCACAGCTGAACCTTGTGGTTCATGTTTCACTGTGATTTCTCTCTACACTGATGTGTTTTGTAATTGTACTGCAGGGATTTCTAGCCAGTGAAAGATAGTTTTCCTGGATTCCCTATTGCTGCTGGCCTACTCACCAGTAGAGGTTTTACCAGTCCCCAAGTTCCTAAAAACACACTTCCTTTCATTGCTTTTTTAAACAGTTGGGACCTCTGATTCAGCACTTCTCCCAGTCCCCTGGCTTCCTCAGCTCCATTCATGCCAAGTAAATATGGTTTTCAGAAAGGAGAGACCTGCCTGGCAAAGGAAGAGGTGGGACAAAGCAGGAGAAGGGCAAGAAAGGGGAGAAGAGAAGGCCTAAGCTAAGGACAGGTGGAGCTTTTCTGGGGCTCTTGCCCAGGATAAATTCTGTGTCCCTTTGCACGGAGAGGAGCAAGCAGGAAGCCACATGGCCTGCGGCAGCAAGAATGAAAATGTGATTAAAACAAGGCTGAACCAGGCTGGCAGGGTCACAGCTCAGGGTCCATTTCAGGAGCTGCAGCTGTACCCCAGACTTCCACATCATGAACACATTCCTGTGCATTTTCCCTGGTGCTTATAGAAGGGCAGGTTAGCTGAGCTCAGCAGGAGCTGGAGGTCTGAAGGGAGTAGCTGCCTCTAAGAGACCTGGCTCACAGTGCTGGCTAGACCCTGGGTTTGGCAGGAACCAGCCTACCCTTGAAAGGGAGGCTTCTCTTACTTCCAGGGCCTGTTTCTAAACCAAGCTCAGCCTCAAGATGGTGATAACCATCTTAAAAAAAACTGGTGGTGGGTTTTCTTAAAAACTCTGGACTGTGACAGTGAGACAGTGACCAGTCTGTGATCCAGCAGTGGGGAAGATCAGGAAGGCAGGATGCTGTCCATTTGCTTAGGAGCATGGAAGATCCTACTGAGCACTCAGCTGGACTTGTTGTAACCCCACTCTGCTGTCACTGCTGAGCATGGTAACCTGCAGTCCAGGGGATACCAGCTGTCAGCAGTGTGGAGATACCTGCAGTCAGCCCACGGGCAGTACACTGCTGAAGTGAGAAACGAATCTAGGTAAGTCACAGGGCTTGAAATGGCTGGTCCTGGGCTCCTGTGGGCATTCCCAATGGAGCTGCTATGCTCCAGTATGGCACGACACTTGCATTCGAAATCACACTTGGTGTACTGTCCCATTCATGTGTATGTACACACCCAGAGAGCTGCAGGGATACCTTGTTGCTGAGTGTGCGGAGTTACTTGGTTTTGCAAAATGGTATCAATTGATAGAGCAAATTAGTAATGGAACAGGTTCTGGCAGGGGCAGGGAGGTTTGGAAAGCTCATCAGGATATTCATCCACCCAGCTCCAACCGCATTACCTCCTTGCACCTCATGTCTGTGGTTCCGAGCTAATTTATAATCCATTGCAATAGCTCTCAGTCTCCTGTGCTTTGAGTTTGCAAATCAGTCTGCCTGTCTAGAGCCATATCAAATGTTTTCAACTGGCTCCACTCTTTCACCCCTGTCAACCACGCTGACTAGATGAGTAGGCTCAGGAGCTGGGCAGGACCAGCAGACGTGACCTTCTCTGAATCAGCTGCAGACAGGCTCCATCTAAGGGGACTGGAGACACTCTCCAGTGAAGCTTGCCATGGTAATTTAAGACTTTACCATCTGCAGCTCCCCCTTTTTTAGGACTTGCTATTTCATAGTGTAAGAGAAGTACTTGATCCCACCTTAACTCACTTGTTCTGCATTCCCCTCACCAACTTGAGCCAGCTCTGAAAGCCAGAGCAGTGGTCATACTGACACAGGGACACTTTTGCTGTCCCTGCCATCGGGTGAGTGCTTAGTCTGCCACAAGATTTCCTCCAGTTTTCCGTGATGGGCAGAAAACAGTGTCACTTATTCAGATGGGGTCTTTGCTGAGAAATAGGTGACTTCCATTTTTTTTGTTTTTCACAATAATTAACTCAACAGAAACAAGATCCTTTTGGTTTGCTTTGAGGGCTACAATAGGCTGCTGCAGCTGAATTATTATTATTATTTTCGTCCCCTGGAATATGTAAAGTGAGGTAAAGAAATACATTTTGTAAATTAATCTCAATTTCACTCCTTTTCTTCAATAGGAAGGAACCCTGAAAAAGCCTTTTAAAATATGAAAGTATTTTGTTGAGATTATTTCAAATATTATTTCAGTTGAACCAATTTTCCTTGCTGTTTTGAAGGCTCAAAAAAAATGTTCTGGCTCTTGTTTCTTTGAATAAAAAAGAATTCCCCACATTGATTTGCACAAAATGACTGTGTTTCATCATTTGGTTGACCTGAATTACCAACATAGATTCAATTTCATTAATATCTTTTAATGTGAAGGAACAAAAACATCAGCCATAACACATCTTAGAGTTCATCTTACCTGTTTATCCCACAGTAGAAACGATGCTCTCCTTTGCTTCATTACACCCTATTTTATACAGATAGTTTTCTTGTGTTGCCCTGGCAATTTGTCTGCCTCCTTTTGGCAGTCCTCACCTCCCCAGGCCTTTCTGTTGTATCCTTGTGCTCTATGTAGGTCACTACTGCACTTGCCAGAAGTCTCCCCTTGTCGATTCTGAAATGCGATGCTTCATTAGCCACTCTCCAGTCTTCTGACATTACTGACTTCTGCAGTCAGCTTGCAGACACCTCTGCTAGTGGCTGTCTTCTTCCTTTTGCTGTTTGCCCTACAGAAATAGCACTAAATGCATCCATGAGTCAGAAGCTCTGGGGAATGCCCATTAGTGTGCCCTGGGTTTCCCCTGAGTGTGTTTCACACACTGAATCTTATGGAACCTCATTATGTTTCTTCTGTAGTTAGACACTCAGCATAGCTAATATTTGAGGAGGACAGAGATAAGGTTTGAACATTTTTTTAAAATCCCTTAAATTATTGTATTTTGGGGTATAGGGAGGAGATTTGCAAATAAGAAGAAGCTCTACACTTACAGTTCAGATGGCTCTTATTTTACCCTAAGAAAAAGAAAACTAAATGAAGAGGAAGAGAATTACGTATGAGTCTATGTGGCTCTCTGCCCCCTTCAACAGGAGTACTGGAAATGAACAAGGCACGGTGGCTGGGAAGAGACATTTGAAAGGCAGGAGACAGGGAGAACAAAGCCCACGTGTTCCAGAGCTCTGCACACAATCACCAACAAATAAGCCTGGCAGCTTCTTCATTTTCTGTAGGAGTGTGCTCTATACAGCTAATCCCCTCGTCCTGAGTTGCCATCTGGAGTATGCCATGAGCAGATCTGTGTAACAGAGGTGTTGCAAGTCTGCGACAAGCCGGGCAGCATGCTGAGGGCCTGCCAGCAGCCATGGACTGTTCTTGCTCAGTGACACTTGTAGCCTTATACACAAAATGTACCCAGTGAAGGGCAGCTGCCTCTTGTGAGACGTCTCCAGGAAATAAAAGCCTGTGACACATCAGCAGTATTTCCCTTCCACAATGTGGGAGTGGAATGCTCCTCAGCACACTGCTTGGAGCACCATCCCTGTGTCAGGGAGACTTTCTGAGAGTAGAAATTGACAGCAAGCAAAAACCACTGAAGCCCAATGAGAGGATGCTTGGCTTCTGCTGTGCTGGAAATGGCCTTTCTGCAGTCTGAATGCCAGGCAAAGGCCATGTGGCAGCCAAGAGCTGGTGACTGCCCTGTAACCCACCCATAGCGTTCATTGCTTCTCATCACATGCGACCTCCGTTAACTGTTCATCCCAGCCAGCAGCATCTCAGCATCCCCAGTTGCCCCATACCCTGGCACAGGGCAGCTGCCAGAGCCCCAGCAGTTCAGCTGGGGAGCCCCTTGGCATTCCCCATCTCTGCTGCACCTATCCCCTGGGGAACTCCCCATTGCCCCCCACTCTTCAGCAGCCACAAGTGTCTTGATGGGGTGATGGGGAGACCCTGCATGGTCTTTACAGCTATTGCTGTTTCTACTTTGGTGGGATGACATGTTTTTTCATCTCTTCTGTCCTTTCCCAGCTTCATCAGCATCCTAATTGTGCTCAGCTCCCTTTTATGGCAGGCATGTGTAGGCAAGTGCAAGTTTCCAGACTCCTGGCAGAGCTTTCTATTGGAAGAGGAAAAAAGCTGCTCAAAAAGCTCAGCCAAGCCCTGCTGGCTATAACTGTGCAGGGCTATTTATCTCCTGTTTTTAGGCCTGCAGTCTGTACTGGGCTGTCAGAGCAGACGCAGCTCCTGCAATGGGGGTGCTTTCCACCCAGTCATCTCAAAGCTGTCTGCTGAGAGAGGTAGACTTTCACTAATCACACTTCAAGGACACAGTGAAGGAAGAATGAAGACATGACACGATCGCTTACCTGCCCTGCCTTGCTCCTGTCTCACCTGGCTGCTGCAATTTCTCACCACCTTGAGACTAAGGCCCTTTTGTCACATAAGAAGCAGAAAATCATCCATTAATCCTCTTTCTGATTTTTCCCCAGGTGCTGCTGTGTTTGTTCAGGCACCAATGCATTCACTTAGCGAGGTGAGTGCTGCCCATCAGCAGTGGCCACCCCTTCTCTCCACTTTTCTGGAAGGCTTTCCTAGCAGAGAAGTGTCAGCAGCCTCCTGCTTGATGTCCGTTGCTGACAAACTGACAGACGGGTCACCCACCACTCCAAGAGCAAAGCATCGAGCCTGTTTGTTGACATTAACCTCAATAATGAAAGGTGAAACTTCTATTTGTAAAGAAAAAGAGAATAAAGGCAAAGGTGTGGGTCATATGTCCCCCCACTCCTTGCTCCAATGTTTTGATCCATTTTGGGCTTTGGTCCAAAACTCATTAAAAGGAAAATACAGCCAAGTATTACTCTGAAAGAGAGGAAAAAATGGCTCATCCATTAAAAGAAAGACAAACAGTGTCAGACACTGGTTGCTAATTTGCTCTCCCTAGGGAGACCTGCTTCTTTTTAACCTGAAGAGTGTTTTGCCATGGAGAGATGCTGAGTCAGCCAGACCCTGTTTTACCCTGGGCTCCTCTCTTTCTTGGCATGAACTCAGGGCAGGCATCTGCCATACTTTTTGACCTCTGAAGTGATGGATGGTGTCATGGTTTAAGCTGCAAATCACGCAGCCTGTTCTCTCACTCACTCCCCACTCTTTCTTCCCCCCTCTACTGGGTGAATGGGGAGGAGAATGAAAAGAATGCAACTCCCACAGGTTGAGATAAGAACAGTTTAGTAACTAAAGTATAACACAAGACCACTACTGCTACCACCAATAATAATAATGACAAGGCAAATACCAGGAAAGAATACAATCGTTCACCAGCTATACCCAGCCTGACCACGCAGTGCATCCCCACCCTTCTGGGTCTTTGCTCTCCGTTTTCACATCCTGGGCATGATGTGCTGTGGTATGGAATACCTCTTTGGTCAGTTTGGGTCAGGTGTTCTGTCTCTGCTCCCTCCCGGCTTCTCCTCCTCCCTGGCAGAGCATGAGACTCAGAAAGTCCTTGGTCAGACCAAAACATTACCAAGCAGTAACTGAAGACACTGGTGTTATCAGTGCTGTTCCCAGGCCCAAAATCAAAAACACAGTGCTGCACCAGCTACCAAGAAGGAGAAAAATGACTGCTGCTGCTGAACCCATGACAGATGGACATTGCTTGGGGAAGAGATACCTCACCAATGTCCATATTGCACCTGGAGTCTCCTGCAGCTGCTGAAATATGGTCAATGCATTACAGATGCATCCTGTAACAGCAGTATGGTGGCAAATAGGTAAATTCAAAAGAGAGAAACCAGTCTGAACTATAATTTGATTATTCTATTAGTCTGGAATAAAGGTGGCTCAGTGGAGAACTTACTGCTCTCTACAACTACCTGAAAGGAGACCTTAGCAAGGTGGGCGTTGGTCTCTTCTCCTAAGTAACGAGCAATAGGACAAAAGGCCTCAAGTTGTGTCACGGCAGGTTTAGATTGGATATTAAGAAATCTTTCTTCACTGGAAGGGTTGTCAGTCATGGGAACAGGCTGCCCAGGGAAATGGTTGAGTCACCATCCCTGGAGGTGTTTAAAAGACGCTTAGATGTGGCCCACAGGGACATGATTTAGTGGTGGATTTGGCAATGTCAGGTTAATGGTTGAACTCAATGATCTTAAACATCTTTTCCTACCTAAACCATTCTATGATTCTGTAAGAGCCAAGTAAAGAAAAACAAGGCATTTCTTCAAGTTGGTTTTTTTAAAAACATATTTCAGGACAACACTAGTTGTATCAGTACCAACTTAATACTCTACTGAGTAACTGGTAAGGGCAAGGACTGTGGAGAAAACTAGATGAAGATGCAAATGTTGCATGACAACAAAGAAATTGGTCTTGTCCAAAAGCCACTAAAAAGGCTTTTGAGCAGAACCTACTGAAGATGTTGAGATGCTAGGAGCACTAGGGAAATACTAGGAAAGAGGAAAAAAGATAACATTTTTATTAATAATTAAAGAGTATAAATGAGATGTCCATTCATGACCTTTGTGTCCAGGCCAAACAATGGAATAGTTGAATGGGATTCTTTATTAACAAATGAAGGGAGAGAGGGCTAATAAATGGGTTAATAAAGCCCATTGTCAAACTAACTGGAGATCCTTTCTTTGTTGAGATAATAAGTAAGGTAAAGATACTTACACATTTAAATTTAGTTTTCATCCAGGCATTTTCTTTGTGAAAATACAATGTTTTGATTAAAAACCCCAAAATGATACATAATTCAAAGTTTGAGCATATTCAGTGACAGGAAAGTGGCTCACTGCCAGAGTTCCCGTGTAACCGTAACTGTGGAATTGTTTCAGCAGGCACATTTCCAGTGGGGTCCTGCATGTAACTGCAATGTTAATCTTGGCTTTTATGAATAGTCTAAATGACAACACATGAATCTTGCAATGATTGCATTTGCAGGTGATACAAAAGTTGAAGCCTGGTAAACGAGGAGATCTGCTTACTGATACAGCACAGCTAAGACTGCTCATTGGCATGGGCGCAATGTGAAATGTCTGCCTAGCAAATGCACTGAAAGCTCTGCCTCACTGTGGGAGCTGCTGGGATCTTTGTCTCTCTGGTTAAATCAGGCTTTCTATCTACAGGTACTTCCATCAGAAATATGCCATTTTAGGGTTTCTCAGGCTGGCAGGGGAGAGCAGAGTAACAGCAAATGGGGGGAGGGTCCATCTCAACAAATTCAGCCTGGAAGAAAAGCCCAGATTTTTTACAGTTAGGGGAATATCTCCTTGCCATAGCTTGCCAAAAGTTGTGGTCACTGGGCACTCAGCGTTGGGATAGGATGTTTCTTGAAATGCTGTGCTCATGTTCAAGTGGGGTTGATTCAGGGAAGGCCTGTGGTCTTTGCTGGTAGTTTTCATGCCCTTTTCATCTAAGGACTCCAAAACTTTTTGCCCCTGAAAATGTAGATCCCTTAGGAATGTCATTTCTAGATTGTAGTGCTTTTGTTATCGAAGCTATATATTGAAGTTGCTCTGTTTAGTTATCTTTCCTATATTTTAGAAGACAGCCTGCATGAGAATTGTAGGTCAGCTGTCACTGGGTAACCCTGACAGTCCTGTCTAGCTCATCTGAAAACTGGTGCTTGTACTAACTTATTCTCAAGAGAAACATGTATCCTCTAATAGAGCGTCAGTCAGCAGTCACCCTTACTTCAGCAGTTGCTATTTTTCAGTCATTGGAAGAAGGGCTGCTTTAAAAAAAACAATTTGAGTCTTAGGGAAATTGAGCAGGGGTCAATTCTCACTGTCCTGAGTAGGAAGCTGCACTCCCACTTCCTTCCTTGCCTCTTTCCAGAAGATCTTGACACTCCTCCCCCTCCTGCCTTTCTGTCACTGAGCTGCCTAGGGAGTGAAACCTGCCCTGGCTTCCTCAAGAGCCTCTGACACACTCCCAAAAATGGCCTCTCCCAAACCTCAGCTGCAGGGTATCACAAGGATTTGTTTTTACTCTTGGCTACTCTCATCTTCATGCCCATCCCTAGCCATGTTACTTATGGCTCCTTGGAATGACACAAAATAAAGTGCCTCCAGCTGTGGGACACTAGGAATGGTTCCTTGGAATGATGCAAAATAAAGTGCCTCTGGCTGTGGGACACTGGGCTGAGGGCCTGAAGGGTGGTGCAAAATAACCCACAGCTGTGGCCTACCATTAGCACCTCTTCCTACTGAGTCACCATGCCTGAGAAATACACACTTGACCAAAGCACTTTGTTAGCTTTAAGTATTATTGGTTTTGCTGCAAGTTGAGTGTTACTGCTTAGTAAATTGATGTGTAATGCAAGGTAACTATGATTTAATCCCATTTTGCAAATGGGGAAAGTTTAGTCCTATTCCTGTAAGTGATGCTAGAGAGGGATGTGGCAAAGAGCTGCGTGAAGAAGTGGGCTACTTCTGGGACCAGCTTACCAAGGAGGAAATGGCTGAGGATACTTTCATCTTAGCATAGCTGCATGCTTGCGTACTTCATAAGCAGTGCTTGAGGCAGCACTTCCTCCCACCAGCGCAAGGAGGAAGGAAACTCCAAGGTGATAACATACAGTGGAAGGTAGTGCTGGCTTGCAAGCCACAGGGAGGATGTGACTCCGTATGTGTCACTGGAGGTGGGACAGGAGCTGTGCCAGGGAAGTTTCCAGCAGGGATTGCCGCTGTGTTAGCAGAGGGAGGGCCTCCACAGCTTGGATGCCATGTCCGGCTAAGGAGAGACCCTGAACAAGGAAAAGGCTTTAACTGACCTGGTAGAAACAAAAACTCTGCTTGCACTATCCTGTCGAGGTAGGGTGGAAAAACAGGAGGGAGAGCTGATTTAGAAACCTGTATATTGGCTGTCAGACCCAATTCCCTGCATGTTACCCTTCACCAGGGTTCCCAAAGCTGTCTGCAGTTCTTGATTAAACTGGTGCCTTCCAGAAGTGTGTAGGTAGTAATGAGTATCATGTGATTATATACCTTACATATATATTTGTAATAATCTAAAACAATGGTAATTTTTATACAAGTGGAAATACTTCTGTCTCTCTAACCTGATGTGAGGAGGGAACAAAACTGTATTCTTGTTTCCTGCATTTGTAGAACGCGTTTATCCAAGGCTAGTAGAGAGCTGCTCTAACACCAGCTGCAGATGCTCATTCTTACTTTAAGGGCTGCCTTGTGCCTCCCATCTTAAGCCCCCCACGTGGACGGCTGATGGCCCTGGTGCTCCAGCCTCTCAGGCACACAGTGGATAACAGGCAGCTCTGGAAAACGGGGTGGCACTAGCAAAAGTTGGCAGATCCTTGCTGCACACATGGCAATGGTGCATCCTCTGAGCGCATCGTGGCTCCTCCCAACAGCTTGCCCAAGCACTCACACAGTGCAGCAACTCACCCTGCTGCAGCTGAGGCAATGTGGATTTGTTCATCTGCACTCTTTGCTGGATTCATGTTTATTTTCACTGTGACAGCTTTTACGTGGAGAAGTCAAACCCTCCTCCTAGCTAAACCTTTATATTATTCTATTGCACTGCAACAGAAAAGTAGAAGCACTACTATTGTCCGCAAACTCCTATACCTACAGTTAATGTATTATTAGGGAATGAAAGAGGAGTCTCCAAATTCTTATTTTTAAGCAAAAATGATATATGATGAGCTCTTTTGCATGCTGAAGGATAGGGGACAACTGTAGTCCTTCTGAACCCTAGTCTTTCATTCATTTCTCTGTAGCTGTTCTGCCAAGCAGGACACAGTATCTCTGAGCAGTGAGCACAGAGAGCTGTCACTGGGCATCACCAAGCATAGGCAACGGCTACTGTGCATGTGTCAGCTGGATGCCTCTGCAAGGGGGTCACAAAAACTTTGCATTCCCTAGGTTGTCTACTCTATAAACAGATAGATATTAGCAAGCTAGTATCTAGAAAAGATGTAAAAGACAAAATCTCAGACCATGTTTTACCATAGTTGTAAGTGGAAATATTCCTGCTGTTTCGGAGAGATTTCCCTTAAGTAGAATTTGTTTGTGACCAGAGAGCAGCTTCTCTGTGAGCCCAGGTAATCTCTTTTGAAACTGCATTTCTGATGAGACCTTATTATGTTGCCAAATGACACTGATCTGGTCTTCCAGGGCAGCCTTAAGCAGCCAGGCAGCACTCTCAGCAGTCAGATGATTTTCCTGGTCATGTCTTGAGAGGCATGATCTCAGGGTCTAGTGATCCTTTAACAGGGCTCCAAGGGCAGAGGGAAGGAAGAAGGAAGGTATTTGTTGATGCAGGTGGAAATGGAACAGGATGTGCCAGGATGTAATGTTGTATTGGCGCAAATCCCTGGCCACCAGGGTTTGTAAGACTTTTTATTGAGATGATGTGACATGTCCCAGAAGACTTCACATAGAAATCTGAGATGTATTTGTGGTTTCCTCCTCCTGTTTCTATGATCCCATTCTTTATTTTCACCTCTATGGAGAAGTTAATCACAGGCAGGCAGCAGAAATTACTGCAGTGTGTAATAGGTGCCTGGGAGAAGGTCAGGCTAGGCACCAGGACCATAACAGGAGAGGGCAAGCGCATGGCTTGCTGCTGCCTCCCCCTGACCTGAAGACCTGACGGCAGAAAAGTGACCTTCTGCAGGAGCCAGGTTTGGGCTAAGGATGCCAGCGAATGATCCCCACTGACAGGACATCAGTGTTTCCATAACCTGAACCTGTAATGGCTTGGACACCATACAAATTGATGACAGGCACCATGGCTATACTCCAACATGAAGGTGAATTAGTGGTGGAGTTGCTCTTACTGCAGTACATCTCAAAGCAGTATTTTTGGGAATGCCTGGACATAGATTGTACTGCATCTTCCTTCTTGCAATGAAGGATAGACCATGTGTCTAAAAATAAAATCCAAATTCAGCCCAGAGTGGATTCCTCTGGAATATTGCTTTTGGCCAAATTGCTCTGAATTGGACAACATCTGGAAAAGCTTCTGTGTCCCTTGACTGGCTAGAGAAAAGATATGCTTGATCTTGGCAAATATCCCAACTCTCTTCAAAGTACAGAATGCTTCTCTCCATTTTGACCTCATTGCTGTTGGACTTTTATGCCAGCCAGAGTTTAGAAGATCTCATTTACTGCAACAAACTGAAAATGTCTGGTAGCTGAGTTCTGCACGTGCAGGAATAAGGTGGTTTATTCTTTCTCCAGAAAGGCAAAGGAGAGGCTTTTGCAACCAGGCATTGCTCACAAATGGTATGAAGAAGAATAGATTTCATCAGCTTCAGCTCACAGAGACTGCCCTTCTTAGGAGGGAAAACATCATTCTGTAACAAGTAAATTGGCATTTTGCTCTGGGGGTCAGGAGATCTGTCTGCCATGTACCCAACTGGGCTGCTGTAGGAGCTTTCAGTAACAACATGCCACCTAATTTGCTCTCCCAGAGACCTCAGCTCCCCTGGGTTGAAACAGTTGGGTTAGTCATCATTACCTTATTAGCTCACTCTTCCATGACGTAGTGTGCAAGTACATTTTTAACTACCATTGTAGTGCTTCATGGCATTTATTCCATTGAAAAGCAAAGGAGCAACATCTGTTTCGAAGGGAAGTACAAGTGTGGGTAAAAAGTGCCTCCTCTATCCATGCATAGTAAAGAAGCAGCTGCAGCTGCTCCTGTGGTCTGGAGCTGGCCCTTGGGCTGGGCAGAGGGAGACGAATACTTCAGTCCACTTGTAGGGCACAGGAAGGGCAGATCCAGCCCCTTTGGGAACAGACATAAGCAAGCTGTCTGTCTCCCTGTCTGTCAACATGGCCTTGCCAGTGCTGGAGAGAGGTGGGCCAAGAGACTGCAGTTGACTGTGGTTACTCACTAGGATGATTTGCCCGGTTTCCCACTCACCCCCTGCCTGTGTCCTGGGAAGGACAAGAATTTGATTTCCTGGCTGTTTCCTAGAAGGCTTCCAGCCAGAGGGGGTGAATCACAGCACCACTGTCCTGCAGCCAAACTGGCACTGAGCTGATCACTCATCACCAACAGCATGCCTATGAAGCAGGCTGGCTCCTTCACTCCACCTCTTAACATCCCTCAGACTCCAGGCTGCTGCAGCCCCTGCCTTACTGCTGGCCTCATCAGGAAACCTGCAGAGGGCAATTCAAAGCACCCGGGTGCTCCAAATTCATCACGCTTTTCACTACATGATAGGGAGTGCGATCTCATACAAGTTGCATACCTACATCAAAACAAAGTGAAGAACCTTTTTCACATCAAAAAGACTACCCATTTTGTCTGACATTGCCTCCCCTTAATTACCTTCGCAACCACTCCTTGCTCTAGACCTGCATACCCACTCAGATATACAGGCTTTCAGTTGCGGGGTTTTTTAATTTAAACTTGATTTTGAGAAAGAACAAGATGAGCTCCACTGTGATAGCTCTAGAATATTACACAGCATTAATCTCAGCAGTGAGTGGGAGCAAGACACTGAGGGATGTGCAGCCTGAGAAAACTGAGGAGGCTTAGTAAGTAGCGGGAGCAGATACAAGCAGACAGCTTGGGAAGATGTTTGGAAGAGAAACACCAATATAAGAAAGGCAGACAGGAGAGAAACAACCCAGGCCACTTCCAGGGTAGACTTCCCAGTGAGAGCCAGCAACTCTGTGCTGCTGGATGTGAAATTGTTTTATGGGCTTCTCTCATTTCCAGGCTCTTGGAAAACTATTGTCTAGTGCCTGACCTAATGAGAAGTGCAACAGCTGAACACAGGGAGCACATTCAAGAAAAATTTGAAAAGCAAAAAATTAAATGCAGAGGTTGGCTTTTCCTATTTTTAGCTTGTCTGCAAGTTATCTGGAGATGCATGCAACTTATTTTGGAAGTTCCAAGAAGCAGAGGGTGTTGCCAGTTCTTGCAGTATGAAAACCCAAATGTACTGCATTTCCTGTGACAGATGATGTGCTGCAAAAGATACCTAAGTAGGCAGCATTGTTAAGGGAGGCTGGTTTGAGATGGTTGCATTAAAGCCGAAGCAAGCGCTTCTCTATGTTAAAAAGAGACACACAGAGAGAGGGGCTGAGACCAAACATATGCATAGTTCTGTGGCTGGGGTCATAGGCTGTGTAACTGCTCAGGAAGTAATGAATTAGGCTGCAGCCGTATGGGTTGGTTGCATTTCCAAACCCTCCCATAAGAGGGAGGTTGCACTCACATTGGCAAAGATAACTTGACAGCAGGAGCCTTGTTGCTGGAGGTTTACTTATGTTACAGGCAGGCTAGGTCAAAACATTGCCCAGGACCTGGGGTCTCATCCTGACACCATTAAGCATCACTCTGTTCTCTGGCCTGACCCATCAGTCTGAGCTCCTCAAAGAGCAATCCTGAAGCTTTCATTGAACTCCCACTTCCATTTGAGGTCCAGCTCACCCTGGAAGGGGAACAGCGGTCTAAGCCCAACCTGTGGCTGCCCTGAGTCTCTCCTCTGTGCCTTATTGCATGGATAGGAGGAACTCAATTTTGTTTTCCTCCGAACCACTGTTGCTCAGACTCCCACTGAGCTGCTCTTTATGGAGAGCTAACACTGGCCCTCACCAAACACAGATATGCCTGGTGCACAAAGGCTTCTTTCTTTCAGCTGCATTTACTGCTAAGGGCTCGTTAGCTCCCCAGTACATTTTCTTCTTCCTGGTCAGAGGAGGAATCCAGCCAGGGCTCCATTCCCTTGTGTGATCTCAGGGTCCTCAAGGTAAAGTCACTCCAGGAGGTCATAGCTGAGGGATTTGTATTCTATTCTGCCAGGAGGTTGCTGTATGCTGTGCTCAGGCACTAATTGCTGACAATACTGTGCATGTAACACATCTTGTTTCTAATCATGCAAACAAGTATTTTTCTAGCCTTGGCACTGGCAGCTAAAATGTGATTAAAATTCAGTGAGTTTCCCCTCTCTCCTTGGTACTGAGCAGCCCCACCAAACCTGGCCAGGGCTGCGACCCGAGCCGTAGCCTGGACGACAAATTCTGCGAAGGAAGATGCAAACCTCCGGGAACGACCTGTTTCCTTGGGAGGTCTGCGGAGCCTGTTGCATCACTTCGGCAAGGAAAAGGCAGTGCTGCCCCACAATGGACAAAAGGGATGTGATATCCCGAGGTCTCTTTCAGCACCCGATGACCAGCTTCAAGGGAGAACGAGCTGAAAAAGAGGCAGATAGGTCTCTGCTGATCCTGCCTGCAGTCTCTTGAAATGCCTTAAGTCTGTGCATTAGGGTTTCTGTTGATCGTCTGTGAGGCCAAGCAGGAATTGCTCAGCTCCTTGATGCAGACCTTGAATACGGGGGAGTTTGTTTCTCTGTTATTCCTGCCCTTCAGTGATGCAGAGGAGTGTGGCATCAGCAAGTGACAGCATGCAGAGAGGCTGGGTTGTGCTCCCAGCAGTGTGCCTGCTAATACCCGTGGGCTTTTGATGATGTGCAGGAGGAATTGTATTTTCCAGACTGGGTTGATGGAAAACATTCCCAGCTTCCCTGCCTTCCTGCCTGTCTGCCTTCCTGCCTGCCTACTTCCTTTCCTCTTGGGGAGGATGTCTTTTATTTCCTGTGATCACTGGGAATTGCCAGGAGCAAGTCCCAGGCTGCCACAAAGGACCTGAAAATGGGCAAGGCCCATGGGGCTCCCTCGTGCACTTCCTGCATGCAATATCGGTTAGACTCTCACCAGCTTTCTGCAGACTTGGGAAGTGAGGCACAGATGCCCCCATGACCCCTTGCTAGTCTCTCTGCTAGGAGGAGTCAGAGCTTGTATCCCAGGTGGATGCTAATACATTCAGGAGGGCTTGCTCCTTTGGCAGATGGTCTGCATTTCACTACATCAGAGACGCAGCTGTTAGCAGAGAGGGCAACATACATATTCAGGGCCTCCTTCAATGTCAGCCATTGCAGAGAATGTCTGCTGCTTGGCAGTAACTGCTTGAAATTCTGAGCAGCTGCTGGTAACACACCTTGACACACTCTGTGCAAGTGTGGGAGCTCCCTTGCTGGCCCCTTGAATCTCACTCCATTTATTAGAAGGGCTGATTTCTCTGATCCCTGCTCTGGGAGACTTTTCACTAGTAAGCTGGTGAAATGATGGTGAATTTACAGTTCACCAGGCTTCTAGTTTGAGCTGAGAAAACACAAAGTATTTAACAGGTAAGGGCTTGAATGCTCTGCTAATAGCTGTGAAATGGGAGTTTGTGCATGTGCAAGAAATGGTTGATACAGTTGAAGTACCATCTTTGTGATTTTGGCTTTTGTTTACTCAGGCTTCCCAGATGGTTATTTCACCTTTACCGCGTGCTGGAGGCCTGTGGTGGAGTAAGGAACCTGAGGCATGTAGTCACTTCATAAACCTAGATGCTGGTGGCATCTCATGGGTGAAGACTTTCTCAGTCTCGCTGGTGGAGATAAGTGGAATCATTGCAGTGTTGCTCTTTGAGGCTGCTCCAGACTTCTGAGCACATCAGAAACTACCAGAAGACCGTTACTGGAACTATCATAATATGGCAGTATAAATTGTTGCTGGAGCTGTTAGCTGAGATCTGGGCAAAAGCTGAACTTTTTATTTCTGCCTGAGGTTACACTCATTTGTGGGTATTATATTCCTCGGATCTAGAAAGCTGAAGGTCTTCACTGTGTCACACTGGTTTCTTCAGGGTGCTGGCTAGTTACTGCACTTCTCAAGATTACCAGGCTTGCTTTTCCAGGCAGGGGTTAGCCAGCTGCCAAGCCGTGCCAGCCAAGAAGAACACAGATGTGTTTTGTAGAACATCATGTAAGGATAAATGTACGTATGGACTGACACCCAGAAAGTCTTTCACAATAGCAGGGTCAGCTCACATTAATCAGTATTCCTGGTGTATTGTCTCACTGCAGGTTCACTATGTGGGACAGTTCTGCTACACACCACTTTGCAGCTCTGGTGGTAGATGAAGGGCCACGAGGACGATCAGGGGACTGGAGCACCTCCCGTATGAAGAGAGGCTGAGAAAGTTGGGGCTGTTCAGCCTGGAGAAGAGAAGGCTGCGTGGAGACCTCATAGCAGCCTTCCAGTATCTGAAGGGGGCCTATAGGGATGCTGGGGACGGACTCTTCATGAGGAACTGTAGTGATAGGACAAGGGGTAATGGGTTCAAACTTAAACAGGGGAAGTTTAGATTGGATATGAGGAAGAAATTCTTTACTGTAGGGGTGGTGAGGCACTGGAATGGGTTGCCCAGGGAAGTTGTGAATGCTCCATCGCTGGCAGTGTTCAAGGCTGGATTGGACATAGCCTTGGGTGGCATGGTTTAGTGGGGGGTGTCCCTGCCCCTGGCAGGGGGGTTGGAACTAGATGATCTTAAGGTCCTTTCCAACCCTAACTATTCTATGATTCTATGTGTCCAATCTTCAGCCATTGCACCAGTAAAAGGCCTGTAAGAGCTTTGATGTTAAGGGGTGGCCTCAGCATGAGTTTTGATTATTAATACTGTGCATCTATTGGGCACAGTGATCTCTACAGAGCAGTGACAGTCACAAGTCATCACCAGCTGTGGCTACCAGTGCACTGGAACTCTCCAGCAGGGAGCTGGCAGTGCTGAGTGAGGTGGCTCGGCTTAGCAGTTGTGCATTAGCATGGTGCCTTTGAGAGCACCAGTGCGACCTCAGCCAAGCATTTTCTGCATTTCCACAATAGGGTGATGGATGAGGGCTACCATTTGCTATACCTGGCGTTATCTTGTGAAACCTTTCAAGCAGGTCAGCTTGCGGATTTGAGGACTGAGAATGTCAGTGACATTTCCACTCCCCACCCAAAGTTTAGGGTTTAGTTAACAAATCCTCATCTTCCTTGATGGTAATCTGGAGTTAACACAAGCACCAGTAAGCCACCCAGTTGAACACACCATGAACTCCGATTGAATGTAGCTGACCATTCAGGAGAGCAACCTGCACTTCCAGGGGTCAGCAGCCTCAAAGGACTAAAAATCCCTGTGCATCTCCTGGTCAGTATGGAAGTTTGTGTGTCACATAAATTGAGCGCCGAATACAGGCAGAGGTGCTCAGGTTGGCCCTGTTAGATTTCTGATTCCTACCCCTAAAGCTTCAGCACTGCTTTGCCCTCAGGCTTGGTGTGCAAATGTGCTCAGACCATGCCTAACATAGGGACACCAGCACAGCAATAGCAGCTCACACGCATGGCTGCAGTGACCTTTCTCAGCCCTGCTGGAGCCTCTAGCCAGGCTACAACAGCCCAGAAATTACAGCTTCCACACAGTCAGAGGGATAGTCCAGGTCTTGCCTTGCCTAATCTAGGCTGGGAGCGTTTGGACTCATGGCTCCAACAGCACAGAGGAAGGCAATCAGCAGGGTGAGGAGGAGAATTCAGGAGAAAACATCCCTCTTTTGAAGCTAGCTGTCCTGCAAGGAGGAAGACAGGGTTTACAAAGTCTACATGGCATACAGAGTAAGGCCCTCACCAGCAGCCTCACAAGTGAAGACTGCAAGTGCACAGACCCTGACTTGCAGAATACATATACTTTTTTTTCCTCTTTTGTAAGTAAGTCAGTGACTAAGATTAAGCTCTAAAACTCACAATCACTGATTGATACTACAGCAAAAGCTGCAGAAGGTTCAGATGACTTGAATTTTACCAAATGAGGAAAACTGGCAATTTCAGGACCATCTGATATAACTCTGATGCTGGCCAAAACACAGCTTAGCTAAAGAACCAAGCTGAACCTGCCTGCAGCAGCTCTAGCCATAGCACCATACCATGTAATTTTTCCTGCCTCTCTTCTTGCAAGCTATTTATACCACCCCCTCTACATGTAGGCTGCAGCTGCTGCTGTGCCTGAGCATCTCAGGCTGAGTGAGCTGCTCTCTGGAGGATGCTGTCTTCTAGGAATCAGGACACAAAAGCCGCTGGAGTGTATTGTTCGGCATGTCCCAGTGAAACAGGAAATTCAGGACGGAGAGCAGGATGGAGGCAGCGCTTGTCACTGATCCACTTTGCTCTTTGCACAGGAAGGAGGCTGAAGCATCAGAACATGGGAAGAGCATTGATATACGCCTAGTGGGGAGTAGAATATAAAGGAAGCAGAATCTACATCTGCTTTTGAACTGCTTTTGAACAAGAAAAGCTAACTCACATTTCCTGCAAGATGGTGGAAAGCCCAGCATTCCTGGAGCACGTGCAGCTCTCAGGAGCACTCGTTAGCTGACTAATGACTATCCACACCAAATTAGTGGGAATGGACTTGAGCTGACACTGAATACTTCTGGAAATGTATTATTTTCTCACCTTTGGTTAGAGCCTTTCAGCATGTAGCTGCTGGGTGGGTTAAGCACATTTGGCGCCTCATTTCCCAGGTAGAGTGAGGCTGTCTGGGCAAAGCCCTTGCTTGCCATTTCTTTGCATAGCCACAGCACAAGGCTGTGTCCTTGCTGTTAGACCTCTGGCCATTACAAGAACATGGGCTTGTTGCACACCAGGACTATCATGTGAAGAGCACCTCTAGTGTAGGCAAGGCTTGGCACAGGTCTCTTTCAAACAAGGGTAAGATCCACCAGTGGCCTTGCTTTCTAAACGTAGCTAAGACTGCATCCCAAATACCGCGGTGTACCACACCCAGCGAAAATCCTGTTAGAAATATCTGTGAAGGCTGATACTGACAGAACTATCTCATGGGCATGGCTAGACTGCTGGGATTGTCAGTCCATTGTGTGCCACAGCCTGATGTTAGTTACTGTTGGCCTAATTTGGGCCTGTGGGGAGAGAATGATTAAAAACTGCAACCCACGATATGCAGCACTGAACATTTGGTGGTGATAATGGCCAAGAATCACAAAATAAGTCCATTTTGGGGCCAGGAGAGGAAATAGTTGTGCAATAGCATCACTTCCTATTCAAATTCTCTACAAACGGGGAATCGAGGTCCGGGATAAGAATCACAGGGTGAGGCTGATATGTGTGGAGGTATGTTGGCCATGAGAGCTGTTTGGAGTCTTCTCAGTTGTGACCTATATAATCTGTACCTCCTTTTCTCTGTAATTCTAACAAGGCTGGGAGCTATGTGTCTAGGCTACTGTTAAGACACCAGCTTACGAATTCTCATTTGCATTTCTAAGCTACAGTGAGCAAAGTCCACATTATTTCTAAACAAGAACATCCACATAAGCACGTAGTATATTTTTATCTATTTTACAGATTATCAGCATCACATTTGTAATGACTGCATTTTAACTTTCCTGAGCATCACTGTTCCCATCCAGCCTCTATTTTTCAAACTAAATGTTACAAGAGATCAGTAGCAGGCAAAGGCATCTCAGCCAGAAACAGAAAGCAAACATGCTTTTTCCTAGTGTGTTTCTTAGGGAAAGCGTGGTGCTCTGCAGCCATGACAGGGAAACTACCTCGCAAGTACATGTGGGTGACACCCAGCTGGGAACTGCCAGACCAACTAACTTGTCCCCTGTACCCTACATCACTCTGTTTTGATGAAAACAGGGAGGGGAAACAATATAGCAGGCTCTCAATAGGCATAATCCAACCTACCTAATTGCTAGCTACTTCTGAAAGGGGCTCACATCACCTTCCTACTTTCACAGCCTCTTCTGCAGTAAAATAACAACCCCAAAAGTAAAGACCATGAGCATATTGAGCTGCTTTGACTTGCCCTGTAGCCTCACACTCACCAGACATAACAGGAGCAAAGCAAATGCAGGGGCAAGGTCCTCTGCTCAACAGCAGCTGCTGTTGGTTTGGATCAGGCATAAGCTGAAGTTGCACCATAACCTGACTTGCCGTAACATGTTTTGGATAGCCCTTTCTGTTGCTGAAGCTCAGTCTTGCAGATCCTTCAGGTGAAGCCTCTAACGCAAAGGATGCAATGAAGAACATGCCAGAGTTCTCTGACAGTAGCAGATGGAAAGCACAAAGGTTTGTCTGCATCTGCCAGTGGGCCTCTCCAGGGCTTTCCATAAGCCAGAGGAGCTTGTGCCTACTCCCTTTTTTATTTTTAATCTCTGAGATGCTGGTGCTGGCTGACTCAGTGCCCATCACGAAGCAATTATGTGTTGTGATTTACTGATTCACGCGGCGCTGCCACCCCATGCAGCTCCTCTCTGGAGAGGCAGTGGCGGTGGGCAGGAGCACCTGCCCTAGAAACCTGGCTTCCTGTAGGCTGGCTACCACTGTGGGGAAGTACCCCAGAAGCAGGGCAATATGATCCACAATGAGGACTTGCTCTTGAAGCACACATGTGGGAAAAAGTGATCTTAGCCTGAGAGTGTGCAGGTCCAACGTCAGTGAAGGCAGTTGCTGGATGCTTCATTGGTTGGACCTGCCCTGCAGGTTGCAGGCTTCCCATTCCAGCACCCAGGAGTTTGTTGCCCCAAATATTTGCTTGCAAGATTAAAAATAAGAAAGAAAAAACCCCAAGCCTTCTGGAAAAAAACTTAAACCAAAAAAAACCCCTCAGTCAGATCATTCTACTCCAGATAAAGAGCTATTTTTGCAAGGCAGTCAAAAGGAAAGCAAGTTGTTATGTTTTATGGCCTCTGTTGCCCCCTCCAGTCCTACATTAGTATTTGGTGCTGTTTGGAAAACAACAATCCTGGGAAAACCTGCACTAACAGCAACCTCTGAGGCTCATTATTTGAAATACATCTGATACGAATTGGAAGCGAAAATTGGGATCAGTATTTTCTTTCCTGGCACCGCCAACTTTGTATTGGAAAACCAAAGCCTGTTTATAGAGGAGACAGCTTAATAGGAGCTGAAGTGAACTCACAGAGGAATTTTGAGTCCTCTCAAAACTTTCTGCCCGAGGTGTAAAATGCGCCTATAACCTGGTATGTTACCTGTATGTATGTAGAAAAACATGACACTTAAAAAAAGTGCAAGCATGTTCATTTCTCTTTGGCGGCAAGCCCATGGGCACACATGCTGATAAGATGTTTGTTCCTCAGCTGTACCAGTGGGAGGGACCCCCACTTTACTGTCCTTGCAGAGGAGGAGGGGCTCAGCTATAGAAACAAACAGAGAAGCACTGTCTCCACACCTTTTTAAAGCCAAATCAGTGTGATAATAACCAACAAATACTATCATTATCTTATTTACTTGACATCTGGTTCTTTTTTCAAGCCAGATAGATGGGGGGGCCTTCACTAATTTCATGCTGAGCAATGTCACTTTCTTGGGGAGGCAATTTTAGAGGCAGAGAGGGAGCCAAGAGCTAGTCGCTACTCCAGTGCGGATGGGGGGAGCAGGGTGTAGAGATTTATACCTGGAAGAAGCAGACAAAGGTGACCTCTCTGTTACAGAGATGCCTGTTTCATGTACAGACAGAAAGGAAAAGAATGCAGCACACCAGTGACACAATTGACCCTTTAATGTCCAAAATAGGTTTTTACCCTCAGTTCCTCCAAATAAGTTTTCTAAGTGAAGGCACATTTAGAAAGGCAAAAGCATTCCCCCTCCTACCTTCAGGAGCTTTGCTGTGTGCTCCTGCCATGCTTTACAGGATGCATTCGGATCGCATGTCAGATGTTGTACTCTGAAAATGTCCTGCTAAAGATGACAGTACAGTGGTGTCTGGGTGCTTGTTCGTCCCATGACTGAGTATGTAAAAGGAGCCTTTTTAAAGGATTTAGAAATTAAAAGGTAGAGTTTTCTGTCTTTGAAATAATAATTAGAGAAACCAGGTACTTGGGCTACAAAAGTGCTTTAAACTGGGAACTAGAAAGGCCAGGTGACCAGGGTGGTAGCAAACCAGCATATCAGGACCATGCATCCCTCAAACCAGAAGAACAAAGTCAGACCAACACCCACCCACCATGCACTCTTCTTCCCAGAAATGTTTGGTGTTGCATTTCTTTCCAATTCTCTTTAGGCTTGATCTCACTGTCTCACCTCTTCAAGCCACTTGCTGGTTTTGCAAGTATGAGAGACTCCCGTCATGCTTTATACAATCAGCGCTGACAGCCACACCGGCCAGAAACTGAATAGTCATTATCTATCTTCCTTATTGTCCATGAGTAGGATTCTTACCAGCTAGTTTTTTGTGATAATAATAGCTGCAGGTGGAAATGCAACACATTGCAGCATAGCCCACCAGTGCGAATTGGAAGGTAATTTGGAGATGATGAGGTTACATAGATGAAGTACTGGAGGAGTGTACTTTGCTGAAAGCATATTTTAGCATACAAGGTTTCTAACTTGATGCCAGAGGACAGAGAGGATGATCGCCAGATTGATAGTTAAGAAAAATGTCATTTTAACTGACAACTGAACAAACAAAGAATTAATGAGGTAAATCTGGAACTCCACAATACCCAGGCTTATATTGTCAGAGTACAGCAGTCTATTCAAGAAAAAATGAGTTTTCAAGGAAAATCATAGCATTTTTAAGAATAGCCTTTGATGTTTAGAATGCATATAATAAGTGACAATAGTTTTCAAAGATATAGCTGGATTAGCTCTGCTTGGACTGCTTCTTTTGTTCCTGTGATTTGCTATCAATCATGAAAGCAAAAAAAGAAAGAATTTGTGGAGTAAAAATGGTTATCTGCACCAAAATTAGACATGAACTTTAACCAATTACTTGAATGGTAAGTTTTATTAAGCACCACAGAGTCAGACCTTTTATCATGTGCAACAGACTGTTGTTACACTGTAGCACATGCTTAATACACCAAATATTAATCATTTTGAGCAGCACAAGCACACTGCAGAATAAGGGAAGTCTCTAAAACCTGCTGTTCTGGAGAAATGGATCCGATTCTGATTGAAAGGCTGGAGCTCTCAAGCTTGTGCAACTTGTCATTACAGTGATACAGTTAGAGTGCTTGGCAATACAATTTAATAACCATTTTAAACTGGTGCAGTACAGGCTGCTGTGTGGATGAGAAGTCCTGTCTTCTTTTTTGCATGTCAGTGTTTCTACTTGTGCAGTAAATCAGATGAAATAACTACCTGAAGCCATTACTAGGCTTCTACCCAAAGCTTAGGAAAACCCTGGGGCAAGGGAGCAAGGGATCAGCCCCTGATTTATCTCACTATTCATCTGGAGAGCTATTATTTCTGAGTCAGGCTGGGGCAGTAAGAGCACACATAGATCTGTGTATCCACATAGAGATTTGGTTAGCCACAAAGTCCAGAAGCAACCCTCATGCAGATGACACTGACCCACTGGCACCAAGGAGAATGCTTCCCAGGGGCAGGCTATTCACACCAGCATTGCTTGCCTCACTCCTGTGACTGAGACACCAGAGGGGTCTGACAGCAGACTGCAAAAGGCAGATCTTTCTGTGTATCAGCCACAATAGATGTAAATATTCTTGGCCTTCTTACTCAATTTAAAAACAAGGAAAAAATATAGCTGTAAAACCTAGTAGCTTTTCTTCTTAGTTGAAAACTATGTTTAAATAAGTGCTGCTGTTTAATTCATATGCTGCAAGGATTCCCACTTCTGCCTGAAAATTCCTAAACGTAGGGCCTTACAGCGATAATCCATTTTTAAAAATAGGTAGCTGGGGCTATTCCCAAGAGGAAGAAGCTTGTGGATTTACAGGTAAACTGATTCCAGTGTAAGAAAAAGGAAGCAGATATTCAAGCTCACCTGATATGCACAACAGTGATGATACTTCTCCACTAATGAAAGACAAGACACAGTTAAGATTGCCAACCTTTCCACTTTGGAAGTTTATCAAAAGAGGCCAGAACTTCAGATGAAATGAGACAAACCAAAGCTAAACTCTGTTACAGAATTCTCCTACTCTCTACGCTTGTCTGAAGCTCTCCTGAGAAAGACCACCAGCCTCAGGTCTAGGTGCAAACTGCCTTGTTAGAACAGCTTTGATATTATAATGAAAGGTGAATAAAAATGGTGAAAGAGCATGCCTGGAAAAAGTGTAACAAACTTATGTAACTGAAGCAGAAAGTCTTGCGAGGAACTGAATTAAATAAAGGGCTTGCGGTACCTTGTGGTATACCAGGTATCATACAGTTGGTGCTGAAAGACAGCAGGTGCTGTCCCAGCTCATTTATGACCTAGGACTAGAAAAGAGAGAACAGCTGGGGGGGGGGGGGGGGGCAGAGAAAACAAAAACCCCAAGGACAGTATTAAGAAAACATGCAAAACAGGGGCTTTAAACAGGAAGGAAAACTTCGATGTCTTCACAGCGAGCAAGATGACACAATTTCTATTGGTTTTTAAATAGATTTGCAAACATCACCTATTACGGGGGTTTGGTTCATTTTACAGAGAACATACAGTCCAAGCATTAAGCAGTTACAATTTTAAAGTAGTCTCAGCCTAACAGGCACATGAAATGCCAGTGGGAAAAAGCAAGAGGCAAAACTGGAGAGCTCCTTCAAGTTTACGTCTTCCGTCATTTGAAGATGCTCACTGGAGCACACAGAGCCTACATCACAGTGAGGATTGTCATGCGTTTGAGGTGAGTAAGCTCTCTGGTGAGTGACAAAGAAAAACATTTGCTGTTATTTTTCTGAATCATCTGTTATCTTGTGCTAAGCGCTTTAAAACTGCTTCTTGCGACAAATCAGGCAAATACCAAGGAGCACCCAGTCTAATGGCAAACCTGGAACTCTTCCCAGGCTCCCTATGAACCCAGTGTTGTAAACGAGCAGACATTAGACTACTGTTGCTCATGCATCCTGAACAGTCATTGCAACGAATCACACTTCACCATGCATTCCAGAGCGACTCTGGCAAATATTTGTCTACTAAACATTTGGTCCTATTGTTACTGATATGGCAGTACTCTGTTACCAGCCAACTTTTTCTTCAAGGGACATAAAGTGCAGAAGATGTTGAGGAAGAACTATGAAGACAGGTGAAGAAATAATGAAGAATAGTGTGTAAATATTTAATATGCTTTTCCTAAGCACTACCAAGGTATATGTAAATGACCATGTATTATGTAGAGGCCAAGTAATCTGGCTTCACTGAGAGCTGGAGTGGAAAGAATAAAAAAAGAGAGTTGAAGATTGAGGGAAACTTGAAATCTAAGAAAATGATACCATTGGCAAGGAATATAGCAGCTTCTTTAGACTAGCCTCAGGCCATTTCATTCTGGTGTCATTCATGTTTGAGGCCAGCCAGCCACAGGCCACACATCATAAAAATATGTTCACAAGCAATCTATTTCCCCCCTGGGTTCTTAACCAGGACACAGGAGAGCTTCCATTTAAAAATCATTTTATTATTAACATAATCTTCCCATTTAGCCAAGTGTGGGTCACATATAAGGAATGTCGGTAAATATTCCATTTGAGGCTTCTTTTTACATATTTCCATTGATAAATAAACTCTGAATTCACATAAAAAAGTTAAACTTAAATAACTAATATATTTTTTGTAACAGGCATACATTGGTAAAATATAAATATTCTTGTACTCAGCTTTTGCTCTAAATAGAGATAACAATTAGCCACACACCACAGTTATTAACAACTGAAAACAAGAACTCAACTGATTTGCTGGCCTGGACTAAAATAGAGATGGAAACAGAAAATTCATATTTTGACTTTGGGCCAAAAGAGGTTGAGAGGCAGGAAGAGAACAGCTTTATTAACAGCCTTGTTAAAAATAGTCTGCTCTGCCACTGAATTTTAACTTATTCTACATTTGGTAGTTGATTCCATTATAACTTTATGTAACACTCAAGTATCACTAACAAAATATGGCACATCATAAATGAATAATATAACAATGTTTTAAAACTATCAGGGCAAAAACATAAGCGATATGAGTGATTTGGTTCTGGCTAGTCATTTTGATCTCTCAGTCTAACGTTAATATATTGTATCACGTCACTGTTTTGGCCACTTTCCTGCAAAAGACCGGAGTTTGTTACCTGTAGCTCCAAAGTTTTTCAAACTAACCAGTTACCAGGCAGCTTGATACACTGAGTTTCCCCACCCAGAAGTCGGACCAAGATCTGTTGATCAAGGTGCCCTGTCAAAGGACTCTGGGAATAATGGTAAAAGGGACCACAGGACTGCTAGCTTCAAGCTCTAGTGCCGTCAGGAAGCATTCGGTTGCGGCATCATCATTGCCTTGAGCCTGCAGCACCTCTCCCAGGCCATTCCAGACCTCGTGGGCTGTGGAGTTCACCTGGACGGCATCTCTGAGAATCTTCTCTGCCAAGCTATAGCGCCCCAGCTGGTGAAGTATCAGGGCCTGCAAGAAAGCAAAGGAAAAATGACTGAGATTGGCCATTAGGAGTTTCCAGAAGCTCAAATGATATGTCACAACATAAATAATCATAGGTAGCTCTTGGGTTCAAAGTGTTACAGACTATATAATGATTTTTATTTTTTAGTTTTTTATTAGAGAAATAACCTGAAGCAGGACTGGAGCAGGCTACTGCACACCAACAAGGAGTCAAGCGGCCTTGCATAGGAAACAAAGACACAGAAATGAAAAAAACCTGAGTTGAACAACAAAACCCCACCCAACCACCAAAAATCAGTAAGTACTTGAGCTTCCCATGTGAGAAGGCATACTAAAGTGTGTCTTGAAGTGTTTGTGTCCTGCCTGCACGTCTCAGCACCCAGCTCATGTCTTATAACATCTGAGATTGTACACGTGGCATCATCAGCTCTCAAGGATTACAGTAATGGAACCAAGTGGGCAACACCCATGGTATTTGATTTAACCTCCGGAACAGGAAATGTGCTGGGACTAATACTGCACCAGCAGTGCATAGAGATCCAGCAGGCAGATAACTTCCTAAGGAGCTTCCTAGACACAGATTCTTTGTCTTCCTCTGTGGGATGGGATCCAATTCAACACCACACAATCCAAGAGGATGTCCAAACCCGCTAGGATATGGGCTGAATGAGGCAGTAGAAATCTCCATCCAGCATATTCAGCTAAGTGGAATGATTCTGTGAGAAAGCTTTTTTCCAGGATTATAATAATCTTAATGAGGTCATGCATTTTTACCTTGTGATTCCATACTGCAAAATGCTTATAGACCAAAAATCTTTGTTTTCCAGAGAGTTTTGATTATATGCTTACAGATTCCCTCTCAGCCCCCACTCCTTGGAACATTTCTCTCTGTACATCTGTCCCTCAAATCCTTATCAACCTAAGCACCGATGATTAGAAACTAGTGAAATTCTATGCAACCCCTGAATTATTCACCATATGTTACTGGAATTCTGCCCACCAGCCTGACTTTCAGCATGGACTGACTGCTAACTCCATCCCATAGAGAAAGAAAGCAGACCACTATAAGACTATGAAGAATCATAGAACAGTTAGGGTTGGAAAGGACCTTATGATCATCCAGTTCCAACCTGCCTGTCATGGGCAGGGACACCTCCCACTAAACCATGTCACTCCAGGCTCTGTCCAATCCAGCCTTGAACACTGCCAGCGATGGAGCAGTCACAGCTTCCTTGGGCAACCCACTCCAGTGCCTCACCACCTTTACAGTAAAGAACTTCCTCCTTGTATCTAATCTAAACTTCCCTGTTTAAGTTTAACCTGTCACCCCTTGTCCTATCACTACAGACCCTAATGAAGAATCCCTCCCCCGCATCCTGATAGGCCCCATTCAGATATTGGAAGGCTGCTATGAGGTCTCCACGCAGCCTTCTCTTCTCCAGGCTGAACAGCCCCAACTTTCTCAGCGTATCTTCATACGGGAGGTGCTCCAGTCCTCTCATCATCCTCGTCACCCTCCTTTGGACTTGTTCCAACAGTTCCATGTCCTTTTTATGTTGAGGACACCAGAACTGCACACAATGCTCCAAGTGAGGTCTCACGAGAGCAGAGTGGAGGGGTAGGATCACCTCCTTTGACCTGCTGGTCACGCTTCTTTTGATGCAGCCCAGGATACGGTTGGCTTTCTGGGTTGTGAGCGCACACTGCCGGCTCACGTTAAGTTTCCTATCAGCCAGCACCCCCAAGTCCTTCTCTGCAGGAGTGCTCTGAATCTCTCCTCTGCCCAACCTGTAGCTGTGCTAGGGATTGTCCTGTGCCAGGGAGTGCCCAGGCGTAGGACCTGGCACTTCACTTTGTTGAACTTCATGAGGTTGGCATCAGCCCACCTCACAAGTGTGTCAAGGTCCCTCTGGATGGCATTCCTTCCCTCCAGCATATCAACCGAACCACACAGCTTGGTGTCATCAGCAAACTTGCTGAGGGCATGCTCAATCCCACTGTCCATGTTGCCAACAAAGATGCTGAACAAGCTGGTCCCAACACTGAACCCTGAGGGATACCACTCGTTACTGGTCTCCAGCTGGACGCTGAGCCATTGAGCACAACTCTTTGCATGCGACCATCCAGCCAGTTCTTTATCCACAAAGTGGTACATCCATAAAATTGATGTCTCTCCAATTTAGAGACAAGGATGTCATGTGGGACAGTGTGAATGCTTTGTACAAGTCCAGGTAGATGATGTCAACCATTCTACCCCTGTCCATCAGTTCTGTAGACCCATTATAGAAGGCCACTAAATTTGTCAGGCACGATTTCCCCTTAGTGAAGCCAAGCAGATGTTCTCACATAAGGGCTTTTCCGATTCTGGATTTTTTTTGAGCTGTCAAGTGAGTCAGCATTTCCAGAGCAAGTTAACAGTACTTCCAATCCAAAAATCAGGTAACTTCCAGGGTCACTGATTTTTCCCTGCAGGAAAGTGATAGTCAGTGACTAGTAGGTATCAGATGTGAAACTACAAAAAATGAAGCAATGAAGTGGAATATATAAAGGTGGTGTGGCTGCATGTACCTAACCTTAGTAAAATTAAAATGTTCTTAATTTTTGAGACAAGATTCTCCAATTAATTTTCAAAAATCTTTTTTTTCCTGCATGCATTTGTATATTTTATACTAATTAAACATGAGTTCTCTGAATATTAGTACTACTTTTTTTTTCTGCAAATATGCCAGTCTGTTTTCCCCTTCTGCTAAAGATACAAGCTGTTCTTTTCAAGTTTAGAGGAAACAACCAAATTTTGCAGACATAAGCTTGTTGATGGAAACAGAAACACGTTATGTCACATCTGCCCTATTCTGTACAGAAAAAAGTGCAGCTGAGATTTTCCAGGTGATAGAACTAGAGCAAATACAAGCTGTTTGTTTGCTGTTACATTTTTCTAAGACTATAAGCCATTTAGCACTAGTGAAGGAACCAGTCTTGCATGAGCAATCAGGTCCCATCCTGTACCCTCATGCTTTGAGGGCACAGCTTCTTAGAGCGAGAGTCTCTCAAAAGTCAAGTCTTTCACTGGTGTCTCGGGCTTGGATGGCATGAAGACTCCTGCCTTGGGTAGCAGCACTAGGGCAACGAGCTTTGCTTCCCAAGAACCAATGGAGAGAAAATGGGATCTGTTTGATACAGAGCGTCAAAAGGACAGTGATATTTGACCACTTTAGGCTGTGGGCTGAGTTCAAAAAGCAATCTAGAGAAAGAAGCCATAATACCCTCTGATTCATTAACTCTCTCAGAATGGTGGTCAGATGTCACGTATTTTGAGTGTCTAGTTTGTAATTTCCTTCCTGGAAGACTTCATTAACATTTTGAGACATAGAACATCTAAAACTGTTTTCAGTCCTTGCCTGACTTTGTTCTATTAAGCATTACACTACAAACCACAGGTAGACGGAGCAGGCATGCCTATTGAACAGCAACATCCTTCAGTGACCTCACACCATCACCCATTCAAGAAAACTGACCTCCAGTTTACCAGCTGTCAGCATATATGTGATCTTTGTACTGGACCCTTCAGGAAAAACAAAACAAAAAAACCCCAACCATTAAAAAACAAAACATAAAAGAAAAAATCCCTACATTCCACCCCCTCCCGAACAAAACTCCTCTAAGATTTCCCAGAAATCAATACAGATTATCCTAGTCCTTCACTGCTTATTTTCCTTTGCTTCCTAACTGGAAACAAAATCTCAAAGCTACCAGTTCTGGTGTTCACCTATTTAGCAGCAGACGCACAGACAACATTTATCTGCAGAATAATGTTAAGTCTTCCACTTTATGGGCTGGATATGGGCTTGAACAACACATCAACTCTGCAGAAACACAGAGGGGTACTTAAGTGACATATGGCTCACACCTTCAGACTTGCCATGTTAATTTAAATTAAAGGGAATGCCTTTTTTGCATATCCTCCTTATAAACAGGAAAGCAAACTTTAAAAGAAAAAAAAATAGGGAACTTAGAACATAAATCAATTAGGAAAACTACTTTATTATCATTTGAGTAAATAATAAGAAATGTTAGTAGGAAAATATCCACTCTACAAGAGATGATGAAAACAGTAAGTTCCTAAAGAATCACACAAATCTAAGGCAATCTATTTGTACTTTGTACATTTTTAAAACACCACAGTACTTGACAAAGGTGTTTAAGACAACTGTTGGCATCCTGCTAGGATAATCTCCACTAGTTCTTTCACATAAAGACCAACAAATTTATGCCATTTGCTTCTAACTGTTATAAAAGCCTCTAAGGTGTGTTGGCCTCTTCATTCTGCAGCACAGTACAAGTTTTGTTTATTACTTTACAATGTGTTTGGTTTACTGAGAATTTTGGGGTTCTTTTGGGGTTGTTTTAGTTTTGGGTTTTTTTTTTGGCAAAGCACTGATTTCCCCTAAATGTGTTATGACTTCCAGCTTTAGTCTGTTCAGGATGTCTTTATGTTGTGAACTCTCTCAGCAAATCTTACTTTTCTTTTAGCCAGTTCTACATTGCAGAGGTTCATTTTATAACTCAAAAAGTTCTAGTAGAAAGCTCTAATCAGAAGTGGCACAGGCAGAAAGTTAAGAGAATCTCTGAAGAGACTTTTTTGTGCCATCATCACAAGAAGTAAAAGCAGTGCTTCATCTCTCTGACTCACTGATATTTATACCAGTCTCTTTGCAGTACTCATTGACGTGTGGAGTTCAGATGCTTTCTGCTCAAGGAAAGGTCAACAGCCCTTTTACAGTGCCCAGGCCATTGTCAGGGCACAGCTGCGAGTAATATGGAGTTTTCAATTTTGACAGAATACAGGGGCTGGCTTTCTGAAAAGAGTATGCCTGTGTGCTGCCTGCGATAGGAAGGTTCTGTAGTCACTACAAGCAAGGTTCTACATAAGCTTCACATCAGAACAGAACAGAAACCTCTAGGAATTAATAAAAAGAGGGGGAAAGTGCTTCCAGCTTTCTTCTCTACCACAGGTTATTTTCAATGTCTTGATGATTCTTTCCTCATTCAGTCTGGAGTCACATTTCTTCCTGCAGTTGGGCAGTGATTTTACATGTTTCCTTGCTCAACCATCACCCTTACACTCCATTTTATATTGCCCCACATACAAACTGCTATTCTTTGCTTATTTTGCCAAAGCATCTGCCCAAGGATTATTTTTATAATGCCAAGCCAAGCAGGGCCCAACCCCTGACTGAAGGCCCTTGGCACTGTTGTCAAAACAGAAGTAATTTGTTATTTATTACTCAATATCTCCTAGGTACCTACACAAATACAGCCCAGAAAAACAGCTATTGAGTCTGAACAGACAGATATATCTTACTGTACCATCCAAAACAGTTGATTGAATAACCTTCATTTATACTTAGCTTGCATGAGTTAAGGAACAGGGATTATATCTTCTGTATTTTGCATACTGTCTTGGGACAAATCATGTTTAGTGTTTAAATTAATAACACATCACAAGAATTATGAGAGTAATGATAGAATTGGAAAACAAAAAGAAGATACAATATAGAAAGCAACAGGCTGATCATGAGAATCAGGAAAACAGAAATATGGCAGAAGTCAGTAAACCAAAGTGGAAAATACCACAATGGTAACACAGTTCTGCAGCACGGTAGAAGCCTGTCAACCAAGCAGCTTGGGGCAAAGACTTGGGTATATGAGGCAACTACAGAATGACAGCGTGAAAAGGTGCCAGTGTGAAAGACTAGAAGTCAAGTGACGTAAGAAGAAGTTTCCAAAAGGGAGGAAGACAACAAAGACTTTAGCAGCTGTGCTGTACATAGCTACAGCAGGGCCTCCTCATGGCACCTTCTGTAGTCTCCTCTGTTCAATACAGGTCATTCAAACTGGAACAGAAAATTACTATTGAGATGATCAATAAAAAAATCCTAATTTACAACAGGAAACTAACAGACTTAGTTTGTTTAATCTAGCAAATCAAAAACTGAGAGGAGATGAACTTACTTGCTACAAAAACAGTAGAGAGATTAGAATAGAGAAAACCTATTTTCGTTAGAGAATAATGTTGGCACAAGAATACATGCGTATAAACTGGCTGTAAGTTTACAAAAAAAAAAAAAAAGGGTGAAAACATTCCTGGCAATTGGAGCAGAGAGATTTTGGCACAGCCTAGCAGGGTGCAAAACAGTGTTAAGACCAAGTCCTACAGGAAAAGCTTGAATGCTTTGATGGTTATGAGGAGATTTGTCTAAAGGGTCCAGGGAGCTTCCACTACTCCTGTTCCAATACCAGGTTCTCCCTCAACTGCATTGAGAGTGATAATATTTTCAGGCCTATATAATATTACTACTTGATGCTTCTGTTGCAAGAACAACTTTCTTTTGATTCCTTGGGTTACACTAAAGAAACGGGGGCAGAGAAATGTCCAACTAATGAATAAAAAGATTAAAAAGCAAAATTATGGTAGGTATCCAGCTTATTTCTGGCAAAAAAACCCCAACAACTAGCATAACAAAATTAATGGATTTGGAAATCTTCAAATCTACAAGGCCTTTTTTAAAAAAGCAAACAAGCCAATCTCTCACCATATTCAAAGTCTTTTGGGCACAAAAAGATGCATAATGGAATTTTCAAATGCATTAAGATATCATGTTTAATCAGAATTCACTTCAAGAGGACCTAAATCCTTACTCCACCTAGGAAACATTCAATATGCCATTACATCTCTATTTGTATCCGAGATAAACAAGATATTTTAAAAATTTGATCTATGGTGATGGCACAATAAAACCAGTAATTACAATTAATACCTTTGTCAATAAGCCAGAATTATATTTTGCTATGTATTGGACATGTCAAAATTATATTTTGGCATAGTTATTTTTCCTTTCTACATGTTATTTTTCATTAGCTACAGGTAAGCATTTTAAAAAAGAAAACATTCAAAAGAATCCTAATTTCCAAATGCAGCTTTACATAGTCTCCAATAACCCTCAGTTAGCAAATGCTTCATTATTTATTAATAAAACATCTTTGTTGGTGACATGGAGAGTGGGATTGAGTGTGCCCTCAGCAAGTTTGCTGATGACACCAAGCTGTGTGGTTTGGTTGATATGCTGGAGGGAAGGAATGCCATTCAGAGGGACCTTGACACGCTTGTGAGGTGGGCTGATGCCAACCTGATGAAGTTTAACCATGCCAAGTGCAAGATTCTACACCTGGGTCAGAGCAATCCCAGGCACAGCTACAGGTTGGGCAGAGAAGAGATTCAGAGCAGCCCTGCAGAGAAGGACTTGGGGGTGTTGGTCAATGAGAAAATGAACATGAGCCAGCAGTGTGCGCTCGCAGCCCAGAAAGCCATCCGTATCCTGGGCTGCATCAAAAGGAGCGTGACCAGCAGGTTGAGGGAGGTGATCCTGCCCCTCTACTCTGCTCTTGTGAGACCTCACTTGGAGTACTGTTGCGTACAGCTCTGGTGTCCTCAACATAAAAAGGACATGGAACTGTTGGAACAAGTCCAGAGGAGGGCCATGAGGATGATCAGGAGACTGGAGCACCTCCTATAGGAAGACAGGCTGAGAAAGTTGTGGCTGTTCAGCCTGTGGGAGAGAAGGCTGCGTGGAGGCCTCATAGCAGCCTTCCAGTATCTGAATGGGGCCTATCAGGATGCTGGGGAGGGACTCTTCATTAGGGACTGTAGTGAGAGGACAAGGGGTAACGGGTTCAAACTTAAACAGGGGAAGTTTAGACTGGATATGAGGAAGAAGTTGTTTACCGTAAGGGTGGTGAGGCACTGGAATGGGTTGCCCAGGGAAGTTGTGAATGCTCCATCGCTGGCAGCGTCCAAGGCCGGGTTGGACATAGCCTTGGGTGGCATGGTTTAGTGGGAGGTGTCCCTGCCCCTGGCAGGGGGGTTGGTTGTAGATATCTTAAGGTCCTTTCCAACCCTAACTATTCTATGATTCTATGAAAATGTAATCTCTCAGAATCTGAACAACATGATACAGTAAGCAATTGTATAAAGCCATAAATGCTTAAATGAGTGTGTAGCACAGCCTTCACTGAAAAGAAATCTTTTCTGCAACAGGCTTTCCCTCTTTTCAAATTAACATGTCATAATTATTAACCAAAAAGTCAATGGAAAACACACATCTAGAAAAATAAACATGGGACAGAAATGGAAAAGTACTTGAATAACTAATTTCTGATATTGAAAGCATGATAAAACCTCTCCATTTAGAGGAGTCCAGGAAGGTAATTTTTTTTTTTTAGGTGCTTTCAGACAAATGAGAAGTTAATGTTCTAATTTTTTTCCAGAGAATGAACTTTTAAAAAATTAAAGCTGCAACTGTCACCCAATTGTATGTCTCACCAGCCCAGAGCTTTATTGTGCCAAACAAGATTTGCAATAACTTCCCCAAAAAAAGAGGTAACACTATAAAGACCCCTGTAATTTCTTCAGTGTGACTAAAAACTTTCTGCTCATGAGGTGGTTTTCTGAAGCTTTAACTGTCTGAATATTCTCCAACCCCTCCTAAAAAAATAAACAGTTCTCAGTCTCAACAGAAGCACCACTTGAGATTTTTACCTTTATTCATTTGCTTTCAAGCAGAACAATTTAATTTTCTCTAAGAAATATATATATTATAGGCTGGAGATAATATCAAAACCAACATAAATGAGTACAATTGATTTCAAAGTGGAAAAAATATAATGGGAACTTGAACCATGAGTGCATTTGCACTTTTACTTTCTTCAGGGGATGTTGAGCTCTCGGCACGGAATTCTCATAACCCTGCAAAGAAATAAACTGGCAACTGGGAGAAGTGGATAGTATGAGAAGAAGGAATGTGGCTGACCTAACATGCAAAAAAGTGTCAGAGACACTCACCATGTTAAAAAATTGCAGCCTGTTGATCTGCAAAAGACTCAGCAATGGAGATTTGATACTTGAGATTGAGATACTAATATTAATTTTTTCCTAGCAGGTCTACTACATGACCGGTAGAGCTTCTGAATTTGTATAATGCACACCTTTTTTAGCTAAAAAATATACCAGAGCTAAAAGTTCCCCTTGCAAAAACAAGAGCTATAAGAAAACATTATAAGCATACAAAAATAAAAAATGGACTGATCTTGTTTTTAATGATGAGAGCAGGGGGACAGAACAACAATAGAAACACTACTTGCCTGGTTCACTGATGATGTGCTCAAGCCAAATAAGCTAGCAGCTGCAAATGTATAATTGGACATAGAGCTAATATGGATGTGGTAAATACTGGGTTTTCTTAAGTTACAATAAAAAGGCCTAAAGAACTCACTACCTCCAACTCCCCAGTAACTTTCCCAGTTCCTATTTTATTTTTTTTAAACAAGTACCAACCCGCCTAAAAGAGAATCAACTTTCAACAGCGGTATACAGAAAGATGTGATAGAACATCCCATCTTATCTAAAAAACTTGAAAATCAAGGATTATGACCATAACCAGTTATGAAGCTTAATATGCAATGTATGCATTGCAAATCCATACACACTGTAATTTTAGCATCTCAAAACTGCCCCTTGTTACATGCTGCTTTTACATCCTACTTTGCATGTGTTAAGGTGGTTGCTATTTTCAAAAGCAAATCTATCAAACTTGAAGGTTTACCAGAGACGTGACACTGTTATGCTATAATAACGAAACAGAAGTGCTAGAAAGGCAAATAAGAATTTATCATGACATATGGAAAAACAAGTAAAATTCTAGAGCTGATATTTCCCATCCTCTGTGATAAAAATACTTATTTTAAATGTATTCTGTAATCAATATTTTACACTTACGTAAAGTGAAGTAACACATCATTTATATACTATGCTGTCCTATTTTTGTTTTAGCTGATGAATTTGTGTTGAAACATGTCCCTCTAATGGAAGTATGACTTTGCACAATAAATCATTTATGAACTCCTTCTTTCAAATGCATATATACCGAGAACAGTTGCATGTTTAGTCATTGTAAGTAACTATTCTTCCCAAGTGAGAAAAAATTGTGACATGGTACATCGGTTCAAAATAAGCCATTCCATAAAAAAAAAAAAAAAAAAAGAGTAACCATAATTCTATGCCTGTAATTACAGACACAGATGCATTTTAATGCAAGGATTTTGAAGGGTGTTCATATTATAAGGCTTAAAACCAACTGGATTGACTACCAACATTTATAAGTAAAGATAATTTTCTGTAAAAGAAAGAAATCCATATTTTTTTTAATTGGAAAAGAAACTGCATGTATGTAACTTGTTTCCAAAATGCAGAATACAAACCGACTTATCTTGCTTTCTCTAATAATACAACTCTTTTGAATTGTAAAAAGTGTGTTTCTTCAAATATTTTCACAATAAAACTTCCTAGCAGCTCAGTATGGATTTTTTTAAATGAGGACAACCAGCTAATAATACTACAGCTGATCACTCACTAAACCAAACCAAAGCAACTGAGAGGTAGTGACCTTGGCAGGGGGGTTGGGATAGATGATCTTCAGAGGTTCTTTCCAACCCTAACAATACTGTGATTCTGTGATGGATGAATACGAATCAGCACCTGCAAGTGAGAAAAAAGCCAGTGCTTTTGTTCATTGCCCGTCCCAAACCACTGTCTGTTCTACGTGTCCCTTCCTGCCTGTTCCCCCACTTGCCTCCTTCACTCCCAGCACACCCTGAAAGGGAGCGTTGTGCCCTGTGTCATTGCTGAAGCAAGCTCCCAGCCCCAGTTTGTTATTTCTTTACCCTTCCCCCAATGCCAACATACCCCCTGAGGTATCCAATTGCTTCCCCTGCTGCAAAACACTTGTTGCTAGGAGAAAACCTAGTGCTTGGCAACAGATTTTTAAAACAACAACTTTGGCTTTGTTACTCACTGAACTTTACATTGCCAGCATGAAATAACGAACCCGTGTCCTTGTTAGCGCATCTGTGTATTTATAACCCCTTGAAAATGACTGACCCCTTACAACAGGGATGTGCTCACCTTTTAGTTTGTTACTGTTCACAGCTGATAATGCAGAAAGGTTCAAAACAAAAGTATTGGGTTTTTTTTAAACTGTTGATTGTAGCCTTCCACTGAGAAGGAAGCTCCTGGGCAGGAGGTGTCCTGTTAGGACAACATGATCTTGCAATAGCCTGCTGTAATTTTGATTTACACTTTATGTGAACATTCTAACTGCTTATAAAAACATTCCGTGACCATCACACTATATTGTGAGAACTAATTTGACTAGCAAGTATGTTGGAAACAAAACACCTTACTAATGGAGTGAAACAGCAAGTGACTTCAGAGATTATCTAACTTTTTCTCTCCATCTGAAAATTACAAGGCCCCGTTTTTCATTAATGACAGTTTTTCCTAAAAAATCGCAATGAACATACTAGTGGCTGCTGCAAACAGTAATTAGAAAAATTGATCAAATGCTCTGATGAAGAAATCAATCTGAAGTCAGGGGAATAGCTTCTGCATCAAAGAAAAATCAGAGTCGTAGATCCAATACTAGGGTCTGTGGTTCAAATTTGTAACTAGTAGAACTGTTAGGCTTCAAACTAAGTACTTAGGAGATCTTTAGCTAGATTGTCACTAGTGAAAACGTGCACTTGTAGTCCATACTTATACACGTTCAATGCTACACAAACTAGAACTTGTCTGAACTTCTGAGACTATGGAAAAGGAATCAGAAGTGAATGAGGCTCTTCTGAAGTACCTTTTCTGCATTTATGCATGTGCATTTCTCTCAGATATTCTGGCAAATGCTGTACTAAATATTCAGAGCTAAAACGGCAGTATAAAAGATGACCAGTACTTTCATTACTAAAATAAAACAGAAATTCAAAGATTAAAGCACGTTATTCACATTTTTATTCCTTCTGCCCTTAGCCAAAGAGACTTTTGCATATATATACATATTCTATAACTACAGTTAATGCCACTGTTTCAGAAGTGTTGACACAACAGCAGCACATTCTACACTGGCATTGCAGTAACCTCTAAGAAGAGGAGGTTATTTTTAATATAGGATTAATAACTATATTTTTATAGCATCCCAGGAAACAGACCATTTCCTCTCCCAAAAAGCAGATGTGAACTGCCATCTGCTCCTCAGCCTCAACACAGTACAATGGGAAAAGCCATCTTCACAGAAGTTTGCAGAAACCTCCCTCCATGAGAGAGAATGCACCCTCTTTCTCCCCTCCCCAGACTCTTAAATGAAAGGCAGAAGTTGTAGGTAGCCTGCTAACCTGTCAGTCTGACAGGACAGCTGCCAGCAGGCCTGTCTTGAAGGGAAGGCTATTTTGAGCATGAAGTGAAGACACACACCCTCCCATCTGTGCACCATCAGGCAGAGATCAGAAGTGCCAAATCCTAACCCTTGGTTAAGAAAGGACTTTCAGCACTTTCAGAAAAATAAAATCAAACAAAACACTTCTTTATATACCAATTTAGCTTTCACAAAACTTGAAGTTAAATATAATGAAAACTAAGGAAAAAAGCTGTGGACAATTAAAGAGAGAAACTCAAACAGCAATATTTGAAAAATCATGGCAGCCAGGTGAAGCTCCTGATGACTGGAAAAAGGGTAATATAACCCCTATTTTCAAGAAGGGGAACTTGGAAGACCAGGGAACTACAGTCCAGGCTCACCTCTGTGCCTGGCAGTATCATGGAGCAGATTCTCCTGGAAACCATGCTAAAGCACATGAAGAACAACAAGATGGTTGGCGACGGTCAATATGGTTTCACTAAGGGGAAATCCTGTCTGATCAATTTGGTGACCTTCTATGATAGGGCTACAGAACTGATGGACAGGGGTAGAATGGTTGACATCATCTACCTGGACTTGTGCAAAGCGTTCGACACTGTCCCACACATCCTTGTCTCCAGACTGGAGAGACACAATTTGATGGATGGACCACTTGGTGGATAAAGAAGTGGCTGGAAGGCCACATGCAGAGAGTTGCAGTCAACAGCTCAATGTCCAGCTGGAGATGAGTAACGAGTGGTGTCCCTCAGGGGTTGGTGTTGGGATGGCTCCTGTTCAACATTGTTGGCGACATGGCCAGTGGGATTGAGTGCACCCTCAGCCAGTTTGCCGATGACACCAAGCTGTGCGACTCAGTTAATACACTGGAGAGAAGGAATGCCATGCCTTGACACCCTTAAGAGGTGGGTCAATGCCAACCTTATGAAGTATGACCATGCCAAGTGCAAGGTCATACACCTGGGTCGGAGCAATCCTAGGCACAGCTACAGGTTGGGCAGAGAAGAGATTCAGAGCAGCCCTGTGGAGAAGGACTTGGGGCTGTTGGTCAATGAGAAAATGAACATGAGCCGGCAGTGTGTGCTCACAACCCAGAAAGCCAACCATATCCTGGGCTGCATCAAAAGCAGTGTGACCAGCACACCAAAAGGAGGTGATCCTGCCCCTCCACTCTGCTCTTGTGAGACCTCACTTGGAGTATTGTGTGAAGTTCTCATGTCCTCAACATAAATAGAACATGGAGCTGTTGTAGCAAGTTCAGAGGAGGGCCATGAGGATGATAAGGAGGCTACCGTGCCTCTTGTACAAAGACAAGCTGAGAAAGTTGGGTCTACTCAGCCTGGAGAAGAGAAGGCTGTGGGGAGACCTCATAGCAGCCTTCCAGTATCTGAATGGGACCTACAAGGATGCCAAAGAGGGACTCTTCATCAGGACCTGTAGCAACAGGACAATGGGTAATAAGTTTAAACTTTAACAAGGGAAGTTCAGGTTAGATGTAAGGAGGAAGATCTTTACTGTGCGGGTGGTAAGGCACTGGAACAGGTTGCAGAAAGAAGTGGTAAATGCTCCATTCCTGGCAGTACTAAAGGCCAGGCTGGACAGAGCCTTGGGTGATGTGGTCTAGTGTGAGGCGCTCCTGCCCATGGCAAGTGGATGGAACTAGATGATTTTAAGGTCCTTTCCAACCATAACTATTCTATGAATCTACAGTTTTGGAAAACAAAACAAAACCAAACCAAGCCAACATTAAAAATAATTTACACCCCTCCCTTAAATTAATGTAACCCCCCTAACATTAAATTAAATCAGATTTTTCTAATACTGATCTGGAAGCAAACAGATAAATAAAATCAAGTATCACCTACTTTTTATAACTGAACTCCATATAAGCCTATCAGGTTTTCTCACAACTATGTTTTTGGGAATCATTGTTAATTCTTTATTTAAAACTTGTAAAAAATAAGGTATTTTCCATTTAATTAACATCAGTTCAGAAGAGCCCTCATAGGTGATTCATTTTGCTCCCTTGCTGTTACAGAAAACCTTAGCACAGGATTTCTTGTTCCACAGTGTTTAGACTGTAAGTGCTAGGAATCTCTCCAAATCATCTACCCAAGTTTTTCCCTAGCCAGTTTGTTTTCATTTGTTCCAGTGCCAATGTCACCTAGACTTTTTTGATTATGCATATTCCTCTCATGTCTACAAGGAGCATATATTATTATTAAAGTTTCCTGCTCCTCCCAGGAAATGCTCCAGAGACTTGCCAGTGCTACAGTTCAGTCACCTCAGTGTTCACTGTGTATAAAGATAACACTGACGGAAAGCTACAGGCCAGTTTTGTCATCCAGTCACTTTACTTGGGATTACAAGAGAATCACAGGGCCAGCCCAGAAGGATTCCCCAAGTGAAACCTATGCTTTAGTTCACACTGAGGGCATATGTGCCCTACTGTCCAGACTAAACTGGCTTTACTGGGCATGGCAGTCTCCATATTCCGGGGACATGAAGCAACCAGCAGAGCATGAACGCCACCATCTCCCATAAGGGAAGGAGAAATCTGTAAGCTTACAAGATTAATGGTGAGACTGCACTGTTGACAAGATGATAGCATTGATAACTGCAACAACATGATATCTTCCTTTGGGCCCAGCCAACTCATAAACAATGAAGATGCAGCTCTTGTAAAAAAATGGAGATATAGCTCAGATCAAATACTATCTCAGCTTTTTTTCCTCCCCTGTCATTTCTATACCCATTCTTGCTCTTGCATTTTGTATTTGTTAAAATCATCATATTTCTTTTTCTGAAGGGTCTGCAAGTCTTACTTTTTTTAATTAAACTGGCACCTTGCTCCTGCAACTGCTCTTCCCAAGTAGAGGTGGCATATTAACTACCCTATAGCCTTCTGTTAACTTAGGTTTCACTAAATATTACTGGACTAACGAGATTTGCTATTTCATCTACTAGTTCTTCCATAATTGTGGCAAATTGCCCCATATTCTTCCACCAGCATGCCCTTGACACCATTTCCATAACTGCATTTCCACTACTAATTTCACCTTTGCCATCCACAATAAACATTAAATTCCTGCTACAGATTGAGGCAAAACATGAGTTTAATGTGGTTATGGTTTAAAATGGTTACCCATCACTGTACTGAATGACACAGCATGTTAAATCATATGCTGTGGTTGGTTTATGGCTCATGAATTCCAACTTCCAAACTGTATAATAAATTAGTGCATAATGTGGGAATACGCAGAGAAAGCATAATTCCAAATGCCATTTCTCTCTCAGTCCTTGCCTTTGGCTTACTATTGTCAGCTGACAAGCAGCTGAAGCAGATTTGAATCCTGCTTCCCAGAATGTCAGAATCTTGTCCATTTCAGTCACTTTCTAGTTCACTGGAGCACAGTTGGCAGCAAGAACACAAGGATGTCAGAAAAGGCACTCCCACACAAAGCTGGGATTTGATCAGAATGAGCAAACTGGGAAGTTAATGCTCACTGAGTGAAGAGCTGAAATGCAGTGGCAGCTTCCACTTTCAAGGGTAAGAACTGCAGAAACAGCATGGGTTTGGCGTGGAAGGTGAGAATTCTGGAATGTAAGGTGGTGGTGGAGTCTGCAGCACAATACAAACATTTTTGACCAGCTATTGTGCTAAACACTCATGGATTTTATCTTCAGCAAAAATATTCAGATATAAATGTATAAAATCTAATGCACATGACAGAAAAACTGCACCTACTAAAAAAACCTCTTCCAATTTTAAGAAGCTTAGGGTTTGATTCTGCAGTAATGAGATGAGTTTGGATGCCCAGGCTAAAGCTACATCATTTATTTTCAACAAAGATCACCAGCTGCTCACACTACCTTAAAGCCAGTTAAGTTTGACGCATCAATTATTTTAATAGATCTGACAGTGTTCCATACTGTTTTAGACTTTATATCAAGAACAGTTATTTCTGGCAGCTGTAACCTACCAAATTCTGGCTAGGCATTCAATTAACATGACAAAGCATCATCATAGACTGCAATTGTGTCATAGCATTTCATAGCCCTCTGGTAAGTCTTTGCGCCCATGACCCTCATAATGCCATCTGTTCTGATGCCATCGTGGCTATCACTTTTTCAAACGGTCACAAATTAAAGAACAGACAGAATCCCAAAGAAGCGACTGTCAGTTGCCAGGACAAACTGTAACAAGGACCATGAAAAGAAAGGGGAATTGAAATGGCTCTGCAGCTAATAGAGTTTCACTTGTCATTAACATTTGTAACCACATCTGCCTTAATTTGTTACATCCCCCCTTTAGCAAAAAATGGCTTTGATTTTAAATGAGAGAATATACTTTTTTAACTATGTCTTTATTTTAAATTACTTATTTAAAGGTAGCAAAACCAACTTACCAGCAGAGAATGGCAATAGCAGTCCTCTTTTTTAGTAGGTAAGATCATCTCTGATAGAAGGCAAGTATTTTTCCAAAGTGCTAAAACAATCTTTGTCCATTTAGGTATAGAGCTCTGAAACTATTTTCACACAGTGTATTGTACAGAAGAAATCTTGAATCATAGAATCATAGAATCAGCAAGGTTGGAAAAGACCTTCAAGATCATCAAGTCCAACTGTTCTCCAGCACTAATAAGCCCTCCACTAAACCACCTGCATGATTTTTTAAAAATGTCTATTTCCATAGCCCTTTACTGATAAGGTCATTACAGTGCAATTCACTACTTGGTCTAAGTATGTCATGCTAACTAAAGTAATGTAGCAGAATACAGCATGTATGTTCTGGAATAAAGTTAAATTTTAACAGCTATCTCCAAAAGCACTGACTGTAATAAAGCCTGGTTTGGTTTTCCAATGACTGTGTCTTTTATCTCTGCAGCAGAGATTTTACAAATTCTCCCTCTCATGTGTACTTGCTAAAATCTAATAAGAAATGGAAATAATGAAACAGCCTTGGTAGTCTGTACTCCTGCCTCTATTTTTGTTATACTTGCACAAGCCCAGATGACTCTTTTTTTATAAGTAATATTTTTATTTTTATATCATTCCTTCTTCTGTCCAGATGAAACTGGCTAAAGAACCGAAAAGTCATGAAGGCAAAGCTGACAAGCACACACACAAACAACAATTTCCTAATTTCCTAAGGATCTTGGTCTTACACAGCAAGCTCAAGATGTGTGATCTAAACAGTTTATCAGTAGTGGCTGAGGGAGATTGAACACACTGTGCTGCAACAAATTATTTCACCAGCATCACTGATTAAAAAGACTAATCAATGAATTAAAACCCAGAAAGAAATTTAACTCGAACGCTAATTTCAGATATATCCATAAAAGAAACATTCCTAACTTCATTTATGAAGTTTAGTTCCGGAAATAGGAAGGCAGCATTTAAAAACTCAAGGATTTTTCATCAAAGCATTAAAAAAAAATAAAAATTCAAAGAATCAAATGCCTGCAGCTTAATGGGCCTACTACACCATGCTATATTGCTCAAGTATTCTGGGTAGCGTCTTTCCTTGCAGTGCTTCGCTTTTAACAGTGTGAACAATGTTCATGTTTTTATATTTCTGCCAAGTAAGTGCTTTGCTAATGAATTACTTTGCTTGGTTCATCTGAGCAGTACTAAAAGACTGAAGATTTCTTCCAGGTCAAATGCTTTATGTGAAGATATGTGGCTCTTGAGCATGAACTCTCCATTTTTCTGTTCTATTCTATTTTCATTTCTCCGTTTTTCAACTATTCTATGATTCTATGCTTTTTACATCTCACTATTTTGCTAATACTTCTTTTCCCTTCAGTTCTATGCCAGTTCTTAAGAAAAGCTGGTCCTAAAAGCAATATCAAATGCAGTGTAAGGGCAATTTCTTGAAATCCAGCTTTCTTGAATCACCACAACAGTATCTATTATAATGCAGGATCTCTCAGATTTGTGTGAAAAAGCCACATGTATAAACTACATATTTCAGGTCAGAGCTTAGCAGAAAGAAGCTGTAATGCATTGTTACGTGCAGAACTTTTCTGGTTTCCCAGACTCTGATAAGTGCATCTTAGTACAAAACTACATTCAACTTCAACATCTGGAAAATAACAAATATTTATGGCCATTCTGACAAAGTTCAAGGTATTAAACTACCCTCTCTTGTATACCTCCTACTAATCACAGTGTGGAAGCACAGAGTTATGGTTTGCTACATCTTACCAAAGTGATCTCCTTCCCCAGAAGATATTAGGCCTCTTCAGGAAAATGCTGACCTGAGATGTCTTACTCAAAACGCTATTTATTGCATATAATGGCAATTACATGAGCACTCAAACAACATAACAACAAAAGGAAATTAACTAAATCAGTTCTCCAAATCTGGCTCATGCTACACATGAGTAAATATGCAAGAGTTATATATGTACTCGCCAATTCATGTTAGGGGCTATAATATCCTCCAGCTTCCCCCCAGGACATAAACTAAGATCTTTTTTAGTTCAAACCCAGGTAGGAGTCTGATTTTTAAGACAGGACAATGCATCAAAGCATAGACCTGGACAGAAGATCCGAGAAAAAACTAACAAACCATTATACTGAAAGCAGCATTCATTTTTCCTTCAGATCTCTAGCCACAGACTTCATATTTAGTGCTGGTTGGAAGTTAGCTTTTCTAGAATTTTGAATTTTCTACTGAGTAATAATGTAAGATAAGGAACAAAGATCTATGGAATTAGTTTATCTTTATTACCTATAAAAGTACATTACTATAAAACAGTGCTAAGCCTAACTAAGTTCTCAAAACCAGATCAAAAAGGCATCACAGGAACAAAGTAATGATGCCATAGTTACTTCTGAAAATCTGCGCTCCAAACAGCCTTCATCATCTTCATCAACCTTCTCAGCTGCAATGACTTAGGAAATATATTCATTGAGCAGACCAAAGACAACATTGACAAAATCTTCCAGAAAGGAAGTAGTGGGTGGAAAGAGGTAAATGAACTGATTTATTATTTAAAAGTATTGAAAGTTCTGCAGTGAATTTGAGACAAGGGCTTCATTTTACTTGCTTGAACTTAAATGACTATCAATGAACCACCACATATTCATTCACTTAAACTGCACACAAAGGCAATAACTGTCAGAAGTATAATTTTCAATGCTAAATGATAGAGCTGTTTTAATCATCTACATTTTAATAGGAGGTCCATCAGTGGCGGTACTAAGTTTAAATATCATGAGGGAAAACCCTCCTAAATTCTGCCAGTCATTTGCAAGTCAAACCCCAAAAAAGACATCCTACAGGCTCCCTTCAGCAGGCAGTTAGAATATTGATGCCGCTGCCGTAACAAGATTGACTAATACATTTGAAATCCCTGTGGGGAAAATGATTTTCTTCAGAGCGCAAAAGCACTGGGAAAAATAAATACATGAATTAAATGTGAGTCCCATAAATGTGATGCTCAGAATGAGAAATCAGGAGGCTTGTACTGCATTTAAAGCTAGGGAAGTTGCAGCATCTATGCCTCAGTTCCTCCATTTCTTGACTGGGAATAAATACATACTTCAGGGCAAAACATACTTGAAACTTAACATGTTCACCACTCAAAGTTATTATGAAAATAAACTGTAATCTTTTTAAAATATCAACTTTCAATTTAGAAAAAAAGAGATTTCAGTCCTTGTCTTACTATCTGCCACACCAACTGTCTTAAGTTGCCACACTCTCTGCAGCTGCTCAACATAATCAGTTACCTTTTATTCCTCAAACTTGCTCAATGCTTAAAAATATAAGGAGAGCTGAAACTAAATAATGCAGCTATATGGCCAAATATAATATAGTGAATTTAAGATTTAAGTCAGTCTTGCTTCAACAATGTAAAAATTCAGAGTGTGGAGGTAAAAAAAAAACCAACAAAAAAAGCTATAACTAACGGTATTTTTTTCAAACGCCAAGAGTCATTTGCAAAGTCAGTGTTTTATTAAAACACACAGGCAAGATTTGTACATATGTGATTATCTGTGGAAACTAAAAAGCTCTTACCTTTTTGCTGACTATAAATTCCATGCATATTAATACCAGAATTAAAAAGACACAGATCAACACTGCACTGCTGATAGAAAAAGTGATGAAAGCCCAAAACAGCTTTCTGTTTTCAAGTTTAGCATTTCTAAGTCTCACTCATTATGCATTTTTCCACTCATATCAGTTTAGCCAAGCAACTTACCAAGATAGAAGCAGCACTAAAAGCATTAATAACTGTAAATCTGCATTCACTATTTTTCATGTAGAGTGAACTTATATTAAACACACAGTTGGTATGTTTACTTCCAGATTGCAAGAGTACTGGAAAGAGTCTAATTTTAGAAAACATTCATCCTTGTGCTTTTACACATAGATAATTGGATCAAGCAAATACACTGTACAGCAGAGCCTCTGATATAGGTGCACCCAGCACCCAGGTTAAGCATGGCCAGGTTCAGTGAGCCTGCAGAGTTGACCAGACTGTTCAATCATTATCCAGTTAAGTCAACATAAATGGAAACTCAGACCATTGTTTCACAATGCCAAAGTTACAGCATCAATACCAGTTTACCGAGACACTGGCTTATAACATTAGTGTTGATGTTAACATTACATCACACCATAGTAACACCATGAAAAGATCCTTTACACTCAGCAGAATATCAGACTAAAAAGGCATCCAGACTTTCTAAGTAAAAGTAAAGGCATTTTATTTTCTGAGACAATATAAATCCAAACCCAGAGATATTAAGATAATCAAGTTGTGAGAACTGGATTATCTCCATCCTAGAATAGAAATATAAAAGAAACCAAGAAACTTAATAGGGGAAGCATTTTTTACTACCAAAAAGTAGTACACTGTTTGTATTTCAGAAAGAAAATTATTATTTCAGTTTTCTTTAATTACATGCAAAGCCTTAGAACAAATGTTGAAAAAAGAAATGATTAGCAGTACAGTAAGAGAAAAGTGGAATAAACCACAGTATGTGCTTATCACTGGTGAGACACTAAGCTACCCTGTACTGTATTTCATTAGATGGATTAATTCCACTGAAAAAGAAAAAAAAAAAAAAAAAAAAAAAAGTTGTAGAACTAATATGTCTGGATTTTAGTAAAGTTTCAATAAACTGGATATAGGAAAACAAACCACATTAGAGACGGCATAGAGCAGCACAAGAATATGAACATGAGTTAAGAACTAGTTTGCACTAGGTCCACCCCACCAATAGGGATGGAGGATGTAAGCAGACCTCAAGGTTTAGCCTCAGGCCATATTTTAGTTTAATTTATTGTCTAATCACATAGGTATCAAGAGTGCTGATGAAATTTGATTGCAATGAAGTTCAGTACAGAACCAGGCCATCCAAAGTCTTTTAGTAAAGAGCTTTCCAGTCCACAGCTTTAACCACAATGGTTTTACTTAATAGAAAACATATGTCTTTTTTAGCAAGATGCAGTACACAAGGTGACCAAACAGCATTATCCTCTCCCCTACTGAGAAATTAAGAGATGGCAGCTTTCTGAAGAATAGTAGCTGCACACAACTTTCTTCATACCATTTGTTGATATTCATTGAAAAAATATCTTCTAATATGAAGAATAATGAAAAAACAACAAACAATCCTTAGAAAGGAACACAGTTTTCCAAGTCACACAAAACACACTTCAGATTTTCTATGAATTAAAGCTCAGTGAAATAATTGTTTTCTCTGTCAGTCTGATCGTCTAGATTTAGAAAATGCCCTGACATAAAAAATAGCCTGGCACTAACCTTAAACGCCATTTCTTTAACTCCATTTAAAACCAGTTAGCTACCAAACCCCACAGTCTATGCTTAAAGAAAATGAAACTTGGAGAAATTATATTTTGCCATTTGCACATAGTAAGTTGATTGAATCCTTCCAAAGTGCAAGGTTCAATTAATCTTTAAACTGAAGACTTGTGAGCAGGGGAAGGGCTGCTAAGTACAATACTGGCTAGCAGGAAAGTATAGCGTCAGTAAATGGAAGAGGTCTTCAAATGAAATTTAAAATGAGATGAATTGGAGAGATAAGGGGACATAAAAAGACTGTTACAGACTGGGGATTTGCAGAAAAAACTCTGGTAGAGTAGACAACTTATCTGGGGGACGCAGCTGTTTGACATAACCCTGGCAAAGCAAGCATTAAAATCATCTCCTCAGGGACAGTCGCTTCCAGATCTCTAGTTTTGCATTAATATAGGCCACTTTCTGCATGATGAGGATAAGATAAAACGCAATTTTAAGAACAAGTCATTTATAGTTCCTAGTCAGAAAAAAGGAATCAAAATTGATTAGGTCACTTCTGGTTCTCTCTAGAGCAGTCTGTTGTCTCAGGATGGCTTATGAAAAAGCAAGTCAAGCTCCCCTGTGACAGATGTAAAGCAAATGCAAAAGGTAATTTCACCAGCATGCACCTAAGAACAGCAAGAGATCTACAGCAAAATACTGGTGACTCCTGTGCAATTTTATAATAATATGTTATTATAAGAGACTGATAAAGAGCTAGGTCTCAGATATATAGCTATAGTGCAGCAAGTTTCTGATACACGTTTACTAACAACTACTACTAAACCACATAGAATGGTTTGTCTTGGTCAGATTCCTGTTGATGGTAGCATTTAGTTATATTTCACCAGTATGCAAAGTTATGCCGCACAAGAGGAAAAAAAAAAAAAAAAAACCAAAGACAACATGTGTAGAAGACTTCACACCTCAGATGTTTCTCTGTCGTTAACGAGTTCCCACATACAGAATTCTGCAACAGAATCTTTCTCTGGAAAAGGCAAATAAAATTCCTTTCATTCGTTTTAAGTTGAGGATGGCTGCTCTCTCCAGGCTTTTCCACATTCTTTATATTTCCCCCAAACTAAATGTTTAAAAATATTTCTTTACTAATTATATGAAATTCAATTACAAATCATTAGATTCCAGATGTTGCCCATGAGCAAAAGCCCTTAGAGACCACAGGAAAGACAGCCATGAATACCAGGTGCCACATAGCTTTGATTGCTGTTTAAGTTCTCAGCTCTAGCTATAAAGTAATACTGCAATAAATTCAATGAGCACAAAAATGCCCAGGAAAGCAAAATAATTATAATTAGCCCAGTGCATACTTCAGCAGAATGACCTAATTTAAAAAGTGTTTTGCAAAGCAATTCTCATATTGAAAGGCAATTACATAGAGCAAAACAAAAATTGTAGTTTTGAGATCCATGCAAAAAAGCACCAGAAAGTATTCACAAAGGGATATAAAAGACTACAAAGAAAGTAGTGAACAGCACACATTTTCAATTTCTTCCAGGCTTCTTTTGTTTTCCTCATTTCTCATTTTATTTTTTAAACAAGGAGAACTTCAATACCAAGAGCAACTATTAGCATGTTACTGACACAAGGTCATCTGGCCATATCCTGAAGTACTGGGAATAAGACTACTGACATTTTCACTCTGTTACATTAATCTTCCTTGTTAGTATATTTCCACTAGTAAAAATCTGTGTGTTTTTTCCCTCCATCCTCTTCTAGATGGCCAGTTACCCAGCAAAAGGTATGGAGGAAAAGGTAACAATTATTTTGGATATCAACAAAAAACAAGTGATGATGACTTTAACATAGTCAACTCTTTACAAAGTAAAAGGATATGGAAGGACTATGGGAAGACTTTTAATAGCAATTACCCTCTCCAACACCTTCGAAAAAGCCTGGAAAAATAAAATTATGCCGTGATCAGATGCTTTTACTAGTTTGCTGGCCTAGTCATCATCTCTACTTAGTACTATACTTTCCATGACAGTCATAAATAATTATTTAAATAATATTAGACACATTTGTCTACAGAAGCCTCAATGAAGATCATTAAGGAATACTTGAACCTCCCATGAGAAAACCATCAAGAGATACAGAAGCCTAAAGATTTAATTCTTGAAAACTCCAACTGAGACTTTTCAAGTTGCATTGTTTTGCCACCAGCACATCTGCATGGACATTCCCTAACCATATTGCATAAACAAGCTGCATGAGGAGCACGACTGGAAATATTTTGGAATCAACTGGCCATGCTCCCAGTTGTATTATTTCTGCATGCTTAATAGAAAAATAATGATTAGAAAGCTCAAGTATTAAAAATTTTAACAGCCAAATCAAGCATATAAAAATATCAGACTGGCAACAATAAAAAAAGGCATTGTTATTGGCCAGCTATCGAAGCATGGGCAATTTTATTGAACTGCGGGATATTGCAATGCCTGCAAGAGAATGACCAGTTGATGACATCTAGGTTGCATGGCACATGGTTTGGCTACATCTCACTTTTACAGTGGAAAGACGGGAAGAGGTACCCAAAATATTAAGGCAGGTTTGTAGAAGAGAATATGTATACATACATATATATTTCTTATACATACATGTATGTAAGACAAGTGAATACAGTTGAGAAAGACAAACTTTCACACCTGCCTTCCATGATTGCTATGGGTAACCTATCATGGAAATGAGGGAAGAAAGAACCAAATCTGTGCTTTATAGATTTTTACCACTGGTAAAATAAGGAAAGTCTTGTATAATATGAAGACTATATAACAAGGTTTTGTCCTCAAACAAGTGTTCCCATCATGTTGTCTAACAGAAATCATTACCTCTATCCATAAACTTCTCTTGCTTGCATTCCTAGAATTGTGAGATTATTGAGGTAGGAAGGGACCTCTGGAGCCTGCTCCAAGTCTGGAGCCTACATCCAAGCTTGAATCAGAGTTATATAGAGTGGATGGCCAAGGGCTGGGTCCTGTCAGTTTGATTATCTCTAAGTATGCAAGACTTCATAAACTCTCTGGGCAAGTGGATGGAGCTTACACTGTATCTGAAATACTGCTATCACCACACAAACGGTATGTGACTGTAGTCCTGTTCCCCAGCTCTCTGCCTGTCAATTACTTGAAACAGAGTTGTAGGGCAGGGAATCTCTCCGCAGGTGCTTTGTTACCACATTGAGCAAAACCAAACTCGTGATCCAGACTGGGTTGTTGTGATCTTTGGATTTTATTCCATGAACTTGAAATAATACTTGGTTGTTACCTACAAAATGATACTTAATCCATGCTTGCTCTACGTGAAACAAACTGATAATAACTCAGTTTTAATAATAGAATGCAGTTCAAAGAGTCTATGCTATAAATCATTAATTGAAGCTTGAGATTAACAGTACTTGTACTTTGAAAAGTGGAGACAAAGATTCTTAAAAATCTCTCAAGCAAAGAGAAGCAACTTTGGAGTAATACCGCACACTGTAGACTGACCTGCTGCAACAGCAAATTGTGATGAATTATCTGATGGGTGGAATTTTACCAGGTCCACACAATACAATAAAAACATTGGAATGATTCGTGACCGGCCAAATAAAAGAGGAGCAACTCTAGCCAAAACATCCCTCAATTCTGCCAGCACCTACCACTAATTAATTTTCTATTTTTTTTTAATGGGAACAAAGAGAAGTGATAAAATGGTTTCTGGCAAGCTGAGCCTGAATTGACAAACTGTGGAAAAATCTATCATGCAGATAAACCAAATGAAAACAGAAAGTTAAAGCTGAACATTCCAGGAAAAAAGCTCTTCGTAAAAAAAAAAAACCCAAACAACAAAACCCTCCCCACTTTTCAATTCAGAGAGAAACTTGTTCAAACAGAAACCTTGGGAAAGTTAATTAAAAAAACAGATCTAAAAATCACTTAAGAAAAAGGGACAGAAAACTGCCTTAACCATTGCTATTAGATTGCAAATAAATAGTACACTCGAATGGCTTAAAATTCTCCATCTTACTCCAGTTCCACTGAGTGTAACTACAGTGCATGCTGCACAAAATCGGAGTACCTTTGCATCTGCAGGTCTTCACAGGCTGTCTAAACCAAACAGCTAATTTAAACCTAGTTGCAGTATTCCTCTTGTAAACAGCTGTAAACAGAGGAAAGCACAGACAAGTTGAAACCTGTTGAAGAGTCTTTATAGAGCTCATGCTCTGTGAAAAGCATCCAATAGTGGAGGTATTTTCTTGTTGAAAGATCTGCTTCTGCTACAGCTGCTTTAAGCCATTTGGAGTAAATACAGGGTAATGTGAAAAGAAAGTCTTTTTGAAGCAGGTCTTATATTTCATCAGCCCCAAAATTCCACTTTCAGAACACGAGTTCTCAGGGGATGAGCACAGAGAGTCCTGTCTGAGTAAATGGAATCTCATTGTTTCAAGTTATAAACAAAATTGGGGCAGTAAATACCTACAGTCAGTTTCTGTTTCCAAAAGAGCTACTAAATTCTAGTTTATACTCAAAGTTGTAGCAATTACTGTTGTCTGTCAAATACTGAAAAAAATAGATCTGCTTTAAAAAAGCACTGTAAAACTCAGATAAAGCATCCAGGAATTAGGAATTTTACTGACCTTCATACAATGGCAAACTTTAAGATATGAATCAGTATGGAATGGTTAACTGCTGTAGTTGAGCTTAATAACACTAAAAATAAACAGGGAAGCCCTCAAACTTCATTTTTATTATGATTATTCACCTTGATTAACACTTGCTTAGGTTCAAAAACTAGTGACTACACAAGCTGGTGTTACATACTTTTTATTGCACTAAGCACTGATGGTCCTCTAGGGCTAAAATGGAAATAATTTTTTTGAGCCAGAAAAGAATATAGCCTCTGAGTGCCATGTCATAGGTGAAGAATTTAAAGTATATATTCAGATGGTCCTCGAGTCACTTGAACTCAGTGGGCCTGCTCCAGGTAAAACGCAAGTAGAACCACCAATGTTTTCTCAAGAGTACAGAATGTGACTTGAAATATTTAGATGTGACAGTGGCCAAATATCAGTAAAATGCTTTCTGTAAGGAGCAGTAAGTTTGCGGCTGAACATAGTATCATGCTTTCCTTACTTTCTCTGAAATAACCTTGAAGTTTCTGAAGGGTAAACCAGCAGTATTTTACTTATGAATCTAACAAAACCAATTACCTTTATTTCTCCATTCTTCAACCACTGCGTGCATAAGGATGCACTTAGAGAGGGAGTCAAATGAGTGCTGAGAATTTGCATTAGCATTTAGCTCTACAGTAACTAGCTACAACACAAACCACCCATGAGAACGAGCATAATGTGCTCAGGACAAGCCTATGTGGCCTAAGCCAACAATTTTTACAGTACAGCAGCTTGACAATGAAAATCAAATGAGTTAGTGAATGTTCCCTAGATGAAGTCCTTGTAATGAAAAGTGAGAATAATACTAAATAAGGATAAATACTAGAGAATACTGCCTCCCTGAAGGAAAAAAGTTAATTTGGGTGACTGTATTTAGTCCTTCTCTTCTTTAACACCCCTGACCCCTTCAAACAGGGTCTGAATTTGTGTTTCTAAAGTCTTTTCTGCTTTTCCTTTCCTTCAGTGAGCTCAATATCCTTGACAGGCTCATAAGCATACACTACTTATACGTACTACCAGGCTTCTTTCTGGCAATGTGTCCTGGGGTTGAAATAAAACGTATGAAGTCAAGTTATTTAGAAATAAATATCAATGTATTTATAACTGAGAGTACACACAGTTAATGTAAGCCTTAACAGATCTGACTTAGTTCTGGATAGTTATAGGAAACATGTCTAACAGTGTGGAGAATGTAATTCTTTAAGATAATTCTGTTCGAAAACTGATTTCTACATGAGTAATTTTGGGTAATTTCGCCCTTTCTCTTTTAGCTTTCTAGTCTTAGTAGCTAAGCTACTAATAGGATTAACTGGCAAGTGCTATGATGAATTACTTAATATTAAAAAAATACTAGGGTTTCCCAGGATTATAATGATATACGGATATTAGAAAAACTACCTTATGTCAAAGCTACACATAGCTAAGAAATTTTCAGCCTGAGAGAGAATACACAGATTGTTTCCTGGACAATGGGTAGAAATAGTCATTGCCATTTCAGGCATTACTGAATGATGGCCTGTTTCAGGACTTTTCAGACGTCAGCAGTTAAGGGCTACTTTCCACAACAGCACTCTGACTGTAGGAGATAAAAGACTGCTTATTCTTTTTTCACAGGGGAGGGAAACAATGACAAAAGCAGGAAGGCAGCCGTAATGCAGAAACCTGGAGGTGATAATAAAGGGTAGGGAGAAGGGAGAAAGTTGTTCCCATAAATCCATTCTGGCCAAAATCAGAAGAGTGACAAGTATATATGACATTCAATCAAAGTGCGAATCATCATTTTTCAATCTAGTGATGAAAGAAAATTTTTAATTTTGTTGGGTGTTATAACAAGTGATTTGAAATACAGAACACAAACTGAAGTTTTCAAACCTTTAGAACACAAGGTTGTGTTATTTTCCTGAGTGCACTATACGACTCTTAAGACCAAGAAGGGACACTGCATTTGTCCAAAAGCATTGCTGCTGCACTCTGAGAGAGAAGTACTTTAACTGATAGTGACACATTCCTGCTTCATTCTCAACATCTTGCAAGCAGACAGAGCTAGCCAAATAGCAAGCTGGTATAACCCCTAGCTAGGAGAAAACTTCAGATAGCAACAAATGGTAAAAAATAGTACCTGAGAGCAAGGTAGATCTTTAAATAAGAACTGCTTAATAGAATACAGTGAATGAATGTAAGGATATAAAAATTAACGGTATGAGGAATAATTTAGCTGCACTAACAGCTACAAAGAATTTTAACAGCGCTTCTCTTTCAAATAACTAGTTTTGTTGTTCAGCAGATTTAATTCATAAACCCCCCCAACATTTTAGAAGGGGCTGAAATAGCAGTAAGCATGAACATAAACACAGTGCCCCCTGCAGCCAGGTCTCTAGTAATATCTCATCTTGGGTAACCTAACAGTATGACCCAATCAGTACCATTTCCAAACAAGTTTTAATTAAACAGATAAAACAAAACAGAGTACAACTAAACAAATTATCATTTATTTGTGTACCAAACCCCCATCATTTGAGGTCACATTGTCTTAGGCATTTCATTACTAAGACAAATACAGCAAGAATTAACTTGTCCCTCCAAACCCTCCCATTTGTCATTATCATTTTGTTGGTGAACAGATCTTTTCCATCACTCTTTACTGCGCCAAAACTTTCAGACCATCGCCAAGTCCTCCTGTTTTTCATTTTAGTAAATCTTTAAAACAGGAGTGAATCAGTAAAGACCTCAGAGACAGCAGCATAATTAAGAATAACTTGTTTCTTTAGAAAATTGTGCTTTTAGACAAATAGCCTTTTATCAGATCAGACCAGCCAATAAAAGGTCATTTGCATTGAGATAATACGTTAGATTTCTGCAAAGGGCATGTCTAATGTTCACATTAACAGAATACGGAGTCTGCACTTGAGACAAATACAAGAGTACTTATGCAGAAACTCCAAACTACAACACATGCTGCAGCTCACAGGAGAAGCACATCAGTTCTTAATCCCCAAGACTAAACTGTGTTAAGTAGTCTCCTTATGAAGAAGACTTTCTAGTCTTCACACATTTCTTCAGTAATTTAGATTAATAAGGCTGTTTCTGTGTAGAAACAGTCAAACGTATTCACGAATAAGTAGTTAAAGAGTTAAAGCCAAAAATTTATACTGCAAAATAGTAAAGCTTCAAAGTTTAATTTTTCATCATCATTAAAAGGATGGATTACAAAAAGAGGAATCTTGCCTACTCCTTGCCTATTTGTATTCTTGTTCATACAAATATAAACAAATATTTTATTTAGTTTTTGTTTTTCTCTGGAGAACTTCAAATAATCTCAAATCAAAGACCCAGATTTCCAAAACCACTAGCATTAGGAAATTTCACTTATTGTCAGATATTGCTCACACTAAAATTTCAATTAAAAATAAAAACCCCTTCAAAACTGATTTCAGGTTCAACTACTTCAAGTAATTTTTCTAGAGAGGCAGGGCTGGATGTATACTCTATATGTTTGAACTTGTGCCATCCTTAAATTGTATTTCCTTTTTGCTGCATTTTATACATAAAGTTATTATGATCTATACTTGATATTTGCCCCCCCAAAAAGAAATTCACAAAAGCTCATTGAATAAATCTAAGCTCTTTCCAAGGTAACTCTCATGCTGAAACAATAGCATTTTATATTGCTTTCTAAGCATTGCTATAAAGCCATATAAAATATTTTTTAAATATCAAATAAATCACAGAAAATGTGATATTTTTTTCACAGAACTTTGGTTCATAAACTGATGGTTCATAAAGAGCTTAGAATTCTGAATACAACTTTTGCAAGTTAATGTTTCAGCTATTGTTATAGAGGCTGGTACCTCCACAATGCTGTTGCTATAGCTCCCCTGCTACTGAGATCATCTCTTTATAATAAATAGGTAAATATACACAAACAAACCGTTGAGATGTACAGATACTCATCTATAAACACAGGCAAGAGTAAACACTGAAAACTTCCTCCTTAAAATACTTCCTGCAGTAGTCAAACAATTTAGAAGGATACAGAATCTTGTACATTTTCCCCATGTGGAATTACTCCGAAAAGTATTTTAACAGCACACATCTTTACTATTTGTATTTCAGCAGCATAAATCTCTCATCATCTTAGAACACCCTCACAAAGAAAAGTCCTAAGGTAATAGAGGAATCTTTAAAAAAAAATTTAAATTACAAGAATGTCTAAAATGGGCTGACCAATACAACAAAATGAACAGCTATCCTCCCGCCTGCGCTCAAACAGAAAAGCTCATTAAATGGGAACCAGATTATAAACACAGTAATTTTCATCTGATGTGTTTCTTAAGGCAGCTAATTTCTCAATCCTTCTGAAGAGCATTGTGTGCTTACAGACTATTTATTCCATGGTGGATTCAGAGGAGTGGTAAAAAGATATCTGGAAAAACATGAGCTTTCATTTTTACTGAGCTGCACTGCTTTAAGTCAACTGCCTGTGTCTTTAGAAAAATGAACCTTTTGGCATTTGTCAGTAGGCTCAAATATCAAGAAATGCAGAAAAGGTGAAAGAAAAAACTTTCCCCGTGCTGCCTTCCTATCTGATCTTTTGTCTTGCATGTTCCCCTCAGGGATGCACAAGAAATTTCTCTGAATAATTTATAAGCACCTAGGCAGAAACCAACTTCTACTTCTGAACAAAAAGACTGGGTAAGAAGCCGACTGCAGCTGTTCTACTCTGCTCTATCTGGAAGAAAACTGGATTAAAAAAAGAAAGTAATTTTCCTAACAGAATAAGCACCGAATATATAAATGTATATAAACAAATTTATGCATTTATGTTGGGGAAGGCACCTTCATACTTAAAGCTACACACTCCTTTGAGGGCAAGATTGACTCTCTATACCTTTTAAAAGAGCAAGAAATCATACAGCATGAAGTAATCAATCAACATGTAGAATTCAACTCCTAATTTGGAATTAGAAGCAGAACAACTCGTCTTTCTTATAGACTACAGTATCCAACTCTTCTCTTACCATGAGCCAACTTTATTTCCCAACAGCACTGAATATTAGGCAGATGCAAATGACTTTTCTGCAGTCTCCGTTAGGACTGAAATAGTCTTACTGCCTGCAGATCCTTTTTATGTCCCAACATACAGAGAAAAGAGAATAAAAAGTCAGAAAAGACTGTTCTCAAAGCTATTCTGCTAATACGCACTCAAAACTCATCAGCTATGGCTTATCTGTATCAGGTTCAGATTTTCACAACACAGTTGAAACAAAGTACTTAAGAAAGCGGGCTCCAGACTTACCAGCCTCTGCATGCTTTTCACGTGGGTAGGACTAATGGATAAGGCCTCTTCATACCAGCGTTTGGCTTCATCAATATTTCCACGAAGTTCAGCCACCTGACCTCTCATGTAGAGAACATAGTGTGACATTGGAAAAAGATTAGCTGCTTCCTGGGTACATGCTGTGGCCTCAGCAGGCTTCCCAATTCCTATGTAGACTTCAGCTGTGGAAGGAATGTGAGGACCAATGAATGATTCTTGCCTCATCATACAATGACTAGATCTTGTCACTGTGCTGTATTTGTAAATAGTTTCATTCTAAATAAAGGCTATTTTCCCCAAAAAAATTTGCAGCTTAAGAGAAATTATTACACAAATTACTTTAAATTAATTATTCTTTTAGGAAAGTTGCTTTACTAAATGTAATAGGAATTTATAATGACTAACAAAAACCAGACTTTCAGGAGCAGCTGGTGAGTAAGCATAGTCTAAAGGTCCTACTAATTTTCTTTTTTTTTTAACCAGTTTTCGTAGGGTTGCTGGAGTAAATGGCATTCTTCCTCTAAGACCTTATCCTATTGATGGGAGAACATACATATTTTCTTAGCAAAAGAGCATTATTTTGCTCCTAAGTTGACTCAGTGATTTCGCAGAACACGTTCTGCGTAACATAAACAGTATATCCATATGGATGTAGGAATTAATGCAGAATATTTTTAGAAACTAATGAAATGTTTTTAATGGAAAAATATCTCATCGACATGAAGAACTAAAACATGAAATTGCAGATCCCACACGACTTGGATTTTTCCTCTGACTCTAGAAGAACCATCTCACCTAGTCAGAGATGATACTGCACGACTGAAGAAAAGCAAATTAATATTTTCTAGGATTTTACTTTTCCCAGCTGCTGGTAAAATCCAAAGAGCAAGTTGTAGCCACTATTTGAGTGCTGGACATACAGCATAAAGTCTGAATTGTACCAAGATGGCTTTTTAAAAAAAAAAACAAACCTAAAATATTTTGGAAAAGCTTTGGGTTCTTCATTCTTGAGTGCTTTTCTAAAAGCTATACAGTCAATATACTGCAAGAGAAAGAAGATTTTAGTGAATATAAAATACACTACATTATTTAAATGCTAATCATTGGAGCTCTGCTGGTGTTATTATCTCTTCTCCAGCATCATCAGACTTGAAACACTTTAAAATACACACTCCCAAATTGTTTAGTGAAAAGATAAGAGAAATATAACTTACACAGACTGTAAAGGTACTGAGTAAAAGCTATGGTTATTAGAAAATAATATATAGAAGCTAAAAAATTATTTAAGTAGGTGGTTATCGACTTCCACGATAATTCTAGACTGAAAAATCAGTAGAAATTGACTAATTTAACAGACTGCAGTAGAAATTCCGTATCCCTTGAGGGGAAACAATTATGGCAGCAATGGCTTTTAACATTAGCCAATAGAGGCTGCAGTACTGCAGTCTAATTAGTCTTAAGTTACTGTAACATATACTAAATCTTGCTGCCTTGCTTACTAACTGCAGCAGAGAAACTTGACAGTTAACAGACCTTCCTAAAAGTATTAAACAAAATAATTCCTTTATGTTTGAAGTTATGATAGGCTTATTTTAAGAATAACTCTTTTCTCTACCAAAAGTTATGCCACCCCTATAGAATATAGAGCAGACTTTTTGAAAAAAACTACAAAAGAATGAAAGTTGAGCTTGTGGCTAGGTGTCAAGCTTTAAAGTTCGTTCAAGAAATTTCTGAAACTGAAGGAAAACTGTTCATTCTGAGATAATGACTTCAAACTGAAAACAAATCTTAAAAACCAACATGGCAAATTCAAATAAATCAGTTGTGGAAAACTGACAAGTGCCAGCAGATTTTGTAGGAAAATCTCAGACAGGAGCATTAGTTTGAAGGGAAAAACAAGGTGTCAAGTCTGATGTGCTCTTCTGAATGTCTCCAACTAGAGAACATGAATAATGCCTTCTGGGTCAAACCCCTCCAGCACTTACGCTTGCATTTTATTGAGAAATCAGTCTATTTTCCAATCAAGCTGCATAGCGGTATTGAGTTCAGTTTTGATACATTTCTCAAAGGACCATCACAGCCATTGATCATCTAGGGAACAGGTCTGGCTTTTAATAATGAGTTACTGGAGGATGTACTAAATGCAGAAGTAATTTTGTTTCACATTTTAAAAAAGCTTGATTTTCCACCTTTACACTGTATGCCCAGAAATGAAAGGCTGAAACAGTCCATTAATAAACACAAGATGAAGAATTAAAAGACAGTTACTGTGTGTAAAATCGACTTCTTAGGACTAAATATCATACTCATTTACACTAATGACAGCTAGAATGACATTGCGTATCTGTAAGAAAAAGTATCTTCTTTTATTTTCACATCATATGTATCAGTTTGGGTAAATATATTCCATTAGGTTTTGCATGTATTAGAACTCTTCCTTGTCTCTATAATCCTACAGGAATAATAATTCTCAATTGCTGCATTTTAAGACTTAAAGCTTATTAAAAATTCCCCTTTATTCCCCCCAAGAAGTAAAACTATACAGGGTGTCAAAATACTTAAATGTGGCATGTGTCTCAAAAGGGAAGCAGTTTCCCAGTAGTAGAGCTTCACTTTTATTTAAAGAACATGTGCTGTAAAGGTGTTAAGTAATTTTATCACTGTTTTCTATGCAAGTAACCCTTACATACTGATTAAGATACCTTCCAGAATATCAGCTTTTATATGCTTCTGGGAGGAAAATTTATTCTGGATGTTCCTACAGTAAGGGCCTTTCTCAAGGCATTTAGTGTAGCAGGACAAGTAGCTGAATAGCATGATACCCAAACACTCTGAAATGCAGCACAAATTGCCAGCAGAAGCATCAAGAACAGCATCATTCTAAAGTAGAGAGGAAGTAGACTTCAGGTTGCAGTACCTTCTCTGAAGGCAGATAGCAGCTCCCTTTCATTTCTTGTTTTTTATTTTAATTGCTCCTCATACACAGAGTCAGAGCACTCTTCATACTTTGTCGTGTCTGTATCCTGGATCTTTAACACTTTAGCTCATTCTCCAACCCAACTCTCTCCTACTTCTCACCCATTCTTCCTCCTGCTGGGAATCACAAATATGGCCTACAAACCATGCTTTGTGAGAGAGGTATTTTTGAGAGTGGAAAGTGGTCTGTGCAGCAGATTGCAGCAGCAGACCACCAACATGTATGAAAACCTAAGATGTGAACTAAAAAGCAGTCTCCAAAAAGTGTTCAGACTTCTCCTTTGTGGGCAACGCAGCAGCAGTCAGTTGCATGGACTGGATAAGCAGCAACAGGACATGACCAGCAAAAATTAAGAAACAGAAAATAAGCAGTGGAACAAGCTGTCAAGGAAGGTTGAGAAATTACCAGCATTATAGATGCTAAAAGTTACTGTAGACGGCCATCTGCGATAGTCTATAAACATTTAAAATCAATGATGCCATGATGCAGGGCATGTGACAATGCTATGCCCTAGTGGACCTTGCCTTGTTCTAAATTTGTGTTGCTTTCGAGGAGCCCTTCCACCCTCAGATGAGATCACTATTATTAATCACTACCATTGCTCTTTCTTTCCAATCTTTTGGGCTTTAACCTACCATACTAATTAATAACTGGCAGACATTGCCCTGTATGACTTTCACACAATAAAACTGTTAATGTGAAATACTTACATTAAAACACTGAGAAATACAGCATTGTTTTGGTGAATGTAAACATGAAGAAAAAAAAAAATTATGTCACTGAAAAATGCTCAGGCCTGAGAGCAGACCAAAGCAGAACAATTGCTGACTGATTTCTAAATTACACCTTTCTGATGCAAGTATCAATAAAAACAATCACAAGGTGTACATTTTCAACTGTGTAAAACTACACTGGATCATCATTTTCTGCTTAAAATTTTATGTAACAGCCACTTGTGATATTGCATTTAGCTTGAGACTTGAAGCAGCATAACAATACTAAACCCACTCAAGATGACTCCACATTTAGAAAAACAATCCTGGGTCTTTTACGTTAATGGAGCTAGAAGGAAGAGAACTACAGGAGAGCTCATCATCACAGCTGCAAGGGACAGGTTGCTCAATAGTACTGCTACCCTTTATTTTTTTTACATATGCAGTTATTTTCTATGAAAAACTTTTCTAATAGCAGGAACTCTATTCAATAACCTTACAAATATTTTTTTTCCAACAGAGTTAGGGCATCTCAATTTCCAAATACTAAAATACTCAAGGTACTTCAGAAACTAAATTCTTCACAGGAATTCTCTTCAAGAAGAGTGTTGCCTTTGCTCTACAGAAGATACGACTCCACTGATAGCAGCTGCATTATAAACTAATGCCTCATCTAAATGGAGCAGCTCTAATGCACTTTGTCCTTCTTGATTTGCTTCAGTGCCGCACATACACCTGGGAAAAATCTGACCTGACAAGGGATAACAGATTCTGAATGAAACCAACAGATTTCTGTAAGTCCTTAGGCTAGCAAGAAAGGGGAGGGGAAAGGACAAGAAAGAATTTTATTGTCACATGTTACCTGCATGAAGCCATATTTGAGCCAGAGTCATCCAAGGATGCAGAGGTCCTTGTTTAGGGGCACTGCTTTGCAGAGATGATGCAACCTCAGACAGTGCTTGCTCCACTCTGGAAGCTGCTATTGATGTGGCATGGACTGAACCTGTAGGAGTAATAAAAAGTTACCATCATAGAAAGAATGAATGTCATACACATTGTATAAAACACTAAATTGTAAACTCCTCAAACTCCTCAAGATTTAATTCATATGAACTGTTTCAGAGAAGGTTTTGGAAATGTCAGGTTAATTAATCCTTGTTATGAAAGCTTTTATACTGGTCTGAAAGCCATATAGAAACCACACCAAACATTGTTAACTATACCTGACACGCTTTTGGGTTGCTACTATGAATACTCTCCATTAAATCTGACACCTCTTGTATGATCCAAAAAAAAGGTTTGTGATGGAATCATAAACTGAAATCTTCAGGTTGCTGCATGCACTTTGATGCTAGTAATTGCTATGTCTTTCCAGAGAGTGCTATTAGAGGAGTATTTTAAGACTAATAATAGTAAAAAAACCAGCGACCTAAAACATACAAGATCACATCATACCCCAGCACAAATACCCAGTTAAACTGTACTAAACATAAACCTTAGCTGATCAAGAAGGCTGAGTTAAAATGCCTTGTGGCAAAAAAGTACTTTTCATAAAGAACATTCATAAAGCATACTAAAAAAAGGATAATTCTCTTAAAATTAAGCATTCACAATTTAGATTAGAATCTCATTGGCAAATACTACCCCTTTCAAAGTAGTGGAATTAAAAAAGCTTCTGCGACTAAAGAATATCAAATGGCAACTGTAATTTGGATAGCCAAATACCGACAGCACATTTAATCAAGATTTTTTCTTTTTAAATCAAATCCATGAATATTTTCAGCTACACTCCTTCTTGTCATCTAAGCTTCAACGTATCTCTAGCTGTTTTAGAATTAGAAATTACAAAATCTCAAACTGACTAGGCCTAATTGATAAATAATGGAACTGAAATATTCCATATTGGAATAGATGAGAAGCCCATCAGCATATCTGTAATGGTCAAGAATGGTAGGCACCCCAAAAGAAAGTACTGAATCCCATACAGGTTGAACTGCACCCCACAAGCTCATCCTCATCACTAGCAGTTAAGAAATAAAATCTTCACTCTTAATGTCACAGGCTTTCTAAGAATTTTAACAAGAAGGGATTTGCCACATAAACCATAAATTCCTAAAGTGTGACAAGATAAATCAGCAAACCAGAAAAGCAGAAGAAATTCCTGGTAGGTAGATCAGTGGAAAGAGAACGGTTGTCTGCAGGTGTGCAATCCTTAACTGACAGAAACAAGGGGAAAGCAGCATAGGACATAGTTAGCATTTCATGTTTCATTATGAACAAGGAATTGCCCTGAAGACCTGAAACAGTATCTGGCTATGGAGTTTGCTTTCCTTTACTGGCTAATGAAACGACTCAACCTCCAGCCTGCAAGGTTGAACACTTATTAAAGTTTTTGTGTTTCTTGTCTTTAAGGGTTAACTTCTAAAGAAATATATAAGGGAAGTCTAAGCAAGAAGCATATGGAGTGTATTCCAAGAACAATACCAGCAAAGGTTCCATTAATAAGCATCAGAAATCCCTTTTTCGTCTGAGATCCGTTTCTCTAAATGCATGCCACTACAGCCTGTCACTTGTTAGCCTTCCAGTGACTAACAGTGAAAGAGCCTCCTCGTCCATCTGGAAGAATTTGTAAAGAAAAGGTGTGATTCACTGACACAAAGGGTATCATCTAATCCTTTCCTTCTGAAAAACAAGTATTCAATTTAGTATTAAAAAGGACCTATATTTTCTGTTATTTACAGCAAAGACTGGCTGCTGGCCAGGGCACAAGTAATGTCATCTAGAAAGTGTGCTGTTAGATTTCAAGCCTCTAGTACTCAACCATAAACCACATAAGGGAATATATTATTAAAACTTTTTGTACATCAATTTCTATATAAAAGAGAACTATGCTGTGATAAAATTCTTATGAGTTCCAGTACCACCTATGTTACAATTAAAACAGAGTGGATACCAAGTGATTCCTATGGTAATTAACTCCTATCCTGGACTTTATTCCAAGTAGTAGAAAAAAGAAAAAACATTTTTTTTTTAAAAAATCAATCATTCTAGGTTTTGGTTTTTTTTCCCTGAAGTGTAACTTTTCAAATTGCTTATATTTCCTATTTAGGAAAAAGGTATCCCTTAACATATTGCAGCAATTAGTTCTCTGAAGAAAATACACATATATACAAAGTACTAGTCTTCAAGCGTCCTTCAATAAAATTACTAGGAAATAGTTACTTCCTATCTTTCACTAAATTAATACAACTGACCTAAAAACATATTCTAAATTAATAATGAATATTAACAATCTAAAATTCAACATGGACCAAGTAACTGTTTTAGAAATTCAGACTGCAGATTTTCCAACATAATCAACTAAATTTAAGCTACCTTTAAACAGCACCCCAAATAAATGGGTTCTGGGAGTTTAATTTTAAAGACTAATGCTAATAAGCATAAAGAAACTTGGTATAACCTTCTCCAGGGCTGTTTGGAAATTCAAGCCTTTGAAATCCTTCATGCTTCACTCCTATTTGAAATGTAGAGAACTTAAGGACATTGAAAAACAGCACAGGAGCATCAGTAATTGTTGGGTTTTTTTGTTTGGTTTTGTTTATTTAAAAACACTCCTTGCAGTGACTATTAAGATAGATATCAAGCACAAGCCTATACAGTTTCCAAAAGGAGGAGGGATAACCTCTAGTACAGTCTTGCATATGTAATCAGCACAGCCACTGTACCCTTAATCACACTTTCACATCTTTTCTACTAATTTTTTTTTTTCATTAAATAACAGTAGTCTTTTGACACTGCTGAATGGTGTCTTTCAGGTACATTGCACTCATGCTGATAGCTCTAACCCATAATCTGACTCATTTCTGGTCCCTTCTGTTAAAATACAATTAGTCAGCTTTCATTTTACAGACAATTAAAAATCGTTGAAAGATCAGTTAAAGATCCTGTCTGCTAAAAAGCTTTTTCTGATCTTCCATCAAATTTTATTAAACCCTTTTCTTATTTGAACTAACTTATTTGAGATATCTGTTTGTTGTTCTAACCCAGACAGTCACAGATTCAGGTATTTATAGTCACATTACATTCTAAAATATATAGTAATTTCAACTATAACTTGTAAAGATACATAGTGGCTTGTAAGAAACTAAGGGTTAAGAGAGGAACTCACAGATCTGATGTAGCCAGTTACTTATTTGAAGGTTCCCCCTTGTTTTGCCATAATCTCTGCTCTCTCTTCCCACTCTTATCTGCATTCTTCATAGAATTACAGAATCATAGAATAGTTAGGGTTGGAAAGGACCTTAAGATCATCTAGTTCCAACCCTCCTGCCATGGGCAGGGACACCTCACACTAAACCATGCCACCTAAGAATCCGTCCAACTTGGCCTTGAACACTGCCATTTTTCTCTCTCTGGTTTATGTTCAGTACTTGCAGCCAGACACAAACGTATCCTCACTGTCAGTGTTACAATTCACACAGTTGTAGCTTCCTTCAAATGCTCAGATAGAGAGTAGCAGTAATTTCTGGTTTAAAAATTTACCGTGTCTTTCACACACACAGGTATCCTTGCTCCTCTCACAAAACTTCTAGACCTGCTGTTACAGCATGATACTTAAGGATAAAAAATAAGCAAGTAGCAAAGAGAGTTTAGTTTGAAATATAAAAGCATGAGGTCTGGAAAAGCAATATATCACCAAAATGGGTCCTGGCAACTCACTTGCATTTATTTAGTCTTGTTCTGAAGCTTGCCTTCAAGGGACTGTCTTTGCAAGGTCTAGAATTCACTACTTAAATTACTTATTATCATCTGGAATCACAATCATATTACACACTGTAAAGTGTGACAGAAGGTCTTAATCATAACAAAATGTTTCTAAACCAACAAGAAATAACCTCCCACTGAGGTTTCCTATAATGGCATTTTTCCAGAATTTACAGTTTCTACTTACCATATTAACACAGCATCTTCAGGAACCATGGCTATAGAACCATTGAATCATGGAATGGTTAAGGTTGGAAGGGACTAGATCATCCAGTTCCAAACTCCCTGTAACAGGCAGGGACACCTTCCACTAGACCAGGCTGCTCAAAGCCCCATCCAGCTTGGGCTTGAACACTGCCAGGAATGGGCATCCACAACTTCTCTGGGCACTTCTCTGGGCAACTTGTTCTGGTGTATCATCACCCTCATAGTAAAGAATTTCTTCCTAATGTCTAATCTAAATCTACCCTCCTTCAGTTTAAAATTATTTCCCCTTGTCCTGTCACTACATGTCCTCGTAAAAAAGTCCCTCTCCAGATTTCTTGTAGGCCCCCAGTTAGGTACTGGAAGGATGCTCTAAGGTCGCTCCTGAGCCTTCTCTTGTCCTGACTGAACAAGCCCAGCTCTCTCAGACTGTCTTCATAGGAGAGGTGCTCCAGCCCTCTGATCACCTTTGTGTCCCCTTCTCTGGACTCACTCAAGCAAGTCCATGTTCCTCCTGTGTTGGGTGCCCCAGAGCTGAACACAGTACTGCAGGCTGGGTCTCACATGAGCAGAGTAGAGGGGCAGAATCACCTCCCTCAACCTGCTGGTAAAGCTCCTTTTGATGTAGCCCAGCATATGGTTGGCTTGCAATTCAATCTCAAACTGAAAACTTCTCAACAGGCTTCTACAAACACAACTTAACTAAGAAGTTAAGTAGTCTCACAGTAACATTTCTTTTCCAAGTCACACCTACAGTGCAATTTCTGTGAAAAACAAAGTGTTCAATTTATTCCTTCAGGCTTTTCTTAAGATAAATATTACAGGAAAGTCTTCATGAAACCCATTTTTCAAATATCATTTATAGGTCACCCTATGCAAATAAGCATGTTATGACTTCTTCATTTCTTTCCTTGGTCATTTCCCAATACATTCTTCAGAAAATAGCCTGATGTACACGAACTAAGACGTGGACTCTATCAACACTAGGCTGGCATGCAGGCTTGCAGGAACACAAAATAACTTTGCTACGTACACCAAATTTTCCTTCTGAAAATAAGCAAATGAATAGACTGCCATCCTTGATGAAACACATTAATATCAACTGACAAAAACACTATAACAGGATTTCTTTTTAGATCATAATAGAGAATATTACTAAACGATTTTACATTCATCACGTTCTCAATGTTTCAATGTCTACACAAAATAAAAAAATGCTGTAACAGCAATGCTCATGCAGGAGAAAAGAGGAAAACCCCCATGACTTTCAACTTTACATGCATACAAAGCTGGCAGTAAGAACATTAGTGGTGTGACATTCAGAGAACTCTGTGCTAAAAAAGTAATTGCATGATAAAAAGAGGCAGTACCTTCTGCAGGACTAATACATCACTGAAATGCTGCATTTGATAAGATACAGCTGCAGGTTTAGCCAAATTAAAAATTTTTCCAATAAAATTCATTAAGTGTCTGAGACACCTTTCACAATCACAAATTACAATGCTAGCCTAATTTATGGTACAAAGATATGGAGATATTACTAGTCAGGCATGGACAGCATCATTTATACTGCATCCTCTCAGCTCATTGAAAAAGATTTTCCATGCTCAGCCACTGTCAAACATGCTGGTTTATATAGTTTCTTACTTTTCTCCTCTCTGCCAAATTGGTCTCCTGTACTACCCCATAAAAATCAATGAAAAAATAAAGTAATAAATGAAAAAAAAAATCCTATAATTTACTATTCAAGGCTAAACACGCAACTTCATAATGCAACTGGTTAGAGAAGAAGGTCATTTCACATCCTGGTTAAAGTAGCAGTTACTTCTATTGATATATATTCTTCATTCTCCCTTATTTAGCTTGCTTTCATCATTTAATTATTTTAAAGTGCACTCTAAAGAGATTTGTTCTACAAACAGAATTTGTACCAGAAGAGAAAGCAGTAGTGTATTATGACTCATGACAGCAGTTGCAATGTTGCATTCTGGACCAACATGTTACTTAGGAACAGGAGTGGCATAAAATCTCTAATAAAACATTCTGGCAGCTGGCCATTATGTTATACAAGACCTTCCTAATATATCTTTATTTGCAGTCCTCTAGAAATCAATACTGCCTCTTAATTATTCAACGCAAGTGTTAGTTGAGTGCATTCAGATCTTGTAAGATCACAGCCCTTTGGGTGACTGGATGGGCAAAGAGCATCAGCCTTGCTTTACGCACTACCAAACTTCCACTACTGGTGGACAAAACATGTATGTTTTGTGGTAAAGCAAAAGGTGATTTAAGTCCTTAAGAAATTAATAAAACTCCACAGTGAACACTACTTACAAACTGAAAAAAGGGAGTAAAACCCATGAAAGTAAGCATCTGAGGGATTGCCTTTGAACAGATCAAATCACAAATTAAAATCCAAGGTAAGAGGGAGGGGAAAACCCCCTCAAAACAAAAAACAAAACCAAAACAAGATAAAAACAAACAAACCAATCAAAAAATTCACCAAGAACTCCAAGAAAGCCAAAAGATTTCTGATAATCTTCAAACTGTAAATCAGGTTTATAGCATTTCAAAAGATGAAAAAAAAAAAAGTAAGAAAGATTACCATTTACAATAAATATTTTCACAGAACCTTTGCTACATCTCTAAAATAATGTTCCGGTTCAACAGAAATTGGAAGTCAAGTCAATAAGACAAAAATGAATTTTGCTTCTTTCACTAGAATAAAAATTGAACTAAGCAAGATATAGAACATGAGATTTTCAGGTCTGATAACTATACTAACATGCTATAAGCATCTAGGCAAATTTCTACTTACTCAAAGATAGAAAGCTTTCACTTTCATCAATTATTTACACTATACAAAGGACTTCAATATCTGGGTTTTTGTCATGGTTCCACTGCTTCTCATGCATACCATGGAAGCTCCTTTCCCTGAGGACACAGTAGGTTGGAAACAGAAAACTTGGGCTTTACATAATCTGTGCTTGGGCTTCTGCATTCTTTTAGTTTGCCTTCATTCTTGAATGGGTTTGTATTAACTTGTAGCTCTGCAAAGAACAAGTAATTCAATGCTAACAGGGATGTAGGTCTGAGAAAGTTCAACTCAACGATGCCCAAACCTGTAATAGCAAGCAATCAATCAGCTAGTCAAATGCTTCAAAAAGAATGTCAGACTTCAACTACTTAAACTACTGTAAGACAAAGATTTCCCGGAAGGAAGCACTTTCCTTAATCTCTATTTACAGGCTTACACATGAGCTAGTGATTTCAAAACTCTCATCTTATGTCAGCTATTTTAACAAATGAATTTTGCTAATATTCAAAGATTTATTTTCTTCATTTCGTTAGGAATTAATAACTTTGACATGATATCAGGTAAATGTTAGTTGTCAAAAACTAATTTCTTAAAATTGGATTATAGTAAATGCAGTGACAAAACCAGCACTATGCAGGAAGCAGTGAGTGAAGGAGAACTTCACAGAAATTAAAAAGAGTTAAAAAGAAATGGCTGGAAAACTATGCTGATTTTACCCTGCCACCCGAACTACGCTGGCAGCATTACTGTACAGTTTGCACAGCATGTTTAAATTGGCATAATTTCAGTGAACAGAATGGCTCTCGACTTGAAATCTCACAATGCTGATTTTCACTGTTCTAATACCTCTGAATGATTCCAGTATGCCTTACCTGCAATGTGAAAATACACATTGATATGTAGGCAATTTTCTTCCTTCACGTGAATTTTCAGGGAAGGTTTTGGATGCAATTAGCTAAAGGCTTCCTGAAACTACGTCATTAAAAACCACAGAGATAAGAAGGAAATTCTGTGGAAAGGACAGGCTTGTTAGGCAAAAGATGCCAGCAATATAAACAATTTACAGCAGTGGATGCTACAAAGCATTCCTGGCCAATAACTTCTTTTACCAAACCCTATCCTTTTCTATAACAGTCATGAGAACAGAGCATCAAATACGTCTGTAACTTAACCTCTTTTGGGGTCAATATGACAGTCTGCTCTGATGAAACTCTTAAAACCCATTCAGTATTTAATGAAGAGCATCTGAACAGTCAGATGTCATTGACGCTTTGTTGAAACTTCAACTGTTTAAACATGGTTTATCAGTTATGAAGATTATCAAAAAAATACAGCACAAACTAACACGCCCATCAGGAATAGAAGGCCACTTTACAGCGAGAAGGTGAACAGGGCTCAGGAACTTGGTCACAGCATGGAGAGGCTGCATGGGGCCAGACAAAGGTATCTGGTTTAGGATGAGGATGAGGAAGATGAGAAGATACAAACAGTTGGAGAGGAGACTCTGTTCTTGAGAGAGAAGATGAGGAAGTATCAGAGGCTAAAAAGCGAAACAAAGAGAATGATAAGGGTGTGGTGGGGTGGGAAATAAAAAAGATCCAACGGGGTTTAATGGACTCAAGGATGCCAAAAAAAGCAAAGCATTTGTTACACCATTCAGTAATACGAAAATGGTTTGTACATAAAATAAATACCACTTTTTCTGAAAGCAATGTAAAAAAAAAGTTAAAAATGCCCTGTACTCACATTACTCTCCTTCCAAGATAAAATAGATAAACTCTCCCCAAAACCAACAGAAAACTGCAACCAATACACAATGAATCAAATAATCTGTTTTTTAAAAGACTGAGTGCAACTTAACCAAAATAGCCAACTGAATCTCAAGTGATTTGCATATGCATATCTGCCTTCGGAAATGTCTCCCTGTCAATTTTACTTCAGTGAGCAAAAAAAAATTTTTTTCCTCCATATTTATTTCCTTCAGCAATAATACAAATATGGGTGCATGACACTCATGACAAACTAGATGAAATAGAAGGCAAACTTAAAGTAGATTTGCCAGTTGTTGCTGAGGGCATCAGAATGTAAGAGTCTAGCCTTGTAACAAACCCATAATACACTTTTTGGATACTTCAATGGTAACACAAATTTGAACTTGAATCATTTAATAATTTCTGATTATGGAAATGGAAAGAGCTCTATAAAAAACTGCTTTGAAAGACTTTTTTTTTTTTCCAAATTTCAACTTGTGCTTAAATGATGCACTCGTTATAGGTAAATGCATTTTTTTAGAGGATTTCAGAATTAAAATTGCAAGTACACAGTACTTCATTTATGAATTTTAGTTCTCTTTTCTTGGTACTCAGATTGGCCAAACTCAGACTACACAGGCAAAGGGGATCATCATCATCATAGGTGGCAAGCAAAGTTAAGAAGGGGAATATTTCATAAGTATATACACACATAAATGCATACACATGGTAGCATTACACTGTATAAAGAGGAGGGGAGAAAACATTTCTGTCCTAACAGGATTTTCCACAATACCTTTCCTGAATACCCCTATTTTAATATTTATTTGTCAAATTCCTTATGCATTTCTAAACACTGGGGAGCCACAAAATTTGCACAAGAGCTCTCTCAGCCTATAAAGTCTCATATTTTGACCATCTACGTTTCTGTCATCTACCATTTGTGAATGTTCTTTTCGAAAGTCTGCTTAAAGTTTTCTCACTCAAACACTGACAAGCTTGACTTCTTTTATTCTTATATTACCATAGCCTTTTAATTTCTGCAAAATTTTTACATAATGTTCTAGATGAAGAATCTTGGACAAAGCTTGGATATAGAGCTATTAAATGTATACTGCTGTGTAGATACAGTACATAACAAAGCTCTAGTCATAGAATCATAGAATAGTTAGGGTTGGAAAGGACCTTAAGATCATCTAGTTCCAACCCCCCTGCCAGGGGCAGGGACACCTCACACTAAACCATGTCACCCAAGGCTCTGTCCAACCCGGCCTTGAACACTGCCAGCAATGGAGCATTCACAACTTCCCCGGGCAACCCATTCCAGTGCCTCACCACTCTTACAGTAAACAACTTCTTCCTCATATCCAGTCTAAACTTCCCCTGTTTAAGTTTGAACCCGTTACCGCCTTGTCCTCTCACTACACTCCCTAATGAAGAGTCCCTCCCCAGCATCCCTATAGGCCCCCTTGAGATATTGGAAGGCTGCTATGAGGTCTCCACGCAGCCTTCTCTTCTCCAGGCAGAACAGCCCCAACTTTCTCATCCTATCTTCATACGGGATCAGAATTTGAATACGGGTATTGTAACCAGGTTTCTTCTGCTAAAATTAACAATTAAAAACCAAACAGACCCACCTCCCCCAAAAAATAGAGACACTCCTTCCCCATTCTCACAATTGTCTTTTATACAAAATATAATCAAATAGGGACACCATAGATTGAATTTCCCACCTTGTCCTCCCTGACAGTAGAGATAAGCTGCAACAACACAGCTATGATTCAGAAAAACAGACTAATTAGAACTTCTAGAAAAATTGTAACATATGTATAGATTCATTTTTTGAATCAAGGTATTGGCTGCAGTATTTGAATTTGTAGCTTCTTGAAAAGCTTGATCTTTTGGATCAGGGTTCATTTTTACTTAAAAGCATGCAGTCTTTAAAAAGCACCAATTCATTATGCTCTCAACTGTGGCAGATATAAAATAGGACACCCCAAAGAGTATGCCTACATTTGTAAAAAACAAAACAAAACCCCCACAGCTAACCACAAAACACTCCCACAACATGCCCCCCCACAAGCACTTTTTTGAAGACGTAAAATAAATTACCTATTTCTAGCTACGTATGTATATGTAACCTTTAAAATCTATTTATGTCTATAAAATGAAACTATGAACTAGACTAGAACAAAGAACGATCACCCAATGCTAGAATGTTATCATATACATTTTAATTATATGAGCAGGAGAAGACAGAAAATTCCACATCAGGGCAGCAAGGTACATTATGCCATGCTTCAGATCATATAGTACTGGAATTCTTTGAAATCAGGTCACCTGATCTTTGTAATTAAAACTGTTTGCCACTACAGCAAGCACAGAACACTTTCTATTTATTTACATGATTTCAAAATTGAGTGAACATTCAAATCAACTTTAACTTTCAGAAGCTAAATATCCAAATTAGATTTTTTCCTACTGCATAATTCTGATATTAAACAAAGAGACACATGACACGTTTAAAAGTATTTTAATTAATAGGTCAGTGCATTCTAATTCGTAGGGTGGGAAACTTCTCCATAAGCTGTTTGTGTCAAAGTGTGATTAAGCAAAAATTCACATCTGAAAAGTGTCAGGAGAAACATGTTACAGTTCTGAGATAAAACAGAAAAATGCCAGTATTTAGCATACAAGTAATATACTGTAACGATTCCTGGAACTAGCACCATCGTGGTAATTCCTTCTGCAATTTTCACAGGATGCATGGTTCACATGCTTTTTGGTTATATGACTTTTAAGGCATATCAATTTGCACTGTGATAACTGAAATAGGCTAATTATATATTAAAATAAGCAAATTACAGGCTGAAATAGGAAAATTACATATTGTAAATGTTTATTGACATGCAATAATATTAGCTTTTATGTAGTGCACCTGTACACCATGATTTTTGATGCTTATCAAAATATCACAGTATATATGATTTTTAATAAATTATTTTTGCTTATAATGTCAAAGCTATGCCTACACTAAGTCAACCCACCCAGGTAATTATATCTTAATAAATATTAAATATTTTAATTAATTTAATTAGCAATGATACCTTCAGGATTTTTGAGATTAAAAGTTTTCTGACACTTTTCTAATTTATGTTTTAAAATAAAATATGTGCAAATACTGAATGGAAAGAAATGCATAGGACTTCAGCAAATAGGCTAGTTCAGCATATTAAGTTTTATCCTTTGCATAAGAATATACCACTAAACTCGGCAAGATCCATACTATAGATATTTTAATTTACAAAGAACATGGTAAGCAAGTCCTTCATAAATAAAAAAGAAAAAATTTTGTACTGCACAACATCTATTTCCACTTATATGACAACAATGAAAATAGTATTTCATTTTGCAAAAAAAAAAAAAAAACAAAAAAACAAAAAAAGAGAACATATGTAAAATCTAGCTATAGCCAGATCATTTTACCTATTCTATTTTTCATATGCCATTCTTACCTGTTTCAGGATCACTGAAATCTGGTAATGTAATTGTATTAAGCTGTCGTCTATCAGCAATAGCTCTGTCTAACAGGCTGCTCCCACGTCCAGAATCACTGTAATGAAGTATAGAAATTGTAAGCTATTAAAATATAAAATTATATACTGAGATACAAGTTGCATGCTGCCCTCCTCCCACAAAGATTCTTGCTATAAAAGTTCTTGCTATGAACAAATTTAGTACCAAGCACCACTAACCACTCACTGTGCATTAAGCCAGCTGCACTAGAACAGAATTAAGCTGAGCAAAACTAAATCCATATTTACTTCAGCAGTTCAGTGTTCATAATTAATACAACCATGAAAGGAATACAGGGTTTTAATTTGATTCATAGCTAACAGCGCTACAGAAAGGATTTATTGTACCTTAAACTTTTGTATAATATGAGGTACAGCTCTCACAGGAAACCAAGATGAGAGATGCGAGTTTGAAAACCCACACTTTTCCCAGACTGAATAGAAACACTAAATTCAGAACATCTATTTTAGATAAAGATGTTATCAAGATGTCATAACTACATAAAAAGGTATCAATTTTATCTCTAGATGTTTTTTGGGGGAGTGGTTAGGTTGGTTTTATTGTTGGGTTTTTTTGTTCTTGCTGGGTTTTTTTAATACACACATCTATTAACTGCCTAATGTTGAATTTGATCCTATTAGCACAGTTGGAGCATTTTGAACACTTCTAACACCTCAAAAACCTAAGCAGTGGGTTTCACTGATCGCTCCTGTGGACAAATGCACTTAAGTTTCTACTTTAGTTGTAACTTAGTCCCTCAGGCTTCCTGTTGATACACTTGCCGAAAAACTAATTGCTCCTAGAACTATTAAAGATTCAGCAGAAGAACAGGACTGAAGAACCAAGCGCTCCTTCTCTTTAAGATGAGGTGAGATTTGAAACACGTTGACAGAAGAGTGTGAGGAAGCACACATGGGCACGCCTTCTTTAACGTTCTACAGTTAATACAGTAGTTTCATTTTTAGGATTATAAGTCTGTAACTACTCACATTCAATTAATACTTTTTAAAAATCCTCATTTAAAAAAACCCACACACACTTAAAAATAATTAAGCCTTAAAGCAATTGGGCAGTTAGCCTAACTTAGCAGACTGCAAACTTTTGTCTGATTCTCATCAAAGAGAGAAAACTCCACAAAATTCCTGGCTTTAAGTAATGCCTGAGAGACATTAATCTAAACTGCAAGACTGGAATTCAGTGAATCTTTCCACTTGCCCTAATTTTACAATCTCTGCATTCCAAATTTGAAATGAGAGGGCAAGAAGCCTTTCAGCAACTCTTCATAGTTGCACACTTCAAGAAATAATTTCCTCTCTTTGCACAGCTGTCACTAAAATGGTATAAATAAAATTTTGCATTACCCTAACATTCTTGCATGATCGATTTCTTTACAAAATGATACTATTACAGGAATCCACAGGAAACACAAGGGAACATTCTGGGACACACACTATCAGCTATAGTTGTTGCATCAGTTGCTGCATATTTTCTGGTAACCACTGCGTTAATTACTTCCTCAATCCACAAGGAATGGCATGCCAAAAATTGCTGATAAGTAGAGCCAGACTTAGCATAAATATCTTCTAACACAGCACTGGCATTGTGGTTTGTTCTATTTTCCTAATACAAACTAAGAACTGGAAAAGAATTGAACTATTTTCTGATGAATTTCAAGCAGCAGGCTAAAGATGAACATTTAAAACTTCCAAGCCTTGTACCACAACGTAAGTTTCAAATTCACAGTAACTATCTCATGAGGAAAACATTTGTATGTAAATGAAAGGCAAAAGGAAATTGCTCTAAATCTGAACAAAACTAAGGCACAGTGTTGCACTTAGCCCTTACTTTGTGTGGTATATCTAGTTATACATAATTTATTTTCATTATTAAAATACTATTGAGGACACTGAACCCAAATTTACTCCACAAAATCTGATTAATTGCAAGAAGAAACATTTAACATAAAACACTGCTTATCTGCCCTGGGTTCAGCAGTAGCAGTCATTTTTCTCCTCCTTAGTAGCTGGTGCAGTGCTGTGTTTTTGACTTTCAGCCTGGGAACAGCGCTGATAACACCGATGGTTTTAGTTGCTGCTCAGTAATGTCTACTCTGACAAAGGACTTTCTGAGTCTCATGCTCTGCCAGGGAGAAGGGGAAGTCAGGAGGAAGCAGAGACAGGACACCTGACCCAAACTGACCAAAGAGGTATTCCATACCACAGCACATCATGCCCATTATATAAACTGGGGGCAGTTACCTGGAAGGGTTAGATCACTGCGTGGGTAGGGCTGGGTATAGGTCAGTGGGTGGTGAGCGGTTGTATTCTCTTCGCTTGTGGTTTCCCTTATAATTATTATTATTGGTGGTAGCAGCAGTGGTTTGTGTTATACCTTAGTTACTGGACTGTTCTTATCTCAACCTGTGGGAGTTACATTCTTTCGATTCTCCTCCCCATCCCTCCGGGAGGGGGGGAGAGGAAAGGGGGGAAGTGAGCAAGTGGCTGCGTAGCTGAGTTGCTGACTGGGCTTAAACCACGACATTATCAAAAAAATTTCTTATCTGATTAGGAAAATGATACATTAAAGTTAGTTTTCAGTCTAAATTGGAATAGAAAAAGATGTTTCAAATAAGCATAAAGGATATTTAAATCTTTGAAAAAAACCCAACATTGTATAAGTGGTTCCAATTATTAAAAGACCTTTTCTCACTGGTATAAAGATGTATTTAAAAAAACTGCAATTCTTTCCAGTGGGAGACAATCTTCTAACAGTGCTTTTCAACAAAATGAACAACAAGAAGTGTGTTAAAACTACAGAGGCTGGGAAATTTAAGTTTTCATAATAATCCTGCATCATCATTCTTCACTAATCTGGAGTGCAGTTGGGTGAATAGAACTTCCCAGTCATATTTCAGGTCTGAGTGATAATTGCTATACCAGTCAGAGAGATCTGCCTGCTATTCAGCCCTTAAATTTCACATGGACTATCCAAAGAATGGCTACATGCACTATTTGACATAATTCTGAATGTGTGTTTCAAAAAACCTTTCTCCTTTCATAACAGCGCCTATCCATAGCTCCTGTCTATTTCATTCCATTCCCAATTTGATCTTAATTTATACCATTAACCGGAACTTCAGGAAAAACTTTAGATGTCAAGATAAAAGAAAAAAAAAACAGTAAAAACTATCAGATGCAAAGTAGTCCTTGTTAATTTTTCTAGTTACATGTTTTTGAAGGAGAAAGTGAATTGAGAGCTTGTAAACACTGCTGTTTGAAGCTGACATAGCCAAGAGTAAGTTTTCACTGCTGATGTCTGAGGGAAGCATAATTTACTGTGTATTAACACAGTACAGTAACTGCTACCACAGGAACAACAACAAAAAAGTAGTGGCAAGCCATGATTAGAGCCCTGAACTGTGTAGAAGAAGTAACAGCAGAGATGGAAGGTGAAAAGTTGTGCTGGAGTACAGGCAAAGCCTCACTGAAATTAAGCTTACACGCAAATGGTAGCTATTCTGCACATGGTAGCATTCTAACAGTAACTCTTAAACCCCCACCCTCACACACACAACCAGCCAACTAAAATAAAACACCACCCACTAAATTAGAGGATAAATTCTCTCCTGCTGCTAGTTCAGTGACTTTGAGCTGAAAATAATTCGGGTCAAACCTTTCTAGTTGTTGATGTACTTGCATTCTATAACCCCTGGGTTCTGTTCCCTGCTCCACTGCCCAGTGTCAGAATCTCAGCGCACTGTGGCTGACGCAGGTCTCTTTCTAGGCTTTTTCTTCCACACTCTACTGCTCTGAACTACTCACTCGCTTGCTAAGGAGAGAAGCAGTTTTCTCTCTTTGGCCACCTCTCTCATCTTAAAACAGATGCATGCGCTTATGTAACTAAGATCAAAGTAAGAGCAAAAGTTGAACAGACAATATTCATCATACTGCCACACAGGTGTCTGGTGCCACCTGGAACAAAGTTCTTCTGCTGCAGAATCTCTTCTCCAGAAACTGTCAACCCTTCAAACAACCAAACAGTAGGAAATTCTGCTTGTTCTCTTCTCCAGGTACTTGATAAACATGTTGAATAGTACTAGCATAGATTTCTGAAAAGTGGCCTCCCTGTTTATTTCACAGCTTATCTAAATATAGATGGCAAAGGACCTTCACAGAAGCATTTCAGAAACCCAAACAGGACAACAACAACTTATCCAAATACTTCTTAATGCCTTTGAAGAACTTAAACAGGTTCATAAGCAAGACATCCCTTTAGAAAAGGGCCATGCTGGCTCTGTAAGCACATTGTATTTATCCACGTGACATGTGATATTTCTATAGTCTTAATTAATGCATAATCCTCCTACAGTTTATTTTTTTAAGTCCTTGAACTAAATTTCCACTACGGCAATCTTTCCACTAGCCAATATAAAAGGCTCTATAATCCATACTGTGGAAAATACCCCACAAAAATACCAGCACATTGAGTCCTCATCCTATAATCAGTCCTCATCCCTGCAGAGTTTATTAGCTTTGGTGTGCCTTACTTCACAGAACTCGGGGTAGTTTCTGCATGTCTATCAACAGATATCTTGACACTTCAGTCTCCAGATTCCAGATTAGTTTGTTCATATGAAATACCAGACCAAATAAAACCAGGATTATTGACCTTATACTGCCCTGAAAGGCTACTGAGGAAGGCATTGAGCAACCTAAAATTCTACAACATCTTACCTTGGGTTAGTGAGATTGTAGCACGATTTCCAAATCTGGAGCATGTGTTTGCAGGTAAGGAGTGCTTCATCTGGACCTCTGCACAGAGACTCCAGTTTGACTTTTGTAAACAGTAATCTGGTGAAAAAGAAAAGGAAATTAAAAGAGAAAGAAAAGATATACCAGCTCAAGCAAAACACTTTTAAAGATAGCCAACAGCACACCAGGCTGGAGAAAACAACTTCAAATACAGCGTTAATTTAAATAATTGTTTCACAAAGTAATTACAATAAGGTCCAATATGTAACATCACCATTTGTACAAAATGGCCTATTCAACCAGACAGAAACAACAGCTGACAGGATATTTTACATTTTTTTTAAAGCAAGATAATACAGCTTAGTGAAATCAGCAGGACCACTAAAACCAGTACTACATACATCAAACGGAAGAGACATCTTCACTAAAGAAAATCTTTACTACTTTAATGAGAAAGGAAATTATTTTCCATTAACTGCTTCAGATGATAATTATATAACATATAACACACAAAAGAAAACAACCCAGTACTGATGCAAGCTACTTCCCTATAACATCAACTTGTGCTGGAAAAGGCTATACTGAAAAATGTTAACACTAGAACAGATAGATTAATGGCACGTACTCAGCCTTGGTAAGGTCAAGAAGAAAATGCAGATCCACTCTACAATATGCTTCCATTAGCAAGCACTAAAATTGCTGTTTGACTTGAATTTTGAATATTTTCAACATTTACAAGTGGCGACATGAAGAAAGCACATTATTCATCAAATATGCAGTAAACTATTCATAATGGAAGCAAACACGTTCGCCGAAAGCCACAATAAACCCTGATTCCAAAGCTGATGTTTCTAATGGCAGCAAGACAAGTAAAGTGCATAACCTGATAAGATGATTACTGCATATTCCTTTTACATTCCATGTATCAGTAGAAAGTTCTTCACAGAGATTAACTTAGATGCCTTCCTGAATAATTAAAGAATATAAATGCAGTGTGATAATAAAGGAGCTAGTCAATTGGTCTGAAAATTTATAGGACCCACAGCATCTGGGAAAAAACAATATCCTAGAAAAATAATGATTTAAAAGCATTTTTAGTAAATTGCAAGATTAAAGAGCGCAAAGCAGGAGGAGAATACGTATATAAAACTGTTAGCCTACTTTCTGTTTTTAAACCCAGGTGTACTTTATATTTTATTCCAGGACAACCTTAATCATACTAAGTGAAAAATTTGTATGATTGGTCATATGGTTTGTGTGGGAATACTGAGAAGGGTGTAGAAGGTGGGCATGTGAGAAAGCTCAGAACTTTCCTATCCCAAATACAAACTTTGAGGCTACAAATAGTAACTGAAAACTGCCAGAGGATTTTCTTAAGAATAAATGACATCAAATGCCTCATCAGGTTACAGTAGCTAAAGCTTTAGTGCTGCACTTAAAATCCTTTCCAGAAACTACCCAGCATGTCAGTTGAAAAATGAATTACACTAATTGTACAATGTGGAACTGAGGAGGAAACGAAAAGCAGGTTGCTAAGTTAGTTTAAGAAAATAAGCACGTAAGGATAAGGAAGGTAAATAAGGTCATATGGAGGAGTCTCACCTGATGCGATGTAGGAATGTAGAACAGAATAATCAGTTACACTAGTTCAGCTTTCTTCCTATCAATCGATAATTTATATTTCATTTGTCAGAGCAAGCCTCTCTACATAGTCGTTTAACTGTGACTGTATCACTGGAAGTAAAAATGTCCAGATCTGTCCATAATTTTACTTAAGAGAGAAGGAAAATCAACAAATAATATCCTCCTCCCCTACTATATCTATTCTACCCTTAACAAACGTGCGCACACACACACACTGCCCAAACAACAAGACTTAGGCATCAAAACCCACATTCAAAATCACAGGAATTCTACCTCATACAATCCCTTTCCTGTTTCTCTGTGTTTAAAAAGAAGACAGTACTTTCTACAGTTTGAAGAGCCTATAGAAGTTCAATTTTTTGAAATTTGTGGTCATAACGCACTATAAAAGCTATGGAAGATAATACATTCAGAAGCACTGAATTTACAAATTATGCTAGGAAGAAGATAATCGTAATATATACTTCATTATGCACAGTTTACAGATCAACATTAACAAACTTTAAGCATTTAAGACTTTCCGGAATCTTGTAGCAGAGAGAAGGCACGTGGTCAGTAAATCACTAAGATTCAGTACGCAAGAGCTAGAAGAAAAATTAAGTGGGAGATAGAAAAGGACGGGATTTGATAATTATGAAATGACTTAAACATGTGTATGAATTAGCAGGACCCTGTGCAACAAAAATGTAGAAACCTGGACTGCTAGTGTAGGATTAAAGGGCTAGATAGCAAAAGACAAATACAAGTGTAGGAATTAAAGCAACACATCAGAAATAAAGTATGATTGAAAATATTTCTAATTCTAATAAAGAAAGGCTAGGCAAAAAGTTCACTGGTGTAGGATTATCAACATTAAAACAACAATAAACTTTTGATCAGAAAAGGTTGCATTTATAAAGCCACACGGAGCAGTTTGCCTGGATCCAAGAACTATTTTTATCATAAATCACAAAATAACTAAGACACTTCAGAAAACTGAGCTGGGATGTTCATTCACAAAATAAAAACCTGCTAACTAAATGTTTACTTAAGAAATGAGAGAAGGAAGGGATGAAAAAGGAAGAAGGCAGGAGGAACACCATGTGACAAGCAGGTCTCCCAAATTAACTTATTTATTCCGATTTTCCCTGAACTATGGCTGGAGGTACAGGTTGATAGCTATGTAGATAAACAAGCAGCTCAGGGACAAGTATTATCAGGAGAGGTTTAGAAACCATGAGGCACATCATCTGAAAAAGCGTTTTCTGAATGGCCAGCTTTAAGTATCTGTGGAAACAACTCCTCTGGAATATAATCCGCATTATGGATACAAAGACTTTAAAACTTTACAGGGACATTTTCACACTCATTTTTAATACACTATTAAAAATGTTGTAGAAAGGATAAAAAAAAGAGATAAGATGATAAAAATTAAGCTGTACATTTTATAAGTATCATGAATTATCTGTCTGTATTGTTCACAGGTTTAAATTACTGGCACACAGTGCAGAACAAAACATGACAGACTAACCACAGCATAATGGGACAGCACCCATGACTAAGCATGCAAGTACTGATGAACAGACAATATTCAAATTAGAAGAGTAGAACAATGTCTAACATAGTAGCAACGTGTCTAACTGGAATAAATTTAAGAAATAACAAGAACAGAATTCTGTTTGTGTCAGATCCTTTGGGAAAGGGAACTGGACAAAACAGGTTCTCTCAAAGACATTATAATAATGGGGCATTTGTTCCAGAATCAGTGTTTGATATGGATGCAGATCTTTAACGTTACATAAAGTGAATTGTATTATTTTAGGAGACTGATTACCCAGACACAAAATGGAGAACAAATCAAACTCTTAACTGGAAAGTCTGGTGATTCTTGGAGCTAATTGCTGATAAATTTATGAAATAGCTACTGAAGCAGCAAATTACTCCATTACTTCAAGACTGTTCTCACTAACTAATGAGGACATTATAAAACAGCTGCTTGGAACCTAATCCATATATTGCTGGATTTTTATTTAAATAAAGACTGAAAAATCCCCAATGGGTTTATAACCAGGTCTTTGAATTTCAGTGGCCTACAGCCAAATAATCTGGAAACAGAGGGTAGCAAAGGCATCTGAGATACAGCAGAAGCCTAGCATTTAACACAAAGATGCTAAAATTTTAAAGATCTGCTGCTCAGTGTATACTAGACAGGGATGAGATGAATATTAAGGATACTAAGGAATGAACCTCAAATCTCCAACAAAATCCTTATCTGTTTTCTCAAATATGAAAACAATGAGAAATAGAAAATAGGAACACTTTAACAATGATTAAAGTTCATGCTGTCAAAAATAATCCACTTCTCAGAATTACAAAAACAGTGACACATAAGATTGTCCTTTCTAAAGTAAAAACTTGAAAGAACATATCATTTCTGTAATGACTGAGGGATAGCAACCATTTCACTAATGTTTTGGGGTTTTTTTTAAGAGGAAAGGCAGAGATTAATATATCTTACTAACACGCAAAAATAATACAAAATTGCATACAAAAAGTGAAAGGAGTACCAGATAACACTGTTAATGGAAAAAATGGGTTACAGTTCAAGTTTAATAAGGAGACGTTACAAACAACCTTTGTTACAGTTATTCTAAACCAGAGCTGCTAAAAGCCAGACTCATCAAGGTAAGACAGCTGTGAAGAGGGCAAATGCAATTCTGGAATGTATTCACTGGAGCAGAAAGAGAAAGAGACAATACCATTGTACAATACCCCAGTGAGACCACATCTGGAACATTATACACAGTTTTTGCTGTAACAGTTAGAAACACACTGTGGAATAATTAGGAAATTTGGGATAATTGGAAATTAAATCTATATTCGAAATGCAGCATTGTCCACACATAAGAGAGAAACGGGCTTTCAAGGCCTCTCGGGCTAAGATGCAGCCGTACCTGGTATGCCAGGAATGTGCACTCCACAGCGGTTCCCGTAACAGGCGGAGGATAGAGCGAGGTGGAGATCTTGCGGTTATGTTCTGTCCTAACTTCAACAGATAAAACGGGAACTAGGTGGTACAAGAAACTGATAAGCTGCATACTTGCTACCCTGAGCCAGCGGCCTGTCATCTTTTTGACAAAATACCGTCCTAGTGTGAACTTTGCTTCATTATAATACTAAAATACACACCCCTCTCCAGTGCGACCCCCCTCCGAAATAAGACCACCTCTCTCTGAGCATGCTCTCTGAATTTTTAGTCTCATATACCTTTAAATCGAGGCGAGAGAAATTTTCGCCAATGGTAATAAAGGTATGTATGACTAGAGTCACTCAAGCTCCACCTTGAAGGTAAAAATAATATAAAATGACCCAAGAGAAAGGGGGATTTTGGGGAAGATACCATCGCGGACGAGTCACGGAAGATAACATCAACCGACTCCTGGGACCGGTCGACGGGCTGGACCTCTCTTCCCCCCCCATAGGGACGCCTGTGGGTAAGACTCGCACTGTATTCAGTGCTTTCCTAGGAAAACCTTAGAATCTCTATAGAGTTATTTTTATTGTCATCTGTATCTTTTAGAGCTAAGCTGTGTTAACTTTATCAAGCGCTTGTATTCATGTAACCATTATATGCACGTGCTTTTGCAGACAGTATTTATCACCGGCAATCCATAAGAACCTGTACCTGTTGCATTAATAAATTCAGTATAACTGTGAGCATAGTGTGGTGCATTATCAGTGAATCCGATACCAGTCGCGCTCGGACTGACAGTTATTGTCAGTGAATCCGATACCAGTCGCGCTCGGACTGATAGTTGCATATAGGAGCTGTCCCTGTGGTGAATTATCAGTGAATCCGATATCAGACGTGCTCGGACTGATAGTTATTGTCAGTGAATCCGATACCAGACACGCTCGGACTGATAGTTGTGTATTGGGGCTGTTCCTGGCTCTCTTTATATAAAACCAGGGGTTTGTTCCCCCCTCTCCATTTAACGCAACACACACACACGAGAAATTTCAAACTGAAGCAGCTGCAGAAAAAGGCTGCGAGGGTGACTGGAGACTGCAGGTAAGAAGAGGTACAAATTCTATCCATAAATTCAGATGAGACAAGCACCATGAAGGTAAAAGAACAATTTCTCGAGGATAATGTTTCCACAAAAAAGAGCACATATAAAGGCCATACAGACCATTAAAACATTAAAGGTGGAAATTAGATCTTAAGATTATAAATGAAATTGTAGAAAAGACTGCTTTCTCACGGCTTGTTTTGGATAGACTGTAGAAGAGGTAGAGCAACTCACCTAACTGTTCCTAAGATACAGCTGATGAGTTCATGAAAAGTATTACAGATAGGACAGCTGTAACAATGGAGACTTGTGACTTCCTAGGTTCTTGCCAGTGCTCTATTTCCTAATCAGTACAAACTAATCTATTAAATCATGATCTGAAGCTTTCCCTATCAGCCAACCAGCGTAATTTGTAGCACAGTTAAGAATTTGTGAATCTCCAAAATAAAACTGGAGGTCTTATTTCCAGCCAGCCTGTTTCACTTTTTGGAAAAAAAACCCAACCAAACAAACCCAGATGCTTGTGATGGTGTGCTCTCCCTGTCACCTTTTCTGCTTGAGCAACAACCACCAGTGGTAGTCCTGATGGCTGCATCTGGCTTAAAAGCCATAAATCTTGCTCAACAGCTAAGGGCTAGTTGAGCATGTCACAACCCAAAAGCATGGCTGGTATGCAAACACGACTATAAGTTAATCATCTTACTCCATAGCCCAGGGCCCATTACATTCTCCTGCATGGCAGCGGGCTGCACACCAGGATGTCCCCTTGAGTAGGGACACCTCTCAAGGTTACTCCTTGAGGTTGAAAGAATCCTTGCCATAACAGATACTCAGTAAGTGATTTACAGCATGTTAAACTTTGAAAACATAGCTAAGTGATAGAAAGGATTGACTGCATACATATAATCCATCATGAATAAACCACTGAACAAGACTGGACTAAGTCACTATCCAGCTGCATCTTCTCTCTGAGGAGTTTTAAAAGCAAGGGACTCCTTTCTGAACCTCATGACTTCAACCAGAAGATCTCCCTGACAGTTTCTCTGATCCTGTCCTCTGCAGTAAATAAGCAAGTATACCTTGCCATAGAATTTAAAGACACTGTCTCATTTACTATCAAACTTAATTAAATTGTTGTTTTATTTGTATCAGTAAATATACTGCTACTTCTCTCTTATGAGCGAAGTGTCACCTGCCACAACCACCAATTCCCTTCCACAGCAAAACTCTAATATCAGAACATCAAGAGAAATTAATTTGTCCAATACTAGTTTAAGTTATTAAATTTCTATTTGGTAGAATGAAGCAAAAATTCGAAGTAGTGAAGACCAAGGTCTGCTATGAGACAAGTATCACTATTAGTGAACATTATTGAGAACTCTTAGTTTTTTCAGCGAGCAGCCATTGCTCACCTTAGGTGAAATTTTTAAACTGGCTGCTTTGCACTGGGGATCAAGTAAGCAATTTTTGCATGTTGCAATGCACCATATGAGCATGCCGGCTTGGATCAGCCATAGCTGGATATCTGTTTCACACACTACTTCGTGGAAGAGACCTGCCTTTCATTCCCTAATTCTTTCTTCAAATCTGGCAATATGGCATGCTATGTACCATTCTCCACCAGATCTACCTGCTAGCAGTGTCACTCAAAACAGTGGTGATGAGGAATCTCCATAAAGTCCCTTAGAATAAGAAACCTACAGCAAACTTCTAATTCCACTAGACTTCTGAAGGGTCTATATTCCCATATTCTGATCCCAGCTTCAAAGAATGCTCCATTTTCAGTTATGATTGGGAGTAAACTTCATTAATATTTTCTTATTATTTAAATTATTTACATCGTTTACAGCTTGAAGAACATAAGGTAAAGTTGTGCATAAAACTGAAGGTATGTGCTTTAAAATATATTAGTCCTTCAGGGTAACACACCCTTCATATTGGCAAACAGCGATCCACTTGAAGAAGCTAACATTTAAAAGGCGGCATCAAATCCACTAGTTTACAACGAATAATTAAAAATGCAACTACCTTTGTTTTATGTTTAACTGACTTTGAGTAAACTTCCTCAGTTTTAAGAGAACCTTTTAAAGTAATTTAACAGTTTACATTTCAAACTTTAGCTAACAGTATTTTTACATTATAATCAATTATTAAAAGACAGTAGGAGAGTAATGAATATACTGGAAGTCCCATAAATATGGGACTAAGCAATAACCAAGCCTTGTAGAAAGTGTCGAACAATAGCTTGGTCTCCTTGACAACTACATGAAGCTTAAATATAAGAATAAACTTTATATATATCCAACTCTGATAGATAACCTTTTACTTATTAGAACATAAAAGACAACAAATACCAGCTCTGTGTAGAGTTATATAATATTTCATTTTGGATTCACATTTAAGTGCCTATTTGCATATTCTACAACTCTAAATCCTGGAATGTTTGGAAAATTCAAAAGAAGTTTTCTGCTTTTAAACCTAGGCACCACACTTAAGAAAAAAGAATCACAAAAAACCTCACTAAGTCTAAACACAGGACTTGTGAAATCCTAGAGTAACCAGTTTTGCAATGACCCTGTATATATAAAAAAAAAAAAAAAAAAATCACAGAAAGGGTGACACAGAATGTAACACTACAGATAGAAACAGATTAAAGTCTGAAAAGAATCTTTTCTTTTAACAGACAATGTCTTTTCATATAATCTGCTTTTAAGGGAAAAGATAATGGTGTTGATGTAAAACTGACATTCACATGCATACTTCATACAGTTGCATCTCGTTTCTGTAACAAACTGTCATAGCATCACTTGCTTGTGGAAATTAAATCAGGTTAACTGGCAGACCCCATAGAGTAATTAAAGTAGGAAAGCAGTACACAGAATGCATAAAGTTGGAACAAATATTATTTAATATTGATGATTGAAAAGAATCTAAATCTGTTCACCTTTCCTAAATAGACCATTAGCAACTCACTTCTTGTACTCAACAATTACATATACAGGAAAAACTTCCACTGATTGTTACAAGAAACATAAAAGAAACAAGGAAGTAGGAGGAAGCCAAACTTTAGCAAATTCAGTTTCTCTTAGTACACACTGTACATTGCATTATTGCTCTTCTGACAGTCTTGTAATTACTCAAAAATAAATAGTTTAGAAGAAAAAGATTAAAATTAAGACAAAATCCTAGAGTTCTCAGCATTTACGTCATTCACAGTCCAGAATTTGACAAGTTTACTGTATGCAAGTTTGCAGCTTCTTTTAAAAGGAGGTAGTGCAGACCACCTTAAGACCCTTCCCTTAGGAAATCCACTTGAATCCAACAGGATTCTAACTTATGCATAATAGACCTTCCTAATGAAAAGATCCTTGTAACAGCCTAGTAGGAACATATCCAAACAATTTGATTAGAAGCACAGCTTAATAGCTTTCAAGCTGGATTTCTTTTTAAAAACCCAGTATATAATTACAGGAACAAATACAGTCTTTGCACTCTAATGTGGAAATGAATCATAGAAATAACTGACCAGGAAGCAAATAACAATGCCAGCAAACAGGTAGTTGAATATAAGTTGCTAATGAAGCAAATACGCTCAAAATAATTAACGCAATCCTTTCTGACAAATACAACCCAGGTGACTCTCTGTATAAAGCAATGATAAATGATACTGAAATATTTTGTGCCGGGTATTTTTTAATTTTTTTATTCTCTTTTGCTTAATTTTATTTACACATGATGAAAACAGACTATAGTTCCACAGTGCAACAGATAACTGAAATGCCAGAGAATGTGCCCTACTGTCAGCAAGTATGGTGATGCTCTTAACAGAAAGGACTTTTGGAGGTGACCTGATTATGGAAGCTATCATCAGAGTATGAAGTCACCAGTATCACAGCGCGCTTAGTAAAGAATTAAAAAACAATGGCTGGACACAAATAATGGATAAATTGAAATTAAGAACAAAAATGCAGTATAAAGACTGCTCTCTACTCTGCTCTTGTGAGACCTCACTTGGAGTACTGTGTGCAGTTCTGGTGTCCTCAACATAAAAGGGACATGGAACTGTTGGAACAAGTCCAGAGGAGGGCCACGAGGATGGTCAGGGGACTGCAGCACCTCCCGTACGAAGATAGGCTGAGAAAGTTGGGGCTGTTCAGCCTGGAGAAGAGAAGGCTGTGTGGAGATCTCATAGCAGCCTTTCAGTATCTGAAGGGGGCCTATAGGGATGCTGGGGAGGGACTCTTCATTAGGGACTGTAGTGAGAGGACAAGGGGTAACAGGTTAAAACTTAAACAGGGGAAGTTTAGATTGGATATAAGGAAGAAATTCTTTACTGTGAGGGTGGTGAGGCACTGGAATGGGCTGCCCAAGAAGTGGTGAATGCCCCATTCCTGGTGGCGTTCAAGTCCAGGTTGGATAGAGCCTTGGATGACAAGGCTTAGTGTGGGATGTCCCTGCCCACGGCATTGGGGTTGGAGTTGGATGATGTTGGGGTCCTTTCCAGCCCTAACTATTCTATGATTCTATGACTGCAACTGAAACACTGAAACAAGCTACCTCATCCTGCAATAGTTTTTCCAGTTTTTCATGTGTTCTTACCAAGATTAATGTCTTCTGGAAGGTATGTTTTAGCTAAACCTGTATTAATAGAAAAACTAAGGTAAATTTAGCAACTTCTAATATATAGGTCGGGGGGTTAAAAATGGATTCTCTTGGCTTCAAATTATTAATCTGAGCATCCAGTTCTGACTGTTCACTAAAGCTGTTCATTTAATGCTTGCTGTAGAAAGCTTATGGCTTCACACTAGTCAACTCCAAAACATCTGCATGATCATCAAAACACAAAACGACACAATTGCAAAAATTTAAGCTACAAGGAGAATGACAAGATACTAGACAGACAATGAAACACACATAATTTTATAAAGGATTTACTTACACATTCAGTGATTTTAGGTGCATTGCCTCTATCACCATGACAATCAAAGTACAGAAAGAAATTCATAGAGGTGTCTGCTGCAATTGCAAAGCGAACCCTCGCACAGTCCATTTTGAGTATTCAAGGAAAAAATAGATACGTATATAACTCATACACTACAAAACATGAAAAACTATAATTTTAAGTTCCTTGAAATAACTTCTTGCATGACTGAACAAATTAATTTTGTTTCCCAGTGACTTCTTTTCAATTTCTGTGACACTGCCACCCAATCAATTTCTGCCTTATCCTGAAGCCAGTTTCTTCTTTCCTAATTAATCACATCTGCTTCTCATTCTTATTCAAAGTGTCAACAGTCAGGAATGACTCAATTATCCAAGCTGTATTTGCAAGCCAACAAGACACAATTAATGAGAAGACGTTACCAAATACAATCATCAGCAATGTCCAGTTGGGTTATTTTTTTTTTCCAGCTACTTCTATCAATCCAGTTCCTTCAGGAAATACAATTGACAGAATCACTGGATGCCCAACACAGGCAACAGGAGGCCAAGCAACCAAATCCAGTTTTTTAAAAAAACTCCAGAAAAATAACTTAATTTAAAAAGTCTTTAATTAAAAAACTTTATTAAAAAAATTATCTGTTTCTAAAGCAATCATTAAAGGTACCCAAAAGATGCGAAACCTGTTCCAAGGGATCCAGAAAAAGTGACAGATTTTTATAGTGCCAATATTAGTCATATACATAGACATATACATATAGTGACAGAAATTAAGTAAAAATAGGCATTTCAGATTGCTATTTGATGCCAGACTCTCAGGCAAAGATGAAACAAAAGCAGCCCTATGGCCCCCAAATAATACAATTTTGTAGAAACTATGAATAGGTATCCCTGGTGTGCACTGGATGGCCCCCACTGCACCCTTTGAATTATTATTCCCCATATATTTGTTCACAAAGCAATAGCATTGCTTCTTTGAAAGGAAAAGCAGCAGTCCTGTCTGGTTTTGTAGAATTTGTTTTATGGTAGAGTTTAACTGGGACTCTTTCAATTAAGTTTAAAAGAATCTACAGCCTAGGAAACATAATTCAGGGATAAGACCCTGAGGCCAAGTACCAATTTGTTACATAAAGTAGTACCTACCTAGCAACAATGTCTTTTTTAATGGACCATTCAGTAAAAGCACATAACGACAACGAAAGAAGGGCAGGGGGAAATGACAAGCCTATCATGAAAAGAAAAAGCACAAGCAACTTACACTGTCTTTCCCGACTTACACAAAAATCATTCCTGAGAACAAATTCATTTAATTCCCAAGATAGACAGGATCAAAATGGAATAGATTTGAAAAAGTATGTTGTCAAATGTTGAGAAGAATGTATACACCAACATTAAAGACATAATCTTGACAAGCTTAGCAGATCACTTCCTCTTGTCCAATCATATATTACTTTCCTTTCCTCAATTCCCAGTACTCTATTTACCAGGGAACAAAGTAAAAAAGTGCAAGTTTAATCAGCACCACACACTGTAGCGCAACTAAAACAGACCTAGGGAAAACAGAAGAGCTTAGTCTATTCCCTCTAATTGATAAATATACCCCGTCTCACAAAACATCAGTGTATGTATCATCATACATTGCATGCACCAACCAGCTCTTCTGTTATGCCTACCCAGACAACTCCCAGAAGGAAACAAGTTTGTTAATCAATGAACTGAGAGGGATGTTAAAAGCTTCTGCAATTCTGGGAAATCTACTGTAGCTCAAAAGAGCCTTTGAAGGTCAGGAAGGAAAGGATTTAGTAGTTTTCAGAGGAATGACATATTGGTCTGATGCTTCTGTGAAATATTCTTGGAAAAAAAAAATTTCCATCACACTTCAACAAATGTAAATGTTTAAACTGTGAACATAGTCTTCAGTTGTCTTCAAACCTGTTACCATATGTCTTTCCTTTTTTTAACATTAAAATAACACACTTGCACTCCTCAAATAACCCATCAGCTGTTTCCTACTTCTGCTACCTTAAAAGCTTGTCAGCTGCTATCCATTGCAGTTCAATTTTCAGCATAAAAATAGCAATTAATATGTTATTTATTATGCCTAATTACACTAATTTCAGGCACTATACTCGTCTTTAACTGTCCCAACATTTGAAATAATGAGGGAACGCCAAAACAGCTAAGATTAAGAAAGCAATATCACAAGTATTTCATTAAGAAACTTAACTGTCTCCCTTGACTGAGAATCTGCTTCAGATTAACCACTAGGCAGAAACAGAAGTGTTGTTTCAAGATTTCTTATTATTCAAAGGACTACTAAGATACAGATTCCTGTAACAAGCGGATAAGACAGGAAAGAGTCATGGAAAGGAGTTTGCAAATAAGGCCCCTCAGGTAATTTCACACATAACTGTATTATATTTATTGCACAAGATATAAAAGCCCAATATGAACCAATGCAACACAACCACTATTATCTTGCATCATCTTGAACACATCTTCAGACTGTAATGCACACCTCTGGGACTGCTTATACTTTCAAATTATGCAATCAATGGATTAGAACAAATAAAACTCAAGGAAAACCCAAGCAACTCACAATTAAGTATACTAGCAATTTAGTATATATTGTCACTCCTTCCTGCCTGTTCTCTTCGTATTCAGGGCAGCATGTCTGTACTTCTGTTTCAAGTGAAGAAATGGATCATCTTATCCGGTCTCTCACATAATTAAGTTGCTAAGCCACTGTCCATCATATTTGAAAAATTATGGCAGTCAGGTGAAGTTCCTGATGACTGGAAAAAGGGAAATATAACCCCCATTTTCAAGAGGGGGAAAATGGATGAGCTGGGGAATTACAGACCAGTCCGCCTCACCTTTGTGCCTGGCAAAATCTTGGAACAGATTCTCCTGGAAGGTATGCTAAGGCACATGAAAAACAACAAGGTGGTTGGTGACAGCCAGCATGCCTTCACTAAGGGGAAATCCTGCCTGACCAATCTGGTGGCCTTCTATGATGGGTCTACAGAAGTGACAGACAGGGGTAGAGCTGCTGATGTCATCTACCTGGACTTGTACAAAGCATTTGACACTGTCCCGCACGACATCCTTGTCTCTAAATTGGAGAGGCATCAATTTGATAGGTGGACCACTCGGTGGATAAAGAACTGGCTGGATGGCTGCACGCAAACAGTTGTGCTCAATGGCTCAATGTCCAGCAGGAGACCAGCAACGAGTGGTGTCCCTCAGAGTTTGGTGTTGGGACCGGTCTTGTTCAACATCTTTGTCGGTGACATGGACAGTTGGATTGAGTGCGCCCTCAGCAAGTTCGCCGATGACACCAAGCTGTGTGGTTCGGTTGATATGCTGGAGGGAAGGAATGCCATCTAGAGGGACCTTGACACACTTGTGAGGTGGGCTGATGCCAACCTCATGAAGTTCAACAAAGTGAAATGCCAGGTCCTACACCTGGGTCAGGGCAATTCCTGGCACAGCTACAGGTTGGGCAGAGAAGAGATTCAGAGCAGCCCTGCAGAGAAGGACTTGGGGGTGTTGGCTGATAGGAAACTTAACATGAGCCGGCAGTGTGTGCTCACAGCCCAGAAAGCCAACTGTATCCTGGGCTGCATCAAAAGGAGCGTGACCAGCAGGTTGAGGGAGGTGATCCTGCCCCTCTACCCTGCTCTCGTGAGACCTCACTTGGAGTATTGTGTGCAGTTCTGGTGTCCTCAACATAAAAAGGACATGGAACTGTTGGAACAAGTCCAGAGGAGGGCCACGAGGATGATCAGGGGATTGGAGCACCTCCCCTATGAAGAGAGGCTGAGAAAGTTGGGGCTGTTCAGCCTGGAGAAGAGAAGGCTGCGTGGAGACCTCATAGCAGCCTTCCAGTATCTGAAGAGGGCCTATAGGGATGCTGGGGAGGGACTCTTCATTAGGGACTGTAGTGACAGGACAAGGGGTAATGGGTTCAAACTTAAACAAGGGGAGTTTAGATTGGATATAAGGAGGAAGTTCTTTACTGTGAGGGTGGTGAGGCACTGGAATGGGATACCCAGGGAAGTTGTGAATGCACCATCGCTGGCGGTGTTCAAGGCTGGATTGGACATAGCCTTGGCTGGCATGGTTTAGTGGGAGGTGTCCCTGCCCTTGGCATTGGGATTTGAATAGATGATCTTAAGGTCCTTTCCAACCCTAACTGTTCTATGATTCTGTAATTTGAGGGTTAGGATTCTGACCCGCATTATCTGTGGCTTCAAATCCTGTCAAGCTGGAGAAGAACTGAACTTCACATTTGTACTACAGGGATAAGTTGTCTCATGAAAGGTGGGGCAAACCAGTGTAACTTTAGATGAATCAAAATGCAGTCGGACCTGATTGAGATTAACTATTCAGATTTTTTGGTGCTGGCACCTTAGTCCCACCCATCTCACCAAAGCAGGGTAGTCACATTCTTTTTGGTAATATTAATCAGTTAAGTAATCTTTTTTCTTTAGATCTTTTTTTTTTTTTCCTGGATCAAAGCACCCTCGGATTTCAGGAGGCTTCATGGGTTAGCTAACATTTAACAGTAGATTGCTTTTATTGCTCTGAAAAACACAGCTAACTGGTTTATAAGTAAAGTAGTTACAACCTAGAAGTTGAAGCTTACAAAAGATTTGAACCAATAGTGCTTGAGATATTAAGCAAATACCTTGCATTTTGATTATTTCTGGAAAACATTAGTACATATCTATTTCCCTTTTTGAGGTTTCTTATATTTTCACCAATAGTTTCTCCAATACCCCTTAAGGTCTCAGAGCAGATTGCTTGTTTATGCTGCCAATGTAACAAACAAAGGAAGAACAATCAACTCTGTTCAAAGAAAAAGCTGTACCTTGCTGCTAACAGCACAATGTGATGTTTGCTCATTGCTTCCACTCCTTTAGATAATGATGGGACAGAATTCTTTGGCTCTGAGGAATTTCTTTCTGTTTACTGACCTAGAGGTGCTTAGGACAAAATCAATATCTGATTGGCCTTGTTTGTTCAGCAAGTTTCTACCTTTATAGCACAGGAAGGTTTACAATAATTTAAGATAGGAAGGTATGCTTGCTGTATGCATCAAATACTGAATATGAATTCTAGGAGTGCATCAGATTTTCAAATGTTAAAAGCTGACAGACCGCATATTTACTAATTGATTACAATAGAAGAGTGCTGGAAAGTATCCACCTCTTAGCATGACTCACAGTGTATTCCACTACTTCCTTGCAATCTTTGGCATTTTACAGAGATGTGGTGTTATAAACTTCAGACAAATTAGGTTCTTTTCAAAGAAAAGCAAACCAGAAAGAACATAGGGCTGTGAATAGGAAAGGATAGTACTCAGTGCAGTAATAAAATAGCAGCATAGAGAGTTATATGGATAAGAATAACAATAAAAGAAATAAGAAATAACATAAATCACAAGCCCTATGTTTTACTTTAATATTTTCCAAGTATACAGATTTATTATGCTGCATAGCCACCAACGTATCATTTTGCATAAGGCTGAGGTAATGGAGTCTAATGGAAATACAGAGAATACCAAGAAAACTTTTGTACTATTTAGCTTACTGGGATTGCAACATAACTGAAAGATGAAACATAAAGATATTTGAAGTGTTTACAAAGCCGGTAATGTACCATAGGCTCAGTCAAGTGTTTCAGAATACCTAAAAATTAGCAAGCCACAGGGGAACACAAGAGGATCTTTTCCCAGTTGGCTAGGAGGTACTCTGAGACTGTATTGTTTACATAAGTTGCAGAATAAGAAAATGTAATCAACATTATACTAAGCACCTGCGTTTTGTATTTTCATATATATGCGCATACATGTCATCAACCATTTCAAGAGCATCAGATATAATTTACAAGATTGTAAACTCAAGGTTTTACTGATAAACCCTTGCAAAAATAACCCAGTTACATGAAGAAATCAATCCAAATTTATCTTATTGACCAGATGTTTGTGTCTAGCTGTCCGTATCAATTGCAGAAAGCATACAAGAAATCTCAGTCATATCCTTGACTTCTCTGGGAGCTAGAAGTAACTCGACAGCTCCAAAAACAAGACTAAAAGACTGTCTTGAGATATATATAGCTCTGTTTCACCTTGGATTCTTTAGCAATTGTTGCCACATCTGATGGCAATTCCTACTGCCAAGATATTCCTCTCAAATTCTCTTATCTGTACTAGCAGGTTGTAACATAGCACACTGTATCACCATAGTGTTTGTATTATACAACAAGACTAACAATTTAGAACCACTATTATGACTCATATGATTAATATACACACACTAATAGACAGATTTCATACATTAATAGAAAGATGAGTACTTTTTAAAACAATTCAGGCAAACGTTTAACCGCAAGATGCAATCATAAACAAGTATGAAAAGGCCCTGAACCATATTTTAAAAACCCAGAAATATCTTCTGAATTTCCACAAAAGTAATTTTAAACATTTTACTGAATGATTCTATGGTCTCTTAGTACAATAGGGTGAACAGTTTCAGAAATACTTCTTCTAGTCTATTATTATTTTGAGAGATAAAGCAGCTTCTTCTTTATCATTTACGTTGCCACTAAGTGGCAGAAGACGGAACAAGAACAGACAGAAGATGATAGATCATGGGATTTTGAACTTATTTAACAATAATAGGGTATGAGATTAGGCAGCTGATACTTCAATTGCCCCTGAAATCATGACTTACTGACAGGTCCCTCAGACTTGAGGAAAGCACAGACATTTGGGAGAGGAACTGCTAGGTAGTTCTGAAATTGTGAAGCATGTGTGGAAATCTAACAAGAACAGAGACAAGTTATACAGGTGTGGATAAAATAGGAAGTGAGAAACAGCAAAAGTTCCACAACAAAAGCAGTTGCACAGAACTGTCTGTGAGCCACAGAAGTTCTGAGAAGAGGCAATATCAACATTGGTCCTGGTCAGATATGTAAGGAAAAAAGGCAACAATACTTTATATAGACAGACAAAAAGAGGCACGAAATGTCAAGAAACAGTAAGGTAAAGAGACTACAATCTCTATTTTCAAACTAGTAATTCGTAAAGAAATCATATTTTTCTGGTATGTTGATACAGTAATAATTTTTGATACAGGCCGGTCATCTGAAAGCTAGGATTGCAATACTTCAAAAATTGTCTAAATAAGCATTTAGGATACTTGTAATACTATGGATTACAACATTAGTGACTGTTGGTAAAGCATCAGAATGGAACACCGGAAGTTAATGGAAGCTGTCCCTGAGACATTTCAGTATAAAGCAGTTCATTAGATTATCATAAGAATAGAGTTTCATAAGAAAATGAATAATTATAAAAAACCTTACAAAAGTAAAAAATCTAAATGCATATACTCAACATGAAGAATAAATACAAAGAATGATCTCTTTCTTAAGAACATGATTTCTTTCTTAAAAGAAGATCTACCACATGTACTTCCCTGTTCAACTGTTTAGTTATCCATCAGCTAACTTCAGATGACTGGTTGACACACACAGATATAGGCAAAAGAGGAGATTCTCTGTTATGATGTACTTTACAGAATAAATTCCATACAATATGCATAGAGTTATCTGTAGGACGGGATAAATCTATCCTAGCTAATAGGAAAGTCTTCTTTATCCTTCTTAGAATCTTGCATAAAAACAGAAGACAGACATTACCCTAAAGCATGCAAGAGTGAGAGATTATCTAAACAAAGAATCTGTAGAAAAAACCCATAGCCTTCCCTCCAAAATCAAACCCTTAATCACTATTTAACAAGGCTTTAATAAAAAGCAGACTTACATTAAATGGGCAGGGAAGAAAACTGCTGAGGAAAAAAAAAAAAAACCCCAACAAATCAGCAAGAACAGACCAATCCTCAAATCCATCCCCTGTTGAAATGAATGAGATAAGAATCTAAGAGAAATAAATACGACAGAAAGCTTAGAAGGCAAACGTGACATTCACTCACATAAAATTTTCCGGATATTCACTCAAGGCCATATCAATGATATTTAAAGCATCATGATAGTGTTTCTGGGCTGACAGCAAGAGTGCAAGAAGATGAAGAGAGTTGGCATCATCTCCTTGTAGCTGCAGAGCCTGACGAACATAACCCAAAGCTTCTGGTATCTGATTAAAAAAAATAAAAAATAAAAAAGGGCAGGAAAAAAAGCACACCACAGTTAGAATTATTGCCTATTACTTGAGTTCATGCCCACAGAATTTTCAAAATATTCATCTGGATATCATGCAGAATTCCACAAACTCCTGTAAGACACTACTCAGAAGTTTGAAATGGACCTGATGCCTTACAGTGAACAGAAACAAATAATATATTAACCCTTGAAAATAAGATACATGTTTTAATATAACAGTTCCCTTTACCCCTTTAAAAATATTCACTTCCTATGCTTTTTCAACTATTGGTTGTTTTCTGCATGATTTGAAAATACTTTAAATGTAGTACTTTTACTAAAATGCACAGCTAGACTGCAACAGCAGTTTTTCTTCAAGTGGAATTCTGTGATCTCCTCAGCTGTTTGTGCTTTTGTTCAAAATAAGTACATTAATTGTTAAGAACAGCACACTTAATTAAGCAAGATGAGGATTTTGAAATTCAGAAGTACAGTCATAGCTTGCCACTGAAAATTATTTTCTGGTATTAAAGTGATGATCCATTCCACTCTGTGACATAACCCAATATCTCTGCTACTCATTAGCAATGAAAAGTAATCACCTAGAGTATGTAAACTACTGTGCTCTAAACTACTTCCTAAAATAAACACGATACAGGAAAAGACTTACCATGATATATACAAAGCAGCTCCACATTATCCAAATTCATGTGATATATGGCAGAATCCTAAACCCTTTAAACATAACAGCTGTTTAAGCTGGACTGAGCTCTGATCTCTTTTACAGCTTTAAAATGTTCTTTCAGTTTTCTTAAAAAACAAAAAAAAATTTGCTATTTTGTTCACAATAACCAAACCTCCTACAGGGGTTCAGAAAAGGCATAGATCTTAGCAGGTAATGAAGATCTGAGACGTGTCAAGATCATTAAAGACTAGATTCAAGAGTTCTACTCTCCAGATAACCAGTCTGAGCAGAGATTACACACAACAGCTAGAAACAGGGTAAAAATGGATTTATTTTTTTTTCCCTCTTCATCCAGCAATGTAAATGCTGAAACAAAGAAATTTAATGACATATGTCTTATTTCTGATCCTAAAGCTGGAAGTACTGCGGCAGAACTCAAGGTGCTCAGAGAGGGTATTTTGGGCCATTTTTTATTTTTTTTTTTAATATATGCACAAGGAAAAACGATGCTTGCTTGTTCGTTTGTTTGTTTTTAATTGAATCTTCATCTATATCCATCAACAGGTACAAATTCTGATCTTCATATCATAGTGTGAGGCTACAATTTTAAACCACAACTAACCTGTCTGGATATGGCAAGCTGCAGTGCCAAGTAAAATGCAGCCAGATGATCTGTTGGGGACAAACTGTGAGCCCTTAAAAACAAAGAAACAAAACAAAGGAAAAAAAACCCAGTGAATTATTCCCCTGTTAACACAGGTTAGACATACACATAGATGCATATATTCATGTATTCACATTCAAATCTCTTCAGTACACATATGCTCATATTTTGATATAAGTGGTGTTCATTCCAGTGACTTTTGTCACTCTTTTCAATCATCCTTGATTTAAAAGGAGTACTTTGGGCCATTAAAGAGTAATTTTAAATAGACATTTATTATGTAATTTCAGTATAAATCTTAAAAATTAGAAATATAAAGAATGAGAAAATACAAGAAGTACCCAAGCAATTACAGGGGCCCTGATCAGAATGGCTGTGAAGCACAAAACTCAAGAGGAAGAGTAGCGGCAACATAGATAGAAGTTTTGCTCATTCATTTTCAGTCTAGCATACAAGGCTTCCTAGGAAGCCAGTTACTTCTGGACTGTGCGGCTTTGAGAATAAGTTAGCAGAGCATGTTACAATGTAGCAATGATAATCCCCCCTCAGATACAAAATCAGGAACCAGAATCTGAGACTTTGTATTCACATTGATGGATAAATCAAATTCCCTGAAGCATTTAGGCCCACCTCAATGAAGTAGGGTTTTCAAGGGTACATATATAAACATAAAAAGAGACATATTTAGGTGTTGAAGCACTTCTGCCAGGTTTATCATCAAGATTTGTTTCTTCTATAATTAGGGTAGAGATATTCTCATTCACCTGTTTATTGTTATTTCATTTGCAGAGTCAAAGCCTTGACAATGAACTACTGTCATCCTCAACAACACTACTTCTGTGTAAGACACTTGGAAAATGGGGCATTTGCATTGTCACTGCCTATGCTGTTAACTCTCCAGAAAGATTTATTTCTTTCCCCCTAGCTTACTACCTTACTACCTGCATTTTGCCCCGCATGCACAGCAGCAGGGCCTCAATTACTGCTCTGGCTCTACAGAGATAATTGCAAAAGCCTGCTTTACAATCTGATCAGTTCTCAACTCTTCTAGAAACACTATCACACTGAACCATGACTTGAAATCTTGCATCATACATTCTTCCCTTCTAGATCAGAATATTTCTTTGAGCAAATATTTTATACTAGAGAGCAACACAAATGTATTTAAATAATGGAAATCTTCAGAAATTAATTTAGGTATTTCAGACAGAAAATGAGAAGTAAATGCTAAAGAAATACATTCTGTACTCCTAGAGGTGAAATTCTTATTACACAATCTTTTACAAGTCCCTCTTTGTAACATACACAGAAAGCTTTTTACTAGGTGTAGCAGAATGAAAAGATTAACGCCCACTCACCTCTGAAATGCAAGAAGAGCCTTTCTCTGCAAGACCTCTTGCATCCCTCGCAAAGATGCTAAAAAGGATATATTTAATCAGCAAGATCAAGAGATTTCATTCCACATGCTCATTGAAGGAAGTTTTAATACAGCGCCTGAGACAGTGGTTGCACACAGAAGCTTCAATTTTGAGTCTAGCATTCTGCTAGGTATCCTTTTTTAGGCAACATGGGGATTTACAAACATGAATGCTTGTTCTTATCTTACCATCAGTAGCCTGCAGACTGTAAGTCAATCCCAGCGCCAAGTAGCCTTTTGCTTTGAACTCTGATGTTTTGTCCCCAAGATCAACAACTGTTTTGGCAAATCTTTCAGCTTCTTCCAACTGAAAATATTATAAAACACCCATGTAACTAGCTAAATCTTACATTATAGTGAGAACACACAGCATGTGTATTATGCACACTGAGTATGTTGAAATCTCAGCCATGACTGCTTTTAAGGACTATTTTGTTTTTCATTAGACTAAGTTTTCCTGCTAAATACTGAGTAAAGAACACAGATTTTAAGCTGAAGCACCCATTCCTATGGTCGAGAGAAACTGTGGCACATAACACACAGACCATTCTAAACTTACTGTGGTTTTGCCCCCATGGACCCATGGTCCATGGATGCCATTTAGTATTTTCTGTATTTCACAAATCAAGTTATTGCCCCATAAATTATTTCTGTAGGAAAACCAGACACAGAAACTAAGGCACCAACCCCGAAAATAAAATGCATAGCCACACAGAATTCTGCATCACGTACGGTATTGCTGAAAGTATGCAAAGTGATAAATAGACAAGCATGTAAAAAAATCAAGGTTTAACTGCACAACCATGTTAGCACACTATTTAACAATGTAGAAAGAAAAAAACCCCAAACATTTGGATCCATTCCAGTAAGTGTAAATGCTAAGTACAGTAAGCTTCTCCATATGGAGTCAATCCATAGGGAACAACTTACAGACGAAGGATCTATGTTAATTATTAAGACTGTATTTTTGCCAGCCTCAACAAGTCATGTTTCTGCTACTGCACTATTTTCTCAGTTTGTGATTTTGACATTTCCCTCCTCTTTTCCTCCTTTTTAAAATAAAGTAATTCTTCTAAAAAATACACATATCTTAAAAAACACATGATAATGTTTGATCAGTGTAATGGGTTTTGTACAGATAACCTTGAAATTGGTGTATCTAAAATACAACTAAAGTAACCCTTTTTAAAAAGACACTGTCTCTACTAGGAATTCCTAAACCCCAGCTGCCCGCAAACATGCTATCTCCAGAAGAGTCTTCTGAACATAAAAAAATGGTCTCATTATCTTCCAAAGAAAAGTTGTTTTTCTCTTGCAGAGAAAACAGAAGTCGAAATTGCATTTTTAATCTCTGTATGCCAAAGTTTCAATTTCTAGTACATTTTTGCTATGCCTTAGATCAGTATCAAGATATGCTACTTTGACAAACATAACTATTGCTCTCAAATATTGTAAATGAGCCATTCAAACAGGGATACACATGTGCATATATGTATCTGTGCTGTATTTTTAAGAGATGACCAACTGTATGCAGTCACTGAGCAAAATTATTTGCTACATCCCTAAGCCAACATTTTGTTGCATTTTAGCACGGCTCTTGCTGAAAAGACAATTACCAAGCTTACCCAGTGAAGAGATCCCATACAGAGCTTTGCAGCAAGGAGTGGAATAGTTGCATCATCTGGTTTCAAACGAATACATTCCTTCAAGACTTTAACAGCTCGAGCAGACTGTTAAAAACATTTTCTATTGAAATTACTAAAAGCATAAATAAGTTTTACAAGCAGAAGATTCCTATTTCCATCATTTATTTTTCCGATTTTGTTAACATTTGTTCACAACTCTTCATGCAAGACTTCAGCCACTGCTGTTGGTATTTAACCCCAATGAACTCTCATTAAGTGTCCCCAGTGAAACTTCTGCCCAGAACATCATTGCAATGGTACGTGACTCAGAAAATAGTTTTGAGATGCATTTAAAAAATCTGATAGGCCTGTAAGCTCACAATATTTGAAATGAAAGAGCAGGAGCAGGACAGAATCTTACGAATAACTCTGATATGAGACTGTATAACAGACTGGCACTGCTCCTCTTTTTAAAATTCATTTTCTTCAATCCAATCATGGTTCAGAAAGTAAACAGAGAATGGGAAGAAGAATCAAGTCTCTTAAAAAGCAATGTGATTCTAAAAATATTTTCTAAATAAAATACAAATTATTGTTTTTCCCCATATTGAAGATAAGCAAATTACGCCAAGAATGATTTTTAGAAAATTAGTATTATTTACATTACACAATGAAAGTGATTTATTTTCCATAACATGACAGGGAAAAGCAAAAAAGAATTGAAAATACAAGTTTGCATCTAGTAACATATGTTCCTAGGTTTTATAAAATAAAAATAAATAATAAAGAACAGTCAGAAAAGAAAAAAAAAAAAGCAAGACTACCGTGAATCAGCAATAATTTGTATCTAAGCATAAAATTCGTTCATCAAAACATCACTTAAACAAGTTGTTACTGGATAATACCAACTGGTATAATTCACTATTAAAATTCAATTAGTTTAGCTTAAGCTTTTTGGAAAGATAGTTTTTACCATCACCTTTCAGTCTTCCCAAGTTAGAAACGATTGAAATAACAACATTCTTTGTAGAGCACTAGGCATAAATTCAGGACTACAGTGTACTTAGCTCATTTAAGGATTACGATTATTTAAAAAAAACCCTCCAGATGAAATTATGGAAGTGCCAAATGTTGTTATCAAAAGCCATCAACAGAAGAATTACATCCAAAAATTAAGACTTACTTTTCCTGCTGCCATCAAGGACAATGCAAATTGGTACCACAGATGGAACTCTTCAAACGCAAACTTCATGGCTCTTTCTAAACACTAATTTTGAGGGGAAAATTGTTATTTAAGGAAATATTTTTTAATTTCTAAGAAGATACACTGACATAAAAAATTTCTTATGTACTCATACCTAAAATACATGTAAATCCAAATCAAAATAATTCAAATAAGTTACCTGAAAAAAGCTGCTAAATTCTATATGGAAAAAAAAGAAGAGAAAACTGATTCCTAATTTACTATGTATGACTAAATACTCCTGCTGCTACTGCCTTATTCAGAAAGAAGGAATAATAAATATCAGCTTACTGCAGGTAAGTTGAATGTACCATCAAATACTTCCAGCACTTCTTCCAAAACTCTGACCGTATAATCTCAGAGATTCACACAAACAAGTGGTGCATGGAAAACTGATACTTACAGTCAAAACATGTTTATAACTTTTTAGGCTGCCTAATCATACTTTCTTTTCCCATTTTTACATATTCATAAACATATGCATGAGCATTAGAGAGGTACTTGTTCACAATTAGAAAAATAATAATCTTATTTTATATGTTTAATTAAAAATTAATTGCCAATTCTAAGTGGCAGAAAATGAAGAAATTTGAGAAGTTAATACTTTAGGGTTTTATAACTTTGCAATTGTAGAGACACAATTGTAGATTATTTTTAAAAAGCTTGACTTTCAACATACTAATGATCAATTTACCATTCATTTTCCTTGACTTCAAGTTTTATTTATTTGGCTTCATTTCTAGAATCATAGAATACCAGGCTAGAAGGGATCTTAGGTATCACCTGCTCCAACCTTTCTTGGCAAAGCATGACCTAGACTAGATGGCCCAGTACCCTGTCCTTTCAGTGTGAAATACAACAAGTTACATGACATTTTTCTCCATAAGATCAAAAAATTGGTGACTAACATCTGAGGGGGTAAGGGATTAAGTGTGCATACATGTGCATGTGACCTACACAACAACATGAACACCTTATAAACTGGGTTCTTCTGACCCAAGTAACAAGTAATTTCAAGAAGCAACAGGCTCCAATAAGAAATCAAGAGAATACATAACAAGCAACAGTACCCTGGAAAACTGCAAGTTAAGATAACGTTCAGGATAATGGAAACTGTTTTAACTAACTGAAAACACATTCAACACAATCCCTCTCCTGAAAGGCAGAACTACTACTCTTGATATTGCCTTTTAAATAATCACAAATTACTATATGAATAGGTAATGTTGAATGCATCACTGAATTTTGTTGCTTAAGACTATGGTATCCTCCTGAAAACAATATGCTTGAAGTTAGATAGTTGAAAGATGAGTATCTAGGAAAATTTCTGGTCTGGAAAACATCTCTGCTAGTAGGACATTGATAAGCTCAATATGTCATATCCTACAAAGCTTAAAAACCAACTTGATGACTTGCTTAGGAAGGAAATATGACAGTAGAAAGTTCTTTCATCTAGTTGAGAAAGCTATAAGAAGTTGAAAGCTCAAACTCCACAAAGAAATGAGACCTTTTCAGTTAAGAACTGAACTAATGACTCAAGATAAGAACAGTTTGATATGGATGAGACAGTTTTTTTGTCTTTTAATGTTCTCATATGACAACTAACTACTTCTGTAATTAATCAGCTATAGCTATACCGGAAGATAACAAGATACGGGAACTGGTGGGTGAATACCATTTGCGGAGTTAGAATAATGGTGCTTTCTGACTTAAACCTACAACAGCTGCACTAGAGCAATCATAATTAGCTCACAGAGAATGAAGACAGCAAAAAAATATGCCTATTTCATAACTGAACAGAATGTTTTTACATTTCTGAATTGCATTTAGTGTAATAGTCTCAATTATAGAAGTTTCAGGGTACTGACTGCAGGTCTTGGGAGCAGATACTTGTCGATCAATGTCTATTCTTTAATAAGAAGTTCTAGACTAAACCATATGATTCTATGACTCCATATGGAGAGTAATCTCCTGCAGCTTCGGTGTAACTGGCCTAAATTCCATGAAGGAGATAGTGTCTGTAGTGGCAAGTAAATGGGAATATTCCTGATTAGATTATGTTCTAGGGTTACAGTCCTGTATGAGCTTTCATATTTCTTAGTTTTGTGAAAGTCTTTCTATTGTACTGATTAAAACTGACTTGTATACACAACTTGCAGTTATGAAGTACTTTCAAGAAGAAGAAAACCCAAAGTCAGAGCTTAACATTACAGAACATGCAGATTAAAAGTTGACTGTCTAGATAAACTAGAGAAGAACTGGTGCCGGTTTTCTGTTTTGGTTTTTTTTGTGGGGTTTTTGTTGTGGGTTTGTTCATTTGTTTGTTTTGCTTTTTGTGGTTTTTTTTTTTTTTTTTTTTTTTTTTCTCTATTATTGTAGGGAGAAACCATTTTCAGCAAATCAATCCATGGATATGCTTTTCTACCACACATGCTGAAGTATTCTTTCTGGATACCAATAATTAATCATGGCCAGCAACAGTATCCTGCTGCTGAGTGAGCACTGCTTTTAGCAGCAGAAATATCTGTTCTGCCCAGAGAGCTCTAGCTGCTTCTCAGATACAAAGAAGTTAATGATGCTTGAAAATTTCCTGAATAACCAAGATAACATAATCTAACAAACACATGCAAGTTGCACAATCAAACACAAGACATCTGAGATAGAGAATTAACTTTCCTACAGACCTAAAAAAGTAGAGTTCTGTTTTAATAACTTCAAAGTCATTTTACAAACTACAAGGACTTCGGACCACTCCAAATATTATGAGGTGTAAAAGAAAGTTTCCTTCTCAAATAGAACTTCACAGATTCTTTTTCTATGTACTTAAATCTATCATTTATATCCTCAACAGCTTTTATCATTTGCTGTTCCTTCCTGCTGTCTCCATTTAATGTATACTCTTTCAAGCAGATCCATCCCTCCCCCCAAAACCCATGTGAATTTCTGTGCCATTAAACATTTACCATACCTTTCACAAAATTACTGTGCTTGACCACCTCAAGCCACTTGTCATGCAAAATTTTAGACAGTAAACTTTTTTGGGGTGGAAAGTACCTACTGTATTTTTGCAGTGGTCAGAATGACAATATCCTGTATTTGTTTAGTCCTTCAGTACTACCACAAATTTACATAATTAACAGAAATACGCAATGAAGACACAGTTGAATAATCACTATTATCAACAAACCTCTGACAGCATTTCATACTGGCCTCTTCTTCCCAAGGCTATAGTTAGTAAATCGTAGACTACAGATGCACTTTGCAAACTGATGATACGATCATTTTTGTGTTCTGGTATTCGGCTCAGTACAGCATCACGGTTGGCCTGAAACATATCACAAAGAAAGAAATAAAGTCAACCATTGTAATCTAATCTGTATTTTCACTCAAGTAATAACCATGCAATTCTGACTGACAGTCAGCAGTTGATACATGTGATACAGAGACAGTATCTGCTACTAATTTATAGATTGATGCTTCTGTATGTACCTACTTTTAATTATTCAATTCTAATTATATAAATTAGATAATGTATTTAGAATTATTTAAGAGGTCTCAAAAAGAGACCTCTTCTCAGTTTTTTTTTAACACAACATATATTCAACTTTAAAATTAATTTTATTTTTTGAATGCTAGTAAAACATATTAGAATGATCTTAAAATCCTCTATTCCAGCTTTTGTAAAATATGGCAATCGATTTCTTCTCTCTTCATTACATTTTGACACTATCCTCTTGCTTGTGATTGGTAACCTGCTGGGATAACCATACAATCACCTTCAGGAGTTACTAGTGAGAAGCATAAACTGTTCCTGGTTCTGAGCACAGGTTTGGAATCAGGCCATGTTTGCAGCAAGGCTTTGTACTTTCAATCCTGTTCTGTGACAGGCATATTGCCAACCTACTTCTGTAATTAAGCTTTTCCTTTTGAAAAGGAAGAAAACTGAGCTAGAACTGGTGTCCTGTGTTCAGCAGTAGCAGTCATTTTCCTCTTTCTTAGTAGCTGGGGCAGTGCTGTGGAAACAGCGCTGATAACACCAATGGTTTTAGTTGCTGCTCAATAATGTTTAGTCTGACAAAGGACTTTCTGAGTCTCATGCTCTGCCAGGGAGGAGGGCAAGCCGGAAGGAAGCAGAGACAGGACACCTGACCCAAACTAACCAAAGAGGTATGCCATACCACAGGACGTCATGCCCACTATATAAACTGGGGGCAGTCATCTGGAAAGGTTAGATCACTGCTTGGGTAGGGCTGGGTATCAGTCAGTGGGTGGTGAGCGATTGTATTCTCTTCCCTTGTTATTTCCCTTATCATTATTATTATTATTGGTGGTAGTAGCAGTGGTTTATGTTACACCTTAGTTACTGGACTGTTGTTATCTCAACCCCTGGGAGTTACATTCTTTTGATTCTCCTCCCCATCCCTGCAGGAGTGGGGGAGAGTAAAAGGGGGGAGTGAGCAAGCGGCTGCGAGGCTGAGCTGCTGACTGGGTTTAAACCACGACAACGGGATTAAGTTTGATCATGTTTGCAGACAAATCTTGTTAAAGAGCAAAGGATAAAATTCAGGTCTTAGAGTAACTAAGACCACCTATATTTAACTACCCAGGACTTCTTCCACTCTACCATAAAGCCTTTGAAAATATCTTGATATCTATTTCTAGGTTTCTTGACCTTCCATATTCCCACTGGTACAAATGCTAGTATATCCAGCAGTTTGAAGGGAGAAGTTAAAGATCCTTCTCTCTTCTCCTAGTCCCCCCACTCTTTTAAATTTAATTACACAGGGCATGGCCCCTCAATACATTTACTTAAATACACTAAATTTTAATGGACAGCCTATTTCCTCCTTTTTCAGAGGCAAGGCAAGGCAAGGCAAGACACATTAAGGTATACTAAATTGTTTCTCTGCTTTAACAGGAGAACATTTTAAGCTCTGAGCATACTTATTACATCTTTAAAATTAGAATAATCAAATACTAAAAGAAATTTTCAAAGAGATCGTAAAATGCACAGACATTTCAGGAATTATCACTGAATAAGCTCGGTTTGAAAATACACACGCCGGCACACACACCCCAAAACAGACATTTTGCTTTCTTTTGATCATGAAGTCTTTGGCTTTTCCTTTCTACACTGCATAAATATTTAGTCAGCTTCAAGAACTTCTTCCTTTTTAGCTCCATATTTAATCACTATTTGACTCAATTCCTGCAAGTATAGAACAAGCTACGAACTAGCACTTCTTGTGAAAAAATGGCCGACAATGCCAAAACGGTATTATAAGAGAGGATGCTTTGTAAGTATTAAAGATATCTTATATATTTGAACAACCATTTTCTGCAAATTATGAAACAGAATGCACACACAAGGTGCAGTGCTCAGTGTTTCAGAATTGCCATGGTCTTAGACACAATAAAGTGGTAATCAGTTAAACTGCAGTGTGTCAACTGGCCACACTTACTCTATAACACACATTAAGCCTGAGGCAAATGCAAGTGGTATAACTTAGTTCACCAGTGGAAGAAAGGATATGGTAAGCTATTTTACCATCATTGGCTACAAATAACACATAAGGCTGAGCTCAGGAGGTAGTGATCAGTGAAAAGAAATCTAGTTGAAGGCCAATAACTAGCAGTGTACCCCAGAGATCAATACTGGGCCTGATCCTGGCCAAAATCTTCATTAATGATCTGGGTGATTGGCAGAGTGTACTCTCAGCAAGCATGCTGATGATACAGAACCTGAAGGAGGAACTGATAAGCCAAAGGACTGTGCTGCCATCCAGAGGGACCTCAACAGCCTGGAGGAATGAGCTGACGGGAACCTCAAGTCCTGCACCCTGGCATCACTCAGTACATGCTGGGGGACACCCAGCTGAAAAGCAGCTTAGCAGAAAAGGACCTGGAGAACACCAGAACCCAGGAGGTCCTAGTGGACACCACATTGAAAAGAAGCCAGCAATGTGCCCTTGCTGGAAAGATGGCTAGTGGTATCCTGGGCTGCATGAACAGCAGTGTTGACAGCTGAAGAGGGCAATCCTCCCCCTCTGTTGAGCACTGGTGAGGCCACACCTGCAGTACTGGGTGCAATTCTGGCTCCCCCAGTACAAGAGAAATATGGAGCTACTGGAGACAGTCCAACAAACAACCACTAGGCTGAATAAGGAACTAAAGTATCTCTCCTATGAGAAAAGGCTGAGAGAGCTGGAACTCTTCAGCCTGGAGAAGTGCATGCTCAGTGGGGGGAACCTTATCAATGTGTACAAATGCCTGAAGGGAGGGTACAAATAAGATGGAGCCAGCTTCTTTTCAGTGGTACCCAGGGACAGGACCAGTGGCAGTGGACACAAACTGAAACACAGTTCCCTGTGTTCCCCTTGAACCAGGAAACACTTTTTTACTGGAGGGTGACTGAGCACTGGCACACGTTGCGCGGGGAGGTTGTGGAGTCTCTCTACTTGGAGATACTCAAAAGGTGTCTGGACACAGGCACAGCCTGCTTCAGGTGGCTCTGTTTTAGCAGGGATGGGGGGATGGACAAAACGACCTCTAACGTCCCTTCCAATCTCAATCATTCTGTGATTCTGATGCTACAGCTCAGCTGACATGCAGCAACATGTACATGCACTGTAATGTGAAGATGTCAGTCCTTTCTACTCATTTGTGTCTAGATAAGGAAAGGCTGGTCTATACTTTGCAAGTGTAAAAGCTGGAATATAACGATGTACTACAGGAAGAGGGCTGGCAGAGTTGCAGCTGACTTTCCTCATTAGGCATGACAATACACTGTAGCAAGTGCTAAAAGAGACATTTTGTACCCTGCAATGTATCTATAAGAGAATCGGAACACTTAAAAAGCACAGAACTATCTTTCCCATAGCACTTCTTTCATAAATATTACATTTCAAATCTTACTCAAAGCATCCTTTCTGAATCTGGAAATTAAGAGAACTCAAGATGACACAAACATAGCATTTGTAATCCACTAGCAAGATTCAACTTTTTGGATATATGGTGCACTAGACCTAATTCAAATAAGAAGAAGTTATGATGGAAGAGTACACCACTTCCCTGAAACTACAAGGAGGATTTAGGGCTCGTTTATACAGAGTGATTTCCTTACACAAAATGCTACTTATATGTTAGATCCCCATCCTGTTTTAAGGTATTAATTTGAATAATTTCTTGAAGCACACATGGACAGTGGGATTGAGTGTGCCCTCAGCAAGTTTGCCAATGACACCAAGCTGTGTGGTTCGGTTGATACGTTGGAGGGAAGGAATGACATCCAGAGGGACCTTGACATGCTTCTGAGGTGGGCTGATGCCAACCTGATGAAGTTTAACCATGCCAAGTGCAAGGGCCTACACCTGGGTGGGAGCAATCCCAGGCACAGCTACAGGTTGGGCAGAGAAGAGATTCAGAGCAGCCCTGCAGAGAAGGACTTGGGAGTTTTGGTTGATGAAAAAATGAACATGAGCCAGCAGTGTGCGCTCGCAGCCCAGAAAGCCATCCGTATCCTGGGCTGCATCAAAAGGAGCGTGACCAGCAGGTTGAAGGAGGTGATCCTGCCCCTCTACTCTGCTCTTTTGAGACCTCACTTGGAGTATTGTGTGCAGTTCTGGTGTCCTCAACATAAAAAGGACATGGAACTGTTGGAACAAGTCCAGAGGAGGGCCATGAGGATGATCAGGGGACTGGAGCACCTCCCGTATGAAGATAGGCTGAGAAAGTTGGGGCTGTTCAGCCTGGAGAAGAGAAGGCTGCGTGGAGACCTCACAGCATCCTTCCAGTATCTGAAGGGGGCCTATCAGGATGCTGGGGAGGGACTCTTCATGAGGAACTGTAGTGAGAGGACAAGGGGTAACAGGTTCAAACTTAAACAGCGGAAGCTTAGACTGGATATGAGGAAGAAATTCTTTACTGTAAGGGTGGGGAGGCAGTGGAATGGGTTGCCCAGGGAAGCTGTGAATACTCCATTCCTGGCGGTGTTCAAGGCTGGATTGGACATAGGCTTCGGTGGCATGGTTTAGTGGGAGGTGTCCCTGCCCTTGGCAGGGGGGTTGGAACCAGACGATCTTAAGGGTCCTTTCCAACCCTAACTATTGTATGATTCTATGATTCTATGACACAAGCCTTGAAAATTCATCTGTGTTTTTACTAATTCACAGACAATGCAAGAAAAGGATCATACTACTTTAATAGCACAGTATCATCTCAAAACACCAATGACTACTCAATCTTCTGCAACTACTTTTCTTTCTTTCCCAAACACTGGTTTCAAAATCATAAATCACATACTACTTTTTAACTACTACAGAAAAAGAAAAAACAAACCAAAACAGTTATCATGCACTGAGGCTGAAGTAACAGCTCTCAACTCTCAGAAAGATAAGTCTGTAGTGATTGATTTTTTTATGCTCAATCTTCTTTTGCCTCCAAAACCAATGTGAACAAATTATTTAGCCACAGTAAGCCAATTATGTGAAAAAAACCAAACTCTTTTACCTCAGATAAACTGCAATAATTACTTGTAAGGAAAAAACATATTGGAAGCTTGATAACAGCATATACTGTACAGAGATAAGCATCTGATATAATCAAGCCAGATCTAATTCACAAAGGAAAAGCTGTAAGTCACTTCAAATGAGGAGCAGTACTTTTGTTTTTTTGCATCTTAACGCAAGGAAGTGCACGTGTTAATACAGTAATCCCCAGTCAGATCCTGAAGAACTGGGACTACTACCATGACCCCAGTTCACATCAGCATTCTGCATATCTCCACAAGCAGCTCAGGCACCTTAAGGAGGCACAGGCAGCCCCTTTCAGTGGTAAGTATATACTGCAGCAAAAACAACACATGGTATATGGAAATATTTGTTCGGTATAGTTTTTTGGTGACAGATTCTGTCATGAACACTGCAACACACATCACTAGGAATGTGGAAAATAGTTTGCACTACAATGTGAATATTTGGCACTTGAAAATAGTTCAAATAGGACAATGTTCACTAAAATGTTGTGCTCCTCTTTAACTGTATCAAAACAGAAATTATGTCAGAACATGAAAGCAACTGAACTACCTATAGAACTTAAAAGACTAAGTCTCACTGTTACGTGGTGAGACAGATTGTTACATGATGCCTCAGGGTCTATAGGTTCCGCTCCTCCAGCTAGAAAACCAGCAGGAATTCCAGCTTCAGCATTTCATTTCTGCCATCTGAGAACATGTAACTGGCCTGGTATAAGCATGTCAGTATGTGGCAGTTCATAGGTGACTAGTAAAATTACACTAGAGGAAAATACAAAAGGCTGGTAAAAAGCATAAGTAGACCATTGAAAGGAATCACCTACTGTGGAAATGAGGACATAAAAAATGAATAAATAAATCCAGTAGAACCAGTATCAAAAGCTAATGCCACTACCATTAAAAATAATATATAAATTTTACTTATATCTGAGATTGAATGAACAATGGATAATACTTTTTGGCTATGTTTATTACGCTCATCTAGTAGTCCTTGATTTGTTTTTTACAACAAAAATAACTTATGTTTTGAGTCTGCACAAATGGCAACTAGCTGGTATAACAGTGAGTCATACTGAGAAGCAATGCCAAATGAATGATCTGTCTTTGCGTTCACCTGCCTGTGGTTAGAAGGAGGCTACATTCAGCCACTCTAATGGGGAAAAATCATTCATAACACTTGTAGACCTCAACTTGCTTGCTCAGAGGAACAGAAGCTTGAGTTTCAGAAGTAACTATCTGCTTTCCTAACAGAAAATGAAACAGAAGTCATAAAGAAAGGCATGACAAAAAAAGTTCTATTTTCAATTTAATAAATATCCAAAGAAAACATATATGCATACACCACATGCACATTCACTCTATTTTACCTACCATAGATTCACTAATAAGCAGCAACAGTAAGGCTTCTTCTGTATTTTCTTGAGGACAAAAGATGCTGTTCAAAACGAGAATGTAATTATTTAAGCAGAACACTTTACTTTTAGGAGTAGCTTACACAAACACAGTGAGAGTACTGTAAAAACTGGAAAATTTCCAGGAAAGAGAACAGAGAGTAACTTGCATAGAAAAAATGATTGGTTAAAACACATTTCTTTGCAACGCTTTAAATTTGCATTTTAGAAAAGCTGGCCAAACACAACAAGAGAATGAAACCACCACAGCTGTAAGAGGTGAACACATTCAAATACCCCCAAATTGCACATGATTTGATAACTGTAAAAGCTGTACCCATAGTTTTACTACCCTCTGGCACCTAGTCTATGTGAGCTGAATCTACATCACTGATTCAAAGGTCAGCAACAAGAAACTCTCTCACAAGAACAAGGTAACTTTCATATTTTAGGCAATACGTGGAGAAATACTCTTATTAGTCTTTCACGAGATATGCTTGAGAATTGTTTTCCTGAGGCATTCAATCACTGTCAGTATGCAAAATAAAGAGCCATGCAACCTCTACCTGCTTGCCATAATCACTTTTACTTCCAAGCAGTTAAAACATTTGTTTTTAATGAAGTACATATTTTTATGACAATATTAAAGGTTTGCATAGGACTAGTTTGCAAACTTTTCTGCTTTTTCTGAACACTAAATGCTTTCTGAATACTCTTCTATGCTGGTGGCAGACAATAGTAATCTACATTGGGTACATGACTGATAAGACATCATTCATTCATTCTCTCTCACACACACAACACAATAGTTACTGTTTTAACTTTTCAGATTTCTTTCTCTAAACTGTTTCTGAATTAGCACAAGTACCATCTCCTGTTAATTGAGACCAATAATTCCACAATTACCTGTTTAGATGTAGGAAATAATTTCTTCTTGTTAATAAGCAATTCCTATAGTCCAAAGGGTACTTAAACTACAAGAAATTATAAACGGGAAACAAAACTTGTCTGAGATCAAAATATCTTTTAGGGTTTCTTTAAATGCATTAGGAATTTAAGCAGTAATTAAATGCCTGAAAGGAAATGAAAACTAAAACATGTCTTAACTCCAGGTGGTTTCAAAGCAACATTGCAAACATATTGTGGTAATATACAGCAGCTCAGACCCCTGGGCAGTTATTTTGTTATTGGATTTTTATTCAATGAATGTTGCTTACCAGATTTTGAAAAGTATTCTAAATCTTAGAATACTTGCATTTTTACATAACAAACAGATTTCAAGCCACAGTTACTGCTGAATAAGAACCACCCAGGACAGGGAATGAGGAGTGAAAAGGAAGCAGAGCTCCCCTTTCACCTATCCAGTCTTCAATGAAGAATTTTGCAACCTGGAAGCAGACTTAACCTGATTGACTGGCAATGGCTCCCAGAAAGCAGACTAACAATTGGAAGTTGCTGAAGAAATTACTTTCTTGGAGAAAAAAAGGGAAGTTGCCTTAAAGAGAACTACTAAGAAGTCACTGATCAAAATTAAAGCAAACATTTTCTCCAACAACTTTGACTATATTTTGATTAATTAGTTGATGTTTGCCTCAGTGAAGATGCTTTTAATGCAGAAATTACTACGAAATTTCTTTGACCTGTGTAAACAAAAAGCTCAATTTAGTTGGCTGAACTCAGACTGTCTCCTGACAGATGCAGGCATACGAGTAAAGTAATTCCAACGTAACAGGGCAGAGCAAAAGAGGCAACTGGAAGCATGAAAGAGCTACCAACCAAAGGCAAATCAAGAAGTTTAGCAGCTCTTCAATTGAGGATTGAGAAAACTGAAGAGGCAGTAACACAGAGATCTATGAAATCATAAATGGTATTAGCCAAATCACATTCATCATCCTCAAAAGAACACAATGCAGTTACTTAAGACATCAGGCAATATAACTAGAAAAAAACCTAGTACATCTCAGACTCAGAGTTGACGGTCAAACGAATACCTAGGAAGTATTTTCCTACATATCAGCCTTGCTATTCATTGGCTTGGGTACTTACTTTTAAACACTGCTGAAGGTAAGATACTTGGCTAGACATGTTTTAGTTGATCTGGTATTAATCACTCTGATGTGACAAAAAAGAAAAGGACTTAATTACATGCTCTCTTGAAATCATGGAACTTCTCACTTGCATGTCCCAAGAACAAGAAAATTACGTAGAACAAGGCTCCACTTTTGCCAGGATGCATGGTTCTACAAAAGGCTGAGTTGAGAATGAAGACCGTAAGTTTGAAAGACTGAGCCTGAGAAACCTGCCATAAGTATTCTAGATCAAGGAAGGAGAACTGCAAAAACTCTTTGAAGATAAAGGCCATTCTACTTGCTCATAAAAACTGATACCATAATAATATGAGCTTGCTGCTGTATAAAGTATTCATTATGGAAATCTGCAATATATGCAGCTAAACAACTCAAATGCCTGCAGTAGGACAGTATTTCATGTTACAATATAAAAACCCTGTTTTCACTAAACCAAAATATCTCTGCAGAATTTAAGGTAGGACTACTTCTATAAGCAATCTAATAAAGAAGCAGACCCTTTTGCACATAACAACAAGGTCACATTATGGAAAGAAGCTTTCATACTAACTAATAAGGCATGTATAAGAGTGGAACAGACTCTTTTTTACAATTTGCTATGTGAAATGAAGTAGTTCGAATGAGAAAATGTGTGACCCTGCATTAAAAAAAACTTCCTTGTGTTTGGCTAATAAATGCATACTTTTTAAGTGCAGTGATCAAGGTGTATCCACAAACCAGGTATCTCCTTTGTAGCAAAAAGGCTGCCTGCATGTACAGTTTGTTAATTATGTGCTTGCAGAGCTAATTTGGCAAATTGAATGTTCAACTCTCTGCCTGCATCTTTTCTTAAAGCTCAAAAGACTGCTCTCTAATGATTTCACATCCTAGACATAGTAGTACAAAACTGAAATTAAAAAACAATGCTTGGATTTTAATCCAGCCAGAACACAACGTAAACACAATTAAGAAATTCTTTGGAGAAAAAAGGTCAAAATTTCATATGGAACAGACAACAATCTCCTTGAGACTCTCAGATCACACCAATTTCAGAGGATCACAGGACAGTTGAGGTTGGAGATGGTGTCCAGCAATTGTCTAGTACAGCCCCTCCACTAAAAGCAGGTTCAACCAGTAGGTTGCCCAGGACCATGTCCACTCAGATTTTGAGTACCTCCAGTGATATTCTCCAGCTCCACAACCTCTTCTGTATTTTCTTTTTTTTCTGAGGCTTAAAGAGAAATTCTGTTTTCTCCATCTGCATAATTTAGCACTGTCCTACTATGGCAAATCATAATCTTGGCTAGATCATTATCTCCACTGCTCAGCTTTCTGGCTCACAGTGCTTTCCAACATATATCAAAACAAGTAAGCAATAGTTGTTGACTATATTAAATATATATATACATATACAAAATACACAATCCCACAAAGACTTGCGTGTAGAATACAAGTAGAGCAGTGGCAAAGTCGCAGATTACACAAAACAAGCATGCAATAAAATTTCATCAGATCAAGCGTAGTATCAATCACAAAAAAAAAATAATTTAAAAAAGACAATGCTAAATGGTTAAGATTTCACCAGCATGCTTTGACACAAACATGTAACTTACAGGCAGCAAGCTACACCCAGGCACTTGTAATTAAAAGCAAAATTTTTTCCATATATATTTTGGCACTGTCAGAGTGTGTCCAAGGAGAACAACTTTAACCTTAGAAACCATTTTACGCTGAATCAGATACAAACAAACAACAAGCTATTGAAATTTCAGAAAAAGTTCAGATTCAAGAAAATGGCTATCCACATTTAATAATAATACTAATAACTAATGTGGTTTAAAAAACCTCACACATTTTCAAGAAGGAAGAGATACACACCAAAGCCACTCTAGAATTAACCATGGCATATGTGACACAAAAACAATCCATTCCATACCACTTACTTGAATCACTGAAAGAATAAAACTCAGCAAAACGGTGGCATCATAAAGAAATGCCAAAACTAACCTAAAAAGATCAGGAGGTAGCTGCTTTGGGAAATAAACTAAATTAAAATTATGAGACAAATTGCTAGATATCTTTTGGGGTTTTATAATGGGATAAATTTGAATCTCCATATTGCTAATTCTTTTCTTTTTATGACAGAGCAGAATAGAGATCTAAAAACAGTACACAACTTTCAAAATGTGCAATTTCAGATTTACAGCACAGTTCATGTTTTCTTTTGTATCCCAGATATAATTAAGAGATACTGACTCTATCATATACCCCAGTATAGAATAAAAAAAAATATTTGGGGAATTGAGAACAAAAGGTCTTGTGTACACTGCTGCTTGGAGAGGTATGTTGCTTCCCTAGCTCTCTTCAGGGAATATATATATATACATACAGCATGGGAAACATTCACATTGGGCAATTCCTTCTACATTTTAAAAAATATAAACTAAATTACCAAGTGCAGTTGGTAACAATTGCAAATATAGAAACAAGAGAGGTATAAACTTAGCCATACTTTTCTCCTGTGTATACCCGTGGTCTTCTGCTGAGCGTGTAATTCTTAGTAGTTGAACCTTTTCGAAGTGGATCATCTAGGGGTGATTGGTGAGGAGGATCTTCCAGTGGATTCCAATAACTCTGTTCACACATGCCTCGTAACAAAATTTCAGCCAGCTGTCTTGCTATAGTCTGTAAAATTGAAAGATAAATATTTTCCTTAGAAATGCTGAATACAGACTCTTATAAAATGCTTGGATTGCTACCTGAAAACTAGTCAAGGTAGAATATATTTCCTGTTATTTTAAAACACCCAAAAAAACAGGCATACTGCTGATTGAAAGTACCCAGTAAAAATCTCTAAACACAAAGAAAATAAATGGCAATAACAACTTTTCAATTTTATCAGTTAAATCCAGATACTTCTAAAGTAGTGTAGATCTGTGTCAAAAAGTTTGTTCTGACCAACTATTTGTGGCACAATATATTTAAGTGTAGAAATACTTAAAACGTAAATAATATTGATTTAAAATGTTTATATAATCCTACAATCCATCACTATCAGGTTAATCTTTTATGTTTAATACATAGGCATATAAGCTGCATGACTATATATCATGATGATGAAAACTCAAGAGTACCAGCACAGCATAAAGAAGGCAAAATCTGCATTTCCACATAATTGGCAGTATTCCCCAGCAACCGATGTGTAATGTTTAAGCCACAGAAGGTACAATATGATAGATCTGCATCTTCCATCTTAATTCCTGTACCATAAGGAGCTCTTCAGCTTTTGTTCTATTAAAGTTTGCAATATTATCCCTCTCTAAGTCTAAAGTCTATTGTTTAATAATTTTTATAAACTTACTAGGAAACAGTTATTAAATTAATTAAGAAACCAACTAACTTCCTTATTACCACTTTAGATGTTTTAAAAGGCTAGTATTAGAAAACTAATCTAGGACGTCGACAATCATTACATTAGAGCAAAGGTTTATTTGCTGATAATATAAATAACAAACATTCCTGATTTAGCTTTTATTGCTTTCCTTTAAGAAGCTTTATCATAAAAATAAAAAAGTGATAACTTGGTAACTTCCAACTTCTCTTAAGACAGAAAAGACACTATGTCTTCACTCTCATTACCTTACAAAACCATGAAACAACTCCCTTGTGAAACTACTGTAATCATAAATAGGGCAATTATGATTAAAGTTGAAAGTATGGTCAGTCAGACACCAAATCAGGTTTTAAAGATAACCACAAATAGGAAAGAGAAATAGAGGAGAGACTGAGTATCAAACATGCCTTTTTATTTTAATCATTCACTTCAGCCAGGAAATGTAACCTTATAAAGCAATTGCTAACAGATCCTGATCAATATGCTGTGTATCTGGTATTTGCCTCTAACACATCCGTTATACTTACACTCTACCTGCCTACTAAAATTCAGATGATACAAAAGGAATGTAGTTTAATGTAACTTACCATTCGCAGATTTTGCGTAGTTCTTGTTTCGACAGCTCTCAGTAATTCTCTAAATCTACCAACTCCTCTCGTCAAATTCCTGCATATAAAAATAGAATTTGACAGTATTCCAACTTGGATTTGGTAACACCTTAATACATTACTCAGTAAAGTTCTTAAAATCCATGTTATTCTTCCCCCCCCCTTACTCCCCGCATATCATCATCACCTTTCTGTGAAATATATATATCTATAGGCATGGAGATATATATATATATATATATATATTTACATATTCATTTGAGAACCCCACTGCTGATTACTACAACAACATTCCCTGCCAGTTTATTGAAAAAAGAAACATTTTCATGATCAGTAGATAGTTCAAACACAAAGCAAGAAAAACTGTAAGGAATGACCACCCAAAAAAAGGAAAAAACAATACTTTAGTTGGTCTTGCTACTACGGCTGTTTTAACTATCAATTACATTAGGCTTCAAAGCATAAACTTTGGGGAAAAAAAATTAAACAAATAATCAAACAAAATAACAACAAAAAAAAAACCATTATATTTTAGCTGCCTCTTCACACCTTAAAATAGGGAAACAAAAAAGCAGTAAATCTTGTAATCTTCAGTGAAAGTAATGTAAAATTTTTTTCCCCTCTCCTTTTCAGAGAAGAAAGAGCAGAAACACAGCAAGGCCCACTGTGTGGACAAAAGACGACTGGGAATCAAGTCTTCCGTTCTTGACTGCAGCTGGCTTTTGGTGGAGCTTCTGCAACTCAGGTTTGTTTCTCCGCCTATGCTTCATCCACTGCTGCTGCCTAAACAGCTTTTGCAAATTGATTCAAGAGCCTCAGAGAGGAGGCACCATTCACATAAACAATTTTTGCAGATCTGAACTTTCTTCTCAAACAACAGATTATTTTGTATGTTCTTAAAGCTTTATTTTTTTCTCATATCAGTTTTTATTGCACTCAAAAGCAGTTGAGAACATTTTACTTTATATTAGTTTATTTTTTATATATATTTAGATATTTTTATATTAGTTTTATATCAGTTTGTCTTTAAATTGGTGAATGACTGGGTTGGCTTTTTGCTGAGCTGAACAAATGTTTTCTGCAACCTCAGTGTACAACATATGACAGCCATTACACAATTCAAAATTAAGTTGCAAAAGAAAATTAATCAAAAGCATGTTTTGTATTAAATTGTTGCTGCTATGTCATACAGTTGTATTGTCTTAAGATGTGATTCTATGTGCAAGTTGCATAACATTTGCTAACATGGGCTCAAAAGAAATGTTTACACTTTGTGTAAGCTTCTCATAAGTAAAAGCACTACTGCACTGCCATAAAGCTTGTTTTAAAATTGCCTTCTTTGTTCTGAAGTCTTAATTTTCAATTACATTTAAAATACCGATCTTCTGAATTGCAACTCTGTACAAATTCAAGAAAAGACAGCAATTTTACACGGAATCTTTCCTTAAATTTAGTTGCAAAATACCTGAAGCCAGTGTTTGATGTGAGAGATCTTGCTATAGAACTATAGAACTCTTTATCACTTTACCTAGAGACCCAGTCATTAACTTTAGTCTTCAGATTTCATGACAGAGGTCATCTCTATTCTATTTATATAATCAAGGATTGTGAGTGTATTGCAGAAATTTTAGTCTCCAGCACATACATTTTTCACTAGCACAAGTTCACCTTCTAAAATACTTTTATATAAAAGCTCATTTAAAAAGAACTAGCATTTCCAAATAACAAAACCTGTATGTACAGGTTGAAAGTTATGTCAAAGTTGGTTAAAAAGAAATAATCACCAGTCACACCAGAAATAATGACTGTCTCTAAAAACTCCATGTTACAGCAGAATTTGACCACAGAGTGCCCATTTAGTACATATCAAAGAAAATTAACCCTGTGTATACATCTAACATGGAAACAACCGCATGAAAGATTATATTTATTTATATATTTCACACAGGCAGGCCTCTTAATGGCTATTACACCAACTTCATATACTAATGAAGTACGTACAGAAAGAAAACTTCTGAACTCAGTGGAAGCTGGAAACATTCAGCGCCTTTGGAAAGCTAAAATACATACCATTTAGTAATACCACATGCCAAATATTTTAGAGAGCCAAATCCAGACCACTGGAACCCCAGCTTTAAGTCCTTTGCTCTAAGTGCATATTCCCATGAATGGAGCTTTCTCTCAAGGACTGTACTGCAAAGTCACAGACTTGCCAAAAAAAAATTAAAAGTTCCTTGCAAAATTATTGAAAAAGAGCATGAGCAAGAACTTGGCAGTTTGAAATACTAATTCCCAAGTACAGATGAAACATATACTATGTAGTAGAACTTCAAATCACAATAATTTAAATCTCTATGAAATTTCAGGAATTAGCATCTTTTCCATATGAAGGTTATGTCTTTTAATGTGTTACAAGAACCAAAAAAAAAAAACCTCTTTTGAAAAAGTATGCAATCTTTAAATGTCCTTAAGAACTTCATGACAGATTGTTATTAGTAACCTATTGCATTTTTATAAACATCCGCAAGGGACTGAAACTTGTGACTGAAGTTCTACTGTATCATGGAAAAAAGCAGTAAGACTGTACAAGAAAAAAAAACCCAAACACCTTAAAATTACAAAATTAGGTTTTGCTTCATAAAGCATTTAACACTGATCCACTGCACACGTGAAGACAAACACAATACAGATTTGTCAAGCATCTTCTAAAAGAAGTATAATAAAAAAAATAGACACTTCAATGCTACAATCTAAATCACCCAAAAAATTGAGTTAAATGCTTTGAGAGACAAGCACTGAAGCAAAACATACCATGAACAATATGGTAGATCCCCACACTGCACAGCTTTTAGCAAAGTACATTTCCTGTATTTGTTAACAGTTTGTAACACTGCAGAGAAGAGGGTAGTGGCTATTCTAGCACATACTTTTCCTGCCTAGCCTAGAAAGCAAACAGCTTTTACCTGCTTTTCACTATGATGTGCCTTCATGCTAGCAGCTCCGCCCATGATGATTAAATGCCAGAGCAAAAGGGCAGGTTAACTTAGAAAACAACATCCTACAGTGTCTGTAAATGACTTTGAGATCACTTCCATCCTTGAGACAAGGAATTTTAAGATAAATTAACATACACCGAGAGCTGACATGTTTTCAGTGATTTCACACACGACAAAGACAGCTCACAGATAGACAGTGCTAGTTACATTCGTGTTTATATGTCTGCCTCCCATCAGGACATACTCAAGCCCTCTGAATTGCATCTTCCTAGTTTTTAAAGACTAATTATAATGTTTTGCTGCCTTGAATCTTCAAGGAAAAAAAACCCAACCAAACAAACCAACTACTTTGACTCTTTAAGTAGCACTATACCAGTTAAAGACTGAGAACCAGGATTTAGAAGTACAATCTACTATTGAAAGTCTATATGGATTGATGCCATTAGGGCTAAATCTGCATCCTTTGTCTACATATTCACACCCTAAACCCCAACTACTTATACTGGAATGTAATTAATTACTCTGCTGCAAGATCAACTTTCATGTTCCTCTGAAAACATTTTAACTGCATCTATCAAAGGTGCTCACTCTTAAACAGCGAGAGAAATCAGTAACTCTAGATGTTTTACAAGGAAAGTAGAGAAAGACGATTAAGGGGCAGTAAAGACAAACTTTTGATGCAGGATCAGAAGACCTGAATATAAGCATGTAGGCCAGCAGTAGCAAAAGTTTTGGTGTAAACATTATTTGTCACCATCACCCCCAAGAACTCTCTTGGTTTTAAAAAGCATGTTTGGCATCAGACACCACAGCGCTTTGGCATTACTGTCCAGATAAACCTGACATCCCAGAAAAATACTATTTATCTTTGTGTTTTTGAACACACCCCCAAAAAAAGTAGAAAAGAATTAAGAAACTGCTCAGTGACAAGCAGTCTATATTTGAAAGATGTTGAGATAAAAAAACCAGCAAACACTGTTCCATATAAAAACATAGGGAGTGAGACCAAATCACAATATGCCAAAACAGGCTACAAAAGAAATATTTTAAATTTAACTGCAGAATGGTTGATAAGATTAATTTACTTTGTATTTACAGTGTATTTTGATAATACCTTCTCCATTAGTGTGAGAATGGCTTTGTCAGGCATTTCCTTTATGCCTATCAATTAAAACACACGAACATTTAGTCTAACATTGCTTTTTATAGATTAAACAGGAATTGGAAGAAATTTTTGCTTAGTGAGCTTAGACTGAAACTCACCTGCTCCGCAATTTGATGGCTAAATTGTGAGTAATTTTCGCATTTAAGAGAGAAAAGTATATTCCAGAGCCATACCAGTGAACAGGCTAAGCTCACTTATACTAGCCTAACTATTACCTCATTGCTGAGGCTTACTATATCCCATTTTAAAAATATCCATGTTTCAAAAGAAGAGCAACCAAGAACAATGAGATCTAGATTACTTGATCAAAGTGATGAAACAGAAACTGCTTTTGGAATTGAGTACACTTCCCAAATGTATGTTCGCTCTTCTCTCTAGATATATATTTATATGCAGAAAAAATTATGGTAATGTTTATAAACTCAGTGGTACAGCGTAATTTTTAAAGTCCGAGGCTTTGTCCCAATAATTCAAATAGCAAGAATAGAATAATATTTGTTTTAAAGGGAAGAAGTCTGGGCAGGCAAAACTCTTGATACACATGCATATCAGAACAGCGGTATTTTAGTAGCTTTGGTATGACTAACATGTTTACAAAAAAAGTACCAATGACTTAAATCCATAAACTCCAGCTAATAACTTTTGGCCAATTAAGAGTAATTTTAAAAGCTTTAAGATGAGAAATTATTTTACACTGAATCAAGTTACTATATGAGCAAAAGGCAAGAAATGTGACAAATCAAGAGATAAACTCTTTAGCAGTAACAGAATAATATCCTAATACTGAGGCATGCCAATTACCATACTAGAGCTTTTGCTTTATATAGCCCTACAATTAAGAAGGAATGAAATTTTATGGCTTTCTGCAATAACTTTATTAAAGGTCTGACCAAATGGACAAGGCTAAGTCTTTTATGCAACTGATGATGCTTCAGATGTGACTAATATCTGCGTCTGTTTTCCCTCAGGTTTAAGAAGAGGTAGAAGCACGGAAGCATAATTTTAGTCACAATTAGAAAGATGATGGATCTAATGCAATCCAAGTCACCTCAAGCAAACATCCTGGTAAGGTTTAGATACTTATCTCCAAAAGGCAACACAGTCTGAACATTAGACAGTTATGCATTTTGTCTCACGTTTCCCTGTCTTCCTTTCATACTTATACTTTGAAAATTCTCACAATACTGTATAATTTCTACAAAACATTGATTTTCACTAGTATTACTTTCTGAATTACATGTGGGAAATCCTTTCCTGCAAGAATCTAAACTACTCTTTTTTTAAGTGCACTTAAAAAAAGAAAAGAAAAAGAAGCATCATGATACATTTCTCAATTTACCCACTGTTAACTCATGCAGAAAAAGAAATCACAGGTATCTCAAATTCACTACAGATCATGTTTGCTGGATGCTTGAAGGTTCTTGATTGATGTTTGAGCTTATAAACGAAACATCTTCAGTGTGCCATTACACATACACAAGCCCAATCAAGCAGCAATTCTTGCATTCATGCATTCAAAATGGGAACACTTACTGCCTAGAATGCACTTCCACTAACAATTAAGACTACACAATGCTTTCCTACTGAAAGTGGAAGGTCTTATTCTCCCCGTTATCCTCTCTTTGTGTTTGTTCCCTTTTTCCATCCTTCTTCCTTCACATCTTCCAACTCCCACTTGCATGGTCCTATCACTTTTCTCACAGCACCACCAGCAATTATCAAACCTTCCAGTGAACCAGTTCAGCTCTCCAAAATGACAGAAAGCTGCAATTTCTTTGCTCTTTATTTTCTGCTGTTCTGGGGAAAGAATGACTCCACAGAAGACTCCACTACACATTTTGTGTACTACTTCTCTTGACACCATCACCTCAGCTCCTCCTGGATGTTCTTTCAATTAAGTGTATATACACAACACACTATACACATGTATGCATGTGCACATATATACACTAAGTACCAGATTCAACTATTACAGCACAAAGACCAGATTCACAGAAGGCTTTCTCCAGTTACTGGAAACAGTACATTAGAAGTCTTGCCCTTCACCTCCTACAATTTTTCAAGTTTCTTCTTTCAAGCAGAGATTTAGTCAGAAGAAAAAATGGAGGTAGATTAAGATGGTGTCAAAGGAAATCATAAACAAAAACCATCTCATTCTTGAACTCACAAAAAACAGTGCTAAACATGTCAGAAAGTTTTACTAAGGAAATAAGTTAGCCAAACGAATAAAGTAAATAGAATTTACTCTGGTAAATACTTAACACTGTATTATACATAAGTCTATTTGTATTGTCGTAAACTTTATAGAGTCATTTTATCTATTTTTTTTTAACATAAAAACTCCTACAGATCTATAAGGAAGAATGTGCAACACCAACAGTGATTTTGTTTACAATACCAAACAGAAGATATAGGAAGCCACTCAGTTTAATATCAATCTTATTAAAACCATGGGGAACTTCAGCAGTGACCATGAGCATGGTTTCACTACCTGCCTCAAAGATTCAAAGGTGAGAAATCAGAAGCAGAAATCATAAAGGGAGTATACTCTGATAAGATGCAAGATTTTAAGCATCAACAAAAGAGCTGGGATGCATCAACAAAAGTGTAACAGTGGTAGAATCCAAAGAGCTAATCTAAAGCAACACATCAGGTATTTAGGACAGTACTGAGCAGCAACAAACAAGGCCAAACTCTGAGTGCTGTATGTAGGTGAGCCCTCCAGTGGTGACACCAAAGAAGATGTCATATCTTGGATATGCTTGTCCAACTTGAAAGCCAAAGAATAATACACTGGACTGCCACGTAAGAACAGCACTATGATAAGAGTGAAAAGTGATAGTGAAAAAATAATCAGGAGAGGAAGAAGAAAGAAAGAAAAGAAAAATAACCAAAACAACTTAAAAGGTTATCTAACCTTCTGATTTTCTAAACCTCTTAGTAACCCCTGGAGGCGTTTTATTTTGAAGCGACTGCTTCTGGTTAGCTAGAGATGTCAAAATTGGAAGAACACACAGAGTCTTTCACCACTTTAAGTTGTTTATGTGCCATTTATTCATCAGTGTACTTAATAAGAGTTTCGTCCTTTTATTGCCAACTCTTGTATTTGCTATCAGGCTGTTACACTAAACAAAAGTAGAATGAAGGACAAGATTTCCTTTCCTCTTTTGCATGTAATGGCAATTCTGAACATGCTTACTGAGCTGTCTTTTATTTTTATATTCTTCAAATTTATTATGAACCAGTGTTTACTGTAACTGAATACATTAACTTGGGGAAAGGCAGGGAGAGACAGAACTCTCCAAACTCATACTATATACAGCATACAAAAAGCCAGTTTTACCTACAAACAGGAACAATACTTTCTGGAAAGAAAAGCCTGTGCAAAACATACAAGCAGAATATTTGTAAGTAATTACCTTTCTTTATACTCCTTCTCTGTTCATTCATTCAGGTAGGAAGGCATGCAGCATTCCTAAGCATGAGGCTTACAGCAACACTTCTTCCAGGAGGGAGAATATAGGAACACCTCTATAAAACACCCTGTCAATAGTCTTATAAAAAATATCACAGTGAAGTAAATAAGGTTACTTCACTGCTGAGTTGCTGACCAGACAGACATGCCTCTGTTTGCATGTAATCTCTGAGGAGCCACTTGTCTCCAAAGAAACTATTTTAAAATATCCATGTTCAGTAAGGTGGGGATTTGGTAAACAGAAAGGCACTGAAACTTTATCAAAATAATTTATACATACATACCATGCTTACACACAGGACCGAAATAAAACAGACAAGGCATCATACACCTAGAGAAGGAACTGCTGCTTTTACCTTCTCATGCTTAAAACACAGCCTATCAAATGGGAATTCAGAAAAAGGTCTTTCGGAAAAGTGGGCCAGCATTGGAAGGAGAATGTGAGACGCAGAAAAGATCAGATTTAAGAGGTGTATCGAACCCAAACAAAACTATTTCATCACAAACCCAAACAAAACCTTTTCACTACAAACACCAAAATGCCTGCATGTCTCCAAAAATCCCAACCCAAACCAAACCCCCCACACAAAACACAAACCAAACCAAAACCCCAACACAACAACATTACAAGCACTCCTCAGTAAACCGGCTGTATAGCACTTTATCCTGGTGGTTATATATTTTAAAAGGAAAGGACATGTAAATCAGGAGGAGTGAAGGCGAATTTTCCAGTATTCATCTGAAAACATACAAGGACAGCTTGCATGCATTTCAAGCTTCAGCTTGTGGCTAGCATTTCTGTAACATTTATTATGTCTCCAAGGTATTCAAAGCAGTGAATACTCAACCATGGTCAGTCTAACACTGTTTAATATCTTAAAAAAATAGAAATAACTTTTTGAATTGTTTGGACAATGACAAGGAAATAATATGAGTAATGGAGACTTTGAAAGAACTGATGAGTTTTTAAATGCCTTTAATCTCAATAACAAATGAAAGCAGACGCACACAGCCTCAAACACCTGCACAGTATTCAACTTTTCTCAGCACTGCAAGTCTTTGTTCACTGATTTTTGAATATATAAACATGCTGATACAACTCAACTGGTACAGTACTGCCTACAACCTAAGAGAAAGTGTTTAACACTTAAAGTAATCCAGTAACTCTTAGTAAAAATAGCTTATAAAACATTATTATTCAAGATAAAGATGAATTGTCCTTTAGTATTAGGGGGTTTTGATGGTGGTGGTTTTTTATTATTATTGCTTTGAGTTTTTTTTAATTGTTGTGGTTTTGGGTTTTTTTAGAAGGTCTGTACAGAATTAGTCTCCTAGTTCTTCCAAGAACCAAGTTCCCCTTAGCACTACTGTGATCAAAACACATGCAGTATTTCCCTGGAAAACTTGCCTTAAGGCTTAGTAAATCTCTTTCGACTACTACCATAAAGAAATCTAGCACCAATTAGTTCTCCTATCTGCTAGTTTGCTCATTTGACGTTAATAACAGAACCAATGAACATTTTTGCAGGTAAAACTGGCAGCTTCCATCATTTTGAATCAGTTCAAAAACATGATTTCAATATGAAAAAAGAACTAATGTAATTATTGAGTAATTCCAAATACTGAAAAGCTCCATGTTATACTATTACTAAAGCTTTAACAGAAATGGACACATACTACCATCAGAGAACAAAATCTTTCTCTTGGTGAAAATAACTATCATACAGCAACAACTAACTGTCCTTTAGACTAAAATCTGTATTAAGAGAATGAAACTCAAAAGACTTAATTAGTTGTAGGCTAATTAATCACCTGCAGCTCACATTCAGGTGATGTATCTCATGAATATTGTTCACAAAACACCTAAGCCCCAAACTTCATCAGAATTTGAAACTCCATCTTTGACGGCACACAGAAAAACTGGCCAAGGTCTTGAGCAAGCCAATCTACACCTGCCACAATTTGAACAGGGATTTGGCCCAGATGGCCCCTCAGAGTCTCTTTCAACCTACGAGATCCTATGAATCCATATCTCACAAGTTGCAAGGGAAGGAATAAAGAGAATTAAAAACAAAAAAATAAAAACTTCAGGCATAGCCATGCCATGTGATATCTGGCATGTGAAGCAGTGCTCTTCAGACCAATATCAAATCCAGAGTAGGAAATGAAACCAAAAGCATTAAATATAGCAGTAAAGAAAGCATTTTGGGGGGGAGCAGGGAAAGTACACAAAATGTTCCTTCCCCAGCTTAAGAATCCAATACAATTTTGTTTGCTGCCCATCACAACAGAACATAAAAACAAAACCTTTAATTCGAAGCTTGCAAGTGTGAGCAACAACCACAGTCAGCAAGACTTGTAGTACATGGGCTATAAACCTCTAAGTTATCTTCTTGAAAAAAGTGAGCTAGAGTCAGAATTCCAACTGCAAATCATTAAAATTATCAAAATTCAACATTACTCCGATACTAACATTACTCTTTCAGTGTGCTTTGTATATCTAATTGTTACAAATGTTATTTGTGATAATTTCGAATAAAAGTGATTCCCTTGTATTTATAGCCACCTTAGTCCTCCATGTAAAACGGCCAGATTTTTTATCTATAACTTAACAATCCAATCGTATTTTAAACTCTTGAAAATAAGACACAATTCTGAGCAATAAACACAATAAGTATTGAAAGAAAAAGCATTCTGGATGATTTTATCTGGGTATCTGAGGCAATAATAATTTCCCCTCACATTCAAGTGTATTCTGCTTTTCCAATGAAAACTAACAGAATAAGAACAGTATCTAAATAAGGACAACAAAATCTACTGATATGACAGATATTAAAGTATTCTTTGCAAACTCATCTTTGTTAGCGATTTGAAAATAGTGATTTTTGTCTCTATCTTGAATGTATTCTGCCTTATTTTCTTAACCACACAAACATGAAAGCAGTTACCTCTTGGACAAAGTTGTTTTGAAAACTGCAACAGAAGTAATTTCGTTAACTTTCCAATACAGCAGTGGTATCTCACATATAAAGAATGTGATACTTTGTAGGATTTCAATTTTTTTTAATTTCATCTTCTTTTCAATTTTTTAATTGATGATCAAATTGTTTTGGGACTGATGTAGAATGTGCAACAAGATCTCAAGAGATTCAGAGAGTGATGAGTATTCTAATACAGCAGACAGCTGGTCATAAGTCTTGGAGTACATTTGCCACACATTTACATAAATCCTTCTCTTATGGATTTCATCAGTGAAAAATCTCCAGCTGTGAGCACTGTATCATTATATACATGGAACAGAAGCACTTACACATTGATTTGTATCCACTCTCCCTTACTTACTAACATGGGAGCTATATTCCTACGTGTCGTGGTTTAAGCCCCTCATGCAGTTTGTTCACTCACTCCCCCCTCTTTCTTCCCCCAGTCCCGGGGGATGAGGAGGAGAATTGAAAGAATGCAACTCCCACAGGTTGAGATAAGAACAGTTTAGTAACTAAGGTATAACACAAGACCACTACTGCTACCACCAATAATAATAATGACAAGGCAAATACAAGAAAAGAATACAATCGCTCACCACCTATACCCAGCCCAACCAAGCAGGGCACACCCACCCTTCCAGGTCTCTGCCCTTAGTTTTTACATCCTGGGCATGACGTGCTGTGGTATGGAATACCTCTTTGGCTAGTTTGGGTCAGGTGTCCTGTCTCTGCTTCCTCCCGGCTTCCCCTCCTCCCTGGCAGAGCATGAGGCTCAGAAAGTCCTTGGTCAGAACAAAACATTACCAAGCAGTAACTGAAAACACCGGTGTTATCAGCGCAGTTCCCAGGCCCAAAATCAAAAACACAGCGCTGCACCAGCTATCAAGAAGGAGAAAAATGACTGCTACTGCTGAACCCATGACACTACGCTATTCCTATTTATGCTATGGTGGAAAAAGAAATACAAGTAAAAGAAACAACTTCTGCACAGACAAGTCCTATATGTGAGAAACTAAAGTGCTTGGGTTTTTTTGTTGTGCTCGTCAAACATTTTGTACGATGATAAAAATCAATTATATGCAGAAAAAATAGTTGAGGATTTTTATTTAGATTTGGGGCTTAAGGGGTTAATTTTCTATTGGGGAAAAAGACCATATCTAAAAAACTTCATGGAGAAGACTGTGAAGGTCTTGCTTCACTGCAGCTGTGTCAGAACAGCTAATGGCACCATGAGGAGTACAGATCTGGTCTGAGTTTGTCAGGTTTTGATTCAGCATGTGAACTATGATGGAAATTAGACCAAATTGCAGTCTGGATCCTGAACTCTGACAGAGCAGTATCCTTGGAAAGGGTGTGAAATACAGGAGAAGACACAAACAGAAGTTCTGAAAACCAGATAAGTCTGGTTTTCACATGACAGCCACCTTATTTTAGACTTCAACCAGAAAGCTCTTTTTACTTTAAGCGCATACACTTCCAGTATCTTTCTGACCACTACTACCTCAAACGTAAAAACCTACTTATTTCATAACATGGATAGAAAGCAAATACTAGGAAAGAAGAATTACTGGGTACATAAAAGGCTGTCCTTTCTCTCTTAGGGGCATTTTATTTGAAAATAGCTATGTTAAAGTACTAATGTCAAAGTTCCTGTGCTCATAGTTTTTCTTGGAACAACATCAGGACTTTGAAATCCTTCAATATGAAATTAACAAAGCAGCTACTAAATTAAATACAAGCTGCTTAATCAGCCTGAAAGATATTTAGTTACATACTTAAGAATGTTCTTTAAAAAGCACATAAACCCTACTTTAAGAATAGTTTCCTCCACTTTTGGTACACATTTCCAAGGTGAAACATACCTCTTCTCCCAGGTAAAAATCGGTATAGAGTTTGAGACTTCACTAAAATTCTGTGCACTTTGCAATAAAACATTAATTTCAGATTTGAGTCTTGATAGAGCACTAAAATAACTTGCTTCTATTCAGACTATTACTTACTTCCATTCAAAAAGACTATTGACTCTTTTTGATTTTTTTTTTGCACTGCACTATCAAAAGCAGATTTAGTCTGCCTGTAAAAACAGAGAGGCACATTCTTCTCCTCCCCCATCACTCACAAGCAGTTAAACTCTGGTGATTCCTTGACTCCTCCACAGGACTGAAGCACTTTTAATATGTATAGTTTCAATTGAAAAATAAAGTTTATTTAAAATAAGTTATTTCCCTTTCTAAAGTGTCTATATTAAAGCTAGCTACATTTCCTCTCCTTGAAAATGTTAACAAGATCTTTACAATTTTAGATTACATTCAAACTTGAAGTATGTTGCAAAACTTAATGGAAAGATCTTGAATCTAATTTCTATAAAACTAATATTAGGAGAGATGAGAAATTTAAAACCCATGCATAGCATCCTTAAATGTATTAAAAAGCATGTGTCATGGGTTCAGCAGTAGCAGTCATTTTTCTCCTCCTTGGTAGCTGGTGCAGTACTGTGTTTTTGATTTTGGGCCTGGGAACAGTGCTGATAACACCAGTGTTTCAGTTACTGCTTAGTGATGTTTTGGTCTGGCCAAGGACTTTCTGAGTTTCATGCTCTGCCAGGGAGGAGGGGAAGCCGGGAGGAAGTAGAGACAGGACACCTGACCCAAACTGACAAAAGAGGTTATTCCATACCACAGCACGTCATGCCCAGGATGGAAAGCAGAGAGCAAAGACTCGGAAGGGTGGGGGTGCACTGCGTGGTCGGGCTTGGTATTAGGTGGTGAGAATTGTATTCTTTCCTTGTATTTGCCTTGTCATTATTATTATTGGTGGTAGCAGTAGTGATTTGTGTTATACTTTAGTTACTAAACTGTTCTTATCTCAACCTGTGGGAGTTGCATTCTTTTCGATTCTCCTTCCCATCCCTCTGGGAGTGGGGGGAAGAAAGAGGGGGAAGTGAGTGAGAGAGACTGCGTGAGTTAGTCTTAAACCACGACAGCATGCTATATATTTAAACTTCAGTTCATTTCTGGTGAACCTAAGTTAAAAATCTAAATAAATATATAAAAACCCACAAAGGCAGCAACATAATTTGCAGCCTGGAACAACGCCACTATTATGAAATCTTGAAAGAGTTGGGATTGGTCCTAAATTAAGAAAGGAAAAGAATGGATATAATGGCAGGAATATGTAAAATAACGATAGGCACAAAGCTATTCTTCCTAACAGCTCACTTTCCCTCATACCTCCAAAAGAGTAGCACTGGACAATAAAATTGGAAGAAGAAATTGAAAATTAAACATGCAATGTGTAATTAGCTTGCAAAATGCGACTGACCACTCTACAATAGACTGCAAAAAAGATTATATGCTTATAGAGGAGTTAACAAGAAAACCAACAGCTTCATTGTGAAGGATTAAAGTGTACATGGAATAAAATCAACCTTTCAAAGTTCACACCAGACCAACTAATATTGTCTAGGACAAAAACTCCTATAGGCTGAATGTTCCTCAGTAACTCACTGCATGACTTTTTTGCCTGGTTGAGTTTTGTTTTCTCAGCTAATCTTAATCTGCTCTGTCTATTGCTGATTGCTTTTACACTCAATATGTGAGATTAAATGGACCATTTCCATTCCTGGCCTTCAATCAAAATTCTTCAAAATGTGGAATTTTTAGCTTATTCTTAACCATGATTGCCACTGGGATAATTTAAGTAAGTGCGTCTTATTTATCTTTTGCGCAGGCGTGAAAACAGGGATTTTATTTTTAGCTCTAGTAAATGAAAAAAAAATAACTTGCAGAACATTTTATTCTTCCTGCAATTAAACGATGAAAACAGAACTAAAATGTAACTCTCAAGATCATGTGGTATTGCAGCGCTACTTACTACTTTAAGAATGAGATTACAAAAGCTTAGTGATCATTTCCGAGCTGAAAACCCTGAACAGTTTGAAAATTTGCATAGCCTTTTGTGACCCTACCATCAGTACACTAAAATCTCGAACTCTTTACAGACACTGCACCATTTCATTTCATCTCCTGTTTATGTATTTGAAAGGATAAGAGATATTTTTGGTCAAAAGAGTAGTCTCGTCAAGAATTCCAATATTTCAATCAATTTCTGTTTTCCTAGTGAAATAAGAAGCCCTATAAACAAATTTTTAAACTATGTGATTTCCACAACAAATGTCAGAAATGTACTTAAACCCCACTTGTGCCAAGCTTTGAAGCTCTTAAAAACTGAGTATTCGTATTCATTTTCTGTGAAGTCTGAACTTAGTTTCAGGCTTTTAAGGGAAACCTTACTTAAACTACAAAGGATCTCCCATGCATAATCTAAAAGGATCTATAGAGCAGGTACAAGGGAAATTGTACACTTGTATACATACTGTTGATCTTCATGCACATTTATCCTGCAGCATAATGTTAAAATAAGTGACAACTGAAGAGATTTGGAAAAAAATTACAAAAATCAAGATTATAAAAATAAAGAGTTTCAATATGTTGTCAATCACTTTCTAACAGTGAAATTTCAAATAAACTTCATGGTATTTTTAGTTCTCACATTTAATGAGCAAAAATACAAAATACTTAGTTTAATATAGTTTGGAGAAATTATTTTACAATATGTAAATAAGAATAATAAGGGCAGCCTTCCTGTTTCAGTTAAAGTGATACCACCTTATTAACAAGAGGCCAACCCACAAATGCTAAAAATTATGATGCCAATTAGATCACAAATACAAAACCTAAACAGAAAAGCAAACACACAAAAAGGAGAATCACATCTTACCCATTCTTGAAATATAAAACATGTGCTCTTTGAAGTCCTGTTTCCAGGAAAAAACCAAGTTCCTGTTCATGTGTAGTGGGCCCTGGCTTAGGGCTTCTGTTTTGTATATTGGCATTAATTACCTAAATGAACAAACAAAAAAAAATTTTAGAAAAAAAACCAAATCAAGTTTTGTGGACTTTTACACAGAGCTAATATTTAATTTTGGAGAAATCTTTTTCATTTGTAGATGCTGGCTAGTAGAATATTTTTATCCTTACCTCCATTCCCACAGAAATACAAATCTTTTTGCTCTTGGCTATTCCCTTAAAGGTAATTTTTTCACCAAGCAGAAATGCTACTAAGGAAAATTTTACAATAATTCCTCAGAATATTTTGTGAGGAATAGTATACAAAAAAGAAGCAAATGAAATTACATATTTGTAACCTTAATCAATAGCAGAAGGTGATGGCACTCCAAATCTAAACCCGTTAGGCAAACAAAGACTGCTGCAGAAAGCACTAAGAAGGTTAAAAGTGATAACACCAGAGTGATTAAAAAAAATAAATTAGAAATAGCTTAATTTGTATAACATCAACACTAAAAATATCTCTCAAAACGGAGAGCTATCAGCTTTCATTTGCCATTATAGTCACCACACATAACCTACCAGCCACTAAAAGACAGCAACAAAACAAACAAAAAGCCCAAAGAAAAAACCCACAGAAAATAAATGTTTATCTATTTAAAAAGCACTGTGACCTTTTTTTCTTTCCCCATCTCATCCAACTTTTCTTTCCGCTTCCTTTTGTTTGTGTGTCCCTAACTGATTCCAATAACCCCTTCAAAAACAACTATCAAAGGACAAGCCTAGGTCTTATAAGCAATAGGTGTGTTAAAAGAGGGTCAGATTGATATTGCTAGCTTGCTTCAATTCTAATAGTATTAACAAGCCAAAGAATAGAGCCCCAAGTGTATTGTATTTTGTCCAGACATATCCCAAAGTCTAAGTAAAATGCAATAGTACGTAACTCCTAGAAACAAATTTTCTTTTCTTAAAAAAAAAAAAAAAAAAAAAAAAAAAATTATAACACTTAAAGCTTACCACTAAGTAGTAAGAAACAGAAGACAAGGTTAATGGTGTAAATGAAAATAAGAGGAGGAAATAAAATAGCCTATGTATCCTTCTTAATTCAGATAAAGCCTGAAGCTTCTAAATCACAGAGCATTTTGCTCTTTACAAATAAAGAGCCTAACTTGAAATTCCCATAATTCATAATCCAAAACTTAGAAAATGGGAGGAAAAGAAAAAACAGTAACTTGCCTAATATTCTGCAGAGCTATAAATTGTATGTTGTCTAACATTATGAAGCCCAGACATATAAGCTTTCATCAGTAAAAAACAGATCTCCTACATATCTAGTACTTCCGATTTTAACAGTATCTGTAGTTGCATACATACAGTGAGTAATGTATTAATGAGATGAAGTGAAAAATTGGCCATCAAGTGCAAGAATACTGTCCTGATCCAATTTACAAAACTATTAAGATTTATCTGAAGTTCACCTATGTTTTAAAATCATACATTTATCTGGCTATCATATCAGATGATTTTTTCCTTGTCATAGGATTTGGCCTATTAGTTGAAGCAAACATACTTTCAGACGCTATTCTGGACACACCACAGATACCTTAAGTGTCTTGCTGATAGGTACAATATTATTTCATAATGTTACTACCAAGTAGTTTTATAGAAGAGAATTTAAAAGCAGTTAAGTTATTGGCTCCAAATAAGCAACAAGATCAATTTGCAGTCTTCATAGCTTCATTCTCAATTGACTTCTTTTTAAGAATTACCTGAAAATGCTACTGAATGTATGCAAACAATGTACATATTCTGACATATATTTGAAAGACATCATAACCCCATGTTCATACATGAACTACTACAGGGTAAGAAGAGGCCACAAATGAGCATCTATAGTAGTTCAGAGGAGCTCTGTCCCTTTTTGGACTACTAGAACTACTTTTTAAGAGGTCAGCATGACAGAACATTCAGAAGGACAGCTACCAGACATCCATTAAGGCACACTAATTTATTGTCCAATTGTAAATGTGCACTGAAGTCCTAAGAAAAACCATATCAGATGTCTTTTATTTTTATTGAATTGAGCTGAGCTACCAAAATGCCAGTAACACCACATCAGTGAAAAATGAGTCACACAATTCTCCAACTAAGCAAATCATCCCAGCTTACCCTTTCTATCTCCTGAAGGTACAGAAGAGCAATATCCCCGGCCTTCTCGTAGCATGTAACGATTTCCTGTTCGCGGTCCACATGGAGGTTGCTGGCTGAAGAAGAAATTGGCAACTTCTCAAGACAGAGACCTGGGCACAGAGGGAATAAATAAATACATAAAATTTCAAATGAAGTGTTAAAAGAATAATGTCATATAGTAGTACACCTAAAAAATAGTACAGGCTAAGACCCTTTGTTCAGGAGAAGAAACAAATTTAAAAGAAAAATTACAAAAAACCTGGTACTCTAATACAGACACTAATAAACATACAACTAACTGTGACTAACCTTAATAATTATCAAAGCAGAAGCAGCATTGCTTTAAGTGATTTTAATTTAAAAGACATTATGACAGTCTGCCACAAAAAAAAAGCCTAGTGTCTTTCTATACCAGTTTTAAATTACTGAATGTCTCTTCACCTTTCCAGAGAGATCACAGAAAACAAGGTAGGGTGAAGAAGGGTACTCAAGGCAATATGTCAAATTCTCCCTTATTTCTATTTTCATGCTTCCTTGTCAGGTAATCATTTTTATCTCCTCCGGACACTCCCTAACTGATGACTTCTCTTTTGACTAACTGTGCCAAAACTGGATACACACCTCCAGTCAAGGTCTCAACAGCACAGAGCAGAAAAGATTCCTCATTTTGATATAGGATACTTAAAAATAAAAATGAAAATACAGATCAGGAGAACTTTAGTGCCTTTCCTTACATATTAGTAAAACATTCTCTTCTGTTTATTATCTGTAACAGATTAAGAGATCATATTCTGCAGGCCAACTGCCTCGTCAGTTACCCCATCTTGTATTTATTTGAATAATTATTTGTATTGAAATATAGCACTTTCTGCATTTTCTTAAGCAATTTATTCCAGGTCATTATTCCAGCTTGTCAGTAGTAAATGTTGATGCTAAAGTGCCTTCAGCTGTTCACACATTAATATAATTCACAATTTAAATGAACATATTCTCAATTCATCATCCAAAGTTCTGAGAATCCATTGCTGGAGCAACTAAAAACAAAAGCAACAACAAAACACAGTCATATATTCCACAGATGTCTGTAGAAAGCCAGGTAGTACAAAACCCTAATTTGGAGACTATTTTATCAAAAGATTTCTGTCCATCAATACTGTAAGGTGGGCACAGTATGTTTTATTGCTAAAACAACTTGGGAAGATACAGCCATGGAAGCTGGAATTTGTTTATTAATAAACTCAGAACTATGCAATATTTATGACCTCCAGTTTCTTTTAAAATGTCTATTAAGTTTCAAGGTCTCCCTGTAGAACTATAATTGATCTGCATTAAAAAAAAAAAACATCAAGCTGTACTGCTGGCTTGAGAGGATGCTTTAGGGCTTGTTGGCCACATTTACCCTCCAATCCACCCTTTCTCCAGTACAATCAACATGTATTCTACAGCTCTATTTGCTAGATGCACATTAAGTACACAATCCTGATTCCAGTACTAACTGCTCCGCTAAAGACAAAATAAAATCTAATATACTTTTCAAACTACACATTCCTAAAGCACAACAAACACACAAACCTGCCTAGCCTGAGTACAACAGACACCAGACTTTTCTGACATATTATGATTTTCATCCAACACGTCTCTAAAAATTAACTATATTTGAAAATAGTCTAGAGTAGCCTATGCTAATCTGCTTTCTTTCATATTTTCAGTCAAACAGCAAATACCAAAGAGGCTTTTTGCTAACTGCAAATCACAGACCCAAAAGCAGCAAGATTAAACTACAGAAAAAGGTCAGTTATTCTGCTACTGTAGTATGCTTGAATGGACCTTCTGATAAGATCTAAATGCAATGTTGATGCTGGATAGAAAGTTTGCTGTGTTCTACACAAAAACCTCCAAACTGACTTAGAGGTGTCCATAAAATACAATAAACAAGCTGCAGTAAAAATGTCAAATGACTGAAAGCATGAGATAGTTGGTAAGTGGATCACTCCTTCCCACCCCTTCTCTCCCATGACATGAACAGCCAGTGCCCCACAGTAATCCTCCACTACATGAAACATATTACTCAACTGGCTATTTGTAGAATTGACTTGGATTTCTTATTTCTATTTTTATACTTTATGGCCACAACTATAATCTTTTTAATCTGAAAAACTCCCTATAAGAACATCCTCTCATTTTAGCTGAGAATATTCTTTAAGATACAATCTGGTAAAGTATATACATTTTAAACATGCAATGCTTTGGAGTAGGAATTTCATTGGGAGAACTATCCTTTAGTGACCATTTAACAGGATGGTTTGGATACTATATTTGTTTTGATGACAGAAGGAATAATTACAATTTAATATGGTATTAAAAACTAAAACATATCAATTAGAAGAAAACCCCTGAATAAATTATGATTTCTGTAACAAGTTAAAACTAGCAACACTCCAGACTACCTGCTCGATTTTTTCTTAAATACAGATTAAATTCAATAATGTATTAAAGTACACAAAAGTATCATTTAATTTTACATAGATATAAGTAGCAACACAACAACGACAACCACATAATATACTGCCCCTTTCTTCATAAGAATACTGAGAGATGATAAAAAGTTAATTAAAATAGAGATTATTACATTATGCCCTTAAATAAAAGAAAAAGCAAATAGTAACATACAGAACTGAGAAACATGAGTTTCAAAGGAATATAAATCACTGAACTATCTTCTGAGGACTTTTTCATAAAATCAGACAAGTCAGGTCTCCCCTTTCTGCTTGCTCCCACACCTGCCAGGCAGGAATCTTCGCTATTCTCCCTCAAAATGGCAAAAATTTCTTCAACTGTTTATAAACTGCTTTGAGATATTTGGGAAAAGAGGTACATGTTATAGTTACAAAATACTGCATTTGTTGTAAAGGTCATAGCTGTTGGCTTGTTTAACTTTTACTGGTTATTTTGTTTTATTCTGTATTCAAGAATATCACTTGATATTCATCACTTGATAACATCAATTGATATGATGACTTTGATATTCATGGCTTTTAAGTTCAAGTCTCCAGTCAAAAACACCTTCAAGTAAAAGCTTCCAACAAACTGGGTCAGTTTTATTTTGGGAAAACACTTATCTTATACATATCTAGTCCTGCTATCAAGCAAGCTGACTCCTGCAGGGAAAAGAAAATGAGAAGCAGTGAAATGAATTCAAGTGTGTACTAGTTAAGCTCATATGTTTTGCAAAATAACTCTAAGATGTCAGAAGAGCAAAACAGCAACAAACAGTATTTGTACAAGAAAAGAGTACGCCTGATACTTAAATTACATGATAGCATGCAAGGTTTTCTTTAAATCTTAAAAACTCTATAAATTATCCATATTTCGTAAAACCATCTACTGTTTGCTTTTTGAATCTTTTATCACTTATTCCAAGGAGCATTCTCATGTCTATCACCTCAGATCAGTGGCCAAGTTTATGCCAAGTAAACGATTTAATTTTTTACAAATACAGAAGCAGACCAGCCATACCGCAACATATGCACACATTGACCAATACTCAAAAAAAAAAAAGAACTCAGTAAGAACAAGTAACAAACAAACAGTTTTTTGAAGTCCCCATTAATATATTTGCTTATTCTTAGAATTAAGGACAATGACAGTGATTACTCTTCACCTACAAACTACTTAAAAAAAACCCCACAAAACAAAAAAAAATAAAGGCAGACTTCAATGTTCTGTAGCAAAACCTATTAACCACTTCATTATACAGAGGAAAACAAAAATTATTCTAACATCAAAAGGAAATCCACAGGGCAGTTCAGATCTTTGCCAAGTATTTTACCACCCAGACCACTACTGAGACCATTAAAACAAAACCCAAAACAAACAAACAAACAAAAAACCCCACACACAAGGCTGGGAAAAGTCTGTCACATTTACTGCATTGTATGTCTGAGGATTTTCCATGATGCCAGCCAGTACCTTGTCTGTATAAATTTTAGAGACCACAAATAACAATAGACCCATGGTTTATCTCTTGTTTTCTGTAGATGAGTCAAAGGACAGAGGAAAAACAGTGAAAGGCTATTTATATTTAAGTATAAGAAACAAGAATTTGCAAGAAAGAAACAGTTGCATCGATAGAGATTTCTGGGTTTGCTTCCTGTTTTCCTTATATGGACAAATAAAAGCCAAGTGTGTTTGAGTCCATAGCACTTATTCTTCCCTATACAATGTACAAAGCAACACTGCTAAGTGTTCCAAGCTAAAAACACATAAAAAAACTCCCTTTCAACTTCTTTTAAAAAATACTCTGTATTTAGCTTATATATTTAGAAAAAACATTAACATGGACTATGGCAAACATTAGTAATTTCAAAAAAGGAACTGAAACAATCTGAGCTACTGCTATTAAAGAACTCCCACAGTTTATTTCTGAGCTTAAAACAAACATTGCTAATCTCACTGAAGGGAAGGACCCATTTCTAGAAGTTCTCAAAGATTGTGATTTGCTTCCAGAGAACTTTTTTTAGAAAGCAAAGCATGAACGCTTTTCATCTTCACTTCCCTACAGGTGTTTGCAAAGTAATTATTATAACAGAAAGGAGGAAAAGTAAGAAGGGAGAGTAGGGAAATATATTTATAATGAACTACTACTTACTTTCGAGTTACTGCAGATACACAGTGTTAGGCAATTCTTACTACTTCTTTAGACAAGCAAAGGAAACACTAACAATTTCTTTGATTTTTCAGGTACCTTGGATTGCTTATCCCCCCATGTCACTGGGAAAAAGGTCTCTCACAGCTGTCAGGAGGCAGGACCTCTGCTATGGCTAGTTTCAAACCCAAATGGCTTTCCTGAAAAGGCATCAGAAAGAAGGTCAATGTCCCCTTCTCTCAGCATACTTGAATTTAAGGGAAGCTGCTCTGACTAGCCACTCTTTTAAACACAAGCTACTTAGAGAAAATCAAATTCTATTCTAGACGAAACCCAGAGCAACATAAACATAACTTTCTAGAGCTGAAGACAGCATTTTATTGCATATGCTTATATTGCAATGCCATTTCATTAGTAGGACTTTTCTAATGCCATAGTTATGCTAGTGCTTCTAAGTGTCTTGAAGTTTCTCAAAGTAAAAAACAAAACAAAACCTAACAATATTTTGTGATTTCTTGAAATAACAAGAAACAACTGGTTGCACTTTTCCTCTCAATGTGATGGCATTCAAGTCTTTGTATCTTCTGAAGAGTATAATAGTCCATTTTTAAAAATAATCGTATCTTTTTAAAATTTAGAGAGATCAGTATTTTCACATGTGCACTTATTTCTGAAGAACCATGTGCCAGACAATTCTTGCTTTACAGTACAGCACTTTGAAAGACAAGCATCTTCTAGAAGCACTGAAAAAGTTCAAACTAGAGATAAAAGGAGTGAATAGGACTGATAATTGTAGATGCTGGAGTGAGTGAATCTCCCTCAGATGAACCCTCCCCAAAGCAGAAGAGCTGCACACCAATATATGGAGTGGACATCAAGGAAGCTGTTTTCTCAGGAGAAAGGAGATGGGTTAACTATGGAATTTAAGGTATTTTGCTGTAAATTGTCAGGACTGTTCCTGCAAGAACCTCTGAGGAAAAAAGACCAGGCTCCACTGTGACACCAGTTCTTCCTGTGTCATAAGAAAAAAGGCCAGAATCACTCATCTTTCACTTTGGCCCAACATTTTCTCCCTCTCCTCACTCTGCCAAAGGCAAGATCCTGAAGCAATTATAGAGATTTGAAAGAGACTAAGAACTAAAAAAACACTAAAGTCCTGAAGAAGTCTATTTTAATAAGAAATATATTGGTTTTATTCAGTGTTTGAACTTCACATACCAGAGCTAAAAACAGAACTGTGACAAGCAGGACAAACTCCTGGGTTCCCCCAAGTCCCTGCTCAGGCAGGGCAGAAGTCATAAAAACAGACTGGGGAAAGACAAGCTTTAACAAAGTTTGAATTATCTATGGCACTGGCTACCTAGCTGTGGCCTGCAAACTGCCTCCTGACAGGCTGCAACATTTGCACAGCCATACAGGAGGAGGGAACTGGAGTTGAATTCCTGACCCATTACCTAACGAGGCTAGAGATCCCCGGCATAACTACTAGAACAGCTTTCATTTAGCATTCTTCAGTGAAGGGCTGCTTGGTGTCTGCTGACACAGGCTAGCGGTACACAAGATCACATTACAATCGCATATGATTAAAGTTAAGTGCAGCATCTTTTGCTAACTGCAAAGTATCAATTCATATGCACCTGACACTTCCACTGAACCTAAGGAGTATTTACACGTTTCTGTAAATAGAAATAATTGATAGCCAATCATTTAACTTGGTAAATACAACATGAAATTTTAATATGGGTCAGCAGCAGTAAAGACAGTCTCACCTTTCTCAACATACATCATCTAAATATAAACACAGTTACTTGAACAGGCAATATGAGATGTAAAATGGCCTACAGCAATAAGGCTACAATCCTGTGATGTCACAGTCTAACTTACAGATGACATCCCTCAAATACTTAACAAGAATTTGTTACACAACACAGCCATCTTGACAGACACCTGGACTAATCTACTAATGTTTACACTGTATTAAATATAAATTCAATTTCTTCACTAAAATCAAGTTTACAAAGTTGCAGACTTTAAGAAATACCAGACCTGTAAATTGCTATGTTCATTTATGAGCAGTTGTAAAAAGACTCACTAACTTGTAACACCAAATATTATAAATTCATTTTTCAATTCTGTCTTTTGACTTATGCAGCAGTATCAGAATCATGTTCAATAAACTTATTTCCTAGTTAAATACATACTTGTTACTTCAGAGTTACTGACAAGTTGTACCTCCCCAAATTAACACCTCAATATCCCACTGTGCCTGCATCTCATCTCTGCTTCCATAAGCAAACAGAAATTGCTTTGAAACATAGCAGATATTGCCATGCACAGTATTTGAATAAGGCCTATGTGTGCTTTCCAGTATATTACCTCATTTGTATGCTGCTGAAAACTTGCAAAAAATTAATTGTCCTGTTCCCACAGGCCATATCCCTAGGAGAATATTAGCTTCAGCCATTATTAAAATGGATTCTAAATATAGGCTTCTGTATGGTAACAGCATTTTTTCTGGTTGGCCTTGTAAGGAACAGGAGTAGGAGAAGTTGGAGCTAGCTACACAAGCCCAACACAAAAAAGGTGGAGGGGGAGGCCAGACATATACAGTCTTTAATTACTTTTTTGCAGATTCCGAACTTACCTTATTTGAATTCTTGGCAAGGTAAAATTTTCCCTTGTCTCAGAACAGAGCATTGCCAATTAAACAGATCTAGTGAAGAAAGTAAACATATCTAGTGAAGAAAGTAAACAAATGGATACTGAAGAGACAAAATTAACCTCTTATAACAAGGGAACCTTCTACTTATCAGAAGATAGTCATAAGAAGGATGTGGACCTGTTGGAGCGGGTCGGAGGAGGCCCATGAGGACTATCAGAGGGCTGGAGCACCTCTCCTAAGAAGACAGTCTGAGAGGGTTAGGCTTGTTCAGCCTGGAGAAGAGAAGGCTCTGAGGAGACCTTAGAGCAGCTTCCCGTGCCTAAAGGGAGCCTACAAGAAATCTGGAGAGGACTTCTGACATGGGCATATAGTGATATGACAAAGGGAAATGGCTTTAAACTGACAAAGGGTAGATCTAGACCAGACATTAGAAAGATATTTTGTACTGTGAGGGTGGTAAGGCACTGGCACAGGCTGCCCAGAAAAGCTGTGGCTGCCCCATCCATGGCAGTGCTCAAGGCCAGGTTTGACAGGGCTTTGAGCAACCTGGTCTAGTGGGAGGTGTCCTGCCCACAGCAGGGAGGTTGGAACTAGTTGATCTTTAAGATCCCTCCAACCCAAACTATTCTGTGATTCTATGATTCCTAAGCAGGTACTTAAATATCAACTAATACAGCCAGAAATATGCAACCCCCTTACATTTTGCTCTAAACCAAGATTTGCCACAATTTCAAGACTGTCCTTCCCTCTTCCTCCCCCTGCCTCATTTCTTAACTTTGCTGTGTAAAACAGCTCTAACAACTGGGACCAATGTCCAAGCTACATCTGTGGCAAAAGAAAAAAATAAATCTGCTTTTACTGTGCTACTTCTTTAAACTACAGATTAAGACAGTAGGTCACAGGAGTGAACCTACCTCTAAGCGCCACTACAGAAAAATGAAGGGCAACAGCTTCTAGGAGCTGGTGCCAGCAACATTATTATGCCTGCTTTCAGGCTAACACTTTGTGACAACAGTCATACAAACCTGCCCATCTCCTCAGCAATGTCCTCCTTTTATGTCCATCTTTCTTTCCCTCATGACACTCTCTTGAAATAAGCTGGCACCTCCAAACATAGACATTTTGCTTCAGAAAACTGCTTTATCAGACGCTTTTCCTCTGCTATAGTGCCAAATGTAATTAAAAGCAGATGGGGGAAAAACTAATCAATGGATTCAAACAAGTAGTCTCTTGTTTTTGCAAATACTAAAGTAGCCTATTGATTTGAAAAGCTCTATCTTTTCATTTCAATGTTTTGTATGACATTAGCCCCCCTCAGTTTCTTCAAGTAGGTCTGAATCTAAGAAAATTCTTCATTTAATATCAAAACTATGATTTTATTAATACTCTATCCCACACAACACCTTCTACCATACATATACAGAGTCATTACTCAGAAGCACTGCATCAAACTCAGCTATTTTCTTAAAGAATACACTAGGTCTAATCTAGAACTGTGTTATATAGGCACATGCACCAAAACCATAAAAAAAAAAATAATCAGTGGAAGGTCAAAACTGTATGCTTATCCATGAAGTTAACCACATAAGAAAACATCATCCTCCACTACACATTTCATTTTGACTTGAGAAATAGAGGGAATGGTGAAGAAAGGCAGGAACTTGCTGAAATTACACTACATTATGTGTACTGTGTGGAAGTTACCTCCTCACAACTTTTGCATGAGGCGTATCTAAACTGTGCTGAGCCCTGACCTATAATAATCAAGTTTCTGAGGCTTTGCCTCATGCATATTCATATGGCTGGTCTGCTGGCTTAATGGACACAGCAGCAGGCAACTTCTCAGCAGACCACTCCTGCATCTTCTTTTACTCAAGATAAAGCATCACTACTAGCAGCCAGAAGAAAACAAACAAACAAAAACCCAAACCAAACTTCAAACACAAAAAAGCACCACAAACAAAACCACCACCACCAATAAAACTGAAATAAACACGCAAAACCCCCAAACTTGTCTCATTCCTTAATTTTCTTTCCAAATATTTTTTTTCCCCTCAAAATTATAATCAACTGGCTATGAGCTTTTCTTGGTGTGATGAAATACAGCAGTGCCTTTATCACCACACTAACAATTTAGAACATTTTCTCTAGGAGGAGCAACAGACAGCAACCGCTTTCCAGCGCTGCTCCAGCACTGTGGCCCTGCAATTCCCTGCACATCACAGGCTGGCAAAGAGCTGTGTGTAAAAGAAATGGGAAAGTTTTCAAAAGTAAGTTGATGGGATTTTCTTAGAACTTCACTGAAATTTTACAATGTTGCATTTTGACAAAGCTATTAAGAAGCTTTTTTTGGAAGATTTGAAGCAGCATTTCACTAACTAGACATTTCCAAGAAAAGAATAACAATAATTTAATCTTCCTTGCTGGGTTTTGAGAGCCTTTGAACCCTTTGTTTGACTTACTACCATTCCATATTATGCCTCTCACTTAACATTCTTCTGAATATGCTGTCCTCACATAAAGCTATAAACAGCACAGAGGATTAAAAGCATTCTTTTAAAAATATATATGCATTTAATCAATTTATGTAATTAAAAAAATTGTAAGTGCACTGCAGGCAGTAGATGACTTTAGTTCTTTGGTTTAATGACAAAGTTATTCCAAGTTGAAGACTGCAGGGGCACAGAGACATTAAATTTCATATTCTGGAATATCATAATGATGACTTTTTTAATGAAGGCTATTGTAATTTAATGAACATTTTGCACTGAGGTTTACAAACAGCCTTGACAGATAATGCATTCAGACACACTCACTTTGGAGAGTCTGAAGAGACAGTAAGAATACGCCTCTTGATTTTTGTCACATCTACTTTCTAACAACATAAATACATACAGAAGTATATTAATATATGTGCGCATACACATATACATACATACATAAATACATACACACCCTCCACAGTAGAGCAAGTGTTCAGGGATCTCACTTCCCCTGCCATGTTCTAATTCTATTTTTAATCCCCACAATTGTCACTACTTCTGTTCCTCCCCTTCTTTCCAGCCATCAGGAGATAAAACTCCAGCAAAATATAGCTTGAACCTGACCTGGAACCTATTTTTGCACTTTGTTTCATATATACACATATGCTGAATCTTCCTTTGCTGTGAAGAACAGAAAGACATACTTTGTATGTTCCACAAGCAAGAGTAAGATGGGACATATGGGAAGCAGGTCATTTCTAAGGGCTTCTTGTGAGCTGTTAACTGCCTAGAGCTACAGCGTAACATCCTCCCTTAGGACCCTGAAATAACTATATAAGAACAATTACGTCAACTCAAGCATCCCACTCAATCTATCAGTTCTGAGGTTACAGAATCAAACCTCAGAGTGAGGAGGTAAGCACATGGAGGTGGTCACACCTTAAATAAAAAAAAAAATAAGGCTGTTAAAAACTGCCATTAGTTATCTGCCCTATGCCTTTGTCAGAAGTAAGTACATCAGTTTCAGACCACTACACAACAGCATACAAGACTGCAAATTTACTGGAACTGTATTTGCCCCAAACTGGATTGAAACGGGGCAACAAAAACCAGGTAACTTCAACTGCTGCGGTGCATGTGGGCACACTGAATAGAGCAGCCAGGCTCATGTTTGCCAACCAGCAGCACAAATAGTTCCTCATTGCTTAATAAGATGGTGCTAAGTTCATGACTGCTAAAGAAATAAAAATCTAAATACCCAGAAGAATTTTATCTTTACATAATCAGGTTATCCTTGAACTTGCAAGAAGAAACACAAATCCCAGGGAAGCACAAAACCCGGTAAGAATAACTTGCATTTAGCTGAGTAATAACTACAAGCCTCGATCACATCCAAAGAGACTCTTAATCAGACTGAAAAGTTTAATAGTACACTCCTACAACAAGAAAGAAGAAACTCCTGCAGAAGGGGAAAGAGAGTGAGAATTAACTGTACATTAATTATACAGGTAGAAACATACACTGTTTAAGCTATCAATTACTCTAAACTTATATGGACTTCAAATACTAAATTAAGACTGCTCTGTGACTTCTACTTCATGCTCGAACACATGAAAACATTCTTATAACCTGCTACCATGGGGAAAGAGAGTGAGAATTAACTGTACATTAATTATACAGGTAGAAACATACACTGTTTAGCTATCAATTACTCTAAACTTATATGGACTTCAAATACTAAATTAACACTGCTCTGTGACTTCTACTTCATGCTAGAACACATGAAAACATTCTTACAACCTGCTACCATGAGAAGAAGGGGTATTGAATCTTCCATTCAAACTGGAAATGTAATCACAAAAAAAGATGATTATCAATACGAATAGAACAACAAATCCTCAATAGTTTGCTCAGTTTGCTCACATAAACTGGTAGCCAGTCACCCAGTAGAAGTGACCAAATGAATGAAGTCTGATCAAGATTAGATGAAGCTTTATATGACAGATTTAAATGTTTAAGTATAACATTTGAAATCATAAGCAAAAACTGCTCTGTGTCTTGGCAGAAGACATGCCCATTTTCCTCTCCCTTTTTTTTAATAAGCTGAACCTACAAAATATTCCAGGGTAGTGTCATGGGTTCAGCAGTAGCAGTCATTTTTCTTCTTCTTAGTAGCTGGTGCAGTGCTGTGTTTTCAACTTTCGGTCTGGGAACAGCACTGATAATACAGTTGTTTATAGTTATGGCTTAGAATGTTTTGGCCTGACCCAGGACTTTCTGAGTCTCATGCTCTGCCAGGGAGGAGAGGAAGCCGGGAGGAAGCAGAAACAGGACACCAGACCCAAACTGACCAAAGAGCTATTCCATGCCACAGTATGTCATGCCCAGGATGTAAAAGTGGGGGCAGGAACCCGGAAGAGTTCAGTTCACAGCCCGGTCGTTGCGTGGTGAGCAACTGTATCCTCTTTCCTTGTATTTCCCTGGTCATTGGTGGTGGTGGTGGCGGCAGCGGTGGTTTGTGTTATACCTTAGTTACTGGACTGTTTTTATCTCAACCCGTGGGAGTTGCATTCTTTCCATTCTTCTCCCCATTCCCCCCCCCTCGGAGTCGGGGGGAAGAAGGAGGGGGAAGTGAGTGAACGGGCTGCATGATTTACGGCTTAAACCACAACAGGTAGGAAAGATACATATTTTACTATTTTCTAATAAACTATTTTTACATATAATAAAATCAGTATTACTAATCCTTCCTGCAAAATTGATGCCTTCATGATTCAATTTTTATATATCCTTACGAGGTCAAATAAAAACGAGCCAGAAGAGCTGAGCTCTAGGAAAAGATTCAATTAAATTACAGGGATTCCTTGGAGATATAAGCAAACTCAGGTACTTAAAGTTGATCATGTCCAAGATTGCATTTCCATGGAAAGAACATGACAAATTCAACAGACATCCTCTTAGATTAAAAAAAACAAAACAAAACAAAACAAAACAAAATGTAATCAAACATCACAAAGCTGACTGGAAGTCTACCCATACCAGACACTGCCAAAAAGCTCTCAGAGATGCTGTATGAGAGAACTAGGTGAACTTATGTCACATATAAGATCTCCACATGTACTCCCTTCCCACTTGAATCTAATTTCCTCAGATTTAGGAAGCATCCTTGTATCTCTGCTATCAGTTAATTCTCTTATTTCCCTGACAACGCTACAGAGAATGATATATGCTTATCTAACATTTACTAAAGGACTGTGTTGGTGGAAAATAGTCACTCTCTTCCAAGACTAATATTAGAAACAAACAATCCTTGACCAGTTGTCAGTGAATGCTGTTGAAGTCTCATAAATTGTATTTGCTGACTTTGAAACTCCTCTTACCGTAACAAAAAGTATATATCCAACCAAACTCAAGCTTAAACACCAGAAGACCAAAGAAAACATTTAGAAACACTTAATCCTAATAAACCTACAGCATGCAAACTGCCACTTCCCTCAATATGATGACCCTGCTCAGCCTATTAATGAATTTTCTACGCTGAAGTGGCACTGCCACCTTAAGACGCAAGGCCAGCATTACAATTTTCACTCTATCAGACTAATAAAAAAAAAATATTAACTTCACTTTAATATATTCATATAAGAAATAAAATAAAACTGCATAAGAAATGCACTGTTTATCATGTTATTACTATTTTTCTCAATTAACAGTTTAGTTAAGCAATTTAGCTTGGGTTGAGCATTTTAACATTCAGTAAAACTCATCACCAGGAATCAAGGTTCTCCAATTCTGCTCACAGCAACTGCAAAAGTACACAAAAAAGCCTGCACTACTTTTGTAACTCTTACCTTTCAGCAACAGTGACAATACTTCCAGTACCTAGCCACAGTTATTAGGACATTTACATATGGAAGAACTTCTAAATACACTTCTAAAAAACTTGATTGGGCGGCAGCATGGTCAGAATATTAATTGAGGTTCAAGTCTTTTCAAACCTAGCACAAACGCTGAATAACTTAAAGCAGTCAAGCCATACTCTTATTTATCTACAAATGTGGTATTCCACCATGCCAAAAAATTCTTTAATAAGACAAGTTATGAATTAAATTAAAAAAAATATTTCCACATTATTAGACTGGAAAGAGTAATCTTACCTTTTGTAGAATATGCTTCAGCAATCATCCGTAGCCTATATGGTGGCACTGCAGTCAGCTGCAAGTCATCAACTCCAACTCTGGCATAAGTGTTCAGAGCTTCTTTGTAATCACCTTCCACATAGTTTAATTTGGCCATAATTAGGTTAGCTTCTTGTAGGAATTCTGGCTAGAAGGAAGAGGAATAGAGAGGGGTTTTTTTCCTGATAGAACACACCTAATTCTTAATGCTAATTATTTGGTCTGTTTCCTACATATATTCACTGTGAAATATCCCCCAGGATGTTTCTTGTAACAGAGCAAACCAACAAAATTATATCTTCATGTAACATTTGAGAAGCTTGGTTAAGGGCTGAAACCACAAAATCTCACTCCACCAAGCTACTGAGAAGCAGACATTTTATATACTCACATATTTATTTACACATACATCAGAAATACCTCTAAGTCAGAATCCAGCTTTTCCAGGTGACAAAACTGTCTAAAAGCAAGCTATCATTACAGCCCCTCCAATGAGATTTTCTAACACCACAAGAACAGTGGAAAATAACACAGCATCAAAACTCCATTATATATGTTCCACGCCCTATATATTTAATTCACATGATTTCAAACTATCAGGGCAGAAGAAATGTCTTGGAAAAAAAAAAGGATTTATGGAAGAATGAAGAAAGAAAAGGAAGAGAAATTAATACTCCCACAAATCACAGGAAACAAAACATTACAGATGACTGCAAAACAAGGCTCTTTTGAGTTCACAAAAGATGGACATTGAGTACAGAAAGGATAAGCTGATGTAGCAACTACAACAATACTTAAGTACAAGATGGGCCAGAAAGGTTAAGAACATCAAAATGTTACGGCAGAAAATGCTCTTAACTATTAACCTCACTTTTTGCACCCACAAACATAACTTAAGGAACCTTTTCTGAATATTTCAAACTACTATAGAAATCTGAGTTTTGCATTTTTAAAACTTCTATTTAATGCACTACAGAGAACAATATAGTTACATACTCCAAGAAAAACTTCAACAAAACAGGCTCTAAGTACTTCACTTAAGCATCCAGAAGTCAATAGCAATTTGCTTATTCTTCTACTAGAAAAATATTTGGGAAATTTAGCTGAAAAAAGTCCACAAAGACACAAAGAGCCATGAAATAGCATAGTGCTGATGATCTTCTGGGAATAGCAATGATATCGTGAGTTATTAAATACAAGCACTTTGCACATTTTTCTCCATGATCAGCAAAGTACTCCAATCAATTTCAGCTTTTTTAATACCTGTTCAGACTGACACATACCTTTAGGTTTCCCCTATCAAGCGCTGCCGTGAGATGTTTCCTGACCTCAGTCAGCTTTGGCCCGGGCCCCCGTGGACTACTACTCTGTTTAAGAGCATTTTCCTTCAAAAATAGTTCTAGTTTGGACTCCCCAAGAAGAAGCTCTGCCATGTCATCTGTAAATAAAAAAAACCCAAGAAATATTACAAACCATTTTTTGTTACTAACATTTCAGTGGAAGCAGCCATTGCCTGAATTCAGATTTAATACAAGACACGAGGCACTTTGTTTTACTTCTCAATTTATCTTTTACCTGTGTGATTCATTGTAGAATCAAGTCTCCTGTGTTACAATGAATGAGAATGTTAACCTGAAGTCAGTATTTTCCCCTTCCTCCTTAGAAAGCAACACCGGACTCAAAAGCCTTACATAGCTTTCTGAACATGACAAGATACACTGCAGATACGCACTTCATCAAAAAAAAAAAAAAAAAAGGTGTGTTTTTCACAAAACACCTATTTTAGTTTCAAATATGAATACTGCATTCAAATACAGTTTCAAATATGAAAATTGGATTCCTTTATACAACTAGTTTTAAGTTACATGTCCCTCACAATGTCTGTGATCACCAACTGTATCTCAGGTGTAAGAACGTAGATAGCATTTGGAGCTTGCTAAGGCTTAAGCCATCCCAAGTCTTTAGGATGAAAGTCCATTTCTCCTCATTCTCACCATTTCTTAGGAGGCTTAATACTACTTCTCAGCCATGAAGGTATAACATAACACCAGGCTACCCAGGAAGGCTGCAGGTAGCACGTTTGCTGAAATTCAAGAAACTGATCATCCTCCACCTTGCCCTCACCAGGACGATGAAAATAATTTTACTGAAACATGTTGAGTACTTCCTGCAGTGAGGAGAGAGCTGCAAGCATCATCACCTGCCTGTCTGGGACTTGACAAGACCAGGTCATGCCTGCAAACAATTTCAGAATAATCCCCAAAATAACCTAACAATAAATAAAATAGATTTTAAAAAGCGGAAAGGCAAAAAGCTAATAATCAGAAAAGTTCTCAGCACCCTATAACCTTTAGCACTGTGTCATGATGGGTTATGGAAATTGACAGAAAGACCAGGACATGAAGAAGTCAGTGTTACTTCCACAGGAAGTATAAATGCATCATCATTATTTCACCTGTAAAGTACAGCAAATTTCTGTCTCACGTCAGTTGGACTAGTATATGACCCATATACAATGCCATTATACAGTAAACTATAAGGACCAGTTCTGTAATAAAGACAAAAACCCAGAATATATTTTTCCCCTCAAAACCTCCAGCTTACTGCTGATTCTTTAACCACAATTTCTTCAACAGAGAGTTTAAGAGACCAGACAAATAGCAAAAGCATCAAGGGAATGCTTCTTTTCCCATTTATGCTTTTTATCTGGTGTTCGGGGAAAGACAGCCATAATAATCCGGACATTTATTTGTTCTCAACTACCATTCACTCACATTTTACTGTTTAAATACTGCTGCAGAAGGGAAAGATGACAGCGTCCAGATGAACACAAGCCATGCCACAGATGCAGCCTGGTTACCAGCCTGCTCAGTTGTTTGGCTTTCAGACCACAGTTGTCAAATTCATCAATGTCAAATTTGCAGTTAACAGTTCCACTCCTTTGATCACCAAAGTTTCTCATGTTACTTCAGCTATACTCACCTCATCTCTAGGTCAGACAACACCAAATAATCTGAAGTATCATTTTCTACATACACTTCCTTCTTTTAAGAGCATCTTTATGCCTCTTCATACACATTTTGTTTTGCCTAAACTGTCTTTAATTCTGCTCAATTTGTCTTCACTACAGCAATGCACTCTGGATATAGCTTTGATACATACTAGCCAAAAAATGTTGGTTCCTTGAAAGATATGGAAGGGGGCAGTGGGAAAAGTACCTTCCTGGTGCACTGTTACTTCAGAGACATGTGAAAAAATAATGATACTTGGCATCTTTCAAATACTTTCAAAAAAAAAAAAAAAAAAAAAAAAAAAAACCAACTAAAGATATGTAACTTCCAGTTCAAAATAAATAAATAAATGACTACTACTCAATAATACAGCTAAAGTATAACAATGAAATCTTATTACCCATTAATTGCCAACCATACTCAGCATCTATTTTGTTACAATTTACTTTTCTCATGTTCTTTTCCTTCAAACAGAAACTTAGCATAACTGATAAAAATCAACAGCTTACACAGCTTCAGTTTCAAGCTGCAAACTAAACAAGACATTAAACTGACGAAGTCTCCTTCCTTCCAGCCTTATTCCGAATTCAACATTTCCTTAGCATAACGACAGTATTATTATAAACAACTAGTAAAGTCAGATACTATAACCAACATTACCCTGCTCAATGACAGCTTTAGCACAACACTCTCTAGGACTGCTCTTTCTGCAACTGTTCCATCTCTCTGAAAATCAGAGTGTCAACTGCATGCACAGAAAAGACAGATGGTTTTGTACACCAGTGCAAGGCAGGTTAGTCTTTGGTGTAAGAAGTTTAACATGTGCTGAGTGAAAGGGTCTTGGAGATCAGAGGCCTGCTCCAAACTCACAAAATTGTGCTTCAGAACATGTTCACAGGATGCAATTATTTGCCTTACAAAGAATAGGTCACTGAGGGGTGACCTTCAGCACAGGCATTTTACTAACAATACTCAAGAAGACTCTAGATAGTGTTCCAAGTACACAATTTTTGTTTATGAGACTCTTTAAAAAGGTGATTAAAAGAAAGAATGGACCTTGAAAATAATACTTGAGGTCAGCATAGTAATGTCCTGCTTTGGAGAAGAACAATGAAGATTCATTTTGTTAATTGTAGTTTTAAAGCTAAGTGGTAACTTAGAAACAGGTTTAAAAATGCCAAACTGCTTAAGTTTTAAAGGATGTGCAACTTGATACTTCCTCTCTGATCTGTACTCATCAAAACCAAAGCATTTCATTTAACAAGCAACAATCCTCTTTGCTTTTATTCAGTTTAACACTTCATTGAGCAAACTTAATTTCCAAAGAAGGTTGACGAAATATAAACACGAAACATAGCAAGGAATCCAAACGACACTCTAAAACCAGTGCTTTGGTTCAGGAGCTGAAATATCATCAAGGTTGTCTGCAATGAGAAGAGTGAAGTCTATCATTGACATTCTTCAACACTTCAAATAGCAGAACTCCAAACATTCCAAAGAAAAATGTATCACAAATGCCTTCCCTCTCATATGCATTCCCTTAAGCAGGTCTCACATCCCTGAAACAAGCCCACATCCCTGAAACAAGCATTTCTTTAGTTAAATACAGTAGATGAAGACAGGTAAAAACCACTGCTAAACTGTGCATGAGCTGCCAGAGATGTTTTATTTATTATATAAACTGCAATATTGTCATGGAAGCATGTGAAACAACAAGTTTGGATGATTACAACAGATTAATGGATATCTTGAAGAACAGGTTAGACACTAAAGAAAAAGGAAATAAACCCTTGCACTGTTAGGTGTGAAAATGCATTCCCTGAGAAATGAGGATTTAAGACAAAGTGCTGAAACCATTCCTATTACTAAAGGGTAAAATAATCATTTTGCTTGTTACCAAAAAACAGCACTGGCACATGCAAGAGCATAGCGTAGCCATACTCCCTTCCACACTCCAGTTGCTCAACAGCTGCATCACAGAAAGAGGAAGACCTGCTCTAGAAGTTCCAATTCTCACAGATGTGGGTGTAGCCACAGAAGAACAAGACAGGCACAGATACAGATCCACAGCACTCTGCAGAAGGTTTTTAAGATTATTCCTCTTGGACACAACACGGGGAAAAGTGAGAGAAGAAAAACAAGCAGCTGCCTTTGGAAAATTTAATTTAGCCTCTCTTCCTCTCTCTCTCTTCCCTCTCTCATCTTTCCCATTCTACCCTAAGGTAAGTTTCTTCTCTCTGACAATGACTTGAAAAAATAGGATATTGACTCTAAACACAGGACTCAAGCAAGAGCAAAGTTTAAGTTCATGCTGGCACAGACTCTGAAATTAGCCAGACATCCTGAGTTGAGAATCAAAGTAGTCTATAGCATCCAGATATTCCCATCATCGATGCAAGTTAGAAAAGCTAATGATCTATATATACACGCGCTAGGGACAGCCACAGTGCAGCAACATGTATTACACATACTTTTCATCAGAGAAAAGGTGGGAGAAAACAACAGCTGTGACTTACAGATCCAATTAAGTATCAAAACAAAAGCTGTTCCAAGTGATCCATACAACACAACTCACCCTTTCCCTGTAGCATTGCTATATATCATGAGATGGCACCGTAAGTGAAAGAGCTACTGTCAGACTGACTTCCATCACAGAAGTGCGGCACTCGCTCAGCTGCTGGTGACTAACACTGGAAGACAGCAAGTTACAGAATGCAAAACACAAAAGTTGCTAAAGCAGAATTTTGGTATTTACTGAGTCACTCATCTGCTAAGTAAGTTGGCTGGTGCAACAAACTGGCAACACTGGCAAAAAAATCTGAATCAAATTATGACTGTGAGAGTGCTTTATTGACAAAGCACTGGCTTGAGGCATGTCAACCATTCTGCACCAGTGGGATCAAGCTTCAGTGGTCCTTGTAACAACATTCCAATTACATGGACATTTTTGAAGAAGCCACTTATGAAACAATAGCTCTAGTAGAGCTTTAAATCAGATTTAGTTATCCCTTAAGACATCCTGAAATAAGTAATGTTTGAGAAGAAATTGCTTATCTTTTTCTTCTAGCACAGTATGAGTAATCTAGATTATATCCTTCTATGAGACACTTTATGAAGACAAAACTAGACTGAGTAAAGTCTTTAAGGTACCTTGAAGACTAGCATACCTGCAGCCAATCTAGATGTTTCAGAAAAACAAAAACACAAACAACAAAAAAAAACTGTAACAGTTTTCAATACCAGGAAACCAATTTATCAGTTTCACAAATTAAGACAGTCATGGTTCAATATAAAATGTTTGATCAAAGGAAAGACTCCCACTTATTCATCCACTCTTTGGCTGAAAAGTTCATCAACAACAATTGCTGGGTAAAGTTACGGAATATTTTACAACTTGCATCACAACTGCATTGCAGAACCGTTTCCTAACTAGACAAGGACAGCCTGGCTTGCCTGTTTCTGCAACATCCCAGTATCACTGAAATAATCCACCAGCCCAATAGGTTGTCCTCTGCTCGTAACTAAAGACAAGTCTGAGCACTTTGGGACTCCAAGACAAAATGAAGAATGCTTTAGGCGAAATATCCATTTCTGTTAGCACTAAAGCAAAAGTAAAAAAACCAGACACTTCTACACAGGCAAGCTGCTTTCTTTCAGTTTAGAGAAAGTTTGGACACACTCATACTGAATGCTTTGAGAAGAACCTTCTGGTTCATGGCTATCCCTCTTTGCTATATGGATCAACCCTAACTGTCTTCAAAATGAGAATAAAGGCTGGCATAAATACCGGGTGTCGGAAAAACACACATGATGACGTGTCTTTGTAAAATAGTGTCTAAAAATATCATGACAGCTGCCTTGCTACTCGACTTTTAACATCTGTTTTTTGAAGCAAAACTGTTACCACAGTATCGAGATCCAAAGCAGTTACTTGCAGAAAAGCAGAGAATTAAAACAGAGGATTAGTCTTCATTTATCCTCGGTCAAAAATTATGAAGCATACTTATTACTATTAACTTAAAACCCATGGTCCATCTTGAATCATCCTCTGAATTACAGGCAAAACTACAAAACAATCACTTTTCTGATAAATGATTCTACAACCTCCAAGTATTTGTTGAAGAACCCATGTGTTGTCAGCAGGCCAGGTGAGAGGAATATGTAGAATCATAGAATAGTCAGGGTTGGAAAGGACCTTAAGATCATCTAGTTCCAACCCGCCTGCCATGGGCAGGGACACCTCCCACTAAACCATGCCACTGAAGGCTATGTCCAGCCCAGCCTTGAACACCGCCAGCAATGGAGCATTCACAACTTCCCTGGGCAACCTATTCCAGTGCCTCACCACCCTTACAGGAAAGAATTTCTTCCTCATATCCAATCTAAACTTCCCCTGTTGAAGTTTGAACCCGTTACCCCTTGTCCTCTCACTACAGTCCCTAATGAAGAGTCCCTCCCCAGCATCCCTATAGGCCCCCTTCAGATACTGGAAGGCTGCTATGAGGTCTTCACGCAGCCTTCTCTTCTCCAGGCTCAACAGCCCCAACTTTCTCAGCCTGTCTTCATACGGGAGGTGCTCCACTTCCCTGATCATCCTCGTGGCCCTCCTCTGGACTTGTTCCAACAGTTGCATGTCCTTTTTATGTTGAGGACACCAGAACTGCACACAATACTCCAAGTGAGGTCTCACGAGAGCAGGGTAGAGGGGCAGGATCACCTCTCTTGACCTGCTGATCACGATCCTTTTGATGCAGCCCAGGATATGGTTGGCTTTCTGGGCTACAAGCGTACACTGTCGGCTTATATTCATTTTCTCATCGAAATTCTAAATTCATTTCTAAAAGTAACTTTAGAGAGATGGGGATTAAAAGGAAAGAATGGCAACACTGCACACAGTTCAAAAAGAAAAAACTGAATAAAAATAAAAGCCCTAACTGAACACAGGTTAGGAGCAATTCTCTGGCCTGCAGAATCCCTCTCCAGGAGGTGACTTAAAAACTTCATTCAGTTCCAGAGTACACTGAGATACATCCATAGTGAATGATTAAGTTTTCTCAACAGAACCAATGAACCTGCTACCAGTTGTTCTGTAGGGTACCAAACAGCTGCCTTGTTAAACTATTACCTTTCCTGTGATGGTTCAACAGTCTTGGACAAAAACTAAAGCAAAATACTGAAGGTTATCTAGGCCACAACTACTATCTATGTGGTTTCTCAAGTGCTCCTAATATTAATGCAGTAAATGTAATTTTTTTTAAAGGGCCTGATAATTATGTATTTCAGTCATATTTTTAATATCACAAGGAAATACTTGTAAAGGTACAATGCAAACACGCCTCTCACAGGTACCATAGTTGCTATCGCCTCTGTGACAACTATCAGCAACCCTGATCTTGGCATAAAGGTTCCATCACAAGATGTTTTTCTACAATGAAACACCTCTGTCATACTGCTCTGCTATACTGGCAAGAATACACATGATCCTCTGCTAACAACAGTAGTTACATATTATGGACCCTCGACAGCTCAACATCTGAAGTGTAAAAAAGTGTGGGGAAAATTAGTGCTTTCTTCATTATATGCCAAATGGCATAGATTAAAATAACTATTTTTAGTATTTCATTTCACTCTCTTCTGAGCAACACAGCTGCAAGAAAAATGTGCAGAACTAGGATAAAATCTCCTATCACAAAGACTTCAGCAAAGAGGCTCAACCTCAGATTCAAGCTTGGAGGATCTCAATTTTAAGAGGAAGTGTTTAGGAATATGAAATACAGAGCAAACCAGCTACAGAAACAGAGGTGACTGGCCAAACAAACTTCAATCTTTCCTTGCAAGTGAGCAGATAAAAATCTAGAAGCATGTTGTATCACTTCATCCACTCTCTACCAAAATCTTCAGTATTTCAGGTAATATATTTCTGACTCTTAAAAAGCATAATTATCTGTCCTGGGTTCAGCAGTAGCGGTCATTTTCCTCTTTCTTAGTAGCTGGGGCAGTGCTGTGGTTTTGACTTTCGGCCTGGGAACAGCGCTGATAATACCGATGTTTTTAGTTGCTGTTCAGTAATGTCTACTCTGACAAAGGACTTTCTGAGTCTCATGCTCTGCCAGGGAAGAGGGGAAGCCGGGAGGAAGCAGAGACAGGACACCTGACCCAAACTAGCCAAAGAGGTATTCCATACCACAGCATGTCATGCCCACTATATAAACTGGGGGCAGTTACCTGGAAGGGTTAGATCGCTGCTCCGGTCAGGCTGGGTGTCGGTCGGCTGGTGGTGAGTGGTTGTATTCTCTTCCCTTGTTACTTCCCTTATCATTACTATTGCTGGTGGCAGCAGCAGTGGTTTGTGTTATACCTTAGTTACTGGACTGTTCTTATCTCAACCCGTGGGAGTTATACTCTTTCGATGCTCCTCCCCATCCCTCCGGGAGCGGAGGGAGGAAGGTGGGGTGAGTAAGCGAGCGGCTGTGTGGTTCTGAGTTACCAGCTGGGGTTAAACCACGACTTTATCCAAATGCACTGAAGTCAAAAGACCAAGGTTATCATTAGTTCCAAATAAAGATTGATCTCACATGAGGTGAGATCAAGTAGATGAAGTTGTGAGCACAGAAGACACTGCTGCTTCACCTGTCCTGTACTGGATTCCATAGAGAGAAAGATATAGAAAACTCAAGTCTTAAGTCAGGACTAAAAATAATAATTGAAAAAATAATACAGGAGGAAAGGGTCAAGGGGTAAAGAGGACAATTATGAGATTTCCAGTTTACCAATAGGACCATAAGTTGTTGTGCAGGATTCCAGCAAGTCTATTGCCTTTTAATCTCTGTCCTGGGGCCTCAAATCTTCCCAGAGAGAAAGTAGCTTGGGAGTGACAAAGGAAACTCCTCCTACTCACATCCTAAAACTCTTATTCTCTCTAAAGGTAAAACTGAAGGTTCAGAGTACCTGAAGGGCTGCATGTTGCATCATTTTGAGAGGATTTTTCCTCAGCCTTCCTAAAGCAGTTTGGACTATTGTTATGCCTAAATCTAAAAAACAAACTAAGGAATTTCTATCCAGGAGTTGGATGGTTTTTGATCTCAAAGAGGTCAATTGCTCCATAGAGTACCCAGGCAAAAATTTCAGAGTAAATCATAGAATTAGAGACTTGTTTAGGTTCAAAAAGACCTTTAAGAACATCAAGTCCAATCACTAATCTAGCACTGCCAAGTCCACCACTAAACTGTGTCCCTAAGGACCACATCTAGACCTCTTAAATACCTTCAGGGATAGTGACTCCACCACTTCCCTGGGCAGTCTGTTCCAATGCCTGACTACCCTTTTGCTGAATAAATTTTTCCTAATACCCAGTCTAAACCTCCCCTGGTGCAACTCGAGGCCATTTCCTCCTGTCCTATCGCTTGTTACTTGGGAGAATAGACCAACAGCCACCTTGCTACAACCTCCTTTCATGTAGTTGTAGAGAGCAATAAGCCTCCTTTTCTCCAGATTAAACAACCCCAGTTCCCTCAGCTGCTCCTTATAAGACTTGCTTCTGTAAAAACGGCTGAAGAAGAGAAAAATCTTACAGCATCCCACAGAATATTTATTAGAGAAGGCCATTTTGAAATAGTGCTTTCTTCCAGAGGAGAATCTGGCAAACTTGGATCCAGAGCTGATTTCATATTCATATGGCAGAAACAGCATGAAACACGTGTTTTCTAACAGGGAACAAATTGACCATACACTTAAAACAAAAACATCTGCTTTGTTCATAATGCATGCAGCAGTCATTACAAGCACTGGCTGTACCTGTTAGTAGAAGTCTTGAAGTAATCATTCAAATAGCTCTGACCAGAAGTTACTTAAATGCTAAAAGTAATTTTTACATTTATACAGGTTTACATTAAAGAAAAGAGAAACAGTACATGGATACACAGATGTCGCTTATGATTTCATTACTGGCCACTAAGTAGCAAGAATTCACAGCATCATAGAATGACTGAGGTTGGAAGGGACCTCTGGAGATTGTCTAGTCCAACACCCTCGCTTCAAGCAAGATCAGAGCAGGTTGCCCATGATCTTGTCAGTCGGGTCTCTGGGGATGGTAGAAGAGCAACTAGAGAACACGTGCAAACCAACAGGCACTACTAGCAGAAAGGCTGCAGACTAATGCAGAGAATAGGCACCTAACATCAGAAGTCAGCTGCACGGAGAAACTTCTATTTATTAATGCCTTTAATTATACACGGTCATTCAGTCCTCTGCCTCTTAAGTACACAGGGAGCATGGCATCCTTTTACTGTACAGCTATGCAGTATCTAGGCAATTTTCCTACTTGACAGCCAAAACTTGCTCTGAAGAAAAACATTATAGGCTTCCCAGACTATTTATGCATATATAAACTCACTTCCAAAGTACCATTACTACAGAAATTTATTTAATTTTTATATTAAGAACAGAAAACTGCAGCAATTACTTCAAATTCAAGAAAGAATGTGGGTCATATCCAAGACTGGTAAGCATGAAGAGTGGGAAGCAGGATCTCCATCATCTTTGGGTGTCTAACTGGTAACAGTTCTAGTAACCACACTGAAGGAGAATAATCAAAATTTAGCTTCTTTCCATTTGTTTTGTTTAGGTTACAAAGATCAAAGAGTGACTTGGAAAACAGGAAAAGCACATGCTGTGGTAGTGAGGAATTCTTTTCAATCTTGCCTGTCAACATGATTTGTTTTGCAAAGGACAAACCAGTTTTCCTGTCGCTGCTAACAATTAAAAAAAACCCAACTAGAGACTATTTAGATGGAAGGCAAAACCAAACCATGTCGTGGGGACTGTAGCTCTTCTTCATGCTCTACCAAACAGCTGCACTGCAGTACAGTACAAATTTGACAGATACATTCCCTTCTCTTGAAGATAAAATGAGATTATAGTACAGGATTACTGTCTATGCATACATGTTTTGAGTGGAACCATACCAGCCATAGACAAATCATCAGTGGGATGGGAACTTGCTGAAACTTATCCAACATCTCGTGAAGCAACAGAGCAACTGATAACATCTCTGATCACAGGAGTTCACTAATAACTACCATTATGCACCTACCACACTTTTGCTGACACCATAGAAATGTCCAGATTCATCACTCCTCCTCCAGAGCCTGGAGCAGAGATCAAACACTCTTCAGTGATTAAAGGACTTGCTACCAACAAACACAGAGCTATTATCCAAACATCCTCACCCCTTCGATTTAACTCAACATCCTGCCACCTTGCTTTTTACAAGTTACTCTCTTCAGTCACTCTTTATCAAATCAACAATTGAATCATGTTCAGTGCAGAATAAAAATGCAGGGAATTAAACCATGAATTTCTAAAATCTGATTATTTAAAAGACAGATTTGAGAGGAGGGGGAACAGCCCAGATTTGACATGGTTAAGGACCTTCTGCCCCCTTCTTTACTACCATGAGAATCAAACTCAAACTCAGAAAGTGGTATCAATGATCCTGAGTTTATGCTAATGAACTTGTTTTCCTATAGCAAAGTTAATACTAATCTTTAACCCTTGTAGTTAGGTTAAAGGAACCTAGAACAGCTATAATACAGACATATACCAGTACTTATACACTGGTAAGTCAGACTATCATTTCTTTTTTTAACTTAGAAACAAAGCAACAGAGTGCAGCCCACCCAACATTAACATGTGAGGTATCCAATTTCTAAAATAATTACATTTATAATACATGGATGTATCCTTATAAATGTCAGCAGCTATAAGCTTCAAATTCCCAGAAATACTTAGTTTATTCCACTCAGACCAATTACATGCTTTTCTCACAGTGGGAGAAGAAAGTTCATCTCGTCTTTGCTTTTCACTGTGAACAGTGGCTGCTGCCACTGCTCATATTCCACTGTCTGTTACGCTCTTCAGACCCCTGTGGGAGGCAAACCAGCTTAGTAAGCCTGCAGAAACTAACCTCAGTAAGAGGAACACGGGTTTCTGCTGTCCCAGCACAGTAAATTCTACCTCTGGTGCTTGTCAACACAGTAGACCAGAACACATAACCAGGAGGAACTGCACAGAGAAGGTGCAGCTTAACTAAAGATAGGAAGAAACAGCTCCTCTGCACCATAGCAGCAAGGTGTTAGACCTGCCTGGGTACTTCTAAAATCATACTGACTATGCTAGCATTTTCTCTTCCAGATGACAAGTCAGCTGGAATACAAACAACAGATCTACATCATCACTTACACTGTTGTAACACCCCTGGCTATCAGAGGAAAAAAAGCTGTCTGTCAAAAATAAGACAACGCATCTTAGTACTGCCACAATCTTTGGTCTTCATTCAGAAAAATGTGTGTCCTTAGTAGCTTGTTCTGTAAATATGATGGTGAACGCAGCAGAAGAAAAACAAAAAAGCTAACAAATGAACAGAGAGCTTAATTTCCACAAAACTGGAAATGCAAATGGCACGTCACATCATGGTCTGCAATCTTTTCTGGTAGAGATGCAGATCTCTTCAGAAAGCTTTGCATGCATAAGTTGCAAGACGTATAAAAACCAAACAAATTTGATAAATACCTTCTAAGTAGGGCATGAGTCCCAAGAGGTTTAGAAATCCCCGATTTACTAAAGGATAAGCTTTATCCATACATCTGAGGTCTCGTATTTCACAATGAAACAAACCAAATGAAACTGGTAAGATGTTTCTATTTTTGTGTCCTACTTATATCCAGATACAGAAGCAGCATAGAAAGTGACAAATAGGAAATAGACATGTAAAATACTTCCTGACCCTTTGGTTTTCCTACTCTGCCCCTAACTCCTCTCTGCTCCCTTATTCTGTAAGGCTAAATGTGAGGAAAGATATAATAGGAAATTATAGAAACAAGGTGTTGAGAAGAAAGCAGTCAGAGAAAACATCACACACAAAACAACAACAAACAGAAATGGGATAGCAATGGTAGCACGAAATTCAACTGGTAAGAAAGCAGTGTGTTAAAAGGCTGGTGTATGTCCATTAGCAAACTTGATACCTATAGGTAATATTCTATTTTCATGGCAATGTCACAATGCTCTTGGGAGCATATAAATCCGCCAACTTCCAGGGAGTGCATTCTCCCTTGCTTTTCAAGTAATGCAGTATTTCACACTGGTTGACGTTTCTACAGAACTACAACATTCTACCTCATTTGAACTACAAAAATTCATCTCCTCAGTGGTTTTCTAGACAGAGTCATACATCTCACTGAACTTGAGCAAGGTCATGTTCCGATTGCAGCAAGAATAAATAGCTGGAAATACCTGTGGAAATTCATGGATCCTTTATTTCATCCATTCAGCTTGCCACTGAACTGACCTAAGGTTTCCTTGCTGTGTTTCCAAAGGAAGGAAAGAAAGCATTAGAGCACTGATGTCCTGAGAACATTCTGAGCAGATACAACCTTCACGCTGAAGTCCATTGTAGCCACTTCCTTCGAGATGCTACTGTTTCATCAAAAATTCATTAAACTCGCAATCAGCTTTGAAATGTGACTGCTAGCTTCCAAAATTATCATTCAAATACCACAAAATCCCAGGCACCCTGAGAATCCCAATTTGCAAAGCTCTGAGTGAAACTGTTGCAGAGAGGTTTTAAAACACAATCCCCGCAAACCTGGACACCTGAATAAAATACATGAGTTATCTGTAAGACCAACGTGCTATGAAAAACTTACTGAAAAAGAATCATCACTGGTACTTCATAGGCCTTATTATTCAATATTCCAGAAAAGTAACTTCACAGAGCTCTTAAATTTAAATTAAAGCCTTTAATTAAAAAAAAAGGGGGGGATTTCAAATATACGTGAACATCAACACCAAAGCACTGAGGTCATCACTAGCTATTCTGGGGGCTGCTATACTAAACTGTGAACTTAAGAGAAAATCTCTCTCTTACAGCATGTTGCATTTCATTCACACAACTGTGGTTTTGATGCGAACCAAGCTTTCCAAGACAAAGTTGTACAAGGTTCTCCTTAGGATTAAGGCCTTTATTTAATAAAGTAGCCCATTCAGACTGGCTTAAAACACAAAAGAATCCTATGACTATTGTTTCCCAGTTCTGGGTGCACTTTAAAATACATTCCCATTAATTTCAGATATCTAGCATTTACTATTTAACCTCTTCCAATAATCTGTGAACAAGTAATTCTGTACCTGGATCTTTTGCTAACTCTCATGACTGTGCTTCACCTGTATGCTTTCCATTTGCACTGTTAGACAAAACACAACAAACAGAATCAATATTTCTTCAGAGTATTTTCTTAGAAGAAACCTTTTTCAGTTAGTTAAACTAGCTGGGAACACTCAAGAAGTTTCATTACTTAAAACTGCTTTAAGATTTTATTTCTAAGAACTTCGGGTTTGTCTCAGTTCCATTTGAGAAGTGATACTCAGGACGTGAACACTTGAGGAGGGCACATTTCTTGCAACCAAACAGGCTACAGACTAGCCAAGGACCACATCATCGTGAACCTCAGAGCAGCATGATCATATCTGTGTGAGGTAAACAGCAAGTGGCAAACTGCCGCTGGCAGTGGCAGCTGCAGGAGTGGCCCCTATGGGAAGAGGGCAGGGGCTGCCCTGTCCCAGCCCAGCCAGCTCCAACAGACACAGCAGAACCCAGCTGAGCCCCTGAGCAAAGCTCAGCACCTCTGTGTCCTGAGTTCAGCAGTAGCCTGCTTAAGGAAGGGCAGAAAATGCCACAGAGAGGAGGAGGGAACAAAAGGAATGAGAAACAGCAAAGGGAACACCAAGGTCAGAGAAGGAGGGGGAGGAGGTGCAGATATCCACCACTGCAGGTGGGGATGACCCAAGCTCGAGCAGGTAGATATGCCCTGAAGGAACCATGGTACATGGACAGCCTGTGCTAGAGCAGATTTTTTCCCTGAAGAACTGCAGCCAATGGGGAGCCCACACCAGAGCAGAGGGAGGTAAGAAGGCAGGAGCAGCAGAAAGAAACCACCTCACAATGACTGTAACCCCTTTGCCCCCCACACCATGCAGGAGTCTGGAGCACTAGAGTGAGGTTAAGCTTGGGAAAGGGAGAAGGAAAAGTGTTGCTTTCATGTCTGCCTGTTTCCTACTACCTGAATCTATTTTAACTGACACCCAATTAAATGAATTTTCCCCAAGCCAAGCCTGTTTTGCCCACAACAATAATTAGTAAGTGGTCTCCCTCTCTTTATCTGAAGCTACAAGTCTTCTCATCCTATTTTCTACCCCTGCCCCACCTAGGAAGGGGAGAGACTGAGCAGCTGGGTGGGCATTTGCTGTTAGCCAAGGCTAAGCCACCATACCTGCACAAAACAGTTTTGACCCAATCTTTTATGGGAATGTTGATGAAGACAGAGCTCAAACAGAGATTTGTGTTACATTACATGAATCTCATTACTGCTGCTGAGTCCTGGTTCTGAAGGCAAGAAATGTAATACAAACTGGGTAAGTGCCTAACAATTCTGAGTTAGGTTAAAGACCATGATTTCATCCATCTATCCTTTGTGAAAAACAGTGCAAGCCATAGTCTTGACACAGAGCAAATATTTTCCAAGATCCAGATTGTGACTACTACTTATAGAATAGCAAAGGCAGTGACCAATCCATTAACATTTCTCTTTTCTCTTTATCTTAAAGCTCAGAAAGCTCACAAAGCCTTTCAAATGCAATCCATCAGATACAGAAATTGGGTCTAGTAAGTGTAATTTTTGTACATCCAAAATCCTGCATAAACTGTCATTTATATTTTCTATTGTTATTACTATTATTACTTATACTGTTCCAGTGTCAGGTTTTATACACACTTCTAATTCTATAATAGAGCAGACAGGATCCATTAGCAGAACAAAATAGCATAAAAAATACAATAACAAAGTCCACTCAAAATACTGCACCTCTCAAGTGCTGCACTTCTCCATAAGTATATATTACTGCCTTATGCATCCACACAGACCTTCATCCTGGGAGCTTTCGTATCTGTTTCTTCCTCTATCTAATCTGGGCTGCAAGCTTCAAAGGAACTTGAGAATAGGAAATACTGTATCAATGCAAGACAGCCCAAAAAATAATCCAGCCCATCAAAATTTCTGTCAAGTTTTCCAATACCCATTTCCAAACAGGAGGTGTAATTAAGTTGAGGTAAAACTACAGTCTTTTCATTTGAAACAGTACAAGATTGAAGAGATTATAAGAGGGCTTCCCCAAAGGATTACTTCCCATCTGTGTTCCAACAGCAATAAACCCTATTCCTAGCAATGTTGATATCCCCACTTAAAATGCTTCAGATTTAAGAGTCAGAGCCAATTCCCTGACAAACCAATAAAAACTGAACTTTACCACGAAAGAAAGCAGTAAAGTTCTTAGTACTTTATCTTCCATTAATTGCTTCAGATGAACTGACAACAGGAATACATGCGGAGCACCTTTCAGTTCATGTCTTTCTTCACAGAAGAAAAACAGATGCATTGCCTCTCCTGCATAGTCTCACTACTTGATAACCTTGGCCTGCAACCTGTACACCAGGATCCAAAATACAAACTTATATTTTGAGACGCTTTCAACAGCAGGTGCATGTATTTCATTAAATAAATTACTCTCTTCCTGTGTTACTCCACTACAAAAGAACTCCTCACACTCGCTTAACTTACTGACTGCTGACATTCTCAGTTAGCTAGAACTTGGAAGCCACAGACATAAATTTAATCATTCCTGAGCTGTCAGAAAGAGACAAAATCTGCAAATGATACTTGCACATGTTTTAAAGTCAGGGAATGCTTCAATGATTTGTATTTTGACTGCTAGAGAATCTGGAAGATACCATAACAGGAGAATCACTTAAATGTAAAGCTATTATGATCTTCTCTGACATGCTACACTTAGGTAAAAAGTACCCAGGTCAGAGAAATTTAAGTCAAACTGCCAATAACACCTTCTGCCTAGCTCTTCCTACCTGTCTGCAATACCTTCTTACATATTAAAACTGTGAAGGGCATGCTTCTCAATCAGCCAGCCTGTCTTTGCTTGAACTCATCTCTGACTAGTTCATAGTCTATACTCAAATGAAGCACATCCTTAAACTAAACATAATACCTTCCACTTTTTCACTTGCGTTTATTTTTAGTTAGCGTAATACCAGTGTGTTTCAGGATCATCACCCGGTTGTTCTTAAGGCCAACACATGTAAGGTTATCTACTACCCATACGTCTATTCTTAAACTGTTTCTCTTTAATTCAGGCTTTCCCTCTTTCAGTTGTATTTCTATACACCCGAATCATGCCATTTTCTTCCATACCTGAAAGCGCAAAGCTATCACTGCCTTCGCAACACACTCCTAGTGATGCCAACCTGATATCTCATCCTCTCTCTGTGTTAACTTATCACCTCTGAATTCACCCCAAGTTCTGTCTCTGCAGAGTTGACTTCCTTGTTCTTCTTCTCAGGTCCACCTCAGTAGATGAGTGACGCCAGAGAGGCAGATGCTATGCCCATGTCTTTTATCACACACAGAATGAAGGCATGCATGTCAAAGAGAACTTCCCTGCAGCTCCCTTGTTCATCAGGCACCTCCATACCTCAAAACGAAGCACTGCTTTTCAACCCCTTCAGCTAAACATGTAAAAGTTTGTGACACAAGAAATAAGCGACCAAGCAAACCATTCATAGTTTTTACAAGGAAATAAATGAAGCTGCACTATATTACTGAGATATGTTTTTAAGGAAAAGGGCAAAAGCCTTCACAGGACACGCTGTGTACAGGCATCCCGGCTGCACACAGACGACGTAAGGACATTTAGGGCTTTATGCATGCTGCCAGCATGTGTGCCTGCAAAACTGCAACGCTCACAACATATCACACTGCTCAACAGTTCGGGACGTCAATACACAGGGCCCCGCTGCCAGCGAGGCGATTCGGTCCCGCAGCCCCAGAGGCGTGCTCGGGGGGGCTGCGTGCCCCAGCTCTCCGCCCGGGTGTGATTTCCGAGGCGCCCTCCGGGTCAGGCCCTCGGCGGCGCCCGCCTCCCCGCCGCTCACCGCGGGGCTCCCGCTCTGCGCCCGCCTCCCCGACCCGCTCCCCGCCCCTCCAGCGACCCCCGCGTCTCGCCGCCCCACGGGCGGCCCGCAGGCCTCTCCCGCCTGCCCGCCCGGCTGCACCTGCCGGGCCCGGGAGCCCCAGCGGCCGCCCCCCGCGGGCCCCGAGCCGCGGCCTGCCGCCTCCCGCCCTGCGCCGCACCGTTAGCGATGAGCTTGGCCGAGAGCTGCTTGACGAGCTCTGGGATCCGCTCCCACTGGCACTCCGAGCGGCACCGCTCGATCTCCGTCTCCAGCCGCGAGCCTGCCTTCTTGGTGGCCATGGCCGGGCCGATGTGCCCCGGCGGGGAAAGGGGCCGGGGCGGCGGGGAGAGGCCGGCGGCGGCACCGGGCGCCTGGGCGGCGGCGCGCCTGGAGCGGCGGAACTCGGGAGCTGCGGCCCGCGCCGCGCTGGCGGCCGCCCGGCGGGAATGGCGCCACCTGCCGGGCGGCGATGGGGCAGCGAGGGGCGGAGCCAGGAGGCGGGGCGGAGCCAGGAGGCGGGGCGGAGCCAGGGGGCGGGGCGGGGCCGGGAGGCGGGGCGGAGCCAGGAGGCGGGGCCGCCCGGGGTGGGAGGGCCCCGGGTCCTGCTGCCCGTCCTGCGGCTGCCGGGGAGCGGGCCTCATGCCGCGGGCTGGGGGGGGTAGAGGGGTGAAGGGGAAGGAAGGAAGGGAGGGAGGGTGCTGAGGAAGCAGCCGCGCTGTTCAAAGTGCCCCCTGGTAGCAGGGCAGACGGACGGGCAGGAACTGCTGCTCTTTAAAACGGTTTGCCCAGTGTCACCCACAGTCATCCAACCTCCTTGTCGCACAGGCTAATGATGAACATTCATCATCACCCCCTCTGCTGTACTTTTCCACTTCTATAAAATGTAACACCAGATCGGTTCCTGTCTGTTAATGGTTACCTCTTCTCTCACCTCGAAATCAAGCATCCACACTCAGTCTAGGGGTTTTTAATCCCTTTAATGGTATTCTCCTTTTTGTCTTCTGTCTCCATACCTCACATGATCCTTTCCCTATGGTCTCTTGTAGCTGATACGCTCTGTCCCATCTTGTCCCATGGAAAGGTGGCCACCAGTGTAGCCCACCAGCTCAGTATGCACTTGTTCCCTAGCTGAACAGCAGACGGTAGAGCAGTGCCAAAAATGTGCACCCTACATAAATTATGTCCTATGTTTTGAGAAAATAAACGCAGTTCTAACAGTTGGGTGCAATAAAAATACTCAATAGCTGAAACAGTTTCAATAAATACCACGCATCTTTGTCAAATGCTCCATCAAACATGGCGCACTGGTGCCACAAGCTTTCATCCACCTCAGAAAACAGCCACCATGCCTGATCTTCACTAGAAATGTAGCAAAGAGACCAAGACTACATTTAAGAAAAATCAGATGCTGTCATTGCTCTTACGTGCATTGCACCCCTCCGGATCTAGCACATTTAATCTTCAGAAATGTCAAGATCACAGAAGTCAGATCTGGGCAAAGATAACATTACCAGCCTGAGACAGGTCATTCTTTTATAACTGTTAAGAACAATCTGTCTTACTCCCCAAACCAACCCTGCTATTATGACCTTCAAACTCTTGGGGAGCAATAACATCACCAGGTACCTGTATGTGGTGTTATTTAAATAGATCAGATAAATGTAAATGTGAGGTGTCTATGGGCCCTGAAAGGGTCACTGCCCACATAACACAATTTCTAACCAATTTTCTAGTTAGTGTGTCTGCCACATACCCTCCTAGGAACAGCTGCTTCCTGAAGTTTCGCTTGGCTTTTATCATCAGGTAAAAGATCAATTAAAGGATGCATATTTTTAAAGATGGGAAATCAATCACTGCCATCGAATCATCAACTGGTCATGAACAGATCCAGGCTTGTGCGATGAGAACCTCACCTGTGCATTCCCCAGCTGTATCCTCAATGTAACAAACATCTACTTCATGCAAACCTTGCTTTGCTTCTACCCTTAGACCATCGCAGCCATTGCAACTCTGTGACACATATCAAATGTCTTAGTGTTTCAACTAATTACTCTTCATTCTCAGTGCTACTTAAAGCATAATAGCACCAAATTCAGATACCGTAATCTTCTTTCTTATCACGTTGGTGTTAAAGCACTTTCAGATTACAGTGCTATTGCAAACAAAGTATCCTTCGGATTTTAAAAAGTGGAATAGAAACAGTAGCAGAATGTAACAATATTTAAGAAATACCACCGAGTATTATAGGGCTGCAAAGAAGATTTAATAGTGCAACAAAAGCAAAAGCAGAAATATGTGATGAAGCATTTTTTGCTTACATGAGATTTCAGAAGATCCAGAGAACATTAAACTGATAATAACATGGTGGTTTAGTGGAGAGGTAAGATAAATTAAAAATAAGGCAGGAAAGTAATGATAATTCAAGAGCTTTGATATCATAACTACTAGTTCTTTTACAAGTAAGATTATGAAAACTAAAATTTCAACTGAAATGATTTCATTTGCTTATGAAGATTATTCATATTTATTCACAGCAATTTTAACACATTTTGTTAGCAATGATCACATCATTTCAGTAAAAGCTACCAGGAAAATAGTATTAAAATATTTACATAACAGTTCATCAGGCTTATTATCTCAACAGCTATTATTTATGAAGTGAGACATTTTTGCAAAATTAATTAGTATATTTTGAAATGCATTGGAACAATTAGGAAATCTGCTTTAACATTAAGGAACCTACCTAAGACCGTTCTGAGATGATTCCATTGTAGATGACCCATAATCATTAACAATAATGGATCTGCAATGAACATCATAAAAGCGATGTAGAAAACAGGTCTGACCCTGCATATTTTGTCAGTTGCCACTTATTTTTTTGAACTGAAACAAAGTGTTGGTTTCTGGAAATGGCCTATCTAGTAAACTGTTGGCACAGACTGAAGCACGCACCCTCTTTGCTAGAAATAGTCAGCCTGCTATTTTCATTCACTTCACCTCTGGTGAGGTGGCTAACTCACTAGAAGGTATGGAGAGATGCCTGGTTTCCGAAAAAGATGACAAAGTAACTAAAATGCATTGGTCAACCATTTTGCCTTATGCCCTCTCTCCTACTCCACACCCTCCACCACACAGCCCCCCCTACAAAAAGCAATAAGAGAAATAAGGGATTGTTCAGTGCAAATTCGTGAGCTTCATATGAAGAAACAAGAACTTTCAGTACACACCACTCTGATACTTTTGGTAACCTGAAAATAAATCCGAAAAGCAGCTTTCTGCAAATACTCCCTACAGAACTATGAGAAACAGAAGTGATTGCAGTTTAAACAGGTATAATGTAAAAGTTACAGAGAATATAAACTGACTTGAAGTAACATTTTAATTGCTAAGATGATATTAAAGATTGTGTTACAAAGACTCAGAAAAAAACATCAAAATGTACTTGCATTCTTAAAGGTCACATAATCAAATAGAGTGTTAGGAACTCACATGAGCAAAATAAAACTGAAAAAAGGCAAGCAAGCTTACAAGAGCACTGGGCTTATTCTAAATTCCATTTCTGTTTTATTGATGGGCAAATACTGTTCACTGCTGAAGCAGCAGGGAAGGAACCAAACCTCACCTTTTTCCAGCTTTCTGTTAATCTTAATTAATTAATTAAAACAGTATTTTCATGACAGCTTTGCAGAAGCCAGCTCAATGGCACAGAGGCCCTTGTGAGAACTGGCTAGTCAAAGCTTAACACCCAGTTTGTGTCAAAGGCTGCCAGTGCTTACTGGCAACTGGTTTTGCACTGTTTTCAGAAGTGTTTAATACACAAATTTACCCACTGCTTAGGTTTTAGTCTGGCACACTGACCAACAGTTTGGGGATTTTTCCATGTATGGTTTATCTGAAACTGCTAATCGAAGTGCCAATTATTGAAATTATTTTTTTTCCTATAAGCTTTTTTAAGGTCAATAACAAAAAGAAGCTTTTCCTCAGCACAAATCCTTGTTTCACCAATTGCTTATTTTCCAATTCCACAATATTTTGTTGTCTATTAAGATGTCAAATGTATCCTGTTGCAAGTGGTCAGAGATGTAAATCAAATATTATTTGTATTTTAAGTCAATGACATTCACTCCTGCTACCATCTGCCGTTTTCTCCAATATGAAGTGCAAAAATTTTCAGGCCAAAATGCATTGAGGTGAGAAGTAATTTCTGTACAATTAAGAGCACAATTAGTAAGTATTATAAAGAAAAAAAACCAACAAACAAATAAACAAAAATTACTGGGGTCAAAGCCTTTTTTTTCAGTTCGCATAATGCTTAGTAAAATGAGGTAACTGCGGAGTTCTCCATTCCTACTGAAGCCAGTTCTCTCCCTGAAATTTAGAGCAGATCATTGAAAATTGTAAGAGAAAATAATTTCACAGCTGAAACGAGGACACAGGGACATTTGGCTCCTTTTTGAGAGTACCAAAATGCAACTTAAATGGAAATTAAGCGCAACTGAACAGCATCTGAAAAATCGAGTTTGGTGACATGCACATTATAAAACCTGCAACTCCTGCCTCATAGCAAGGAATAGAGTCATGTAAGAAGTGAAGTATGCTCTGTCAAAATATTTCAACATTTCAAGGTTTTGTACTCGGATTAATTTATCTTCTTAAAGACATTTTTTGTAAACCATTAAGCCCTTACTGCTGTTTGAACATTCAAATAATATACAAAACAGTTCAGGAAAACCTAGTAACCTGGAAAGCATTTTTTTTCCTTCACAATGGACTTCTGGTTTTGTAGTTTGTTGCTTTCAAACGGATTCAATTCCTACTGCACTTGTAAAATAACATGCAGCACAATTGATACTTTAAAAGGAATGTACGTCTGTACAATCAGGCAAATACTAATTTTTCTGCACTGTATGAAATCTGTTGTTGTTAATTCTCAGTCTTTAATAAATGACAGTGCTAGCAAACATTGCTACTGAGAGGCTGAATCAGAAATTTAAATTACTAATTGTGCTGCACAAGGTAAAAAGTTAGACTTGAAAAGATACCCTTTCCAAGCCCCTGTATGCTAAATGGGAGCCAGCACTACCAAGGAAAAGACTACAATGAGTAACACTCAACTGGCAACATATATTAAAGCCACATTGTTCCAGGCCAGTGCAGTTTCATACCGCATTTTAAAACTATTTAAACTGCTTCTGGAAATATCCTCCACATCACAAATGCATAGATTTAAACACACAAAAAGTCACCTCCCAGAACTGAAAAAAAGCACTTCAGTGGTGTTTATAGGATGATTAGATATATTTATTTCTGAATTACTACTTGTTCCACAACTGCATTTTTACAAAGCTATGTTGCCCTGCATTAACATGTAGTAACTAACAGGAAGCAAAATGAAAAGAAAAAGACCATTGCTTGCTGTTTGTCACATTTATTGTGCCAGTTTAAAACTTTTCAGCCTTGTTCAAAGCCCTAAGGATTTCAAATAAATGCTTTGACTACTTTTAAGTTCATGGAAGAGCCAAAGTAGGGTCTAACCATGGGTCATCACTGTGTTTTTACACTAAGCCTCTTCTGCTGTATTTCAGCTGTTATCCCACACAGTGATGCTCATAGAGTAGCAGGTAAAGAGGGTCTCTGCATTGGTTTTGTGCAGTAACAAAACTGACAGACACAGTTCAGCTAAGTTCTAGATGGGATCCACATCCTAGCTTAATCTCTCATTTGAACTCAAAACAGAAATCTTCCTAGACATATTGAACCTCAGTGGCAAAGCCATTTTCCTATCCTTTTGCAAAAAGTGTTCAGAATATAACTATTCCAGACTTCTAAAAAACAATTATTTATTTTAGAAAGATGCAAGCTTCTTACACTGCCATTAGCCCACTGAGCTTCAGCTCCTTTCGTTCTATCCAGCACAGAAAATAAGCAATGTACCATTTTTAACTAATTCTTAAGGGTAAAAATAAGATACCTATTACATGTCAGGAAATCAGAAAACTAGATTTCAGTAATGCACATCTTGAAATATGAATCTGAATAGTCTGCTTAGCTAGCAAAAGAGACTACCTGGCTGCTCTTCTCTCTATAGTACAACTGTTTCATTTCATTACACTGTTGGCTAAAATCATGCTTTGGCTTTATTTCCATATCAGTTTCTATCTACAAAGGAATCACTGTCTTCATATAATTGCTATTTTAAACTGCACGTCTGTCACCGCTTAAGAGAAGATCAGGTGTTTCTCGCATTTTATTTACTGAGTGCAGCAGTTACTGAGTTCCACCCCTTCTTCAGTTCCTAAGTTCAATCCCCTTAAATAAATTCACTTGTTACATAGAAGAAAAGCCTTGAATTTTCACTTTTTTTTTTTTCTCTTCTCAGTGTTCCTAACTAATTATTGTTAATAAAAATATTTTCCTGTATAAATTATCATCAGTATTTTCTCCATTGCTATTTAAATGCATCTGGTACAAAAACGATGGTTAAATTTGAAGCCCCCACAGTGTCATAGTGAATTCAAACATTTTCTTCGCTGTCAGTACCAGCAGCCAGACGACTTGCTAACTACACTGCCAGACCACCAGAGGGAGTCGAAAACTACATATAGTTTCTGAAAGTGCCTCAACCTGTGGGCTGATGGAAACTGCTGCGTGTTGCGACTACGACAAATGGGAAAGAAAATGAAATAAATTACAGAAATTCATAGAGATCAGGAGTTGCTGAGGATAAAGATCACGAAAAATTTCTAGAAACGTCATCAATTTGTTACTAAGCAGCAGGAAGAAAAATGTTTGTGATCTAGAAGTGTTCAGCAACTGCTTTCTGTTCTGTGTTTGTGATTTTTCAATGACATTAATAACTAGAGAAAAGTCTTACAGTAAGTCCAAAATTAGTACATGGAAGTCCTATACCAAAGGGACAAAGACCCTTTGGTCCCATCATGTATGTCTCTCTGAACAGCTCATGGAATGTCAGTGGCATCATAAGGACACTAGGCTTGTGCGAGAGGAAAGCAGAAGACAGTGGCAGAGAACAGCCTGCCCAGCCTGATGGGATCCTAAGAGAGGCCTGGTCTGCCAGTAGCCTCTCTATGCCATAGTAACTGGCAGAACCAGTTAACCTTCGTGTAAAGAAAAAAGGATTTACCAACAGATTAATAGAGAAAATGAAATGAGAACACAAATTTGGAGACCTGCAACAAATCTATATGAGGAATTAGATCTTTTTAAAAGATAAGCAGCCATTTGCTCAAATGTTAAAGAGGCAGTGGATTCCTCAAGTCTTGATGTCTCAGAAACAAGACTGGATGCTTTTCAGGTAACACGGCTTGGTCAAACACAAGTTATTTCCTCTACAGAAGACTAACTGATTAACGTTTGATACCCTGTTCTACACAGGATGTCAGATAGGGAATCACGGATCCTTGATTCACCGTTCCCCCTGATCCTTGCTGCATTGTGCAGCGCTTGCCTGCGAAACACCAGGGACCACCAGGAAGGCTACTGAAATGAAAGCAGTGTGCATTATTCTGCTGCCCTGTAAACCATAGCATGCCTGCATCTTGAGTGCTGCATGCATTTCTAGTACAACTGGTTTAACTCAGACGTCTCTTTTGTTCTTGCAATATTCGGTTGGCTTTACACTCTGCAACTTATTTTACGTGGCCCTACTCAACCTTTTAGAACTCATTGCCTAACACTTGCTCTCATTGGCAGAAAGAAAAATTCTGCTTGCACTGCACAAGATTCTCCAGAAATCAGAATTTTTCCCCTTCATGTACTCTGCTATTTCATAGCTTCTTTCTACAAAAAATTAAATTAGGTATTTCCAGGGAAGATTAGGACTGAGCCTATTATTTAAAATACAGTAACATGGTCAGAGAAGTCTCCAGAAGGTCTAACAGTTGCCTGAAATCACAGAACAGATAATTTCCAGTCTGCTTCACTGTCCTGGATATCATTCTACCTACTACCACAGACCAAATTACAACATATGTGCTGGTTTTAGCTGCTTAATGATAACTGAAGTAGAAAGCAGTAATGTTACTCTGACTATAGTTGGTTGGGGACGGATGTGAACTATCATTCTATGGGCTTTGTCTACCTTCAGTTCACAAAGATGATTCATGGGCAAAATTTCTGGGGAATAACTGCCAGCTTTCAGCCTCTTAGTACTCCTGCTGCGTCCAAGTACAGCTTCTCAAAAACCTGAAGTTTCATATCTGGAGGACAAAGCAGATTTCTCCTGCATGCCTCTGACCTAACCCGACTTTGAAGTGCAAGAGGCAAATCAGCCAGATCGGACACCTCAGAGTACATTTAGGTCCAAGTTTGAAGGTGCCATCTGAGTTGATACTTTTGGTTTGCACTCATTCTCAAACAAAAACAAACCAAAAAACCGGTCTCTCCTTTTGTGCGTGTGTGTTTTAAAACCTGCTGGTTTTGTACTTCCAACACTATTCATTCCATTTATCAAATATAACAGTTGTCTGAAGCGTAAGATACCTATACATAAATCAGTGTATTTTAAGCTAGGTATTTCTGCACTTCTGATAAAAAGAAGGGTTTGTTGCATAGACTTCCTTCATATTTTTGTTCTTTCTATATATGGGACACCTGACCTTGCAGCTCTTTTGGGGCAGAAAGATCCATGCATTGCCTTTCAGGACAAGCAGAAAGACTAGAGAAATCAAAGAGATAAGAGAGTTAACAAATACAAATCTCGGGAAAGGAACAGATCTAAGTATACAATCTGGGGAGTAAAAATACATAATAATAAATTAAAAAAACCCTACAAACAAAACCTCCATAACCTATTTAACCCAAATGTACACTAAAAGAATGTGGTATTCTTCAGGTGTACTGACAGCATTACACCATAGGACTTAAAACATATGGGCATATTCACATATTTTCCTCCAAAAATGAGCTCCTGTCAGTCCTGGAGATCTGCAATAGCTCAAACACTGTCAGTCTGTCTTAAAGACTTGTTCAGATACTTCTCCCTACTGTAATGGTAGTTGTGTAAAATGCAACAGCCAATAAACATCCTTGGTTATTACCTACAGAACTGACATCACCCAAATACCATCTGCCTGGCATTCAGACTTTCAGCTTATTTTTCAATTCTTCTGTGAGAAGAGTTCACATCACAACTTCAATAGTCAGAAAAACCATGAACACGCAGACCACAGGTTATCCAAGGGGAATACCCAGGCTGCTGCTCTGTGCGGTGTACAGCTCTGGCAAGAATCTCTTCTGAGGAAAACTTGCTAATAATGACATGAGTACTTCTCCAGATTGTTTTGCATTAACTTTGAAGCCACTACAGTGGTTAACCACGCAATTTAGGACAACAGCAAAATTTCCTATTTCTGAACACCATGGCCTGGAGAAGAAAACAGGCTGACTGAAGATAAAAGTCTTCATAACTGCTGTAATTCCAACAAAACTAAAGAATCTGATTTGCCAGTGTTATGATGTTTATGCCCTACTGGGGAAGTACCTCCAACCCAGAAGCCCCAACAACAGATTTTCATAAAACTGTGGCTCTGACAAGACTGGCCAACAACAGGCTGGGCTTATCACACTCCAGATCAACAAACAGTTAGGCTTTTACAGCTCTAGAGACAGGAGTGTTCAGGTGACTTCTGGTTCCACAAATCAATCTTCAGTGAGTTCTAAGCAGTCTTCCAGAAAACACCTTTCTTGTATTTCTATCACCAGTGAATTCACAAAATGATCCAAAATCAGAACCCTATCCTCATTTGTTTTCTCAATATCGTGGTATTGGGCAAAATAAACCATTGCAATTACTTATCTTAGGCTTTGGTAAATTTCTGTCACAAAGTTTTGCACTTTGTTAATGTGTCTAAGAAACTTAGAGAAGTGCAGAGTTGTCAGAAAGAAAACTTCACTGTAATCTGTTGATAACTGGCTTAGAGTGAGCTAAGGAAATCAATGACCATGTTTCTGTCTTTATCAGCTGAAGATGACTCCATTTCCCTCCAAGAAAAAAGCTGACAGGTTAATCTGTTTGGCTGTGGGGTTTTGCTTGTCTATTTTGGGGGGCTGGGTTTGTGGTTTTTTAGAATTGTTTGTTTTCTGGGGGTTTTAATTGTTTGGGGGTTTGGTTTGGGTTTTTGTGGGGTTTTTCTTGCCCTTCAAGATTTTAATTTAAATGTATAGACCATTATTTCTTCAAAAGCAATGCCCTCTACATTTTGGTGAGGCAAAGCAGTGAGCACTCTCTTCTTCCCATTTTGCTCCCTCCCCCCTCTCCCTGCCCACACAGGTGCAAGACACAGGTCACCCTGTTCCACTTACTGCAAATTAACACTGCCTGCTCCTTACAACCAGATGTCAGAACCTGTCACCAATTCATTTGCCTATACAGCCTCAAAGGTAAAGGCAGAAATTATAGATGATCTCTTCTCCTGGGACTCTGGCAAAAGACAGCTTTTTCTGACAGGAAATAATTTTGCTGGTTTTTTGGTTTGGTTTGGTTTTTTTGCTTTTTTTTTTTCCTGTACAGGAGCAGTAAAGATGTGTGTAAGCATCAAAATTTGCTGAAGTAGCATCTTAGTGATAAGACTGTAAAGGCTGAAAGCCAATGCCAACCTTTTATTCATTTTTGCAATTCAGATGGAGGTTAAGTTTAAAGGCCTGTTCTCACTGTGCTGCTGATCTCCAGTTCTCCTTTTAATCTGACAGCTTTAAAATTTAACTAGATGACCTGCCAGGGCTGCATACAGATAGTATGCACCACCATGTCAGTCACAGTAGAACAGTACCAACACTTGAACATAAAAGCAGTAGGGATATAGCAATTAAAGAAGAGTTCTCTGTTTTTCTCAGCTTTATTGTTGGCATTGCAAAGGAAGTTAACAGACTTCTGCATGAATGCTTCATTTCTACTTTTACTTTGGATTAATTATGAAATCAATTAATCCAGTGTTAACCAAAATGCCTTAACTAAATTAATAGAACTGTCTCACATGACATCCTTGTCTCTAAGTTGGACAGACACCAATTTGATAGGTGGACCACTCGGTGAATAAAGAACTGGCTGGATGGCCGCACGCAAACAGTTGTGCTCAATGGCTCAATATCCAGCTGGAGACCAGTAACAAGTGGTGTCCCTCAGGAATCGGTGCTGGGACCAGTCATGTTCAGCATCTTTGTTGGTGACATGGACAGTGGAATTGAGTGCACCCTCAGCAAGTTTGTCAATGACACCAAGCTGTGTGGTTCAGTTGATTTGTTGGAGGGAAGGAATGACATCCAGAGGGACCTTGACATGCTTGTGAGGTGGGCTGATGCCAACCTCATGAAGTTTAACCATGCCAAGTGCAAGGTCCTGCCTCTGGGTGGGAGCAATCCCAGGCACAGCTACAGGTTGGGCAGAGAAGAGATTCAGAGCAGCCCTGCAGAGAAGGACTTGGGGGTGTTGGTCAATGAGAAAATGAACATGAGCCAGCAGTGTGCGCTTGCAGCCCAGAAAGCTGAAAGATCCTGAGCTGCATCAAAAGGAGCGTGACCAGCAGGTTGAAGGAGGTGATCCTGCCCCTCTACTCTGCTCTCGTGAGACCTCACTTGGAGTATTGTGTGCAGTTCTGGTGTCCTCAACAAAAAAAGGACATGGAACTGTTGGAACAAGTCCAGAGGAGGGCCACGAGGATGATCAGGGGATTGGAGCACCTCCCCTATGAAGAGAGGCTGAGAAAGTTGGGGCTGTTCAGCCTGGAGAAGGCTGCGTGGAGACCTCAGAGCAGCCTTCCAGTATCTGAAGGGGACCTATCAGGATGCTGGGGAGGGACTCTTCATTAAGGACTGTAGTGATAGGACAAGGGGTAACGGGTTCAAACTTAAACAGGGGAAGTTTAGATTGGATATGAGGAAGAAATTCTTTACTGTAAGGGTGGTGAGGCACTGGAATGGGTTGCCCAGGGAAGCTGTGAATGCTCCATCGCTGGCGGTGTTCAAGGCTGGGCTGGACATAGCCTTCAGTGGCATGGTTTAGTGGGAGGTGTCCCTGCCCATGGCAGGGAGGTTGGAACTAGATGATCTTAAGGTCCTTTCCAACCCTAACTCTTCTATGATTCCATGATTTCCCAAAGCTGCTGGCTGAACCAGAACCAAGGAAAGGGCAGAGCACCTATCAGCAGAAAGGATTTGGAATGGCTTGTGAGAAGCTGTCAGAGCAGCCCATGCCATCTCATCTACCTAAATGTTAACCAGGGATTTCCAGGCAGTTGCAGACTAACCCTCATATCACACAGAACATAAAGGCTGTCAAAACACATGGGTTTTCTTCAAATTTACATTATTGCAGGTGTCTTTATATTTCTCTGCTCTTGCTGCTTCTGGGTATGAACATGTAAGACTGCTCCAGCTGGTCTATGTAATTGAAGACATATTTTATTTACTAGTGCAGACCACAGGAATCATCCTAAGTTCGGTTTTTTCCTACAAAGGTATTCTGAATATCCAGAATCTAATGAAGAAGGACGGCAGAGAGCTATCATGAATGAGAGCTACTATGAATGAGAGCTAGCAAACAGCTCTGCAGTTCTTATTTTTTATGGAATCCAGGGCCCTCTACGTCAAAGGAGCAAACTGAGATATATTTCTCACAGGTAGAGAAAAGTCAAAGCACTTTAATCTTTTTACAGCAGAAACAGCAGAAATGTTACTTCCTGGTCTCTCAGTCCAGAATATTCAGTCAATTATCTTCACTGACGGGAGAAAATGTCATGTTTTGCAACGTAAAAATTGGTGTTCATAAAGACTGTCATATTTGCAAGGAAAGAATGAACACCACTAACTTGGTAAAAACACCTGGAACGATACTTGAAAAATAACAAAAAATTCCACCTGAAGACCAAAATGACATACAAAGATACACACGTGTGTAGACAAACACACACACACATACTCACAGACCTGCAGAGCTAGGAAATGTGTTTATGCTGTGTAACTAGCAAGAAAGCTTGCAAGTCAGCATCAGTGAATATTACATGCTGTGCTGGTTTTGGCCGGGGTAGACACTTGCACATGGAGATAGTATGGCGAGAAATTTACCCCTGAAAGTATCTTCCCAGAGGCCCCTCATCTCTGACTTTCCACAACCTTTGCCTTCTTCTGTGGTAGCCCCCTTGTCTGGTTCTTTTAATCTGTGTGAGTCAAGAACTCATTTTAAAGTACAGGTTCTCTTAAACAAGGCGTATTACTTTAAATTGAGGCCTAGACATGCAATAGGGCACGTATCTATATACATACACATTATACATGCACATACTAAAAATACAAGACACTTGTGCAACACTTCACCACAACAAATAAACATGTGTCATCATCCTGTGAATATTTTCTGCCAAGAACTATTCTGTTCCTAGATGAATGCTAGGGAACATGGCTGTACAGGTGATTGCTACCTTGCTCAGAAAAGTAGCCATGGAAAAGCGCTAGAAAAATATACAAGGAATGCCAAATTAAAACCTCAATTCCATTCTGATGAAATACTGTACTTTTGTGTTACTCCCAAAAATACTGTTTAATGAGACATTTTAATGAAGTTTTTTTCATAGCTGCAAACAATACATATGGCAAATACACCGATCCTTCTACTAAGAAACAATAAATTTTTCAGCTGCTTTTCCTTATATGAAAGTGTAGGAATTTCACTAAGGCAGAGGAACAATAAGTCAGTCATGTTACTTCATTTGTACTCCTCTAAATCCTTTAGCAGAATTACCGCTTGATTACTAACATTTGTTTCTGAAAGTATTACAAACAAATAGCTTTACAGAATATTGATTATTTTAAAGACTAGATTAATAACCAGTTATTTAAATCTTTACTGATAAGAAATTTGATTTTTCCAACAAAACTGCTCACATTATTGGGAACTGCATTACATTTCTCACAGTAGAGAGATATCAGTACTAGACTTTAAAGTTGACTGACGCATAGCAGCAGCGTGGAAGAAACCTAATGTGAGTATATAAACCTAATATACAGTCTAACACCTCTTTAGCGACACAACACGAAGTATTTCTAGCACTAAGGAAGATTGGCTTGTGCACCTCAGATTTGAAATAGTGGAACGAGTCCGAAAAAAATAGCCCATGGTCTTTATATGACCCAGAGAGCCAGGCTGGACAACAGAGTAAGCTGAGACAACCTTGTTTCATCATGAGTAACCATTCTCCTGCAGGGAGACTGTTCATCTGAACAAAAAGTGAACCTGCTTTTGAGCTGCCTAGTTTGCAACTCAGTTTTATCAATGTAAAAGGAAATTTCTTTACGCAGTTGCTTATGTGAAGATGTTAATCTAAAATTTCAGACAGCCTAGTGTCAAACACACCTCCAGAGCTCTGTTACCTGGAGGCAGCAGAAAGGTGGAGGTGATAAACATTTCAGCTACCCCAGGTAACTGGTTCAAAGCAAATGCAAGGTGACACCTAAATGTACTTACCCCTGCCAAAAAGAATTACCCTGTTTTTAAATTCTTATTTAATAACTACTGTTAGAGCACAAAGAGGACACAGAAATACTCATCTATAAAAGTTGTCTTTGATACAAGTGTTGAATTCTAATAACATTCTAAATCCACCTGGTATCAAAAAGTTTCTTATGCTTAAATGAAATCAAAATGCAAAATGCCATTTTATTTTGTTTTCCTCATACTGAAGACAACAAATTCCATAAACTTCTCAAGTGCTAACTTTACAAGCGACCTGTTCTCCAGCCTCCCAATTCGTTTGTACCGTCTGCATAGCAAGTATTAATGGTGGATTGCTTGTTGTATTTACAGCAAGTTTATTGGGGAGAGGAAAAGTATCCTTTTACAAATGAGCCATGTTCACTATTGAGATTATTTCCAAAGAGAGCATTCAGAAAGCAAACCTGAATATATTACATTGACAATTATTTTTCAATATTTTAACATCGGTCACTTAAAACTGGTTGTGTTATTAGCACATATATTGATCTTTAAATATACTACTTCTACATAAACAGCGCAAATCTCAATATTCACATCAACCTGAAATTAATGCTGCAATTACTGTTGACATTCACATCAAGAAAGTAGTAAACTATTTCACATGAGCAATTCCAAAACCTCAGAATGCCATTATTAATATTAAAGAAACACAGAACAAACATGTTGGGCTTCAAAGCCTTGTTTTGATACACACAATCCCTGTAAACATGGATGTATTGTACTTGTCAATACTGATGTCTAATTTTATAAATAAAACCACTGATATAAACAATTCCTATAACCATTTTTTGCATAGGATTTGGATTAAGGTTACTTTAAGACAGCACAAGCTGTTAACAAAATCCTCTAGTCAATTAGTCTTCCACCACACAAATTTAGGTGTATGATTAAACTTTACTCAAGGAGTCTCTCTGACTTCAGTGAAAACTTACTTACACATGTAAGCATTTGCAAAACTGGAGTCATCTTTAACACTTAAGTTACCCCGAATCATTGAGAATACAAGCAGTAAAAGAGCTCTCCATAAATTTATAAAATATACCAATTTAAAAGTTTATGCTGATGTTTCTGTAAGTCACATTTATGATTCCAAACAGTTATGTACATACTATACTATCACAGTAGGAAATATTTCACTGTAGAACACTACAGTGAACAAGTTGTGAAGCACAGTGTTCAATATAATTTCCCTTTAATATTCCCAGTGCATAAGTTGTTAACATCTACACTACACAAGGTGCCCAGGTCTAGTATTTGTTATATACAATGTAAAAGCAAGAAAGAAAGAGCTTTGCAGTTTAAAGTAAGGAATGAAAACAGTAGGTAATATACAGGGATTCACTCCTGCAAAGTACAGAATTCTTCTTCACAATGACCACAACCACTGAATACGGTGGATTTCAGGTCATTCAGCCCAGTAAAACAGTGCTCAGCACCTTGTACAAAGAGAGATCTGAGTGCACTTTATTATAAAACATCTCCTTGTGATGTCATAAAGTGCAAAAACCATATATTCTAATATTTTACAGTCACTATTAAACTGCCATATTAGCACAATGCAAAATTCAATAACTTGTTATACATTTTGTATGGACCCTATAATAACAAATGCTGAGACTGGAGTTTTGTATTTTTAAAAAAATCTTAGTATTTTAAAGATATTGTGTAAATATAAAAAGAAAATATAAATTATAATTAATTCTTGAAATAGATATTTTAACACGTGACCATTTTCCAAAGCATTCAGTATGAAATTTCACTTTCTCTTACAGCATTACATTTTAGAATCTGTAAAACATTTTAAAGGCTAATAACTTCAAAAAGTAGAAATAAAAATTGTTGTATCACAGTACGAGACACCTCACCTCATCAGACATCTTTTACCCTAGATGTTTCTAAAAAATTAAATTAAAAAAAAACCAAACCCAAACAACTCAAGACTTATATTCCCAGTTGTTCAGAACAAGATATATGGAGCTACTTCTTAAAAGAATATAAGAGTTCCATAACTTCATTTCACTCTTAAACTTCAAATAAATGGGGTAGAACGTAACCACAAATTTAAAAGGCCTTAAAATACTATACTGTTTTGGTGCATTGTACCAATGACTCTTGACATGCATGAGGAATCAAATTCTATGACGTTCTTCACAAAGCCGGGTAAAAGCAGAAGTTTCAAGAGTTCTATACATGTTACACAGCTTTTCTTTCTTTGAACACTGGGGAAGAAACTGGGAGGAAGACTGACACTGAGAAACTGTCTTCCTCCAAGTTGTACCATGAGCAGCATAGCTCCTGTCCTTGAGCTTCACTGCACAATAGTAATTTAGCCCTAAGAGAATACAATGTTGGTTGTATAATAGTACTATACCATATCCAGTGATACCAAACTTAATGCTAACAAGAAATGTATTGAAATACAAAGGTAAAAAATGACTGAAATATATTTTTAAAGCGAAAGACACATTAATGTAGCCTGCAAACCACAGGGAGATTGGGTGGGAGAAGACAATATAGGTTTATAATAAACTACCAAGTTTATGACCACTTAAATCTTCAAGACAGGGTATTCTCTGCTTTTCAGTCAGAGAACTGGAAGATGGTTTCTGGGTTATTGCTGTCTGTGGGGTTTGTTGGCTGCAGTGTCTTTGTAGGTGTAGTTTTACCATGAGAATGAGAGGAAGAAGAATGTGAACTTTCACTGGAGCTGCTACGTGTCTCTGTGCTTGTACTTGTTTTTTTCATTTTCCTTCTCTTTGCAAGAGGTGCCTTGTCAACATTCTGGAGACAAAATCCTTCCCTTTTGTACTTGTTAAAGGCCTGTTTAAAAATAAAAGTTAATTCAAAGCTTTCCAAGAGGTTTAAGGCATTTTATGGCTTGTAGTTTATTATGAATGCTCTATGGTAAGTCTTAAGATAAACTGTAATCTCTTGAAGGATCCCTAATGAATAACTTTAACAATAACTTTACTAGCCTTTAAAAGTATTCAAGTGCAATACATAACATTATTAACTGACATTATCATCTCCTTGGTTTTAATTGTTGTTTTTTAATTGTTTTTAATTTAGAAGTCATTTTTATTAAGCCTTAAACCTATCTAGAACTACATTTCCAGGAACTATGCTTTGTCAAACTTCATTGGTTTTCTTTCAAGCCCAAATTATGTTGCATTATCAGGACCTCGCCAAGTAACAATTATTTTCTTTTTCTCTTCTTGGTAATAAACATCTGCAAGTATTTCAGCATAAATCTGCTCAATTACAGTTTACTCTCTGTAGAAGGGAACTTGAGAATCAACATTGTTTGTATAATACAATTTCAGTGCAAACATTTTTAATAAATATACAATAGTAGACAAGCAAGTCCATTTAAAAAAAAGTATCCATGATTTTAAAAACATGAACTAGGTATGCTCCAGAAATTTTACCTCAATTTTTTAAGCGCAAGGACAAAAAGTCAAATAGTCACTTAAGTTAAACAGATTCTTTTTCTTTTTCCTAAGTCTGAAGACCTTTTAAAATATTTCTCTAAGAAACAATAACAACTTCATGAAATGAACAGCAATATCTCAGTCCCCAAAACCCCACTAATATAAATCTCTTCAAGAAATATATTCTTGCCTCATCATTCATGTTTTCACTCTACATAATCATAGATGTTAGGTATTGCAGAAAAAATTGCAGCTATAAGCAACCACTGAATTATAAGGACAAATATATATTTTTAATTAGGAGAAAATGCGCAAAAAAAATCTACCGTAACACATTACAAAATTTAGCACATGACAAAAGATTTCTCAGAACTTACATGAAAAGTGGCTTTCACATATGTGTGCACTGCAGCTCCTGAAGAGCCTAAGTTATCAGGAGTCATTAGAGGGTTGGATGACAGCTGGCTGCCATCCTGGAGCCATTCGTTGTATCTCAGGCTGGACATTTTTATTCTTTTGTTTGGATCCACTGTTAGAAGTCCTAATAGAAATATATTACATTCTCTTAAATTGTGAACTATTTATTTTCTTTAGTAGAAAACTGGATTATTTTTTAAGAAAATCTCATGTATTGCTTTGGTAACTAAATAATGACAATATTTATCTTAGGTATGCTAATATTTATCGTAGGTAAGGCTCACACCATGTTATACTGTCATTCTCTTCAGAAGAATCATTAAATACAAGAAACTGCTATTTAATTGTTTGATAATTCACATATCTTCATATGAACTCAGAACTACCAAATAATTTCTTCTCTTAAAACCTCTCTAGGACTAAGTTCAAGAGGGTAGACTGAACGTTGAAATGTCTACCTTTTTGGCAGAAAAATTACTTACAAGCCTGCTACTAAAGAAATTCAGAACTCAACCTTTGTTAAATTAGGACTGGTACCTATCTCATGCTGAAAATAAGATTAGATGCTCAAAAGCTTAGGGGAAATCAAAGCATGGCAAACGTGAATGAAGCAGCTCAGAAACACAGCAGTTGTGGTACATGCATTCAAAACCAGCCAGAGTAAAAGTGATAGTGATACGTTCATTTTCTGCAAAAGCTCAGCTTTTAAAACACTTCATAACTTGGTGTTTTTACAAAGCAACCATAACATAAAAGAAGAAATCTGCTTTTAAATACGTTTTAAAAGAGTGACTTCACTTTTTCTGAAACTCTTTGGCTACTTTTAACCCCACACACCTTCCATCAGCATCTCACTACACTAGAAAGCTCTCTTTCAGGTGTACAGGCAAGCTGCAGTGCCGTTCTGATGTGTCCGCCTCTATTCATAACTTGAATTAGGGGCTCAGTACACAGCTTAAGCTGTGGATACTATTCTGTCAGGTTAGACACTGACAGATATGCATAATTCTCTAAACTTTATCTTTTGAGATAAAAACATAAGGTACATTAAATATTTGTGAATACATACCTTGAATTAACTCTTTAGCCTCTTCAGAAACATTTTTCCAAGCTTCTCCTTCAAAGGAAAATTCTCCCTTTTTAATTTTCTTCATAATTTCCAATGCACTGGTACATGTTAAACTTTTGTCTTGAGACTGAAACGGTACCTGTCCTGATAGCATTGTATACTGTCATAAGAACAAAAGTAGTATTAACAAACACAGTATCTTTGTTGACAGTCTTATTGCTAAATATGGAAAGCGGCTGTCTGCATCACCAGTGCTATACAATAAAACTTCCACTAGTGTATCTTTCCAGGCTATAGAAAACTTAAAGTATGAAAGACTTTCTTTGGAGTCCTTGTTAGAAAAAAAACAAAAAACAAACAAACATTCATGTTTCATGAAAACATCTGCAAAACACAATGGTATTTCTATCCAGTTTATACCTACTGAAATTAATTTTCTGTAAATCAGAATGCAGGTTGATTCCTTCTCTGAAATGAATCTGTACGAAGATTATATGGACGTCTGCCAGATCTTCTAACATGATCATCTCTTTTTAAGAACCAGATTGTATCAAGTATTTTTTCCATTCCCAGAAATGCTGAATTTAACTTACTGCTTAGGAAAAAACATCTCCATTCCTAGAAGACATCAGCCTCTAGAATCTATTATTTGTGCAGCAGTATTTTCACCTCACTTGAAAAATCATCTATCCAATTCAAGTTTGAAATTATGTCAAGTCCCTTGCATTTTAACAAAAAGTAAATACATAAAATGAAGTTACAATTAAAAACCTCAATCACTCACCAAAATGACTCCTAAACTCCACAGATCACAGGACTCATCATAACCATTGTGATTCAAGAGCTCTGGGGCAGCATAATGAAGAGTAAAACATGGAGTCTTAAGAGGCTGATTATCAGGTGGTTTTAAACGAGCAAAGCCAAAGTCAATTATTTTTATTTCTGAATTATCAGTTTCATCTGTAAACAACAAATTCTGAAAAGCAAAGACAAAATCAATACCAGCACCAGGTAGAAAATTTCTTAGAATACTTCTATAGTTACTTTTTCCTCCACATTTAATACTGCAGAAATCTATCTATAAAAGGGGAACTGAGAGACACTGGGGGAAAAAAATGCAGAAGTAGAATAACGGTACTCTGGGATGTAAGAAAATGTGATGTGTTTATCTGCCTCCTGAACATCTGCAAGTCAGGTTAGTTCTGTCTGAGATTATTAATGAAAATGGGTATTCAGCAGAGAACAGTAAGGAAAATAATTTGGGGAACACTGACAAGGAAAAAAGCAAAAGACATCAACATAAGCGGAGAATCGCCTTCTTCCTCAAACAAAAGTATATTTTTTCTTAAACTTCTGCTTCCTTCTGGCATGTTCCAAATGACAGCTTTCTTGCATGTGGAACTCTTGTTTCACGTCTTGTCTTGCAACTGAATAGTCTTTGGTCCTCAAGTAGTAACACACTGTAGCCATATTGCTATGGGCACAATAACGCAAAAGAATAATTTGAAAGTGAAAGATGGCGGACCAGAAAGTTCAAGCACAGAAGGTCACGTAGCAGTCCAATCTCTAACCAGAGGCCTACTCCTTACACCAAGGTAAAGAAACTTTGATACAGTAGTCTCCGATAATTCCAACTTTACAGACTGGAATGTGACATCTTGGACTTGAAGAGAGACAAGTTGTTGTCAGTTTGGAAGAAGATTTCAGACAATCTGTTCTTCTTTTCCCCTATTTATTTTTGTCATGATAAAAAGACAATGATAAAAGAGCAAACCTAAGTTTTAAGAGAACCGGTTGAGGTCAAGATGAATTATAAAATATTTCTACTCCCCTCTTGAATTTCTGAAAGAGAGCAAATTATTTTTTGTTGCCTTTGCTGTTTAACCTATGCAATGCTAGAAAAAGTCACAATATTAGAAATCCTATAGCCTATGCAATTTTGTAATACAAGAAGTGAATTACTAATTTCATACTCATCAAGAAGGGGGAAAGAAAAATGATTGCTAGACCTCAAGCAGATCAGTAAGGACAACCTGAGAGCACTTCTTCCAGATGAAACAGAATAGCTACTACAAAATTTTGCATTCTGTACTGCTGTTAGATGCTAATGCACTATTAGAAAAATCAGTTTTCTGTATTGAAATGTGCAAAATGGATCTGAAGAAAGCCAAATTTCAGTAGAAATATTAATACAGTGAGGATAGGCAATTAACACAATCTTTTTTTTTTTTTATAAAGCCAACAAGTAAATAACTGCAGTGACATTCAATTAAAAAGACCTTCTTTCTTAAGACACAATTCTTTCTTAAGACACAATTCTTTCTTAAGACAAAAATGAAATTGGTTATGTACAGAAAGAAAGGTACAGTCCAAATGTTCTAAGACATCTTCAGACTACTTCATTTATCAGCTAAACATACCGTGTTACACAAAAACCCACACTAAATTATCTATTTTCTATCTAGTACCTTTTCCTCTATTTTGCAGAGCAAATATGTGATCTCATTACTATTGCTTAGATCAGAAAAGCCTTCCATCCAGTTCATGCAATTAAAAAACTACCTCATCCTTAGTGACATCTGGCCAGCTGTATTTTTTAACAGACTTACCAGTATCACATTAGATGTCAAAGCTGAACATCAAACAAATCTGACTAAAATTGTTAGAAAGGAAACAATTTCCTATTTTTTTTTTTTTGTTTTCTTACAGAAAGGTGAACTAACCACATCTATATTGGGAAGCCTGCATATCCCATACCAAGTTCATGTGGAAATCAAAAATAGCAACTTTCAAAACAACAAGCAGGAAGGAGACAAGCTGGTTAAGTCCAACTTTGTGGAGGCAATGCATTCTGCAAGCTGTTTGCTAACCCTTCATTACTTGGACTTCCCAGACTTCTGTTCTTGAACATGATGTAGAATTGAAGACTGCCTAATTTACCATGCAGCCAAAGCTCTGCTTTACAGAAGCTGGCCTTTAACATTCAAGATGGTAATATGGCTAGAATGATGAGAATAGAAGAGAGAAAGGACTTCTGGGTTTTGTTCTTTAATCAGTTTCGAAAGTTGTTTTCTTTCCTTGATGCTGTCAGCAGAAAAACATTTTCCAGGAATCACATTTTTAATTAGCACATTAGAATTTCACAATAGCCCCTCTTAATTTAATTGTTTATTTAGTGCAGAGACTCCAGTACAGAGATGTTTTCAAACATGTATTTTGGACTAATTCTGGAAAACAGTTACACATACAACAGTTATAATACCAATACCTAGCAGACTTCTTCACCTGTTGAGCTGGGATTACTATAAAGGAAGTAAGTTTGTAATACACCAGAAGGTATGCTACAAAAGCATGAAACATCGGTAGGAATGATGGATCATTTTAAACTCCAAATACAAAAGCAGCAGCTATTTCCTGAGGTATGACTGTAATCACGAGTACAACATCCTTACTGGATGAACTAATATCAAACTATACTATTCGTGGGCTAAACATAACTAACACATATCCAAGCCCATTGTTGTTAGAGGAAAAATAGCAAACATGGGCTGCAGGAAGAAGAACAAAGCCAGTGGTCAACCTTACCATAGGAAACTGAATTGCCTGGAAGGCAAGCTGTTGCTGCACAAGAAAAATACCAGAACAAGAAACTATTAAAAAAATACATATTAAATGATTGCATCTTTTGGGAAACCATTAAACTCACTAAACTAAAATCATACTTTTTGATTAGTTGGTTGTGTTAGTTTGTGGTTCATTTTGCATTTGACTGAGACAGAAGACAGTACAAGGGTGTTGCAGCTACCTCCAAAAGAAGCCCTACTAAGGGAATTAAGATCAAAGAAAAGGGGGAAATGTACAGGAAAGGTACCCAAGCAACATAACTCTCATTGTGAACTGTTTCATAAAATAAATACGTATTTACCACTAGTAAAAATGGTCCCCAAATAGGCAAAGAACGTCTTTGAAAAAGTTACAGTGTAAATTGCTTAAAGTGAAAAAATACTCCTAACAGTTCCTTTTACCTATGAACAGCAAATTCTGTAGACATTTTTCTAAGTTAAAGTGATAATATTTTATTAAAAATACAAAAGTAGAAAAAAACCCAATCAAAACTGCAGGAACAAAAATAATATCACATTCCAGATATTTAATAACGCAGTGTCTGAATATATATATGCATATATGCAAGTCACTATACCTCAGGTTTCAGATCTCTATGGACTACTCCTACATCGTGCATATGGCTCACTGCTGAAACAAGTCTGCGCATAATATGACTCGCTTCAGTCTCACTGAAATGTTTCTTTTTCTGAATACGCTCAAGCAATTCTCCTCCCTTCAGCAATTCCATTACTAGAAATGTGTGAAGCTGAAACAATGCAGAAAAAAAAAGGCGTGTTAGAAATTTAACATTACAAACCAACATTCATTCAGGAGCTAAATGCTATTCTGATAGGTTCTTGAAGTTTGAAGAAATAAAACTGCTGCTCATAGTAATTCATAAGGCCTGTAAGTGGCACCAAACTGAATCTCAGATGACATTTTCCCCATCCGTCTCACTGAGATTGAATAATGTTGATGTCTTTCCCATGTCCACCCACACTTATTTACAAAAATGCAATGCCACCATGTAAATGGGTAAGTTTGGATAAGGGAGACAAAATGCCTTTCTTTTGGCTAACAAAACTAGAAAAAAACCCAAACCAAAAACTTGTGCTGTTTAAACCTGTTCTGATGTAGGGAAAAATTTCTATCAATATGCATAAAGAGTTAGACTTTAAATGTTACCAAATGCTTTAAAAGCACCATGAAACTTTATTGTGAAATCAAAGATTATCTAGAATTTCTTCTGATTTCATCCCCTACAGAGTAGTAGCCAAAGTTACTCTACTATTACAATCACAACATACATCTTCCCAAACATTAAAGAGCATTTTTTGAATTAAAAAAGTAATGATTGTTTAGATGGTTGTTCTTTTCAAGACAATCAGTAAGCAGTGACTTCCTCGGTTATATGGCAACATTAGCACATAATCAACTGCAATTCAAATGTCTTGCCATTGAGCAAAAGGCAGACTTCTCAGGATAGGAAAGTGAAGTTAACATTCTCAAAAGGTAATGGATATAGGCATGGAATGGCTTCTACATTTCCTTCTCCAGAATGACAGTAACAAAAGTAATACTTGCAAGCAAAGAAAAAAAAATCTGGGAAGAGGTCAAAGAATGAAATCAAAAGAAATAGTCAGGAACAGAAGGTGCACAGTATTTAGATATCAAAGAACACAAGCAGAGCTATGCAGACAGAAAGTGGCAACAGAACAAAGTGCCTCCTAGTCACATTGCTAGTAATGCTTGTAAGATATCGTCCCCTGCAAATTTTCTTTATGTCTTAGGAATAGCCAACAGAAAAGTCAGGAAGGATAAAAAGACTTTTCTCTGCTAGAAAACTTCTTGTGGCTCACCAGAAGAGACTGCAACTCTGTGGCTGGATTAGTAATGCAGAATTTGATCAGACTTATATCAGAGCCAGTTAAAAATTGAAACTTTTTCTTTTTTTTTTTTTTTTTTTTTTTTTTTTTTGTAAGACAAACCACAGAAATGTCAAACTAGAAAATTTAGAGCCATTTCAGTCTTCAGAATATTGTGCATGATTGATCTGGAAGATACCATCTGGGAACTACCAAGAGCAACTAAAAATACAATAGTTAGCCTGGTTGAGAGTAGCCTATTCAGCTGTAGAGCAATCTGAAGAACAAATTTTTTTAGATATTCCTGAGTATAGTAATTTTACTCAAAGGAAAGTGAAAAAAGTGTCCTGTTCTACACATGTATCATATTGTACATAAATGCAAAAAACTGCTTCTTTATCGTTAAAGACTAACATACAGATTTTTCATCTTCTCATGCTCCACATGAGCACTCTGCTGGTCCTTGCATAAATAGCATACTGGGATAGACTGGGATACATGGGGGGACAAGAGAGCCCATGACAAAATCTAGACTAGAATCACAGAGTAGTTTAGGTTGGAAAGTACCTCTGCAGGACAACTGGTCCAAACCCCTAGATCAGACCAGCACCAACCTCTAAGTTAAACCAAATCATAGCTTATTAGATGCTCTGGAGCTTGCACTATACTAAGGAAAAAGACAACTAAGCGCTTAAAATAAACCCTAAACTAATCTCAGTATGTTTTCAAATAGACACATCACTTTCACATTTGGTAAGTTAGCAAGCTACAAGGTTATCTCCATTAATTTACTAATATGCAAGAAAAAAACAACTGCAGTAGGTATGTAATCTTCATATGTAAAATTTCCAAATTATTTTACAAAAATTATTTTTACAAATACTACTTTAAGATTCATGACATCCATGAGGGAAGGTGATCATCTATTCACAGGTATGGAAACTAGACCATGAATATATTGTATCACAATTAAGAAAGTAGATCAAGGACAGAAACAGAATCCAAGACTAATTCTTCCAAATACTTTATTGATTTGGTAGAGTAACTTCAGAATGTAGAATGCAGAACTTCTACTTCATCTTCTATACTGACTGGACAAAAGCCCTAGGAAAAAAGTCGTCTGCACTGTAACAGTATGCTTAACTCCTAAAAGTTCTTGGGAAAAGACATGGCAAAGTATTTGGCTAGTGCTGATTATAGTTTCTTCAAAATACCTGGTCCTGAAAAACTTCATGTAACTTCACTACATTCGGGTGTCCTTCGCAGAGTTTCAGAGCTGTTATTTCTCTCTGGGTGTTGGCTTCCATTCTGGAAAAATTGAGCAGTCATTTTGTACCAGTTTTACTGGGCAAATTTCACTGAGCAAAGTATCACTCCTCTTTTTTTAATTACTTGCAATCCAAATTTTCTTAATATTACAACCACTTAAACACAATTAAAAGCATATTCAGAGTAAGCTCAGCAAAACTCTCCACATAGCCCTGCAAGTTAGGACATTAAAAATCACACCCAAATAAATAATGTTTTTGATACAACTGCAACTTGTTGCAGCAAAAGCTGAAATGATATTACAGAATAGTTTGCATTTAAAACAAACCTTTCCCTGAGTCTAGGGCAATTTGACTTCACCTGTTCCTACAGGTATTTATTAGCTCAGCTTTATCTTGAAGATTCAAATAATTGGACCAATCCTTTTCCATTCTTGTAGGAGGTAAGTACTTCCAATGCTGCACGGAAACTATGAACTCCTAATAGAAAAGAATTACATTATCTACATATGAACTGTATTATACAAATGAACCCCTAAACAGGCCATTGTAGCAATATGAATGAGATAAGAAGAGATTAGCTGAACAACAAAAATCATCCCACAAACTCTCTTTCAAAACTGAAAGCTATAGCCAAAAAGTTAACATAGTGAACATTATAAAACCTATGTGAATGGGGACAGAATAGAACATTTGGATTCCTACCAAATATAGTGATTTATTTGGGGCAAATAATGCCTGATTTTTAATTTTTTTTCCAAAATTTTCCCCTGTCCTGGGTTCAGCAGTAGCAGTCATTTTTCTCTTTCTTAGTAGCTGGGGCAGTGCTGTGGTTTTGACTTTCGGCCTGGGAACAGCACTGATAACACAGATGTTTTTAGTTGCTGCTCAGTAACGTTTACTCTGACCAAGGACTTTCTGAGTCTCATGCTCTGCCAGGGAGGAGAGGAAGCCAGGAGAAAGCAGAGACAGGACACCTGACCCAAATTGACCAAAGAGGTAATCCATACCACAGCATATCATGCCCACTATATAAACTGGGGGCAGTTACCCAGAAAGGCTAGATCATTGCTCAGGTCGGGCTGGGTACTGTCGGCAGGTGGTGAGTGGTTGTATTCTCTTCCCTTGTTATTTCCCTTATCATTTATTATTATTGGTGGTAGCAGCAGTGGTTTGTGTTACACCTTAGTTACTGGACTGTTCTTACCCCAACCCATGGGAGTTACATTCTTTTAATTCTCCTCCCCATCCCTCCAGGAGTGGGGGGGGAGGAAAGGGGGCAGTGAGAGAGCGGCTGCATGGTTCTGAGTTATGGCTGGGCTTAAACCACAACATCCCCAAGAAAGGCTAATCAAGAACTCACTCGGAGAATGATCTGTTGGAAAACGCACATAAAGTCTCTCTCTCCACACATTCTTAATTTTTGGTTGCATTCCCCACATCCTTCCATCCCCCAAGAAATTAGAAAACCTGATTCAAATAATCTTTCCCCCCTAAACTACAATAAGGAGAAGGCAGACCTAGGAAACAGATGAAAAAGGTTCAGCACCATGAACATCAACCTTTCTGCATGGACTTTTCTGAGTATTACCCCTCTATAAAGAGTTAACCATGTCAGATTTTAAACAGAAAATATAATGAAAAACAACTTAGAATCTCTAAAACAATAACTCAAGCTACTTTACTGTTTCATTAGCCTTCAGACACATAGATAAACCTCAAATTGCTGGACGGAGCCAGGTCCAGCACTACCAACAGAGTAGCACCACAGAGGAACTCCTGACCCAAGCTTTCACTTCAACTATTACGAAAAGGTTTACCTACTTGTAGGATTCACTTTTTTGGCACCTTTGATGGGTAGGAGTGAAAGACTGACTGACTTGGAAGCAAAGAAATTACCAGAAACCTATTATACTTTTCCTTTCAGCAAGAGTTACTAGAGTGGTCCTCAGAGCAATATTATTTACTGTTCAAAAGCTTCTTACTGAAGGCTGGTTTGTGTCCAGCCATTCGGAATGTGGGTTCACTGCTCCCTCTAAATACTGCACAAACATGCTCTGAGTCTGCTCACAGCCTGCAATCCTAAAAAAAACCACCAAAACCCAAAACTACTTAAAAAATCTCTATTGTATATGCACCACTTCTTTACCGTCATTTAGTCTGGTCCACCAAGATGAAGAAGAAAGAGCAGAACAAACTGTATCATTTGGCAACATAATTTCTAAAAGTTCTATGGGAAAAATCAATACTACTTTGCTCACTGCTACCCAGAAACAAAAAAATACATTAGCTTAAGATGAGATGGAAACACTGGTCTGCAGCTCTGCATGCACCACAGAAAAAAATTTTGAATGTAGACACAAGGCAGGGATTTCCAGAGTGAAATACCCAATGCTGTGTCGCCTGTATACTATGTGTCTAAGGTCTCATTATAATGAGTGAAATTCTACATAAAAAATCTTACAGGGTGAACTACTTCACTGCAAAATACATACCTAGAGTAGGATTCAGTGGCCTAAGCATAGGAGAGCCTGGAAGATATCGGCTATGAAGACATCTACATAAAGGTAGTAGTCACAAGACAGATGGGAACTGGAGGACAGAGAGGACACCAACAGATGCTAAAATGGCACAACGTAGATGCCTATGTTTAAATTACTGAATCCCACGGCTAGAGTCTAGTCATTTGAATCTCAGTAAGGCTTCACTAATCATTTTGAGTAGGCCTCCATTAATCATAGCACACCTCAGAAAACTGACTCGGACAACTATATTTAAGTATCTTACTCTTTGACTTATCCTATCCAAAACGCATATGATGAAAGGCTGGTGGACAGTTACTTCTAGAGTCTGGAAAAACAAAGGTACAGCCTCTATGTTGGAGAAGATATCACTGTGAATTATCATTCTGATGGCAGAACATCTACACTTTCTCTTCCCTACCAGCATTCTGCAACACACTGGGACATATTTACTAATGAACACTGCAAAATGAAGCTAAAAAAATCCACTCACTCCTCAAATAATCCCTTATCTTTATTTTTCTCTGGACAGAAACTGCTGGAAGTATCTGTTTTGGAAGAGGACCAGATGGTTCCCATGTACAAAGCAAGTCAGCTTCTTCCATTGTGGTGGTGTCATCGGGACACCCAGGAAACAAGACACAATTTACAACTCCATAGTCTAATCCCATTTTACACACACACAACTAGATCTGGGGTAAGCTACACTACAGATATTTCTGTAAAGCAATGTCCTAGGCAATCAATTGGGCTGCTTAGGAGAGGAAGCTAGCATAACCCTACATTCTGTTCTCTTAGGTCTAGAGATAGGAGGCCTTTATACCGGTTAGGAGCAAAATTAGGGGAAATTAGGGTAGAATAGAACAAGGAACCAGAAAAGTACTCTTTAGGTTTCTCCTTGTGTCCTCCCCAACAAGAATAACATTTCGTTTCAAAAGACTTTCAGAATCTTTTAAAGGCCATAAGGTTAATAAAAGTTTCTGTAAATGCTACAAAAAGGAAATAATATAAAAGTCATTTTTCTAATCCATGGGTGACAATAACAAAGAAAATATTTTTATTGTGTTATAGAATATTTATACCTTTTGCTAATTATTTTTACTGCATACTCTTGGCCAGTTTTCTTGTGTAAGCACTTTCGACAAATGGAAAAACTTCCTTCTCCCAATGGTTTTTCTTTCAGATCCAGTTCATAATGATGATAAAATGGAGAGTCCTGTTAGAAAACTGTCTGTATTTAGTTCTGCAGAATACTTTTAGTATACACAGTCAAAAACAAAGAGTAAAGTTTTGTGAGAATTTTTAATCTACGTTTAAAATTGTAAAAAAAGCTCTCTTTTTGATAAAATATAATCTTAACTTCTATTTCATAAAATGCATAAAATTTATTCTAACAGAGTAAATCTTATGTTACATTAAACATAATCACTAAATAAATCATTACTACTACAATAGCTAGAAAATATTCAGACAAACAGGCTCAAAGATGGCTATACATACATTTATCCACAAAACTATGTGATGTCTTCAAAGAAGCACAATAGCATGTGCTCTTAAAACACTTCGCACATCTATCCATGCTTATGGGTAAATACAGCATAGAAGGAATTCTGATATAATTAAAGTAGATTCAAAGATATCTAAAATGTTCGTCTGAGTAAGAACTATCAGAATTCAAATTACTATTACTACTATGCTTCAGTCTTCTGGAAAGCTAGATAATCATATCATTTTTCAGATTAAACTTAAACTACATCTTAATAGTACCACATGCAAATTACATGCTGCAATCATCTGAGGGGCCATTAGAGAGAACAGATAATTTAATAATGACTATTTTGTAATCTGTAGTCTAGCTTGTGATTGCTGCTTGGAAATTTATATGTAGTTCCAAGATAATCAAATCAACTTAGCTCTTGATATTATTATTACCTTCATCATAGCACTTCTGGCAATAGTTGTAGTTCCAGGCCGCTCATCCCCAACATAAAACTGAAGAGGATCTACTGTAGCTGCATTGCGTTTAAACAAAATAGATGGTGCAACAAAAGAATACCCCTATGAAATTAAAACATCAGAAAAGGACATGGCTTGAAATTGTTGCACACAAACTATGACACTGCATATGAAGCATTAGAAGTTTCAGAAGATTTTTTTTTAAATAAATTGGAATTTTCATAATGATACAGAAACTGTAATTATGTCTTTGACGGGTGGAAGGCATCACTCTGTTCAATGTGAACAAGTATCTTCCTGAGATTAGTTATATGATCCTCCACAGTAATAGATAAAACAATGATAATACAAAAATTCTGGTAAATTATGCTAAAAAATCTGGCTCAGCTTCAATTGTTTTCTTATATGATAAAGAGCCATACTGCAAAGTAGCTAGCTTCCTAGAACACCTTTAGTTTAAAGCACAAAATAGTTACGTTGTGATGTAAGCATTAAACCATTTTAAATGGCAAAACAAAATAAGCTTCATATTAATGGATGTGCTCAGTTTGGGTATTCTAACAAGAATAGCTATGACTACCACTACAGGATGAATCAGAACATATTATGACATGCATACATTGCACGGTACAGTCAAAATCAGTACAAATCTAGCAAATTCCAAAATACGATGTTATATTCTTGTACACTAAGCAGCATTAAGCAGCTCAAACCCAGACAATAAAACCAAGAAAGTACAAGGTCATGGAGGAGAAAAAGCAATCCAGACTTCTGTTCACCTCTGCAGCTTTGGTACTGAGCTGGCTGCACATAAGCTGTTTCTGCCTATTTGACATCCAGACTATGCAGTCTGTAGTTTAGTAACTGAAGCACTTCTACAGCACCCAGAAAACCATCTTTCAGCTCTGCAGTTAGCTCCTACTTCCCAAAGGAGTACCCCAACTAGAGAAAAATGCGGACACGGGCAAACTACATTGCTGCTGTTGAAGCTGGTATGCCAGACTGATGGGAGTCAAGCTGACAAGATTCTTAAGGTATGAATACTCAATAAGGGACAGCCTGACTTTATAGTCCAACAGCTAAGACACTCAGCTGGGAACAAAGGACATGCAATTTCATGTTTGCAGTAGGACTGCTTCCACCCTTCTCATTTTGCAACTGCTGAATGAAGCCAAGAACTAGCATTGTAAATTACATAGTTACTGGGAAATAACTTAGAAGGCAGGAAAAAGAAACAAAACAAAATAGTTATACACATGCAATTGTTCAATAAATTATTGGGTTTATTGTTGTGTTTTTTTTTTTTTAATTAATGTGAGTTCTTAAAATACCTGAAATATTCTTTCTGAAGTCTGAGGGGTTGCTGCAGGAGAATATGTTGGATCCATTTCTGTAAACTCTTCTGCAAAATTACTGACATCCAATTCGTCTCTGATTACTGGTTTAAATGGAGCTGGTACTTTTTTGGCAGCTAAATCATCCCAATTCATATTCTAAATCAAACACAGGAAAATAAGTTTGAATCAAATGAAAATTTAAAAGAAACAAATATTGGAAAGACGGACTTGTCCAGAAACAGTCCTAAATACATTCACTATCTTCCACAGGCAGATGAAAAGCATTCAAATTCTGCCCTACTAATTTGCTTAGATAAAGGCAAGAAACATCAAAATTATTTGCAAGTAGACAGAATCCCAAAAAAACAACCAACCAAACAAAAAGAAAAAAATCAAGACAAATTTAAACAGTGGAGACAAACAAAAGCAGCCCTTATATTTCTTGGGAAACAACATATTTTTGGAAGCCATGGTGCATGCACACAGTATCTTCAGTTTTTCATTGCTGATTTCTATACCTAATTACTAATCTTAGCTTCCAGAGCCCAGAGAACAAAATGCCTTCAGATTCTTACTTAAAGGCATGGTTGGAAGTAGAACATAAGCATAGATATAGCAGTTATGAGAAAGTGGCCCTATTATCATAAAGGAGTGGAATTGAAATGAAGTCAGGATTAAAAATTTTTGTATAAGGAAAAGATGTATCTTCCAAAACAATCAGTGAATAAAGAAAGTTTAACTCTACTTTGTCAAACTCTCTTTTAAGAGGAAGGAAAATGAGAAGGAATGAGAAGAAATTCGGAAGTTAAAACTCCAAGATATTGCCCATGCTGAATGTTATGATAATTACATTGAAAAGATTGATTTGAAAGGTTTAATTTATCAAATTTTATCAAATATTAGCACACTGAAATCTGAAGAGAATTAAAATTTACTAAACAAGACTAAAGAATTAATTAGGAAAAGAAAAATACATAAAAGGTGTTTAACCCCAATAGTGAACTTTATCAGTATGCAAATTTTGCTAACAACATTAGTGGCACACTTTCCTTTAAGAAAACCAACACAAAATAGAAGAGTTTTCCATTAGACCTTCTGGTTTAAGTAACATGTCTTTTGGCTGCTTCAAGTAACTGTTACAAACAGACAGAATACATTAAAAAATTCTACCAAGCCTTCTTGTAGTACACATAAAATCCATATACATAAGAACATGGATACCCTTCCTAATTTCAGGCCAAGATTTTTCATGCAATTAACACACCCCTAAACTATTATTATTATTAAAACCAACAGAATTTCTTTAGACTTGGGTTTTAAAGGCGCTAACACAGACTAAGTGGTATCTGGGGAGCTTTGTTTGTTTTACCTGGAAAAAGGGATGTTGTTTGATCTCATCAGCATCAGTGGGACCACAACCTAGCCTCTTCTTGGGGTCTTTCATCAAAAGACGCTGAATTATATCCTTTGACAGTGCACTCATTTCTTGTGGATAAGGTGGCTCACTTTTTAATATTCTCCTGTAAAACAAATATTTGCTAATTACTTAAAAATCTTCATCAAAGCGCGCATTTAACTTTAAGCTTCAATTAAAAAAAAAAATTAAAAAAAAAAGATTTGAGGAGATAAATTATATAATTTAATTCACAAAAGAAAAACAAACCTCATTTCATACACACTGAGGTTACTGTTACTATTTAAATGAAATCTCATAGCTGCAACAGGTAGCTCCACTAAGAGATCAACTTGATTCCTAAGAGCAGTCAAAAAAACCCAAAACCATTTCTAATGTTATAAACTGTTAGAATTCAAAGAGAAAAAACACACTTAGGCCATTTGAAGTTTACTTGCACCTTACATATTGTGTACAATGCTCATACAGAATTGTGCTTCATATGAAGAACTACAAAAAAGGCTAGGACTATCTAGCTTAGAGAAATGGGGAGTTTAGGGACCTGGACATAATGCTCCCTTCAAAATGATGAACAGTGAAGAAAACATGGATAGAGACCTCAATGTCTATTTCAACACAAGAACTAGAAGCCACCAAAGCTAGTAGAAGTTCAAAATTTGGAAGCCTAGAAAGGAATGTAATTTCAATGCCTATCTCTTATATGAGTAGCCACTGCAGTCTTATATAAAGAGGAAGGGTTTGGCTCTGGGCGTTGAAATTTTGGGGGGAGAGAGGGAGAAAGGAAGTGCATACTTGATTTGTGGGTAAAATGAGTGGTGAAATACAACTTACAGCAACTTTTTGTCATACAGTCACAATATGGATGAGGTGGGAAGGGACCTCTGGGGGCCATCCAGTCCAACCCCGCTGCTGAAGCATAGTCACCTACAGCCAGCTGCCCATGACCATGTCTCTCCCAGTGAGAGACACTCCACCACCTCCCCAGGCAGCCTGTGTCAGTGTTCAGGCACCCTCACAATAACAAAAGTGTTTCCTGATCTTCAGAGCAAGCCTTTTGCATTTCAGTTTGTGCCCATTACCTCTGGTCCTGTCACTGGGCACCGCTGGAAAGAGGCTGGCACCTTCTTGTTTTGCACCCTCCCTTCAGGCACTTATATACATTGATGAAACCCCCCCGAGCCTTCTCTTCTCTAGGTGCAACAGTCCCACTCTCACTCTCTCAGCCTTTCCTCATATGCTTCAGCACCTTCATCTTCCTAGTGACCCTTTCCTGGATTCTTTCCAGTAATGTCCCTGCCTCTCTTGTACCAGAGCTCCGAACAGGATCCAGTCTCTCAACTGCTGGTACTTTGTCTAATGCAGCCCAGGATACCACTACCATGTCTTTGCCACAACAGCACATTGTTTTACTAGGTGTCTATATATGCATACTCTCAATGTGGTTTCTTCAGGAAGCACGACACATAGGAGGAGGCCTTAAGAGTGTCACCAGTGAACACAGACCAAAAAATTTTTAAGCTAAGAGAGGCTGCAAGGCTGAAATTATATAAGGCTGTGGCAGCACTAAAATCTTTATTGTTATAGGTCTCTGATAGGTTGATCACTGCACGACATTCCTAAACTTCGTTTAAAGTTACTGCATGACATCCTTAGATTCAGCTACCTCATGGGAAAATTTTTTATCTTGAAATACACATCTTCTTGGATAATTCTTAAAATAGATGCAGACTGCTTCCTAAATAATCCTGTCCTGCCAGTGTGGGAGGATAAAAACAAGTTCAATAGGCACATATCCCAGGGTTTGTTTCTACTGACACTGTATCAAATTTCAAGCAAACAAAATGACAAAGCAAGCTAACCTCCTGGTTTAAGTAACACTAAAATGACTTAGGAAAATACAGCTTTAAAAAAAAAAAAAGAAATAAAACAAAACTGAGTTTTAAGATGGATTGTATTTTTAAATGATGTAAGGATCGTCTGCAGTAAGGGTCTAAATTACAGCCACTCTGCTAGCAGAAGTAACAGCAACCATAAAGCCTTGTCTTCAACTTCTGGACACAATTCACTTTATAGAGAAGGAGAAGAACGCACAGCGCTGCCAAATGATTTCTTAATTAGGGATGTCAATACCAAATTTAAACATCACCGAAGAACAGGATTCTTACACTGTAGGACTGGTGAAGAAGTAAAGATTCAGCCTCTTCAGAAATCATCCAGTTTCAGAAAGGGGAAGCAGGTAAGGAAGTAAGAAAGCCTTCCTGTTGTAAGACAGAAGACAGGACATCTTGATAGCAAAATTACTTGATTTACAGGAGGGCCAACAAAATCTACAACATCTTCTTAGCCTGGAAATCAGTTCAGTTAGAGGAGTCAGAGAAAATTTATTTATTAACCTTTCTGATGTGAGAATCAGAAGGGTATGTAACAAAGACCTTGGAAAGAGACAAGTTCCCTTTGGGCTCTCAGAAAGGAGAAAAAAAAACCCAAAAAACCCTGAAACTAAGTATTTTTTAAAATGGATTTATAAAGCAATGGGATTAAAACTGGGATATCCTTAGAATACAAAAGATAAATTCTTAAGCATTTTCCTATCTGAAGAATATCAGAGATTTCAGATTATCAAATAAGATGAAATTTTGAAAATGTCTCTGAGGAAAGATGCTGAATTGGGATGATTAGTAACATGGGTAACAGAATAAATGAGTACAATTTCTCCATACAGCCTCAGAAGATCAGTCTCTGTAGTAGTGATGCTGGGAAGTGCTAGCAGTAAGATTTTTGCTCATGTGTCAGGCTTCTGATGCAAGTACAAATACAAGAGAGTGAAACAAACATAAGCAGTGGAGAGTCTTTTACAGAACTCTGCACTGCAAGTTACCAGAAAATTCTTACCTAAAAGAAGTACTTCTGTAAGTAACACTAGTAAGTCTGTGTTGGCCAGGACTGCTGATAAATGATGGAAAGTGGCTTGGTAAGCATTTCTGCCAGCTCCCTCAGACCCTTGTGGGGATCCCATCCATCCCCATAGACTTGTGTGTGTCTCAGTGGTGTATCAGGTGGCTGACCATTTCCCCTTGGACTATGGGGGCTTCATTCTACTCCTCATCCCTGTTTTTCAGCTCAGGGGGCTGGGTACTGCAAGAACAACTTGTCTAACTATTAAAGACTGAGGCAAAAAAGGCATTAAGTACCATGGTCTTTTCCTCATCCTTTGTCACTGTTTCCTCCCATACAATAAGAGATGGAGATTGTCCTTTGCCTTCTTTTGTTGTTAATATAGTTATGGAAACATTGCTATTGTCTTTTATGGCAGTAGCCAGATTAAGCTCTAGTGGGGTTTTGGCTCTTCTTATTTTCTCCTTGCAAAACTTGACAACATCCTGTCCTCCTGAACTTCTTTCAAAGGCAATAAACTCTTTTTTTTTTTTCCCCAAGTTCCAGCCAAAGCTCTCTGTTCAGCCAGGTTGGTGACCTTCCCTGATTGCTTACCTTTTGACACATGGGGACTGCCTACTCCTGCACCTTGGTCTTCCTTAAAGAATGTCCATCCCTCCTGGACTCCTTTGCCCTTCAGGACTGCCTCCCAGGGGACTCTGTCAACCAGTCTTCTAAAGAGGCCAAAGTCTGCCCTCTGGAAGTCTAAAGTAGTAGTTCTGCTGATCCCAAACCTTGCATCTCTGAGAATTGAAAACTATCGTTTCAATACCTCTATGGCCAAGTCGGCCTCCAACCATCACATCACTCCCAAGTCCTTCTTTGCTCACAAACAACAGGTCCAGCAGGGCATCTTCCCTAGTTGGCGCCCTCATCAGCTGTATCAGGAAGTTACCTTCTACACCCTCCAAGAACCTCCCAGACTGTTTTCTCTCTGCTGTACTGTATTTCCAGCAGACATCCAGCAAGCATTATACTGAGGGATATCTCCCATTTGTTGACCTTCTTAGAGCTCACTGCAGAGAAGGCAGCATTCTGCCATGCTGTACAAGCAGACTCCACATAAGCTGCATTTATACATGTCAGTGGCATTAGTTCAGAAATACTTTTGAGGTTCACAGATACTATAAAATATTCATGATGCTCTGGACTGCTTCACAGAACCACACTATAAAAGCAGTGAAGCATGAAGCCAATTTCTTTAGAAATTCCAGGCACTACTTACAATTATAATGGAATTGAAGTATGTGAAGCTGTATACACATTAATTAGGATGAAAAGAAAGCTGCCAGAAAAGACAGAACACATGGGATCAACAGTGGAAAAGCAGAAACTGGTGAAAACTAATCATGCAGCTTGATCAAGTAAAGAGAGTCTGGCTTCAGTATTACACCACTACTGTAACAGTAACCCACAAAGCGTTCAGAGGAAATAAACTGCATGTGTCAAAATCCTTCCTGGTACGGCTGTGCTTCTCAAAAGAAGCTACAGCCTTTAGCATCAACCTTCCTTTCCTTTTCTGAATCACCTCCATCCCCTGGTACATTTCATGCTTACACGGATCAATAATATGCAGAGAATAAAGAAAGGAATCTCAGTATACACCTACTATGCATCTTCCCAACAGTTTTGTCAATAAAAGGATTCTTGCAGATTCATGGGCAAAATACCTTCATAGCATCTAATGGATGGTCACATTTCAGCCATCCTCCATGAAGTTTAAGTGAAGTCTAAGCAATTATGTCAAATAAAGAGCATAGACTATTAGCATGTGTGTTCTACAGATTATTTTACAGATGCATGTATGTACAAAAATGGAGAAACGTAGATCTACTCATAACCCTAAAGGTAGAAATATTTTTTAAGCTGCTGCACAGCAGCAATATAATACCCCCAGAACTTCACACTTATTTTAAATCCCTGTAGATATGTCAAGTTTCTAAAAAGTCAATCCCCTAAAATGGACTTGTCTTTCAAGTCAGCACTACAAATCACCCACGATCAAACTGAAAATACTGAGTTCATAATCAAACCCAGCCCTTGGCTATGCTTTTCCAGGATGGGGTCCATCCACAGCTCTGCAGCAACAGAAGTCCAGAATTCTCAAAATGAAAGGAAGATTTGGAAAGAAGGGAGAACAAAGCAGAGGGGGCATACTAGAAAAGGAGTTACTTGAATAGTTCTGTGATTTTTTTTCTAAATGAAGTTTAATACCCTATAACACCAAAAAGGTGAACAAAAAGTCTTCAGAGACAGACACAGAGACATAAGCAAGTGCAAACCTTAATTTCCCTTAAGTTTCACTTGCATGAAAGAGAAGTCTGACAGTTGTCAAAAAGGTTACGATAAAAGAACTGAATACAATCCCTTATCAGAAAGAGTGAAAAAGATACAAACCACAAAGTAACTGTTTCTGACAGAAGAACTGAACTGTTAGAGAGATACTTCATAATAAAACTCTGTGGTCACAGTTAACGGTAGATAGCCATTGTGCTATGCAAAGGAATACAGTTATATAAAAATATCTAAAGATTACTTCCCACCAAGGTAAAATAGAAGAAGGGCCTGGATTCGCTTAGAGGATGACATTTCTCTTTAATCTCAGAAAAATCAAAGGCCATGGAAACTATGCTTTCAGGACTTGTGACTGGGTAAGAGAAAATTTAATTCTTAAAGTCTGCTGCAATCAGTCAGCAAGTTAAAGTATATTTAAGTTAGGGAACATAATTTGCTTAGAATAATTTTGCCATCAAGAAAGAAATTTATACCAACTCATATCCCTCTACCAGTTACAGCGATTTCATTACCACTGTCAACTGTAAATATCTGATGAAGTTATCTGCAACTCGGTTTTTCATCAGTTTAGAGAGGAAATAAAACTAGAAAGATCAAAGATAGTCACAGAGAGAATCTGGAATCCATTTAATTATAGGTGTAAAATTACCTAGCATTTGCATCCCCATTCAACAGAAAAGGTTGTAAATGACATTGAAAGAATTAATAATTTTTAAAAAAGGACATAAAGTGTAAATTGCAAATGTATCTTCAATGACAAAATTATCAAAGAAAAGAAAGGAAATAAAGATCACAGTTTCTAGGCCAGACACGCATAGATTAAAGATAGGTACTGAAAATTCAGTTGTTACTTCTTGAAAAAGCTCAGTGTACTCACGCTAGCAACAACTAAAAGGGGGGGCATTTCTGAAAAGCCACGAATCTGGTAATTTCTAAATTTAACAAGGTAGCATGTCAGGAAGGGCGGGTCATTTCTTTCAAGCATGCTCTCAAGCAAGTAGCTCAACAGCTTCACAATTTGCAGCAAACTCTACATAGCCCTTTTCAATCCTTAGAAAAGGGGTTTCTTTCCATCTTCTCTGAGATGTACTTCTGCTCCCTTCTCACCCTCTGCCTTTGCTGCAGGAGCACCACAGCCTCCTGATATCTCACACATATGCCTGCTCTACTCTACCTCAGGGAAAGCCCCAACACGCTCCCATTGTTCCCCAAGGCAAGCACCATTCCCCAGAAGGTTCCACATGACGCAGTGCAGCAGCCAGGACACAGAAAAAAGCAATATTCTCATATGCTAAGCCACTCTCTTAAAAGGAACATAACATTCATTGCATAATAAACTGCAAACACACAAAATGGATGTCATCCAGGACAGAAACTGCTATCAATGGAAAGGATTTGGAAACCATGGGTCTTACAAGTACTGAAGTAACAGAAGACAGATGAAATAATGTCTGAATAGAATCATAAAATGGTTAGGATTGTAAGGGACTTCAAAGATCATCTAGTTCCAACCCCCCTGACACGGACAGGGGCACCTTCCAATGCAGTCATAGCTGGGACTATTGAGATTTCAGCTATACAGTAGGGGCTTGTCAGTTAGAAATGACAGAAAAGAAGGAATTAGATCTATCAGCGCAACACTGGCATGAACAAGACACCACCACCACCCCCCACCACCCCAAAAAAGAATATCTTTTTGTTCAGATGGTGAACTATTACTTCCCTTAAACAAGATCCTCTTGAAACATCAACAGGAATAAACCTTCTATATGTAAGAAAGAACACCACAAGCTGAGTTAAGAAAAGGCTTTTTCAGAAACAAGAAGACTGCGGAACATATTTAAATAAAGGAAACTGTAAGAATTTGCCTTCTGAATTTATCAAAATAAAAGCTGAAAGACTATAAGATTGCTGTCTAGAAATGTGTAGCATAAACAATGACCAGAACAAAAGCATACTCATCAGCAACAGAGTAAATCTGCCACAACTATATTTAGATTAGAAATTAGATTATTAACCATCAGAGGACTGGTGCTGACAACCTTGCAGCTTCTCAGCTTTGAATTTAATCTTAGATTACCAGAAGGATTAAGATACTAAAAAGCACATAAGGACCTACCAAAAGACAGTCAAATCCTGTGGAATACATCTCTGAAGAGTTACCCAGTTTTGGGGAAGAGTAAGATCTGCAAAACTAAGGTCAAGATTCTCTCTAGAAAATTTGGAACCCCTTCACAGTTCCATTTAGTAAATCTCAGGAGTCAAGTAATCAATCAGTAACATTTATAATCCTAAATATGTCAGAAAGAGTTAATTAAAGTTACAACTCTGTCGTGGTTTAAGCCTAGTCAGCCACGCAGTCTCTCTCCCGCTCCCTCCCCCCTCCTCCCCCCACCCCCACTCCTGGAGGGATGGGGAGGAGAATTAAAAGAATGTAACTCCCATGGGTTGGGATAAGAACAGTCCAGTAACTAAGGTGTAACACAAACCACTGCTGCTACCACCAATAATAATGATGATAAGGGAAATAACAAGGGAAGAGAATACAACCACTCACCACCTGCCGACAGTACCCAGCCCGACCGAGCAGTGATCTAGCCCTTCCAGGTAACTGCCTCCAGTTTATATAGTGGGCATGACATGCTGTGGTATGGAATACCTCTTTGGTTAGTTTGGGTCAGGTGCCCTGTCTTTGCTTTCTCCTGGCTTCCCCTTCTCCCTGGCAGAGCATGAGGCTCAGAAAGTCCTTTGTCAGACTAAACATTACTGAGCAGCAACTAAAAACATCTGTGTTATCAGCGCTGTTCCCAGGCCGAAAGTCAAAACCACAGCACTGCACCAGCTACTAAGAAGGGGAAAAATGACTGCTACTGCTGAATCCAGGACAAACTCCATCACAGTAACCAACAAGGTGAAGCCCTGAATTTCGTTTCATTAACTGAGTCCACTTCCCCTGCCTCCCCATGTTTTCCAGTGGCCCTCTTAAGTTTCCTGTTCTCATAGAGACCTAGAAACCAATAAACAGATCTCAACCTTCCAAGAAGTTGCAAAATTCGTAACAGAATTAAAATATATTACCTAAATAATTGATATATGTTTTGTTGCCCATTATAACCTTAAGAATCAAGTGAATTCAGGTGAGGGTCATAACCATAGTACCATATTCCAGTAGAAGCATGACTATTCTTATTTTGGGGACTGGACTTAAAAGCTGATCTTGACAGCAGTAACTTCTTTGCGCAATTTAAGCCCTCAACTCTCCACTCCAAGAGAAATCCAGTAATAGGAAATGCTAATTTTTGGGGGAGATTACAGTAACATGTTTTGGGCAAACTTATTGCTTTGTCTTTTTAAAATGCTCCAGTGTTTTCCCATGGGCACTGAAAACAAACCTTTAATGTGTAAGGATTACTGAACATACCAAAGCTGATAATCAGGAAAAGTTTACATGTAAGAATGGTATAGGATACCGCATTTCCATATGTAACATATTCATTTATTCTCAGATAGGTGAGTATGGCTAGAAAAGATCACGTTGCTTCACATTATACACTAATAAAATAAATAGTAAATGTGACAAAAAGGTGGTAGTAGAATACATCCTGACAGTTTTAATCTGTAGCCTGATGGAGAGATCTAGCAAGAGCTGACAAAAATCTCACTAGCTAAATACACATTTCATTACATATCAAGATCTTGAATGTGATAGTTCTATTTAGATATATTTCATTTGACTTCCTTTTCAACAGTAAACATGCAGCAGTGATGAATATCTACACAGCTGTCATTTCACTCCAGTTTAAACAAAACAGTCCTATGTAAAGGTCAGTTGTAATATTTCAAAAACCTACTGAGGTTAATAAAACCTATATGCTTCTAGATGTCATTCTGTTAAACAAAACAGAAGCACCTAAAATGTTAGGCTGGCAAAACTTTCTTCCTAAATTTTAGATTAAAACTCCCACAACACATATATTCTGGCATAAGCATCACTGTGAGCAAGCGTGTACATTTTACTGTTTTGAATCTTACCTAGAAATCTCTGCTTGAGAATTCTTCTCTCCATCAACTGTAAATGGTGATGCTCCAGTTAATAATTCATACATAAGAACACCAACACTCCACCAATCAACAGCCTATAGAACAACAATAATTGTATATATTATGATACATTGAAGTAAAGTTGTTAACAAAAGAAGGAACAAGACAGTGCACCTCGAAAGCAACTAGCAATGGAAGAGCCCACCTATCAATACAAAGGCAATCCTGGATACAATAAAGCATAAACAACTACAGTCCTGATTGGAGGTATTTTCTAAATTAATTTTGTTTTGCAATCTCTCCACTTAGCTTCTTCAACTAGTTTCTCAAGCTGAACTCTTATCACTCACTACTAAAGTTATCCACACACACACCTCTGCCACCAGAATTCATTTTTATTTGTGAAGTGATAAGAACTCTAAAGAGTACACAAATTAATACAACAACCTAAGCCTTGCTAAGAAGTAGTGGAACCTGAGCCTTTAGGAGCTTGAGAATAAAACTAAGGAACTTTCAAAACACACAGTTTAAGAGCACAGATCACGGTTAATCAGGGCACCCAAAAATGCGATGGAATTATATCTTATGTTCTCTGGTAACAGATGTTATCTTTGGCTTCCCATGTGTTAGTAATATTATTTGTGTCTCTGATACGTCATAACTTACAAAATATTTCTCTCCGAAAATATATTGCTATGAATAATAAAGGAAGCAGTTTAGTCATTTCAATAAAATTAATTTAACTACAGGTGTTTCAACTTCTCCATTTTACTTACAAGAAATTTGCAAATCAATGAAACTGAAGTTTTGTTTTACTCATGTTGACAACATTAACTCATACTGGAAGACATTACTGAAATTATGACATTTCAGTTTTTTTGCTTCACACAAAAGATACACAAAATCGGACGCTTCATATATATTCAGCCAAGAGCGTCCAGAAGAACTAACTAAAGAATTTTCTGTACTGTCAGTAATTATTTTTGAAAAAACACAACAATCAGAGAAAAGAAAGAAAAAAAATTTCTTGGCATGTGTTTTTCAAATAGAAAAGGAGTATCTGCAGATTCAGAAATGAAACTTCAAAAATATAAAGCCTAAATAATAGTCATTTTTTAGACAAACAATAAAGCTATCTAGAAGAGATCAAAATCAAAAACATTGATAAGAGCACAGCATACTAAAGCAACCTCATTTTACCTTTTTTTTTTTTTAAAGATAAGGTCTTTGAGTTGCTAGGTACGCAGTACGTACATAATCCACTACAAACCTTCTAACACTGCATCACATCACATTGCTAATGATGAGGCAAAGAGTGTGTCGAGTAAAGAGTTACCATTACATACTTAACTACAAAATCACCCTTGCTTATCAGCTAACATTTGGTATCAAACTGCGAAGCTATTTCGTATAGAATACTGTATGGCTGTGCACTGCACCTAATGGAAGATACAACCAGTTAAAATAACAGAACAGAGGTTCCTTTTAAATCAGCCACAGTACTGAACTGCTAAGCACTTCAGAAGACAGAATCAGAATTCAAAGTGATGCATTGGAGAGATGCTCTGATACTTGCAAGACTAATGTAAAAAATAGAAGGTAGGAAAGCTTCAATTCATAAGTTTGTAAAACTCTATTTTTAATAATGACTAGGCAAGCAGCAAAGTGGAAAAAGATGCAGCTGTTGTAGTGGAATACAAAGTAGGTGTGAGACAATGACAAAGTGAAAAGGCAAAGCACATTCTATTTTATGCTTAAAAGAATAATCAGGAAAGTGATCATTCTGCTGTACTTCAGACTGACAACTCATAGTTGAAACACTGTGCCTACTACAGTGCTCCCTACCTGAAGAAATATACAGGCAAACTCAGACCAAAAGGGAAGCAGAATGCATAAAGGAAAAGAAAGAACCTTCTCATACAAAAGTCTGACTGAGTCCAGTTAGTCTAGAGGAAGGAGATGGATGGTGCCATAACACTTTCCAGTGCTTAAAAAAGCTGTTATAAGAGGAACTGTGATCAACTATATTCCATGACCCCCACAGAAATACAAGAAAAAGATACTAAATATTCCCTAAAACTTCTCAGTATAGTGAGCAATCAAACAACTTACTTAGGAATATTGTAGAATTGGAGAATGGGTTTTTTTTTGTTTCAAATATCACCTGTGAATAAGGGTTCCCTGATTTTTCCCATCAATTACTGACACTTCAATTCATAATAAAACTTGAGCCTCAAGCTAAACAGAACTATTTTTTTACATTTTGAGAACACTTATAACATTTATAACCCAGTCCATGCTTCAAAAAACATAAGATATCCCTAATATAGAGGGATTTTTAAAATTTTTTTAAAATATATCTGAATTAGCCACAAACCAGCAATTTTTCCACTCTGAACTTAAACAGTTTTATAATTAGAAAGAAGTGCCAGCTAAGTATTTGTGTCCCATCGCACATTCGGAACAATTTTGAATAGAACACAAATAAGGCTTGATACGCTCATAAATATGCCTTTTACTTAAGATCAAAAACTGAAAACGTACTGATGTTTTTAAATATAGGTAATAATCTACATTAGGACAAACTGAAACAAGACACAGTTAAATAAGACACTATCACATTTTACAAAAACCCCCCAAGCTGAACAACAGTGTTGCTTAAAGAGTTAATTTAGATAGAACTATTGACTTGTTGCTGTTGGTTGACAAAAAGGTAAACATGGGCCAGCAGCATGCACTTGCAGCCCAGAAAGCCAACTGTATACTGGACTGCATCAAAAGAACCACGACCAAGCAGGTCAAGAGTGGTAATTCACCCTCTCTACTCCGTTTCATGAGACTCCACGTGCAGTACTGCAATCAGCCCTGGGGCCCCCAACAGAGGGCAGCCACAAAGATGAGCAGAGGGCTGGAGCACCTCTCCTAAGACAGTCTGAGAGGGTTGGGCTTGTTCAGCCTGGAGAAGAGAAGGTTCTGGGGAGACCTTAGAGCAGCTTCCCGTGCCTAAAGGGAGCCTACAAGAAATCTGGAGAGGGACTTCTGACAAGCGCATGTAATGACAGGACAAAGGGGAATATTTTTAAACTAACAGAAGGCAGATTTAGATTAGACATTAGAAAGATATTTTGTACTGTGAGGGTGGTGAGGTGCTGGCACAGGCTGCCCAAAAAAGCTGTGGCTGCCTCATCCCTGGCAGTGTTTAAGGCGAGGTTTGACAGGGCTTTGAGCAACCTGGTCTAGTAGGAGGTGTCCCTGCCCATAGCAGAGAGGTTGGAACTACTCAATCTTTAAGGTCTCTTCCAACCCAAATCATTCTATGATTCCATGAACTCAGAGAGAACATACCTTGTCATGTCCTGTATCTCCTCCTCTTACAATATCTGGAGCCATGTATTCTATTGTTCCACAGAAGGAATATGCTCTCTCATTCTAGAGGGAAAAAAAAAAAAAAAAAAAAAAAAAAAGGAGGGAAAAAAAAAGAAAATTCACATAAAAAAATTGTATTACACAAATCATATGGGACAGATATGGCTAACAGTTCCAAGATGCTGGTAGCAATTCTTCTCCAAATAGCTCAGAACTGCTAGCTAAATCATATTCCATCATATGTAGAGATGTATCACATAATGCTACAGAGTATACACAGTCTTCTATGAAAAAATAAAATGTCATAGGTTTGTGTGGCAGTCTAAGGTAAGCACACAAAAATTAATGTATTGGTATTTTACAAACTTCCCTGTAAGTCTTAATTAGCTATACATTTCAGAACTACACAAGATTCCCCAAGGTAATATAGACACACATTCTGAAGGGCAATATCAATACTCTTAGTCAACAAATGAAACCTTCCAATTAAAAAGAACATTTCATTGTTAAGATATGCAATTTGACTAAACTGCATACAAGATCCTTTGGGTTCACCATATTAAGGAATTTATTGTGACCTCCAGAAAAGTAATTTTCTTTTGCAACAGATATACATATAAAACCACGACATTCTCTCAAGAAGAGACTTGGAGAGAGGCAAGAGAAAGAAACAGAAAGACAGAGTTGTAGATTCCATTTTATTCTACACACTGAAGTTATTGCCTTGATTATGTTCAAAACGAAGCTGCTTTCACAGGCATGTAAAATTGTTCCCTGTTAGCGATTTACCTTTGAGGTCAACATGAGGTCATGCTGTACCTTGCTAATGACGAAAGCACATGTGTTTGGGCCATGCAACATTGTTCCTCCCTTATCCTTCAAGCTTCTAGCATTTTGGGGAGAGATCCTGATAGGTCCTTTAAAGAAGAGTGTTCAAAAAAGCAAATATTTCAAAAGTCAGGTTTTACATTTGTAGATTCAGATCTGGAGTTTAAAACAGGTGCTATATAAGAGAATGTACTATGCTAATGAGAAGAAGCTTCTATCACTAGAAATAGTGCTCAGTACTAGCCTGAGGCATAAAAATTAAACAGTCCAACAGCATTTTATTAAAATACATATACTGTGACTGGTTTGGGGGGACAAAATTCTGAGTTCAAAATAGTTATAGGCCTCATTTTGATCAAATATTATCTTGAAATATTTTCTGAGACAAAACCATAAAATAATAAACTTTTCATGATTTCAAAAGCTTTCTTTTGACACACCTATTATTTCTCTGATTATCTTTTCCTGTACCTGTTATCTAAAAGAAAAATAGTGTGATAAAAAGCAAAAACAAAAAAGAATTTCAAAATTCCTAGCCCTTGACCTTGGCATTAGCCAATCTAATATATCCCTTTGTTCATTTTTCCTTCAGCTGTGAGGAGGGAGTGGGAAGAAGTAAAAGAACGAAAAGAAAGGAGAGTGAAAAATATAAACCACTGTTCTTCACTTGCTGCCTCTCCAAAGAGTAAAGATTATGCAATCAAGCTGAAATTTATGAAAACAATTTATAATCATAATATATCAAAAGAAAGGGATGAAAAGTATTAGCAATTAGTTTGCTGCAAATTCAGCAAATCATCCACAAAATTATGTCTTTTTTTGTCTCCATGTTGTATAATAAAGCTAGGCCATAAGAACTACAGTGACAAGAAACAGACTGGGGAATCATCCACGAATATATACGGTACAGCAGAACTCTTATCATCTCAGGTATCTCCTGCTGGTGAAAAGGCCCACTAAAAACATTTCAAAACAAGCAGAATTATTAGTAGTAACTGTTTTGAGAAACTCTATGTAATTGGTGGTTCTGATTTTCAATTACATTTACTTTTAAACTTTTTTTACCTTTAACACTCATTATAGCTTTTGATATGAAAGATGGAATTTATGAAATAATATTTGCACATTCATTTTATTTCTTTCTTAAATTCATGTCTTAGGTATTTTCTGTCCTTTGTAAAATTCACTGTTTAAAAACCCCAAAAAAATTTTGGAGGTTTAAAAAATTTGGTGTACTATTAAAATAATTTGTTATAATTAGATTTCAACGAGAAAAACTCATACCTCAAGTCACAAACAGGCAGTTATATGTTTGCAATAAGGTTTATAAGAAGTCCAACTTCTAATGCACACAGGTAAGTACCTGTATCCTTTAGCTATTGCTTCATTTTGTAGAATGTAGAAGTGGCCTACTGCTAAAATTCAAGGCCGAACCAAGGGAAGAAGCAGCAGATGATTATCACAAATTTAGCAATTTCTTAGCAACAAATTAAGTGGTATACTGGAACTCAGCATTAGGTAGAAAAAAAAAAAAAGACCCTCTGAGCATTTTCATAATCAATACTGATTTCCCATTACACGTTCCAGCATCATATTCCAAAAGCCTTGTTAGAACCCTATTATGACTGTTACAGGGTGATCATTAAGAAAACACACTGATAACAACTATATATAGTTTCCTATTTAACCACACCAAAAGAGCTCAGAGGACTACAGCACTTCTCAGAACATCAATAAAACCAGTTGTCTGAAAGAAAAGCATTCCGACTCGAATAAAAATTGGTTCAAATTTACCATCATAAAATGCGGCACAAAGTCCTGACTTCGGGTAGTTGAAGTCACAAAATCTGGATATTTCCTTGTTACACACCTCTGTTTATGTCATGTTTTATTAAATTACAACCCACACCAACTATATCTGTTACTTACAGAACACCCTAACCCTAACCCTTATAGTATTTTCCCTAAGAGTATGTCATTGTTAAATATGAGTCTTAGAGGAAGTCACTAATAGACTTTACTATTATGCAAAACATTAGGATTTAAAACCATTTTCAAAGAATATTATCTCCAGTAACAGTTTCTTTTTTTGTCCTAAGGCGTGGACATAATGAAGAAAGTCCGGCAAAGGGTCACTAAGAAGATGAAGGTACTGAAGCATATGAGGAAAGGCTGAGAGAGCTGGGACTGTTGCACCTGGAGAAGAGAAGGCTCAGGGGGGTTTCATCAATGTATATAAATGCCTGAAGCGAGGGTGCAAAACAAGAAGGTGCCAGCCTCTTTTCAGCGGTGCCCAGTGACAGGACCAGAGGTAATGGGCACAAACTAAAATGCAAAAAGCTTGCTCTGAAGATCAGGAAAACTTTTTTTATTGTGAGGGTGCCTGAACACTGACACAGGCTGCCTGGGGAGGTGGTGGAGTGTCTCTCACTGGGAGAGACATGGTCATGGGCAGCTGGCTGTAGGTGACTATGCTTCAGCAGCGGGGTTGGACTGGATGACCCCCAGAGGTCCCTTCCTACTTCATCCATATTGTGACTGTATGACAAAAAGTTGCTGTAAGTTGTATTTCGCCACTCATTTCACCCACAAATTAAGTATGCAGACTCCCAACACCCTCAAAAAAAAAAAAAAAATTTGAAACCCACAACCAAACCCTATTCAGTATTTTGCCCCCCAATTTACATTTCATTCCACTGCAATGTACCCATGAGTACCAGAATCCACATTACTAATACTATCAAGATATGAGATGTAAGACAAGAAAGGAAGTTGATAAACAACTGAACTTGGATTACCTACAGGTAAATTCTCATTGAACACACACATCTTGCAAAATATTTGAGCTTAAGAATCCTTTGCATAACACAGAATGCTCGTTTTCTTCCCTTACTCCACATGCACTGTGGTTCCCTCTTCCAAGTTGCAGAAAAACAGCAATCAGACACTAATGTAAGAAAACAGAAGTGTGACTAAGCCATCTCTAATAACTAAATATGTCAATATTGACCTTGTCTTTGAAAGACTGTCATTATGTTTGCTTCCAGTCAGCAGTGCTTCCATGTTTACAGATAACCTAGAGATAGTCTTCAGTCTTCTAGCACACAACAGCTGGTTTTAATTATTTTTTTTTTCTTAGTTTACCCAGTTCAGCATCATTCCTGAATGTTCACGCAATAACATAGGTTTTAGTAAAGGCAAACAAACTGGCTACTTCAAACCACTTGGCTGCTGAGGAGTGTAACAACTTTTCAGGAAGCCGCTGATACAGAGAGAGTTTTGTTAAAGAAGTCTTGATCAGTGAACAGAGACAGCTTCAACTGGACAGCCAGGGAGTTGCCTTCGATAAACCATCCCTCTCTTAAATTGGAAAACCAAGTTATATTCCCTTAACACTTATTCTTTGAGATGAACAACACACTGACACTATGGATGTGCCTATATGTATTACCAGACTGTTTCTAACAAATACTCTAGTACTACATATGGGACAGACCTCTAAATTTTTCTGCTCCACTGATGGCAATATAAAAAAAGACAGTGTCCTGCCCTCTTTCCAAGTTTCTTGCAGTCATTCTGACTGATCTGAACATCCCAGTGAAATGTAACTGCTTCAACTTATTCAGGCACTTTCAATACTATGTCTGTATGATCCCTGAGGCCTTTACTTCAGATCATCTATTTCAGCATTCCACCTTCCTTTTTCTTCATCAAAAAAATAAAGGGCACTAAGCAGCTGTAGGACACAGAATTAGAATTCTGTAGCTGTCCAAGATGGAGAGGGGTAACATGGATTAACATATGCCCTGAAGACAGTCACTTCACCAAAGAAAAAAAACTTAGCAAAAATGACAGTGCTCTGTGGTCAACCTGCCAAGGTCATTGTACATGGTCTCAATTACACCATTTCCAAAGATCAAAAAACCCAGTTCCAGAATTCAATCAGAAGTGCTGACAGAAGGATGATGGTCTTGCACACTCGCGCTCTTGATTATCTTGCGGAATCGTCACTTGGCCCTGCTTTATAACCAGGGAATGCTAGGCAGGCATTTGAAACTACATGAAGCCATAGAAAGCACATGTGTAAACTTTTCTCGTCAAAGACATAGAGAACTTAAGCCTTCAGAGTTCTCTAATGAGGGTTCCTCATCAAGTACACAAAAGCATGTTACCACTGGCAGAAAAAGCAAGAGGATGAAACTCCACTTTTCTGCAGAGACTATTCAAACTCACCACATATACAGATAATGCCTGACTGACCGAAGAACAGTCAATGCTGTAATACAAGGATGAGACTATGAGAGTACATATCCTAGTATACAGCTATGTAAATTCAGTTTAGCAACATATGCAGTAGCAGCTCAGACAGCTATTAAGTCTCATAACTGTTCAACACTTTTCAACAGGTCATAACAGTGCATGTGGGACAAGAACTGTAATTCCAAAGTAAACCACAGAAATTAGATGAGACTGCAGGAGACCAAGGAATCACACATGCATAACATGCTCCTAAAAGGCTCATCTCTTCTGGGCCAGACTGCCTTTCAGCAGCCAGCTCTTCAGACAAAGGGCCACTCCATTATGTTTTATTTAAGAAGTTACTGCGCTGGAAGGATGGTGTTAGTTTCCAGTGACACACACACAAAAAAAAAATAGAAATCTCACATCCCAGATGCACTGAAAATGTCTGATTCAACATCCTAGCACATCCAAAAGGACATGGAAGTGGAAAAAGAAATAGAGACAACAGATTCAGGACAGATGTTTCCCAGCATCTAGAGGGTGAAGACCTGCAATATTTTATCCCATGTACCCAAAGGTCTGCATCTGATAAACTGTTTTTTAATACATGGCTGAAGATATCTTCAGCTAGGAGGACAGTCAACAACTGTATTATTCCTAAAGAAATGGCATCTTAGAGCAGTGGATAAGGGACTGTTACATGCTATTATAACTCCTTCAGTAAGCAGAGAACATCACTAGTTCAGGGCCTCAAAAGAGTCAAGTTAAGTATATCCTCTGAAATAAAGATCTGCCTAAATGGAAAGTGGATCTTGTGATTGCCATGCTTACTCATAGCATGGCAGATGAGGAATCCAAGTCAGCATGAAGGAAAGAAAGTTCACAGAACAGCTTTTGGAGCTCCCAAGCAGCCCCAAGTTAAAAAAACCCAAAACAACAACAAAATTCACATTATTCACATTGAAAGGTTCAAGACACAAGTAGACAAGGGCTGACGCATGGAGTACCTCCTGAGTCAATGGCGTCATCAGTACATTTCTGCTGAGTACTAAAGAAAATAAGATTTCTGTTAAAATTTCTGCTGGTAACTTCTAGTTACATGAAGAGAAACATATAATCTATACAAACATTAAGCACAAAATACACCCATTTGTTGCCAAATTGTACAAGAGACAGACTGAGCAAAGTGGAGCATGGCGTTTGACCAATAAAAACAAAAATAAAAAAAAAAAAAAAGTCACTAGGATTCATTTCAGAGGCCTTGGGAATAAAACAAACACATATCAAAGCAAAGCACCCAAACAAAAACATGAAAAAAGGACTACAGAATTGTGAATGTTGGAAAGGGTGAGTTAAGGCTAGCTAACAGAACACTAACACAGCTAAAACTATAAAAAAAAAAAAAAAACAACCCTGCAAAAAATAACCAGATGCTCTATCTAGAGTCTCTGGCTCAGAATACTGAGGCGTATTCCAAGTACGCTGCTTTGTAAGTGTGCACCAAACCTAAGGAGAGCATCTACTTGCTATACAAATACTGCTTTGGGAAAATGCTTCAGAGCTTACTATTTAATGTTTAAATATATGACCTTTGAAGAACTTCAACTTGACAAATATCATTTAAACAATACATGCTGCTGCTCCAACCTACACTTCGGTCTTACAATCCTACATCTTATTTTATTCACAACAGTCTTTGTGCCAGAAGATTAGCCATGTATTCACTGAAGCCATTCTTTTCAGCATTCACAATTAGGACCCACTTCTCCAGCTACATGAAAGGTCACCTTTGGAACAGAACAGACTGCTTCTGTTCTTCAACTACTTGATGCACAAATACTTTGTTCTTAACTGAGCTGGTCTAGTACCCTGAACATCAGATATGACACATTCTGAAACCATGCTACTACCATATTCCTTCGAACCATGAAGCTTAACTCCTTAAATTAATTTTGTGACTTGAAGCAAAAACAAAGTTATTCTTTCCTAAATGTTCTTTATTAGTGTTCTCTAATAGGAATTCCTGGCTAGTAGGACCAATGGTAGAATACGGTCTAAAGATTTGGATAACAACTAAGGTACATAATTTCTACTATAAGAACTTCAAGAAACTGAAATTACATAATATTAGGGATAGGACACTTCTCAGCTATTGGATTTCCTTACATTTTGTATTAACACAAAATATTCTGGGAACATAGTCAAATAGCTTAAGAATTACTTCTTTAGTGCATTTTATATGGAAAACAAAACAAAACAAAACAAAACAAAAACCAAACCCTAGGAACACTAAGTGCTGTAGAGCCAAAGAACACAAAGACAAGCTCTAGAGTCAGAGAATCAGAGTTGCAGTCTGTAATGGCATGTATTTAGTCTGTAACCAACAAATCTGTGCCTGAGTAACACCTTTTGACACAGAGCCAGAGGGAGCAATTGAACAGACAGTAACCAGGCAGCCAGACAAAACCTCACTGAAGGCATTCAGGGCTGCTCTCGGTACTGACTCTCCCAAAGTCCATTGAAAAATTCTCCAATCCAGACAAGAATTACTTACTGATTCTCGTCACATTCTTTTTACAGAGAAATAATAGAATTTTTATACATATTTCAGTGGGGTTATTAAACAGATTTCAGCAACATTCTTAGGAGATTCCTATTCTTGTCCATCCTTGCTAATTGGGAAATTAAATTGTTTCATCCATTTATTCTGACTTCACTATGAAGGTTTCAAAATATCATAGAATCATAGGATGGTTTGTGTTGGAAAGGACCTTAAGATCATCTAATTCCAATCCCCCTGTCTCCTCCTAGACCATGTCACCCAAGGCTCTCTCCAACCTGGCCTTGAACATCGCCAGAGATGAAGCATTTACCTCTACTTTGGGCAGCCTGTTCCAGTGCCTCACCACCGTCACAGTAGAGAACGTCTTCCCCATATCTAACCTGAACTTCCCCTGTTTAAGTTTTAACCCATTACCCCCTTGTTCTGTCACTACAGTCCCTGAGAGACCCTCCCCAGCATCCTTGTAGGCCCCCATCAGATACTGGAAGGATGCTATGAGGTCTCCACACAGCCTTCTCTTCTCCAGGCTCAACAGCCCCAACTCTCAGCCCATCTTCATATGAGAAGTGCTCCAGCCCCGTGATCATCCTCATGGCCCTCCTCACCTGGACTTGCTCCAACAGTTCCATGTCCTTCTTTTATGTTGAGGACACCAGAACTGCACACAGTACTCCAAGTAGGGTCTCACAAGAGCAGAGTAGAGGGGCAGGATCACCTCCTTTGACCTGCTGGTCACACTCCCTTTGATGCAGCCCAGGATATGGTTGGCTTTCTGGGCTGCAAGCACACACTGCTGGCCCATGTTCAGTTTTTCATCCACCAACACCCCGAAGTCCTTCTCCATAGGTCACCTCTGAATCTCTTCTCCGCCCAACCTGTAGCTGCGCCTGGGATTGCTCCGACCCAGGTGTAGGACCTTGCACTTCACTGTTGAACTTCATGAGGTCTGCACTGGCCCACCTCTTAAGCAGGTCAAATATAAAGTGGGCAGTGTGTGGCACCTTGGCCAGCCACAGTACACGCCCAGCCCCACTTTTCACCCCAGCTCAACCAACCCTGGAAGACCCAGCTATGACCTAGCAAGACAGAGGAATGCTTAACTGTTGTTGGAGGTACTCTGAAATTGCACAGCAAGTTTAAACAACATTTTTAACCTAATACAGATAGGGTCTTTGTACACAAAAGTCAAGGACAAGTCCTCCTTATTGCATGGGTTGTCAAATTCTCTATACCAACTTTCAGATCAGGCATAGAGGTGAAAAATCAAACTGATGAAAATCATAGTTAAGCTAAAACTCTGCATTTCTTGCATCTTCTCTTTAAAAAAAAAAAAAAAACACCTAAGAGATTGTTCTTCGTTTGAATGTGTACACCAAAAGTCATGTGAGCTATTAGTATTTCTCCAACTTTTTAAAATACTCAGGGCTGCAGGTAACATCCACCACTTTTGTGAAAATGCCTCTCACCTACAATAAACTGGAAGCAGTCTGCATGTAATACATATCATACAAAGCCAGTCTCCAGAAGAGTTAAATTTTCAAACCAACTTTTTGGAACTGGCAGTTACGATCAACATAAAGACCTTGCTCTGAATTCTATTTACTGAATAAACATTCTAGCACACAAAAATCTGTAATCTTGATTGTTACTCATAAGTATTTACAACCCAAGTTTTCTTCTCCAATGGACAGTAAGTCTTCTCATACTACCATGTAAATGACATGGAAATGTCTTGGGAGATGAAGATACCAAAACCAGATGTCTTTGCACAGAAGACTCAGAACTGGGGAAGAGATGACATGGAAGAGAAATGAACAGCAGATATTAAAATTTCTTTAACACCACATTATTGTAATTGTTGCACAAGATGGTGCATTTCCAACTTGTCTTCTAGAGTAAATAAGATCTGTAGGGATGCTGTGCTTTTGGCTCTCGAGAAGTTCAGCCAAGATGATTGCTGGATACTGTCACAGACTGCAAGGTTATATGGGATAAATCCAGAACTGCTTGCAAAGTTCCTCAAATGACTGTTTTGTGATATGATTATCAACATACTAACTGGAAAAATTCTGTTTCTTAAGTAACGCTTCATACAATGTCTGTATAGTAAACCAACAGAACAATTTCTATGACTTCTCATATGCTTCTCCTCACATGGTCTTCACTTTACGTGGTGAAGTCTGCTCTTTCTTTTGCATCAGCTACAAGAACCTAGCAGAAGTTAGGGTTGGAAAGGACCTTAAGATCATCTAGTTCCAACCCCCCTGCCACGGGCAGGGACACCTCCCACTAAACCATGCCACCCAAGGCTCTGTCCAATCCAGCCTTGAAGTCAGTCTGCTCAAACAAGAGACACACAATAAATGATATTATTCTGTTCTGAAGGTTCAGAGACATCAACTAACATAGTATTATGGAGCATTTATCATTGTATTAAAGTATTTAATAGCGCCTGACACTAACTTAAATTGAACGTGCAGAGTCCCAACACCTTTTGCATAAGTAGTTGTAACTGATACCTGGATAGAACTGTAATGCTTCACCCAGTGATGAACATGTCATCCCAAATGAAACCTGCATGCTACACTTCCACAGAAGGTCTCACTCAAGAAGGTAAGTCAGAAAAGCAAACTCAAATTCAGAACTAGAAATGGCAGCAAAAGGTAATAGTACTGGAAACATGCTAAGTAGACAGTACTGAGTGTTATTATTCTCTTGAAGAATAACACTAATACGCTTTTTGTGAGGTTCCTGAAATCTCCAAGATGTATATTTATCAGTATCAATGTAGCAGTAATAGCTTCAGAAACAGTAGCATGGCAAATGACTCTCCTATTTTTTAGGTTTACCAATTTATTAGTTAATAAGGAAGAACACTTTAAACAATACACATGAAATTGTCCCTACTAATAATTTTAATTTATTCAATGCATATTTGGAAATTGACAGAAAAATAATTCAATCTCCTATTTTTATGAGCTTGATGAAGAAAAAAAACTAATTAGTTGAGAAATAAGCAGATTCAGACAATAAAGGCTAGAAAGCATATATTATTTTACTGCATTCAGCAGTAAGACTCAGGCTTAACTAGGGGTATGGGCCCACCTAAAGAGTTTCACAGGTTATCAAATATCATTTTCTTGTCCTTTCAACAGGAATATATAATCCACTTCTTTACCTCCTTAAATGCCTAAAGTGTTAGATCATTTCTAGGTATGAACATATGCCAGCATTTGTACTGTGAGAAGTCTCACTGTTGCTTTTCCTTTGACTAAACCAGGAAAACATGCTGGAGTAAAACTGCTTTCCTTATCTCTAAACAAAAGTTTCAAGTTGAAAGTTGTCTTTCTTCCTTTGTTAAAGGAAATTTAAAGTCAAAATTAAGTTCCAGGTTACATTAATTACACCCTCTCTGGGCACTATCAGTACTGTAGCAAATAACATCAACCAGAAATAAAAACATATAGCACAATTTCTAGCAGGCAAAGGACAGTATCCCTATTGTTACTAACTCATACAGCCCTGAATGAGTGTAATTCGAGTTCTAAAAGCTGTAACTTAGTTTGGCTATAGGAATAAAAAATGAAAACTTTCCTAGCATAACTCTGTCAAGGCCCCAAGCTTATCAACAGACTGTACAACCTATTTCCCCAGTCCTAGGGGTTACGGCATTTGCACCCAAGACCAACACTGACACAATGCAGCTGTGTAACTTCTGTGGAACCTTGTCAGGGGCCTCCTTCACCTTCAGCTGTGAGCTGAAATTCAGCTCCCATTCTTGATCCTTGTGTCAGCTGTGCTGCAAGTATGCCTGTACTTGGCTTTGTACCTCACTAATCCTGATCCACCAACTTCAAATACTGGCTTGACCTCAAGCCTCCCTCTTTATGACAAGTTTGGCTGATAACCGCTGGACTGTTGTCTGAGCCAGTCTTACTGCCAACAGACTTGCACTGGTCTTGTTTGGCAACTGTGGGATTGCACCATTGGTCAGAGAGCATACTGATCCATGCCTGCCTTGCTGTCACCCTTATCTCCCAGCTCACATTATTGTAAGGAAAAGTCTCCCCATCCCGCTGCTCCCTGACATACTAGTCAAAAACCACAGTTCCTCTAGAAACAGATTACAAGACTGAAGAAATTAAGCAGTGGAAGAATTCAACAGCATCAGAGTCTCATATCAGCTATCAGCAAACTGTCTATAAGCTACCAACTAATTGAGCCATTAGAGTTCCCTTGTAATTGTAAGCTTAATGAAAAAACTATAGGATAAGTCAAAAGAATACTGACTAAAATGGAAATTTACTTGCAATGCTTTAGAGGCTACAAAGTAGAGGTGCTACTAATAAGTTGACCTACTAAATAGATTTTGCATTTCAGGAAAATCACAAGTTAAGATTGAAAAGCCTAAACTCCATGCAGAAACAGGCCTTGTAACTTCAGTCAGCCTTCAACATCCTAACTGAAACGATGTTATTGATATTAACCTCAAAAATAAAAATGTGCCAAGAAAAAAAGCTATTTCCATAGAAATCAGATCTGTAACATTATTTGCCATCATTTTAATTGTCCAGAATAACAATAATTATATTCTCAAGGAAGGCATATTGACAGAAAAGCCCTCTCACGGTTCAAAGACCTGATATAGATTTAAAATGAAAAATAAAAATCCTGTTCCAATAAAGTGGATGTCAGACCAATTTGTTTCTTCTTTTTTCTCTTTTTTTTTTAATTTTAATTCTCTTGGGAGACCTTATGATTGTAATATCTAGGCATAACACTGGGTAATTATGCTGTCCATTTCAGAAAGGGTACAATTTCACCCAAAACATATCTCAGCTCTAGAACGCTGCTTCTGTAGCTGTAACTTATATTAAGGACCAAAAGTATGATCTCCGTAAAATACATAGAAGGAAAAACAAAGACAGGAAAAAATGTTTAGTGGAGCACTAGTTAGACCACTCTGCTGCATACGACAAAATTATAATGAAGATTGTAGTAGGAAAGTGAAGGTTTGTTTAGACTACCCCAGGAAGAGTTGCAATATGGCAGAGGAAAGTTTCACTAGTTTCAAATGTCATCTCAAGGCGAATTAATAAAGTGTGCACAGTCATCTGGAATTAATTAAAAATCCTATCCTTGTGGCTGTTCCTACTTGAAGGAGCCAGTTAAGTCAAAATACCATGTTGGTTATCATGCCTCACACCAAAGCTAGACACACTAATGACTTCTGCTTCTGAAACAGTCACGGAATCAGGCTATTGAATTTTTCAAGCAGGAATGAGATTTGCCTGCCAGCCGCTGCATCAGAACAAGCACTTTTTTTAAATGGGAGAGCAAGAACAGCTAAATCTGGCACTGCATACCAGCCAAGAAACATGCAATCTCTACAGCTGTGGCTCTACAACGTAACTCAGTGCAAGACTACGCCCTCATCTAACGTCAAGTGGAGGTGAAAGAAACCCTCTTCACAGATTTTTACAACAGCTATTTTTGCTTTTCAAGACCAATGCAATTGCAATTCCACAAGGGATTCTTTAACCCAGTTCCTGATAACGGATTTGTTAAGCAAATAACTAAGAGAAACAAACAAAAGCCTCAGTTCTACAGACAAAACAACACATTATTGTGTGGGAGGAATGCAAGTATGTACCACTGTCATCCCAGATGAACATTTTGCACTAGACTCTTCCCAAAATTCTAATTTTTGGAAGACTTGTTTTCTAAAGCCTCATCTTTTGATAAGAGGGAGGCAAAAGTACTAAAAGAGAGAAGAACAGCATAGAAAGCAAAACCTGGAAAAATCCTCTTTCTTCATACAGAGGCAAAATTATAAGGTATAAAAGAGTACAAATTCTAGGAAGTATTCCACTATCTGCCATTGCATACCTTCAAAAATATTATTAACAGAGAACATGAAGAAAAAAAATGCATAAGAGATGCCACATACATATTTATAATATCAAAGAGCACCAAATATAAAAGGTAGTGGAGCAGGAGCGGACAGTTTTGCCCAAATGCAATCCATCTACTCCTAAATTCATTTTCATATGCCTATGAATCCTTCATCATGTTTTTCACACCTAGCTGCCAAGTTTCATTGAAGTAGTTAGTTATTCACAGTAATTTAAGGTTTAAAAAATACCAACAAATCCTATGTGAAAAATAAAATTAAAATAAAAATTAAAAAAGCAAAATAAAATAAAATTAAAAAAAAAAAATTATGGCAGCATTTGCCCTCCAAAAGTTACTTTTTTCCGCCCCTTGGAAAACAGAAACAGAATTTTCCCCAAGTCGACTAGCAACATATTACTCTAAGACCTCACAGAAGATATGAGGCTATTTAACACACAGATCAGTATTTCTCCCCAAAATATTATTTTTTTTTAATTGGCATACTACAATAAGAAAACAGTACCCTTAGAGCAGTCACTGTAAGAAATCATGATTTGTCTTGCAAAAATTCTTAATGGCACTTTAAGATTTTGGCACCAAAATCTGGACAGAATACATTTTATGCTCCAGTCTTCTACATTACTGCTCCATGCAGGGAAAGCACAATCCTCTTTGTGAGAAACACTTAAAAAGGGACACCTCTTAGGTCAAGGCACAAACATCTAGTCACCGATGATCCAGTTTTGCAATTAAATGAGTTCAGTTCAGTAATGTGCCTTTAGAGTGTTCTCAATATTCAACTAATAAGTTCTCAATATTCAATTTCAGGACAGTTAAAACACCAACAGAGGTACACCAATTAAAGCAAAACGGTTTTGCCATTATTTCATTCCCTTTTCCAAAATAAGAGAAATAATGACGGATTGTTCAGACAGATCTATAACCAATATTAACTTCTGTGGGCTAACTTCAGGATTCAGTTTTTCTGACTTTTTCCTCTTTGCAGAAATGTTACTCCTTGTAACTGCTATGTTTACATCACTGAAAAATTGTTTACCTGAAATGCAAGCAGATACAGTAACAGTCATCTGCAGTATGGGTTATTCTAACTCATCTTCACAAGCAAATGCTCAATGCTCAGAGGATTCACTATCAAATTTCAATGACCAGACATTACCATTTAATTGGATAATTATAAAGGGCCTTTTAAAGTTAAATTCACAGGTCACTTAAGTGAGATGACAGTTCAAACAGCATCAAAAAAAGAGACAGATTGTAGTCACTTCGCTCTGTCCTGGACTGTCTTTAAACTGCCCCGAGAATGTTTGCAAATCTCTTCCTAATTCATCTACCAAAATCCATTATGAACTAACCACCTTTTAATCATTTTTCCTCTAATGAAATTTCCTTTAAAAATCTTTTAAAATTATATACTAATTTTCTTTCCAGAACAAAACGTTCACTCAACCAGCAAATAACACAAAACCAACCAGCAATTCAACAGTGAAAAGCATCTGACCATTATAACTAAATTTGCAACTCTGATCAAGAGATTTTCAGATGGAAAAACAATACTGTATATGAACTATTCATTCTACACATTAGACAGAGGAACACAGATATCCATCCAACAGACGTCGATTGCAATTCAATCATCCCTCTTACAGAATATCTACTCATTAATAAAGCATTTGTATGTTCTTAAATACGTTGTTCAAAGATTGACAACGTTCAGTATTTACTACATAATTTTTCTTAAACTTCATTAAGCAAACATAAAAACTTCAAAAGAAACTTAAGCTAATGCAGAAGACAGGTGCCAATGCAGAACTGGGCATTTCACACTACTCTGAAAGAAAGTGTACTTTTTGGCACTTCATTAACAACAGAAATGTTAATTGTTATGCATGGCCCAATAGAATAGATTACCACTACAATCAGTCAATGAATGTGTTCAGATTATTTTTTCTAAGACATCAAGATCTCCATATATGCTAAACTATGATTTTTAGTGTAGCTGCAGAAGTAGAGGAAAATGTGAAGGGGGGAGAAAGATTTTTAAAAATGAAGCAGCTTTTTAGCAATAAACATTAAAATGAAGACCAGACCTGATAACTAGGTTAAACTGACATTAACTAAGTTAAAACAATTCCAGCATACAAGTAGAGCTACTAATGCGTTAATAAGATAAAATTATCCCTAAACCACAAATGCAGAAGATAGAGCTACTACACATGAAATGAGATGAGGAAAAAAAAGCAAAAACAAACCAGCTATGGAGGGTTGTGGGGTGTGGGGGTTTTTGTGGTGTTTTTGTTTGGTTGGTTTTGTTTTGTTTTTAGATAAATGAAATGCAACAAAAAAAAAAAAAAAAAAGACAGCAACACCAAAGTGATTGCACTTATGCAATGAACAAGACTCTGTTGTAGAAGTTCCAACATGAAGTCCGTCAGTCCTATCTGTTACCCATGCCCTGACAGTAACTATATTAATGTAATGTGCAAATATATTCTACATCCCTGTTAGCAACCCAACTGATTGGATGAAAGCATAAGGCTAGAAAGCGTCTTCTTCTTTTACCCTGATTTTCTTTGCGATTCAGTTGAGAGTTAAAAATCAGAAAGGCTAGTCTTAAATTCATCATGCGAGCTAAGAATAACACGCCATAAAACTTAATACTAAAAATGGTACTATTAATTTCAAAGTTTTAATCTACCCTATTCTATGGTTAAACTAGTCAAACCGTAGCTCTTCATGAGCTATTCTTCAAATAAATAATATTTGAATACCATAAATCATTTCATACCTAAATACCTTGTGATACCTACCTATCCTATGTGAAAATTCATTTTTCTTCAACTAATTTTTATTAGGTTATTTTTTCTTTTTGCATGCAAATACAAGCATATGGATTTCATTTTAAAGACAAACCAAAGGCAAAACCAGACTGCCATTTCACTTGTACAAGACAAATGTCAGTTTTTAGTGAATCAGTAATAGAAAATACTTCAGAGCTCTTAAAACCACACTGCTTTGGATTTGTAATTCTTCCATGTAATAAGCACTTTCACATAATAATTGTAAAACAAAGAAGACACTTGACAATGCACATTTCACACTCATGCTTCAGTAGCTGCAAGGCAGAAATCAACAGGTTTCTGTTTTCCTAGAAGTCACATGGATTTGTTTCCTTTCACTCAAATAGTGCTAAGGAAAAGCAGCTTCCCTCCTTCTTATTGTTGAATAGTCAATCTGCTATAGCTCTTATAGTCAAGAAATAGTATACTTTTATTAGAAAAAAACTTGTTAGATTCTATACTTGCTCAGGTACCTGGAAATATTTAACAGCCATCAGATAAAAGCAGGAATAATGAAAACATTGAACTATGATCTTTCCAAGCAAGTATCCCTAACTACAAAACCAACTGAAATTCATAAATGCATGGTAAAGAATTCTAAACACAATACATGCTTGTAATTGCTGAAAATTTTTATGCATTATTAATAACTATATCTCATTTCAGAAAAAAACAATTCAAAGGGAGGGGTTACTAGAATAAATTGCGCTTGCATAAGCGTACTTTTAATGGCAAAGTTCTTGTAAGAAGCAGGATAGGGCAGGAAAGAAGTGTGAAGAAAAGTGAAGAAAAAAGGGGGAGAAAGGGGGAGAAAGGGGGAGAAAGGGGGAGAAAGGGGGAGAAAGGGGGAGAAAGGGGGAGAAAGGGGGAGAAAGGGGGAGAAAGGGGGAGAAAGGGGGAGAAAGGGGGAGAAAGGGGGAGAAAGGGGGAGAAAGGGGGAGAAAGGGGGAGAAAGGGGGAGAAAGGGGGAGAAAGGGGGAGAAAGGGGGAGAAAGGGGGAGAAAGGGGGAGAAAGGGGGAGAAAGGAAAGCATACTGATCTAATTAAACTGCAAATGCTACACACTTATCTGACTCATGTAGTTGTGTAATTTTATCTAAAAGTGCTATCCAGTAAGCATGAGGGCAAATATAAAAGCTATGCAGCTATACAGGCAATTTTTACCTTCTCTAAGTACATTGGTTCAGAAGCGTAAGCTAAGTATCTTTTGAAATGTAAATTATAAGTGTTCTAGTAGTAGCTGAATTGTCTAAAGAGAATACAATATGGAATGTCAAGTTCTATGGTTAAATGGATCATTCTAATCATGTCTAGGTTCAGTAGCTAAATTACCATAGCATACATGAAAACTCAAGTTCAGACAAATTCTTAGATTTTGAAAGCGAACAATAAAATTACAATTACTTTTTTCCTTAAAAGAAACATTAGAAATGCTGAGGTTTTTTAACAGGGAAGACAAATATAAAATGTGAAGGAGAATATGAGAACAAAAATAAATCTGAGGTATATACTGAAAATGGAATGAATTAGAGTCAGAGGAACCAACATTAAATGACCAAGCAGCAAGACTGCTTTATTTAATGTCTGGAGAAAGAGGAATCCAATTCAGAGTATAGGAAAAGCAGAGAGGCACCTCTGATGCTTATCCAAGTCCTTCCCTTTCCTTGAACTGTTTATAAATGACATCCCAAAGATGAGCACAGATGAGGAATACCTATATTTCCTAAACCCATCTGTTTTGAGACTTAAAGAAGGTCCTGATTCATTATGACCTTCTTATTACAGGGAAGATTCCAGCTTCATTCACCTTCAGTTCAAAGGCTGGAGAACTGCTCCTTTTCTCTCCCATCAGCGCAGTAATACTATTCCATGCACTTTACTTTTTCTCTTCTGCCCAGCACTGCTTCTCTCACAACTATAAGAAGGTCCTACTCTTCCTAGCCACACGTTTTACTATCTATCTTTCCTGCTGAAAACTGCATCTCTCCCTACTTCCTCCCTTGCACTGGTCTGGCTGCTAATCCCTTGTTATGCCAGTTGAACTTCCTCTTGTTCTCATGCTACAATATAAAAGGAATATACTCACATTATCAGTACTATTTCTCTCCTTCAGAAAGTAACATTTTGTAGCTCCTAAAATGGTACCTCCCAAATCCTACCAGACTCCATTTGAAATGCAAATATTCTAGAGGAAACTACCAGTGATCTATTTTTAGAAAATCCTTCTGCTGCTTCTAACAAAGGCTTTTAGATCAGCATTCCCAGATTTCAATACCTCTGATACCTAAAGTGAAAGCCAAAAAGTAGCCATTTTAAAATTTTCTCAGAAGTAAAATCCTGTGCAATTTTGACTCTCAGGAACCTAAAAAGCGTATCTGGAGATAGAACTGTACCTAACAAATAATTAACAACTAACATCAACAGTCAGAGATCACTATGTTAAGTACTACGCACATATTTAATAAGATATAAGCTTTTATCCTAAAAGCTTGCAATTAAGCCTATTAAAAGTGACACAAAGACATGAGAAAGAGACAAGATAATAATATATTAATTATTATTAGCATAAAGAAGAGTCATAGCATACCATTTGCCTAGTCACTGCAAAGTATTAGCGCAATCAAGCATTTTTTAAAAGGCATCTGAAAATGTTAATGTAAGTGGCTGCCCAGACTTAGGGGGATCTCTCCTTTTTCACATAAAGGGCAGCAGGAGGGAGCACGGAGGCATTTCAGGGATAACTGGAACAGACAAAAATGGCTGACAACACTGGCAGGCCAAAAAGCAATGAGCTGAAAGCTCAAACCCCAGTAAAACAGACTAGTAGATTTCAATCTATGAAGAATCTAAAGGCAATTTTTTTTTCTTCCCTCTCAACAGTGTTTATGATTTCAATGAGACAGAATCTGACTTTGTGACCTTGCTGGATTCTGTCCACATTTACTGGAGATTCAAACACTCACCTCATCAGTAAGAAACTCCTTACTTAGACCAAAGTCTGTCAGCACCACGTGGCCATCAGAATCAAGGAGGATATTCTCAAGTTTTATATCCCGATATATAATTCCCAACTGCAAAGAGAATAAAAGAAAAGGATTTCCAAATCAAGGTAAACACATCAAGGAGACATTTTTGAATGCATTTAAATAAAATACAATGCTAGTGTAATTCCTATTATTAAGATAATTTGACCCTGAAAGTTGCACCTCGAAAAGCACAATATTTAAATGCCTTTGAAAAAAATAACTTCAAGCAACTTAAAAATTCTTAGAAATTACACTGTGCATTAATACCTTAAAACTTAAAGGACATACTACACCCTTTGAATCTAAAAGTGACACAAAGCAACACTCTACATGCTGCAGACAAAAACATGTTCTCAATCTGGTGCACATGAATAGACACTCCATTAGGAAGTTTTTCTAACTACACTACTAATGTTCAATGGCTACATAAAGTTACTTTCAATTTAAAACAACTTTTAAAAAAATAGTTCTTCTTACTAACCTTATATAACGTAAAAAGAATACAGTTGTAATCCCACAAAATCAGCATGAAGTTACTTTACCTTATGGAGATGCTCAAGTGCCAAAACAATTTCCCCAATGTAAATTTGCACCTCATTTTCTGAGAATCTCTCTCTGTGTGAAAGGTGAGTAAACAATTCTCCTCCATTTATATAGTCTAAAAAGTAGAACAAAGAACCTTTTAATTTCACTTTCTGACAACTTAATTCTCTTACTGGAATATTAATAGGTACTTTGTAAGCTATTAAATAACATGTTCTGGGATCAGATGCTTTTATTTCATTGTAATTCAGTAATATTTCACCACATTGTACGATACTCAATTTTCCTCTTAGAGGACTGACAGACGAACACAACCAATGTTTTAACAGGCAGCAAAACCATAAAATAAACCTCAACTATCCATGAATTAGAAAGATTAAAATTTTCTTCAAAATTCGACTTTCAGTTTTTCAGGAATATAAAAAAAAGGAATACAAATGACAGCTATAAACAGAATACTTTGTACACTCTCATGAAATACTTTAGAGCAAGAAGGCAGACTGACGTAAAGGTAATTCAGAAAACAGGTATTAGGTGAAACAATGGGCAATTACAAGTTTCACCCTTTGTAACGGGAACTTTGATGGCAAAACTTACCGGAGAAGATTATTTCTACATATATTCCCTCATGGAAACCACACTCTGATTCTCTGAAAGCTATGACACAAGAGTTTTGACCGCAGTCAAGATGGTAGTGATGGTGAAATAAAGTAATTTTTACAACAAAGTTCCACTGCAACACAAATATATTTTAGTTGTACAACTGCTTATGCTAGCAGTGCACATTAAAGCCATTAATTTGCAATCCCAAAGCCCCCATATTGTAGTTAGGGTCTACATATACAGAGTAAGGAATGTGTTCCACATCTGACTTAACATTTCCTTCAATATGGTTTCTATAGATTCACTGGTATAATACATAAATCCATGGAAAAGGTCCAATGCTGTTATAAGTAAATACCTGGAAGGAGAAAGCATATATACATAAATTATAGACATTCTGATCTCTTTTCTCTTTTCTCTTTTCAGTTCTCCAAGTCCCTGTTTGGGAGGGGGTATTAGTGGAATAAAAGAATGTGAAGAAGGTAATTTATCTAGATCAGCACATATTTGAAAAAGAAAATACAATAAAGTATAAATAACCCATATTTTACAATTGCTTCCTTCTTAAAAAAAAAAAAACCAAAAAAACCAAAACACACAATTCAGCATTAGAATCATAGAATCATAGAATCATAGAACAGTTAGGGTTGGAAAGGACCTTAAGATCATCTAGTTCCAACCCCCCTGCCATGGGCAGGGACACCTCCCACTAAACCATGTCACCCAAGGCTATGTCCAGCCTGGCCTTGAACACCACCAGCAATGGAGCATTCACAACTTCCCTGGGCAACCCATTCCAGTGCCTCACCACCCTCACAGTAAAGAATTTCTTCCTCATATCCAGTCTAAACTTCCCCTGTTTAAGTTTGAACCCATTAGCCCTTGTCCTATCACTACAGTTCCTCATAAAGAGTCCCTCCCCAGCATCCCTACAGGCCCCCTTCAGATATTGGAAGGCTGCTATGAGGTCTCCACGCAGCCTTCTCTTCTCCAGGCTCAACAGCCCCAAGTTTCTCAGCCTATCTTCATATGGGAGGTGCTCCAGTCACCTGAGTGGCCCTCCTCTGGACTTGTTCCAACAGTTCCATGTCCTTTTTATGCTGAGGACACCAGAACTGCACACAATACTCCAAGTGAGGTCTCACGAGAGCAGAGTAGAGGGGCAGGATCACCTCCCTCGACCTGCTGGTCACGCTCCTTTTGATGCAGCCCAGGATACGGTTGGCTTTCTGGGCTGGAGGCGCACACTGCCGGCTCATGTTCATGTTCTCATCAACCAAAACCCCCAAGTCCTTCTCTGCAGGACTGCTCTGAATCTCTTCTCTGCCCAACCTGTAGCTGTGCCTGGGATTGCTCCCACCCAGGTGTAGGACCTTGCACTTGTCATGGTTAAACTTCATGAGGTTGGCATCAGCCCACCTCACAAGCGTGTCAAGGTCCCTCTGGATGGCAAACAAAGATAAAAAAAAAAAAAAGGTAATTTAAAAAAATATTTCTAATCAGTACTGCTAACTTGGTACAATTCAAGAATTGAATTTCCAGGCACTGTTCTAATGACTGAGACAGATATGAGCCAAACCTGCCACAGGAGTAGCAGAACAAGCCTAATTCTGTTCAGGTTATAACACTAACCACAGCCCAGTGAAACAATCTGCCTTCAAATTCTTGGTCCTAAATCAAATGCACCACCTGACACAAGAGGCGAAAAAAACTCCAAAGCCCGTAATTATCAGTTACTTCAATATAAAATCCAGATGACAGGTCAGATTTTTTCTTTTTTTTTTTTTTTTAAAGTATTAGTAGTTTAACCTCATGTGACAAGCTTTGTAGAGAAGTGGTTGTAGAGAACTGGTACTCACATGGCTACAACACTGCTCTTTCAATCACAGCTTAAAGTCAACCTAAAAAAATGGAATCAATTCCAAACCCTGTATTCTGGGAATCTGGCAGAAATGCAACTGCATGTCTGCACTTGATCCAGACTAAATTCATACAGCTATGGAATCTGACGGAACAAAGAACTGTATTAAATATTGCACTGAGGCTCCAATTCTAAAACCTCCTGAAACTGAAATTACATGTTGCTCATACACCAAGCTCAGCTACGAAAACAAAGGCAAAAACTGGTTTCCCCAAAAATTCAGAAGCCTCTGAAAAACAAATTCCAACACTAAATCGAAGAAATTATTTACAGAGATTTATATAATGAGATATAATAAACTTGCAACAAACAATTGGTTGTTTTTTTTTTTTTCCTGTCAGGGAAGGTGTGAAGGCCAGGGACAAAGAAAAAGTAGCTTTAGGCTAAATTATGTAGGTGAGATTTTCACTGTTACAAAAAGTGATTAAAAGAAATTTTTAATACCACCCTAATTATTCCCATTTTTTTGCTAAAAGGAAGGGGATAAAAGAACCTTTCTAGCCTCAACTGATGCTCTGAGAATGGGTTCATGCAGACTTTGTGGGAAAACAAAAAAAACTAAACCAAAACACCTTTAATGATACAACAGCTTTTCTTACAATTTCTTACTTTAAATATCACCTTAACATTGTGTCATGGTGGGTGTATACCCAACCTGCACTATCTGCTATGCAATGCTCTTCAGAACTACTGGGCTCCCTACTCATTGACTCTTATGAGAATATAATGTAGAGCTTTTAACTTGCCCTTCATGTAAACAGTTCTTCTGGCCTTCTAATTATCCTTGTCACCTAAATTTCTCAATAACTATGTACATATTTTTAGTCAACTACATCCATCTCGCGTGAGGACTTGTTTGGTTTGGTGCTTCTTTTAATATATTTTAATGGTATCTAAACTGCATTCTAACCAAAAATATCTGGATTTAAAGAATTGTACTATAATATCTATAACACATGTTCACATTCTGTCTCATTTTGGTTTTCTTCTTTTTTTTTTCCAAATTCCTAACCCTAACTTAAATACAAAAGAAAAAAAAAATCTTCATTATTAAAGGTTAACAACAAAGCCACCAATGTATTTCTAACTTTTAATGTCTTTAGCATTTTCCAGCCAAAGACAATAGCTTACAGATTTCTTTATGTCCTAGTCAGAGGAATCTCCAAGAATCCTTATTGAATATGAGAGTTGAGAACTGCAAACGAATCCAGTGAATACTCTATTTAAGCCTAAGCTTCTCAGATACCTGTATTACCTCACTGTAGCAAATTAAACTAAGGTATGTGTACATAACACCTTCCTAAGAATTGACAGACAGTGGTGTTGATTTATGTAACATTAATAAAATTTTATTAATTTAATGTCTAAATCAGCCTGCTAATAAAGGTTCAATAAATGGAAGTTACAAGCTAAATGGAACTGCAAAACTTCTGCTTCAATTAAGGCACCATTTATTTCTTCAAATTTTTCACTCCAAAAATGTATTCTGCATCCAAGCATTAACTTGATTATTCACTTTCCAGTTCAAAATACAGTAAGTAAGCAGCCTTCTCAAATTACTTGTAATTTTCTTACAAATACATATTGCATATCAAACACAAAATTTGGTGCTGATCTGAAAGGTGGAAGTATTCCTAATTTTAGAGTAGTACCAAGCCTTATGAACAAGCTCTACCTTCAGCATAGAAATGTGTGATTTTGGATTGCCTCTTAACGTCCAAAAATCAAAACTTGCAGTATCTCAATACTCAAAAATCAAATGGTTTCTCAAAAAAAAAAAAAAAAGTTTGGCAGCAAATGCTTCCTGAAGCAGTAAGGTTAAGAGTTGATTTTAATACTCTTACTCTAAGAGCTGGAAAAACATTCCTCATTATCAGGAAAAATCCTTCATCTTCCTGAAAAAGACAGGACTCTTTGAAAGCAATGTAATTGGGGAATAAAGCAAAAGGAATATAACTCCCTAATCTCAGCCTCTTTCCCCAAAACATTACTGTCCTAAAAAAGGATAGTGGTAGGGAATAGAGACACATGCACATATGGAAGTTATGTCTTAGTTGAAAACCCTAGCAAAGTTCTTGATCAGTCTTCTGCCAGCCTTGAAATGCTACAGAAACTGATGTGGCTCTTCACATCAAAATGGAAAGCAAAATAGTAAGGATAGAAACAGAATAAAGAATGTTCTAATAAGGCTTGCCATCCAATAGTTCATTATCTTTTGTAAATGCAGGTTCACAAAAGTTACTGGTAGAACTTGCCAAAATGAAGTATCACAACACATAAAACAAACTGACCCACAATACAAAGTAGTTTCACCAGCATTTTACAGCAGGAAGCCATACCGACAAGCTGTAGATTACAGTGCTGTAAAGAATTTGACCAGAAAAAAATCACAATCATCTCTAACTGGCATTGCCCATGTTTGTTCAGAAGAAAAGAATTGCCTCATACAGTCTTTAAGGTTGCAGCATTTCAGTGTTAAAATAGCATCTACTGGTTAGCATAGTGATAAATAGCCCTGTCCTCTCAGACAGATGACAACATTTCAAAAACACTGATCACAATAAGGACATTATATAATGTGGGTTTAGAGCGAAACGTGCAGTATATTTGAAGGCTTTCTGCTGCTTAAATATTCCTTACTTTTCTTCCAATCAGCTAATCCCAGTAACAAAGTCATGTTTGGTCATCCCACCTTACTAATATCCTCTGTGCCACATACACAAAAGCAACATGCAGAGAAAATAAAGTAACTCACTTTAATGCCCATACTCATACAGATTAAGAACATTTTCATTCACGGTAGCAGTTTGTCTAAAAATCTGTAGAAAATTTAGGCAGCATATAACAATGGTTTAAAAAGTACAAATAAAAATTTCTTCTTCTAGTCAAGTTCAAGAAAACATTTTTCTGGTCCAAGTATTCATGGTCCTATACATGTTTTTTTGATGCATGTAAGTCACTGATAATACTTCCACCCACCCCAAGTCAAAGTAGCGCACTGAAATTCAAACAGGAAAACCACAAACACAGACCCTGTTGCAGATTAACAGTATTTTACTTCCTATAGTCTCTCATGCAATCTCCAAACACACGGTAGTTAAGACCACATGAAAAAAAAACCCACAAAATATTAAGGAGATAAAAGCACAGGGGTTTTTTTTGCTTTGGGATTTTTTTTTTTTCAATTAACATAAGACTTAAATCCTGCAAACTACTCACCTAAAATGAGATGAAGCTTTGTGTCCGTCTGGAAGGCATAATGTAAAGTGACCAGAAATGGTGATTGCCTAATGTGCTCCAACACTTGTCGTTCTGTCCTTGTGTGTTCAGTTGTTTTGGCTTTTTGAACTATTGTTGCTTTCTTCAGTACTTTCATCGCATACAGCTTTCCAGCATCATGGCCACTTACTTTCCTTACTAGGAACACTTTTCCATAGGCTTAAAGAAAAAACAGGGAGAAGGGAGAAAGAAAAAAAAAAAAACAAAAAACAAACCAGTCACCTACTCATACCACAGGTCTGGCTGATATTATTTTCAACTACTCACTGTTAACTGCTACTCACAGTACCCATTCAGGCTAAAATCTTTCAGAACACATTTTTTTTGTTTCAGACTGACATTTTCTGAGTAAAACTTCAACCAAATAAGCTTAGTGACTAAACACAGCAAGATTATGAAAAAAAAAAAAAAAAACAAAAACAAAAAACCAAAACAATCAGCATTTCAGGACTGAAAAAACATCTAAAAAGCTTCCTTTGTAATAACCTAAAGCTCCCATACATAGAATTTAAGAAGAGTGTAGAGTCAGAGAGACGCTATTTTTTTTGTCCTCAAAATAGCCTGCTCATATTTGCACAACTTACGTTCTTTCATTACTGACTTTACAGCACTGAAGTTCCAAAAACCCACAGAAAAGCCAATGTATTTAGTACATAGGAATTTTCTGAGGCTCAGATACTGAATTTAAACAAGCATATCCTAGAGGAGTTATCTCAAAAAAAAAAAAGTTTTCTAAACACAAGCAGTAAAAAGAACAGTCACCAGAACTACAAGGTAGTCTTCCCAGAGTTTTAAATTTTTGAATCTACGTGTTCAGTTTACATATTTGGTTAAAAATACTCTCCATACTGGAGTCCTAAATGACAAACATGGACTGTTTGGTTGGGGTTTCTTTATAAAAAAGGGCTCCTGGGAATTGTACACAAGTAGATTTGATACCTCAGCTACGGAAACCTGTAGAAACAATAAAGGTTAGAATTAGTAGATACACAAACAGGATGCTACATGAAAGAATGTTACTTTTGTATATGATAATGATTATTTCTATTAATAATCACTCAAAGGAATCAGGAGGAAGGAATAATGATATGGTTGACTTATTTAGATTTCCAAGATACTTATGTTCCCTTACCAAAGGGTCTTAAAAAACACTAAATAGTCATGGCTGCAAAGAAGAGAGTCCTCTTACGAAGAGCTGTATTAGCAGAAAAAAAAAATCCCAAAAGGTTAGGAAAAAAAAACCCAAAAACCAAAAAACTCTTTTTTGGTGAAAGGAGGTCCCCACAAGAATGTTTCACTCATATATGAATAGTGAGGAAGCCAATTTTCTCAGTTTAGTTATTCATCCACTGCAACAGAAATCAAAGCTGACTGCTGAAAACTACCACAGTATCAAAATATTGAGAAGCTGAAAAATGGCACATAAAATTCCAAATAGGTAAATGAATAATCCATATAAAGTATAATAATTACTTGTGCATAGAGCTATCTGAGAAAAAATCATAAGAAGAAAATAGTTACCAAATAGGTAACTACTATATAAATAGACTTTACCCTATGAGAAAACACCAGTGGTAATCCAAAAAAGCAAGAAGAATATTAAAACTTCAGGAAAGTATTGAAGGAGAAAAATGACACAAAATGTACTGACCTCCAAACCTTCAACACAAAACTAGAAAACCCTTATGCTCTGGTATGAAACTTTGGTGTGCTCATATCTTGAATGATGCACACTTTTTCAGTCTCTTGTGTCTTCTTTCCCCAGCTCTCCTGCCCCAGTTATGAAAAAAGGTATAGAAGAACTTTAAAAAAAATACAGAAAAAAATAAAAGAATTCTTCTAATTATGAAGGGAACAAAGCATGCTTAAGACTTTTTATTTAGCCTGAAAAATAAAGAGTACTTAAGAATATGCTAAACAGTTAAAAATCAAAAATGGAATGAAGGTAAGTGAAGAACAATTTTTCATTATTTCTAGACATAAAATACCTAAACTAAATCATCAGGCATCAATATTAAGAAATGCCCCAAACCCACAAATAAAAGGTAGTTAAGCTGTGGAACAACTCTTCCATTATGCTGCTGATGTCAAAAACCTAGATGAGTTCAAAATGATTATACAAATCCTTGAGGGAGAGGAAAGTACACCAAGAATTCCTAAACACAAATGAGAATCTCTGGCGCAGGCAGACCCTAAACTGCAGGCTGCTACAAGTTCACTACAGAAAAACCATTGTATGCCTCTCCACATTTTGCAGGATCTCCTTAAGCCATCACGAGAGAAAAAAAAACAACCAGCCAAGTGTTTTGTTCAATCCCTATAATTATCATCGCATTACTTTCTCAAAGACAATGCTCACTCTTCTCAAAACTGTAAATATACTAGATAAGGTATACTGTCCTGACATGAGACACACAAATTTAGTTGGTCTTTAAAAATGCTACAGCAGACACTGCTTCCAGTAAGTAATTGGGTGGAACACCAGATCCTTTCCATTTTTTTCCAGGCAGGTAATAGAGTTATAAATTATCAAATGACGTGTTTTTTTCCTACAATAGAGTTCTGCTTCATTCAATATACAAAAGTGATACTGCTCATATAACAAACAACTATTTTTAAGAAGTTCTTTACCTGACTCATCACCCCCTAAGGAATCATGCTTGCCTTCTTTGCAGAACTCGTTACTCTCAATATGAGCTTGCGAAAAAATTTTCACAACAAACCTCTCAAAAATGGCAAACAGAGTCAGGACAGGTTAGTGTAAACATATTTTTCTATTTTGGGAAGCAAATGGGAGATACCCAGAACAATCTTTTTCAAGATGTTCAGTATTATATCACATTCCCCAATTTTAATTGCAGTTAGGACATCTCAAGTGTACCTAAGTTAGATTCAGTGTTCACCAGCTGGTCATCAAGAAATGGATAGCCACATAGATGTAAAAAGATTTTTTTACTTTAGTAAAATAGGCATGGGCTATATATAGAATCATAGAACAGTTAGGGTTGGAAAGGACCTTAAGATCATCTAGTTCCAACCTCCCTGCCATGGGCAGGGACACCTCCCACTAAAACATGCCACCCAAGGCTCTGCCCAGCCTGGCCTTGAACACCGCCAGCAATGGAGCATTCACAACTTCCCTGGGCAACCCATTCCAGTGCCTCACCACCCTCACAGTAAAGAATTTCTTCCTCATATCCAATCTAAACTTCCCCTGTTTAAGTTTGAACCCGTTACCGCCTTGTCCTCTCACTACAGTCCCTCATGAAGAGTCCCTCCCCAGCATCCCTACAGGCCCCCTTCAGATACTGGAAGGATGCTATGAGGTCTCCACACAGCCTTCTCTTCTCCAGGCTCAACAGCCCCAAGTTTCTCAGCCTATCTTCATATGGGAGGTGCTCCAGTCCCCCATCATCCTAGTGGCCCTCCTCTGGACTTGTTCCAACAGTTCCATGTCCTTTTTATGTTGAGGACACCAGAACTGCACACAGTACTCCCAAGTGAGGTCTCACGAGAGCAGAGCAGAGGGGCAGGATCACCTCCCTCGACCTGCTGGTCACGCTCCTTTTGATGCAGCCCAGGATACGGTTGGCTTTCTGGGCTGCAAGCGCACACTGCTGGCTCATGTTCATTTTCTCATTGACCAACACCCCCAAGTCCTTCTCTGCAGGGTTGCTCTGAATCTCTTCTCTGCCCAAACCTGTAGCTATGCCTGGGGTTGCTCCAACCCAGGTGGAGGACCTTGCACTTGTCTTTGTTAAACTTCATATATATACTGTCACAATGTACAGACACAAGTGATCTGAATCAAGGTTGTACAGACCATAGTATTGTGACCACAGTAATACTGTTATGCACATACACATTTTTAATGCTATTCACCTATTTTTCCAATACTGGATGTTAAATTATTTTCAGCATCTGAAAACCAGACCCCTACTACTGAGAGTACTGGTATTAAATAAAAGCTGCTTTCAAAAGTACTTTTTACATCTTTTTAAGGAGTTACTTCTCAAAAAAGTGTACATAATGCTTCTGCATTCTACCACCATGAAACCACAAAAACAGCATGGAGAATGGCCTTAGCTTGCATTTCCCAGCTACTTATGGGAGCAGCCCTGGTTTTCGCTAATGTTCAGCTGAACTTCCTTGTGCCTCTCTGAAAAGTTCATTAAAGCGCATTAAACAGAAGTTTCCTTGGGTTCCCAGGAAACAGTAGTTTTATTAGGAATGTTGGATCCAAAAATCATTAAACTAAATTAAAACAACAAAAGCCCCTAGATCTTAAACACTTGGCTACATGTATCATAGAATCACAGAATGGAGAGTGTTGAAAGGACCTTAAAATCATCAAGTTCCAACCCCTCTGCCATGGGCAGGGACACCTCCCACTAAACCATGTCACCGAAGGCTCTGTCCAACCTGGCCTTGAACACTGACAGGGAAAAAGCATTCACTTCTTTGGGCATCCTGTTCAGTGCCTCAGCACCCTTGCAGCAAAGAACTTCCTTATATCTAACCTGAACTTCCCCTGTTTAATTTTAAACCCACTGCTTCTTGTTCTACAAGCTGCAGTCCTTGATGAAGAGTCAGTCTCTGGCATCCTTGTAGGCCCCGTGTATCTTCAATCATACTTAATAAAAACATACAATAATGCATCTTAAACGGCAGAACACTAGCTGTATATTAACAGCACCTACTAGAGCTTTACATACAGCACAAGAGAAAGTTACCTGCGATGTGTAATAGCTGTAAGGAAATCTCTAGAAACTATACTAGTGTTACCATAACAGAATTTGCAACATAGAACTTTACCATGGTACAACTTGTTTCTTCAGCTATCTGAAAAGGACTGACAGAATGATGATGATTCTCAGCAGTTTTGATGAGAATAAATCTTAAGTAGCACTATTTTAATCAAATGACTCATGATATATTCAACACCAGGAATGTATCTCCGATAACACCACGAAAAATTTACTTAAAAGACAACACTGCAAAAGCAATTCATTTGAGTGGCAGCAAGGAGAAGGCACATAGGCGAACTGCAAGAACACCCTTACCTGATAATCTTATTTGAGAAACTAAGAAAGCTTTCCAGAAGAAGCCACATTTCAATGTTCATTCTCATAAAATCTCATGCACATCTCAAGCACTTCAAAGGCAGAAATATTTAGCCAGCAATATATCTCCCATAAAGAAGCATACACAGAGTCCCCAAATATTCACCCCCCCAAATTCATTAAGAATATTTTAAATGATGAAAGAACTAAACATCTATATAGTCTTATATATTATATATATAACATGAATTACACACACACAAAGTTAGACTGACCTTGCAGATTAAGATAATTAATATAAAATCAAGCGTTCGAGAAAAAGCAATTATTAGTTGCAGACTGATATAGATATCGGGCCTGTAAGATGAATAAGAGATTTCATACCAGCTATTTTTACCAAATTTCCACTTAATTAGTGAGGTACAAAAATATAATTGAAGGTTAAAACTTTCACTTCTGCCTTCTTCATGAATACACATGGCAGTACACACCATCATAAGTAACAATTCAGCAAGTCATTGTAATATTCTAAAGTACACACTTGCTGAAAGACAATGAATTAAAAATAAAAAGTATTATTTGCTGCTTTATTCTTTCTGTATAAATGCAAGCACATTAAGCCACTGCATCATGCCAGCTAATTCTTACAGAGAAAAAGTCAAGCAATTCTTATTGTTTATTTCACACAGGATGGTTTATGCAGACTTCTAAGTACATCAAAACTTGACAGTTGCATACAGACAGTTTTAAAGCAATGTTTTCAAGTGCTACCATAAGCTACATCCCTTTCTTATATTACTTACACTGACAGTAAAAAAGAGTAATCATGAGACAATAAAGAAATGGCTCAGATATGAAAAATTCAAAGATTTGAATAAATTTCACTGAATTCTATCAATGTATATGCCTAATGACCTATTTTCACTTCTTATTGTTAGAGTAGTCTTTAGATATAATCTTCCCAAAAAATTTGATGCAGAACTCTCATTGTGCATATATTTGTCCATAGGAACTGAAATTCGGGATGTGGCAAAGTCAGAAAGGCATACAGCTCTAGTAGCTAAAAACAAAAAAAAGCCAAGCAAAAACCTTAACAAAGATCAAATAATTATTTCTAGACACCCCCTAATGTTGGCTCACTCTCCTGAGCACAATAACCTCAATTCTTTCTTTTCCTTTTATGATGGAATATTTTCCATTTTCTTTGAGATGCTTTGAAAGAAGTAACTTAATTTCACAGTCTTAGTTCAAGGCCAGGTTGGACAAATCCTTGGGTTACATGGTTTAGTATGAGGTGCCCCTGCCCATGGCGGGGGGGTTGGAACTTGATGATCTTAAGGTCCTCTCCAACCCTAACTATTCTATGATTCTATATTAAAAAAAAAAAAATACTTTCTGACCTCTTAGATGGAACTTCATTATACCTTCTTGTATAACAAGATTTTGAGCTGATTATTCAAATATGACATTCATCCTACCAATTTTCTTCCCTTCTTATGAGTACATCCTTCAGATTCTAAGTATCTTCCACATATACGAAGATTATCCTTCATACATAAGTACTTAATGCCAAAAGATCATGTAAAAGATATTGTTCTTGCTTCTAATTATTTTTTGTCTTCATCAGTGGACTGGAGTTCAAGCAGTGGACCAGCTTATTAAGGCACATGCTCCAGAAACACTTGTATTGGCTCTTCTTAAGCACAGTTGAAAGACTGAACAAAAGCAGCATTTATTAAAATCAGATGAAGCAACAGTTGAGCAGAAAAAGAATAATCTATATGCAGAAAAATGCATGACCCAGAATGCACTCTACATCCACAACTTTTATTTTAAAAACACATTTACAAAGAATAAAGGTAATAAGCCAAGGAGGCATGCATAAACCAAAACAGCCACCTTCTCTTGTTCCCTTCATGACTTTGGGAAGCAACTAGATTACTTTGCCGTAAGTATCCTTATTCTACAGAATAGACACTAGTTTTCCATGTCACAGGAAAGAAAAAGCATTAACTAGATTGGAGGGAAACATGGATTCAGTGGACAGGAAATCTGAAAATTCCAAATTGGCAGTCTATACAGCAACAGCAGCAGAAAGTGACTTAAATGAAAATAAGAAGAGACTAGAATTCCAGAAAGCATATACCGAGTAGAACATGTGCAAGTCAGAGATGTTAAGTAAGCAATAACTCACTCCAAGAGCAACAATTATTGATAGCTTTAGTAACAGTGGCACATTGTCATCTATTTTGTTTTACCGAGGTAAAGTGTTACTGACTGCATCAATGGGGAAGTTTATTACATTATTAGCTCTTTATGCAACATAAAAGGATCCAAAACAGATTAAAAGGCTACTAGTTTAGATTTTCGCTTCCTTGTCTTTTCCTTTGAGACTCAGGTCAAAACAGGAATGTGTACACTATGATATTCAGTTCAGCTGGCGAATGAAGTTGCAAAGCCACTCTCCTGGCAGTCAGGTGAAGTTCCCAATGACTGGAAAAAGGGAAATATAACCCCCACTTTCAAGAAGGGGAAAAAGGATGAGCCGGGGAATTACAGACCAGTCAGTCTCACTTCTGTGCCTGGCAAAATCTTGGAGCAGATTCTTCTGGAAGGCATGCTGAGGCACATGGAAAACAACAAGGTGGTTGGTGACAGCCAGCATGGCTTCACTTAAGGGAAATCCTGCCTGACCGATTTGGTGGCCTTCTATGATGGGGCTACAGAAGTGACAGACAGGGGTAGAGCAGTTGATGTCATCTACCTGGACTTGTGCAAGGCAATTGAAACTGTCCCACTTGACATCTTTGTCTCTAAATTGGAGAGACATCAATTTGATAAGTGGACCACTCGGTGGATATAGAACTGGTTGGATGGCCACACGCAAACAGTTGTGCTCAATGGCTCAATGTCCTGCTGGAGACCAGTAACGAGTGGTGTTCCTCAGGGATCGGTGCTGGGACAGGTCTTGTTCAACATCTTTGTCAGTGACATGGACAGTGGAATTGAGTGCACCCTCAGCAAGTCTGCTGATGACACCAAGCTGTGTGGTTTGGTTGATAAGCTGGAGGGAAGGAATGCCATCCAGAGGGACCTTGACACACTTGTGAGGTGGGCTGATGCCAACCTGATGAAGTTTAACCATGACAAGTGCAAGGTCCTACACCTGGGTGGGAGCAATCCCAGGCACAGCTACAGGTTGGGCAGAGAAGAGATTCAGAGCAGCCCTGCAGAGAAGGACTTGGGGGTTTTGGTTGATGAGAACCTTAACATGAGACAGCAGTGTGTGCTTGCAGCCCAGAAAGGCAACTGTATCCTGGGCTGCATCAAAAGGAGCGTGACCAGCAGGTCAAAGGAGGTGATCCTGCCCCTCTACTCCGCTCTTGTGAGACCTCACTTGGGAGTATTGTGTGCAGTTCTGGTGTCCTCAACATAAAAAAGACATGGAACTGTTGGAACAAGTCCAGGAGAGGAGGGCCACGAGGATGATTAGGGGACTGGAGCACCTCCCATATGAAGACGGGCTAAGAAACTTGGGGCTGTTCCGTCTGGAGAAGAGAAGGCAGTGTGGAGACCTCATAGCAGCCTTCCAGTATCTGAAGGGGGCCTATAGGGATGCTGGGGAGGGACTCTTTATGAGGAACTGTAGTGATAGGACAAGGGCTAATGGGTTCAAACTTAAACAGGGGAAGTTTAGATTGGATATAAGGAGGAAGTTCTTTACTGTGAGGGTGGTGAGGCACTGGAATGGGTTGCCCAGGGAAGTTGTGAATGCTCCATTGCTGGCGGTGTTCAAGGCCAGGCTGGACATAGCCTTTGGTGGCATGGTTTAGTGGGAGGTGTCCCTGCCCATGGCAGGGGGGTTGGAACTAGATGATCTTAAGGTCCTTTTCAACCCTAACTATTCTACGATTCTATGATTCTTTTAACACCAAATATCCTCCTTTCTTATTCTAACCAAATAAAAACTACAAGAGAATTCAGACTCTTATCATGAACACATGCAAATATCTTCTAAGCCTTTATCTCATTTTTTGAGAGAGCAAGCCTAAGGACAACTGAAATGCAGGCAAGTAGTTTTGTACAGAGTACTAGTTCTAAATGAGGCCTTACTCTTGTACAGTATCATTTAAGACAAGCCCATAGTAAGAGCTTGCCATTCCAAATATTTATGACTTACTTTATTGTGATTATAGTTTTCATCATGCTTCTTCTCATTCCCTCAAGTAAACATATATTCTGGTACAAAGAACTGAGAAGCCTGAGTAGTCATACTCACTTCTCAACCTCAATTCAGCTACGAGTGCAAGATGTTGCAGGCCTAAACAGGACCCCACAACTCATGACACAACACACTTAAGACCTCATAGCAAAGTTTGCATGCAAACAGGTGGTTAGATCTTAAGAAGTTTTTGAAAAATTATTTCTCTGCTGTGAAAACTGTGAGGAAAACAACAAGGTATATTATACCGAAAAAAAAAAAGTCCATAAAAGAGCTAAATAATTGAATGTGTAGCCCCAGACCTTTCACATGAAGCAGGTACAATATGTAAGTTGGTTTTCTACAGAGTGAGTGCTTGCACAATAAGTCTTGGCATAGGCCAGATAGTTATAGAACTTCCTAAAACCTAAGTTTTTAGAAAAGGGTTTGTACGTTATTAAACCAACAGCATGAAGAGTCAATTTGTACAAGCTCTCTGTGGTTCAGTAACAAGAAGAAATGTCTTAACACAGGTATATTGTATTGTGAAATACCATTCTTTCAGAAATTTCTTGCGGGAATGAGGGGGGATTTTTTACATACTGCTATCCCCAGAATGCTTCTCAAGCTTGTAAATTAAAAATCTGTAGCAGGAACATCTAGGAAGTTTGCAGAATCTCTACTACTGGAGTCTTTTAAGAATTAATCGTTGCCAGGGATGATGCAGGTATAACTGACTGTGTCTTTGGCCAAGCAATTAGAGGACCTCTTCAAGCTAATTCCAGTTCTGTTTCCAGTGATTTTATGCTATTGCAAACACTGGCAATTCACAGATGGCCACTCCCTCAAAAGCAAACAGAACTTCCATTCTCATCAGGTCATTTGCATTTAATGCTGTCCAGCAATTGGAAATCAGGGACCTTTGACACACCTAGTGCACTAGTCTTAGCTGTGATACTCTTAAGACTGAACAAAGCTTCTTGACTTCTCTGATGGTCTAGATTTCCATAGCAAGAACCTCATGCTGTTTGAAATGATATATCACAAAAAGTGCAACTAGCATTTCCTTGACCAAAAAAAAAACCAAAAAAAACCCCCACACATCATAAAACACAACTATTCTTTCTACAAATGCCATTCCAGGATATCCAAGATGTCCTTGGGCTACTGAAGTTTGCAGGAATCTTCTAGTGAGTTCTTGAAATAGTTCTGTCTACTAAGACAGATGTTTTTGGAGCAACATGACAACTGGAGCAGGATGCAGACAGACAGGTATGCTTCCTCAGTTTTTTCACTTACAAACACCGTCCACTGACAACATCCATTGTCAAGCCATTGCAGTAGCCTTTTCTGAAAGCGGTCACTCAAAAATTGCCCTGTTAACCTGAGTGGATAGGACAGCTTTGCACTATGAGCTCAAGGACTATGTGCTATGATTATGAGTACCCCAGGCCAAGAGAAATATGGCTAATCTGTTCATGAAGAGAGGGCGTGGAAGGTAGCAATGAATGAAAGACAGCAGTCTAACAACAGCTAAAGGGGTATTTCAGAGGTAGTGCCTAGACAGTAAAAGGAGGTCAGGCGACTACTAGTCTGAACTTGAAGACTGACATTTATGAAACCACCAAAACTTACGCTCTATTCTGAATGCAATAGCTGTAATATTAAAGTGATCTCAGACTAACAGCAGTGGTAAGGAAAAAGGAAAAGAAGTCCAGGAATGGGACTGGTTTTTACACGCACACACAAACACACACACATGTATAATTAAATATTCAGACTGTTTCGGTCAGCAGAAGAGAAAGAAATCCTCACATAAATACAAAATTTATTCCATTTTTGGCAGCCCCACTTAGACCAATACTGACCACTTCTTAACAGCTGCTTCTACCTATGAATATTCAAGTGTCCTCACCTCTAGCCCTAACTACTAAAATACAACAGCAAGTGTTGAGTCTAAGACCGTTAAAATTCAAGTTTTTTAAAATTACTTCAGAAACAGAAAAATATACTCTCAGGTGACTTAATGGCTTAATGAATTTAAGAAAGAATCTATATGACAGCTAAATGTGAAAATCAAAACCCTTAGCTCTTTTCAGTGATGTAGCAGCTTATGCAGGTTTAGCCTCACTACCAGCTAATGCCTGGTAACACCCAAAAATTAGTATTATAAACTAACTTCAAACTTCTACAGACTTTGATGATAGTCCACCTTTGTGATTATCCCAATCTACTCAACACTGCATCTGATGTTAATACTGACCAAAAGAACCCATAAATACACAAAGAAGAATAAAAGCCATTACTTTTGGTCTGTTACAGGCCTGCGCGTGCGTCTCTTTAAAAAAGGAGAAACAAAGCTTTTTTGTTAGTTACAGTCAGCAATCCTACAACATCGTACAAAGCTCCAACATTGTGCTGAAATCCTCAGTACAACTGTGAACATTTTCCATCTTAAAAATTACTGGGATTCGAATAGGACAGAAAAAGACTAGCCAAGCCATTGCCAACTCTGAAACATACAGTTAAAAGAGTCAAACATCTTATTCAATAATGTACTACCATTATTGTTTTTCTCCATAGTCTTAAAATTTAATGAAATTACCAAGACCATGCCTTAACTAAGATCAGATTTTTCACAAACTGTATTAAACTGTCACAAATCTCAAGCCACTTATTTTCCTTTTTTTTAAGTGTATATTCAAAAAGGGCTGTAAACTAGAACATATTACCTCCAATTTAAACAATATTTGTGAGGAAAGAAGTTAAGAAAATTATGCTAAGCAATACAAAAGTGATATATCTTCCTAAATAATGTTCCAATTACCAAAACCTCAGCTAGAAAACAACACTATACTTTTGAGTAATACTTCAAACATTCAACTTAGAAAAATAGTGCACCTTACCCCCTGTTCCAAGAACTTTCAGGAGTTCAAAGTTTTCAATGCCAACTTTCTCTGCATGGCCTGTCAAATTTGCTGAAGGACAGAAAAAAAAAAAGAAAAAAACCAAACTGTTAGATATGCAGTACAGCGAAATATCACTGACATACCACTGAAGCCTCAGTGACAACAAGTTAGCAGATGAACAAAATACACAGCAGTAAAAGGACGTTCAGTTGCATTCTGTATTCTTTTAACTTGAAAAGCAAGAGAGAACAATTTTCTTGCTGCCATCAATGATCCTGGAGGTATTAAAATCACAGAATAATCGCTGAAGCCCATCTAGCTTGTATACACTGTCTCAACACTAGACACCTCTGAAGACCCTAGTTTCACCTTGTCTGTAATCTCTAATCACACAGTTATAGACAACAATCAGGTCATCTCTTAGCCCTAGCACCGTGAATACTCCCATGTTACAGAATTATATTGTGCTTGAGATGCCTTAAGCAGAGCTCCTATAACTGTTTATGCATTTAACATTGAGTTGGAAAGATCTCGAGTGTACAAAACAAAGACATTTGCTAAAATCTAACCTGCTACAAAGTTGTTCCATTTGTTGGGGAGTTTGGGAGGAGGAGATTCTATGTTTATACAAACCTACAACGCTGAGACTGAGTTGTTTTTTTGGTGTTGTTTTTTTTTTGTCTAACAGACACTTTTATAAGCAGGGAACTTAAGAGCCTTCCTTTTAAAAGGAATTGGGGGGGGAGGTTTCTTATTTGCTGGTTGGTTGGGTTTGGTTTTTTGTTTGTGGTTTGTTTTTTTTTTCCTTTTATAAGCTGCTAAAAGAAAGCCTTAAGCAGTCCCTGCTTTTTTGCCATCTTTCATTCCTATCATAATATTATCCATTCATTTGCATCAATATAACTGCAGGCCATTCAGCAAAGCTGCTCATTGAAATGATCCAGGTTAAAAGCAGTAAGGCAAAAAAGTAACCAGGTTTGATTATTCTTAACCAAGTTCAGCTCCCTGATCCACTTTATTGAGCAGCTGCATGAGCAGTTTTTCTAGCATAATTAAAGATTCAGCATCAAGCAGCAGAAACTGCATAAGCTGGCATAGTTGTTAAAAGAATGCCTCTCAAAGAGCAACTTAAACCCATACTGTATGTCTAAAGGCGGGGGGGGGGGGGGGGGGGGGGGGAGAGAGGGAGAGAAAAATGCGAAGAAGCTTTCAGTAGCAGCACCGCAGATTTAAAATACAATGATGCCTTAACCAAAAAAGGAAAGCTCTTTGACAGGAGACGCTGAAATTAGCTTACTCCGTTCAACAGAAATTCTCAAGTGGTTTGACATTTCTAAGAAACTTTATCAAGACAGTGTGCTTTCCAAACTACCAAAATGTATAGTCAGTCTCCATTCACAGAACTGCAGTAACTCAACAACTCAAACAAACAGAAACCCAAAGCTTCAGAAAGACATCTCTCTGCAAAGGAGATACAAGAATAAAAAAATCAAAACACTATATAAATGAAAAAACAAATTGGTGGCTTATTCCAACAATCCTAGGAATCTGCACACACACACAAAATGCATCTAATTAGGAGAGGGTAACATTACTGCTCTCATGCAAGGCACTGAGGAAATCTCATCTAAAATATTATTTTCAGTTCCTACCATTCATCTTTAAAAGGCATTAATCAAACTTGGTATAAGCGCAGAGAGACCATTTCAAATTTCTGGGAGATTAAAAAGTCTAAGAGAGCTTTCAGGATTTTTTCTTGTACAAACAGAAGTACACATGACAATGATTTTTTGTGATCAGTTCCATTTTAATAACTTGTACTAGGCAATACAGTACCAGAATCATTAACCATTCAATGAGGCAATATGCAACATACAAGTTGAACTACAGCTTGCTATACTACTTTCACTGCAAACAGAACAATTACTGTTGCTAGTGGTACATCACAGTCATTGCTGAAGTCAGCAGTAAGAAAGATGTACCCATAGTGCTAAGAAAGGATTAATAGCAGGTAAGACAAATCTAGACTGAGTTAGTGTCTATATAATTACAGTATGTCCTGTGAGAGTCAGAAAGCAGTCTGTCTTGAAGCAACTTAATATTACATATTACTCTCCTTAACAAGTACTGAGAATGGTACTGAATGTATACAGTTTCAAAACTGTGTCCTTTCTGCCAAGGACAGCATGAGTCAGGGACTACCCTAAAGAGACCAGACTAGAGTGTCCACAGTTTTAATGAAGCAGTGGATGCCACTAAAAAGATCCAGGACATAGAACTTCTTTGGATATTAGCTGAGTAAATGCTGAACTCAGAGTGGGAAGAAAATTTTTCACTGAGAAATGACCGATTTCCATCTTCTATTATGGAGTACTACAGAAAGGTTTTACCATCTCACACCCTTTAAGAGCTGTCAGCAGAAGGCTTTTCAACTGAACGCCCTTCTAAAAAGCAAAACAGTCATTTAATCCTGCCATATTCTTGGCACTGAATAGGAAGATTGAGAGTGGAACACAGAGAAACACTGCATCACCATTAACACGCTGAAGATTTGTAGTGCTGGCTATAATCCTAAAGAGATATCAAGTCCTAAACCTAATCCATTAATCTAAACTGTACCACAAACCCAATTTAACTTTTATTCTGCATTCAATAACATTAGTAAAACCTTTCTCATTTTTATAAGATTATACAGCAAAAAGCTGAGTGATACCTAGTTTGAATTATATGTACTCATTTCAATGTGAACTATAATTCTGCACTATCCAGTTAATGCTATTTTTACTTCCATTTAGGACGTTTACCTGCCTTATCTTTAAAAAAAACAAACAAACAAAAAAATGTTTTCAAGATTATTGTAATATTATTTTCATAGTAAAAGGAGAAACTACATCACAAATCAGCATATAAAATACGTCCCACTTCATTCTTTCTGTATTATACTGAGGAAAAAAGTCATCATACAGGTCAGATAGCTAAAAAGTGTTGCAAAACACAAAGGTGTATGATAGGACATTTTACAAACTCTCAGAATTACTCCTTATAAAGCAAGAAGTAGGGTAAAAAAAATATTAAAATTCAAAGCTACAAGAAGATATTACCAATTCCTTGAAAGTGCTTCTCCCAGTGTTGCCATGACTGGCAATGGCTTGCCCTACAGCCTGAGTTGCGACATTCAATCCATCTCTGAAGTGTGCCCTGAGAAACGCAAGCTGTAGACCTTGTGCCTGCACCATGTGCTTTCCAGTCATGCTGCTAAAGCAGTTCTTTGCCTTCATTTGCTGAAACCAGGTGCAGCACTTTCTGACATTGTAGCAGAGACGAGATGCAGTTTCTCCAGAATTACAGCTGTCATGCCAACATTTCCTTCAACTAGCTTTCAGAAGCATAAATCCCAAAGATCAGTTTATTCACCAGTCACTCCTCAAAATCCAATGACCACTGCCAGAGGACCTTTTGCAAGAAATTATTTCTGCAATTCCAAGACAACTGTTCCAAGTTAGAGAGGCTTTAAAAGGTTGTGCTGACAGAAGAGTGAAAGGACTGTGATCAGAACCTGATCAAAAATTATTTGTGTAACCTGCATGAAGGCAATCTATCTGTCAAGAGTGCAACAGGATCTACACTCTGTCACCTAGACAGCAATATTTCTAGCAAATAGTATAACAACATTTTAGTGTACACAAAGATGTCACTCAGAAACAGCAGCTTTGGGAAAGGTCTTAAATAAAAAATTGAGCACAAGGAAAGCAATTTTGGAAACAGAAAATGTACTTCTTCATGTCCCTTTTTTTTCTAAGTCTGTTGATACATAAGCTGAAGAGTACCAAGAAAGAGAACTAAGCTTGGACAGGAGAAAAGTACTGCCCAAGTCAACAGGACAAGAGTTATTCCACTAACAATCTGAAGCTATAAATGACACAATGGTATAAAGGATGGTGGTACATCATGGAAAAAAAAAAGTAGTAAGGTGATGAGACCCTCTAGGAAACACGCTAACTGCAGAGATGCACAATTAGAAAAAGTTTCCATTCGTGTTCTACTCTAATTCACAGCAATCAGCACTGGACCAACACAGTAAGGACAGTATGCAAGTGAGGGCCACAGCAACACACAACGGATCAACCCAAAAACAAAGACTGAAGGGGACAGCCAAGGCATCACAGCATCCGTAAAAACAAAGAGGAAATGGTGGAACTATTCCACTATAGACAAAAAGAAGGCAAAACAGGAAACAAATATCTAGAAATATTTCCATTGTGAAGACAAACCTTCACATGCAGAGACACCAATGCATGAATCTCAGTGGTGTTCTCAGCGCCCTGGAAGCAGGACAGCCTGCTTAACTCTGGGAACCAGAACAAAGTATTTCTGCTTGATGGAGGATCTCCAGATGACATAAGAGACGTGACTATCGCCTGCACTGTATCTGAACTTTGAGACGGCCAACTGTGAACTAAACTGTGGAAGCTGATACTGTGCAATTACTCTATTTGCTTTTAATTGTACTTTTATGATATTAAGAAACAGTACTTCAACAGTGGTTGTTTTCAAATTAAGATGTGCTGTGTCCTCTGTTTCTGGACTCCACTGCATACAGGTTTTTGAAGCAGACAAGAACAACTAGAGCTTCCTCTACTGAACTAGATCAAGCAACCTTCAAAGGTAAGCTCTGCCTGAAAGGTGTGACTTGACTATTCTCTGCAACACAAAACCAGCTCTGCTGTCTTACTGAGCAGAAAAATGTGCCTCAGATAACTTAAAGGAGAACAGAGAAAGTTAGACGGAAAATAGGACAGCAGACATTCTGTAGTACTTCAAGCTACTAGGTGTCCAGTGCCTGGTACCAACATCAACTTGATTCTAATCCATTACTTCAGAGAATGGCCCATCTCCACTCAACACATCTATTTTAAGTTACTTCAACAAAATATAGATGCTGTTTTCAAAGTCATATGAACACAGATATGAGCTTATCCCTTACTCAGAGTGAGGAGTAGGTGTTTTTCCTTGAAATTAAGCAAAACTGGCACATTCCTTTTGGGAGGAGGGCAGGGTGATGACAACAATGGGACACAAATACAAAGCCACCCTCTAACAGAGACCACACAACTGTTGTTAGACACTTAAGAAAATTCATCTAGGATGCTATACTAATTTTCTGCTATATATAAAGTCATACTTGATTGCAAATGGTTACAGCAACTGAGAACTATTTGTGACGGGAATTGAAAAACATTCAAGTCCTTGAAATCTGACAGTACATCACAAACTAGTAATTGTCACGTCACTGAATAAGAGTACCGTTTAATCAGGTCAGGGATCTATCTTACAAACTTAAAATGGAATTTAAAAGCATATAATCTCAAGGACTACTTGCATTTTTCTTATGTGAAATGAAGAATTTGGAGCAAAAATAAAACATGCACACAGTTCTAAACTCACACCAAAGAAGAGAAAATATAACTCATGTTACTTTGAACCCGAGGATCACAACTAAATAACTGGGGTGACAACTATTCATTCTCTATGATTTTAGATGCTTAAGAGGATGACCATCTGAATTGACAAAATATTCAAGATCTCACAAAGCTGCTGATCCCATTCTACAAGGCCTGGAAGCTAGAACTTTACACAGCCAACGACGACAAAGACCTCTGAAGTATCAGCTATGTGGAATACATTACGTGGAAATCTGGAAGTATGAAATGCCGAAGGGAACATGACAGGAAACTATCATTACCATTATGAAAACAGATGGAAGCTGCAAAAAACTATCCTACCAAATTTATCATTTACACATCAGAAGCTGAAATGAAGATAAAACTGCAGACATCAGAGATTAACAACACAGACTTACAATAGTTTGAACTGGAAAATGCTCCATGTTAAGGTTCATTCGCATTCACTGGCAGTGGCCCTTCTGCTATTACAGAGGAGATTTTGCTATAAAGTTTATCTTTACTGTGAGATGCATCACTACAAGTTCACCAAGATTCAACCTAGAAGCACCACCATGGTCAGCGAAAAGCTTAATGTGCGGTAACACTATACATCACATCATAGTCAAAAAAAAAAAACGAAAATGTAATTGGGCAAGATACTAATGAATAAAGCTGGTATAGATAATCTAATGCTGAACAGAGTTAAATCAGTCAGATCAAAATAACAGATATCTAAAGATTGGGCACAACTTTTCAGACAAAAAATTATACCTAAAAAAAAAAGATACAAACCAACTTTGGTCTTCTCTATCATCAGAAATCAGTACAACACTTCAAAAATACACTTTATTTAGTCACAGACACTTTGAAAACAGTGTTAAAAATAACAGAATGTAGATTATCATCAAAACAAGAGCAACTGACAATTTAAACATTGATGGAACATATTTACATATTAGTCTATGCAGACATTAACTGGGAAACTTAAGAATTATCTTCAGAATTATCCTCTCTCAGGTAAAGCTTTTATAACCATCTGTCTAAGACAGCATGAAATATTTTCACATCAACAAAAAATGGGAAGAGGAAACAGTCACAACAGATCACAAAACAAAACAAAACAAAAAAACAAATAAAGTGACCAGGTGTAATATGAATCCTTTGTAAACCAGGTCATCTGCCTATCTATAGAATGACTCAGAAGTAGAGCTTGCACCTCTTCATTAGCATTGTACAATGGGGGGGGGGGGGGGGAGAGGGGGGAAGAGCACATCATGAGAGGAAGATATCAGATGATGACAAGCAATAAGGGGATCCAGCAAATATTTATATGAAGAATATAGCAGCAAATCACACCCTCAGAAAACCAGTCTTTCTCTTGTGTTTAAAGAATTCTGGCAAGTGTTCTCTGAATTGCCTCCTGAATAAAATCCTGAAGTGTATTAAAGTGGCACATGAGCCTAACTTTTGTGGAATCCAGCATGAGCTTTTAAACCATCACATTCAGAATACACTGGATCAAAGCTAAACAACAGGCTGACAACAACTGTGACTACTAGTCCTCATTTACATTAGATGCTTTATATCACTGAAGCAATGACAGCAAAATAAGGCCCTTTTACAAATCATATTAGCAGGTTTGTTAGACTTCAAAGCCTGAAAAAAAAACCACCAAAAACCACAAAAAAAACACCAAAAAAACCACCAATAGATCAATAGTCACTTTTCTCCTTGATAACCAAAGTGTATCATAATCAAAGTTAACAGAAGATACTGACAATAAATTCTTACAGTACAAAACATTTTTAAAAATAATTGATTCTGTAAAAAGTAAAAACTAGAGATTTAAGTCATAATAAGGATGATTCACAAACTTAGTCTCTTAAAACACTTTTGATACTTCCCACAGCAATGGGAGAACATGTATTTCAGTGCTCAAAAGAGAAAAGTAGAAGTAAAAGCAGTCCAAGTTTTGAATATAGTCAACTATTAATATCTCCCGATCTCTAAAAAATATCCAGAATACATAGTCAAATTTTAAAATTAAGTCTTACACAAAGAATTATTTTAAAAATCTCTAAACTTTCATAAGAACATTTCCTTTTAAAAATAAAAAAGAGAGTACTGTAGAGGTGCCAGATATAGCTTCATAGTGAAGGCTGACTACTCTATTTAATGCATGATTCATCATGCTTTTTAGCCATAGGAATTTTCACAATGTCTTATGATATAACACAAACTTACAGTTTACAAATAAATCTACTCTAGTTTAAGTTCTCTTTCAAGAAGGAGTAAATAAAAATTTGCAATACTAAAACCTTCAAATACTCCATGTATTTATGGTCTGAAGCCTTTTATGTTCTCATACTGAATTACATGTTCAACTATTTGACTCAAGCGGAAGTTCCAAATTCTTCTGCCTCTGGAGCCTTGCAGCCCATTGCTACGTTGATTTCTGGGCTGTACATGCCTTTCTGCATGTATATATATACATATAGCCTATCACCCATTCACTCATGGAATGTTTCAAAAATTCCCTTCAATATCCCAGTTTTGCTTATCTCTGCCTCTCACTGGGCAAAGCAGGTAGTGCACATACATGAGACAAGTCACACACACCAAGGATCCTTCAATCCTCATTTTATTTCTTTTCCCCAAAAAACAAGAACTAGAACAGAAGTCAAGAGGAGGTAGGACAACAATCTCATTCTTAACAGTTTTATTTCCTTCTTACCTGCATCACAGTTTTTTCCTTCTCTGCCCATATCCCTCCCTATTGCACAAAAAACTCTAATAGGCTTTATATTTACCATTGTTCCATTCCACGTCATTACCAGTAAATAGAAAATGTGAAGAGACAACGACATACTTTTTTCACTGTAAATAACATGAAGCTTCTTAGGTCTCCAAAAAGAAGTTATACGAACTCTAAGGTTAGCCTTCAAAAAATAAAACTTTTTCCTTTACAAGGTTCTAGAAATAGATGCTGCAGAAAATTTCTTTTTCTTAGTATTTTCATTGGAGAGCATCAGTGAGAAGCAAAGACAGTCACCACTTCCTACCATTTGATCTTTGGCATATTTTTTTCTTCTACTTCCTGAAAAAAGAAGGTGATTCCACTTTCCCCAAAAACTCATTTCCCTCCCAGAGTGAGAAAAGATGGTGAGCCTTTTAAAGTGTCTGAATTACAAGGTTTCTATTGAGGAAGAAATGGTTTGTGTGACATGAGAAGGGGGAACGGGGGGAAGTTGCTATATAATACATAAGGAGAAAATCATTCTTAACTGAAACGTGTCCTAGAAGTCACTGCTGTATCTAATCTGCAAAATAATAAACTAAAGGAACAATCATTGAAGAACAAGCATACATTAGAGCTTCCCCAGCAACAGGGGGACATTCTTATTCTTTGCATCATGAAAATAAAATGTATATATATACACACACACGCAGAGCAGTGCCCAGTATCTATAACACAGCAAATCACATGGCATCTCACAGAGACACTCAAGTGTTACGCACCACAGCTCCGTCCCTATCACAGGCCCAATCTGCATGCCTATGAAATGATGTTTTTTCATTAATTGCTTTCTGGTCATGCAACATGGGACTTTCAGGTCCCAAAGAACATGAGATATAGAGACAAAATAAAGATTTACCATACATATCAAAGCCAGCACTGTAATTTCAAAGTCAAAGTTTAAAAGAAGTGAAACCACGGTATGACAGGGTTAACAATCAGCTCTGAGCTGTGTAGAAATAGCACTGCACTGCATATGCTCTAACTGTGCATTTTCATATGCCGCAATACTTGCTTGAAGGTAACAACAATCATCTGTTTCATTCTTGAAAACACTCATTTCATCTTAAATTCAAGTTTTATAGTATGTTCATCTACTTGACGGTAATCAATGCCTGTGTCTAACTTATTTAGTACTTTTAGAGCAATTCCAAGACCCAAGTAATTGTGAATGTGAAGTATAACTGTAGGTTCACCTGTATTAACTAAATGATTTGAATATATAATTTTTTGTACCTTGAGCTTGTTATCAAGGTTCAAGCAACAACTTTCACACTACGAAAATGAGACACTCTCTTCTCAAAGAAGCCACTATTTTCTACCACAATAGTACATTCTTTCAAAGCACTGTGGAGACTGACCACTTTTTCATCTGCCAACTGACAGTTACTTTCGATATGTAATTCTAAATCAGGCAATTATTCACAGAGCTAGCACCATCAAAGAACACAGAGAGGATGGGAACACTAGATTCTAGACAACTCACACATTGAAAGGATATTCATGGTATACAACCTCAGCACCTAAGAAAAACTAATATCGTCTGGCTCTTGCATGTCCCCTCACCGTCCTTTCCAAAATGAAGTGTAAGTGCTGCACACTAACACTGTGGTGGGTTGACCCCAGCCAGCAGGTAAGCACCCACATAGCCAGACCCAGTACAAAAAAAAAACCCTAAGAAAAATATCCAAAGTATCCTATAGATTATTTATATATTTCTGTATCAGCAGAACCTGACTGCATTTTTTCTCCCTATTGTATCTCTGTGTATTGTGCAGAGACAGGTTCTGAAACAGTATCTTGATACGTCTTGCATAGCAATGACACTATTGACATCTTCAGGAGTAGGAGTCTCCCAGGAGTACATGACAGAGCAGCTCCCTCCTCCACCCTAATGCTCCAGAAATAGACAAGCCATTGCTAGAAAGCATTTTTCAGAAAGGAGTTTTTTAAATATTTAATAAGGAGAAGAGAAATGGGAGGGGAAAAGCAACTTATTCCTATTTGACTGAATTTTAGAAGCTTGAAAAGACGCGCAAGACTGAGAATTCTGAAATGTGTCAATACTTTCTGAAGCTTTAAGACCAGGATCAAAATGAAAACTGCTTATTACGTTAGATTAGACAGCTCTTTGTCTAGTTTGTGTGTGAGTGTGTGTATTCCTCAAAATATCTTTAAATAACAATCCCCCAGGGATATATGCTGTCCTAACTTTTATAAAAAGAAATCTAGACGTAGCTAGGTAAACATATTGAATAAATGTGTTCCATTTCCTTTCCCCTTACCCTTTTCTAATGCTGCACATTAAAATTTAGCAACACCCAACGAGAAAAGTATGTTTTTCAGGAGTCTTTTGCTGCTTCTTGAAAGAAGGAAACTACAGTCCCTTTGGTTTCTGCGTAGCTATCAGGAAGACCGCTTTTTTTTTTTTTTTTTTTTTTTTTTTTCGTTTTAAGCTGCAGTGATAGCTGTGTTCCGCTGGGGCACCTTCGCCGAGCCCCGAGTGACAGGCGGACAGAAGGTTCAACGCGACCGAAGAGACCCAGCACTTGACTTCCCCATCGGCTCATTAGCCAGTGTCAACTACACTAATCCGGGGAGCGGCTCTCCAAACTTTTAAGATGAACAGCATCACGAACAGCATTTACTTTTATTTCATCAAGGAGAAAAAAGATGAGATAAAAGGAATAAAGGGTATGAGTTAATAGTACCTCCTTTGTTAACAAATAAAGAGAACATACATCCTGATTATGTTTTACATGCATTTCTAAATTAAAAGTAAAATCTAATTTAGTGCAGTATTCAAGTTGCCTGGAAACTTCTAAGAAGCACAGAGCACCTATCAAAAATATATAAAGATCTTCCTCAACACAACAACCTACAACAGAGAATTTCTGCTGTTATCTTGAAAGGTCATATATATTTCATTTGTTGAACTACCTCTCCAGAGGGTCTTCGAGTAACGACTGGGCTACAAGAAGATTAATAGGCTGAAAAGCCAGCTAACTCTGCGGTACATTCCCCCTCCCTACAATTCCGGCATTTCACCGAGGTCAGAGAAAAGCTGTCACAGAAACCGACATCATTTAGGACTGTAACAAACAGCCCTCCCCCCCATACTGACACAGCCATAAAAGTCAAACACACAAATTAAAAATAAAAATAAATAAATAAAAAGGGGAGGAGGAGTAAAAAAAAGACTGGGTAACACTCATCTCCTTCAAAAGCGTCAAATACCACTCGGGAAGTGGGACAGGGAATCCGAATACTTACAAGTCCAACCGAAATACTTTTATCAGAAATAAGAGACCCCCTGCCCGCATCTCACACACCCCTACCATGTCTTCCAGTTCATCATCTGGGTTTTTTCCTCACCGAGATTTCCCTACCGGTCCCGATCAACTATCTTGAACCTCCTACCTCAGCACTCCTCCAAGTCCCGGCTGCCGGACCCCCCCGGCAGCCCTCCCCTCAGGCGGGAGCGCTCCCCTTGGCGCACCCCCGTCCCCCGCCATGACCTCCCTCGGCAGCCCCAGCCCGCCCCGCTCACCGTTCCTCAGCTCGTGTTTGACGGTGAGGAGCGGCAGCTCCCCCTCCTCCGCCGGGCCCGAGGGTCCCTCCATGGTCTCGCAGTCGAGCGCTCCCGCGCCCCTGCCGTTCCCCGCGTGTGCGTGAGCGCGGAGGCGGGGGTATGTCACCTGGCCCGAGGCGGGCTTTATTTTCCAGGGGCGCTCTGGGCGAGAGGAGCCATGCAGGCGCGCTGGGGCGGGGGGCGGCTGTTCTCCTCTCCGCCTTGAAGGGAAAAAAATAAAACCCACACCACTCGACAACAAACAGTTATTAAAATACAGGGAGGCACACGCACGTCGGCTTCCCTCCCCCGGCCCTCAGAGCCAGCCCATGTCCTTGCGGCTCCCCTCCCCCTTGCTCCGGCCGCCTTCCCCGCCCAACAGGCGGTAGCGTAGCCGCTCGGCGCCCGGCCGAGCCCGGCGCGGCCCAGCCGGGATAGGCTGCGCGGGGCGGGAGGAGGGGGCGCCGGGAGGAGCGGCTCCTACTCGGGCTCTCGCACCCCCTCCCTCACCATGCCGAGCGCTCATTGGGCCCGCGAGCGCCCGCGAACCCCAGCGGCTGTTGGGCAGAGAAACGTTGCACGTACCTCCCCCGCCCTTCCGCCGAGCGGCGCGCTCCCCCATTGGTTCAGCCGCTGCGCTAACCGCTGGCTCCGGCTCTCCAATTCCCCCTCCTAATTCCTCTACTCCCTCACCTTGTTTGTAAACATTCCCGCCCGCCTCTCCCACCCCCCCGCATGGGGGCGGGCTCTGGGTTGCGTAGAGAAAAGGGAAGGCGCTGAGTGAGCATTGCGGCTGGCAATCATTCTGAGGGAGCGGCGGTGGCCTACTTCTCTCGGGTTAGGGGCTGGCTCCATCCTGCGGGGGTGGGAAGCCGCTGTGGGTATCCTTGCTCGCAGTGACAGCAGGGGGTGGCTGAGCAGAGCTGTAGTCTGGCGCGAGAGGACGCGGCGGCGGCTGGATGGGGGAGCGGGGTAGTCCCTCGCAGAGGGATGACACAGGGCAGGGAGGAGTGAGGCGCAGCCAAAGGCGTTGGGGAGCGTGCGTTCTGTGTTCCCGCTGAGCCTCCGCCTTCGCGCCCACAGCGGTGGCCTGTCCGTGAGGTGCGGCTCGGCTCGGCCGCCTCCCTGGGCTGGGGCAGCTGGAGAGCTGCTGCCGTCAATGCGGCACGTCGGTATGTCCGTCTTTAGGCTAGCGCTCGGCAGCGGGGAACAGTGCTGAGACTGTGCTGTTTGCGTTCAGCTCTCGCAGGCTCCAGGACCACACAGAACGGGGTTGTGGGCGGTGGGGCCCGGGACGGAGGGTGAGCGCGGGCCTCAGACTGAGCCGCGCTGAGGGGGCTGGGAGGGGAAAGGCGCGCCGCGTCGCCCCTGGCGCTGCCTGCGGCCTTCGCAGGGGCCGGGGGCCCGGCGGCCGGGGCTGGGGGAGCAGGCGGCGTCCGCGGCCTGGCCCCGGGGCGGTTAGCGGGGCCGTCACCTTGGGAGGCTGGAGGGTCTGAATTTACTGCAAGATAAACTAATCTTTACGATCGCTAGAAGGTCACGAAGCAAAGAGGGCCTTGGTTAGTTATGTTGGCACAGGACGTGCTAGTTTTGCGGGGTTCCTGCTTTGGTGTGTTGTGGGGCGGGAGTGAGAGAAGGCGCTGGGCAACTGCATCCATATACCCGACTCAAGTTGCGCTGCTTAGGGCATTTCCCTTTGGTCCCATTAGCTTTGTGGGACACGCTATCGTCATAGCAGGTTTTGATTTCGTTTTTAAGGAAGGTGTGTTTTGAATCATCTCAGTTAAGCCTCTCAGACTCCTATGTTTTGGAAACAATCTGACACGTCTAAAGCAGTCCACATTTCCATAGGACATCACACAAGTCACTTCTCTCCATCTCTTAATTTACATTAATTTCTGATTTGTTGCTTTTGAATGCTGTTTCTTCCTATCTTTTGATACTGTATAGCAAGGTGCTAATTTGCAATGCCATGTCACATACAACAGCTGTGTTCATGCAGAGTCTGATTCTCATACATCAAACGTGAAATAAAATGTCTTCTGTTAATCCTTTACTCACATTACAGTATTACATATTTGTGTGTGCTCGTACACACGAGGATGATCAGGGGACTGGAGCACCTCCCATATGAAGATAAGCTGAGAAAGTTGGGGCTGTTCAGCCTGGAGAAGAGAAGCTGCATGGAGACCTCATAGCAGCCTTACAGTATTTGAAGGGGGCCTATAAGGATGCTGGGGAGGGACTCTTCGTGAGGGACTGTAGTGAGAGGACAAGGGGTAAACTTAAACAGGGGAAGTTTAGATTGGATATGAGGAAGAAATTCTTTACTGTGAGGGTGGTGAGGCACTGGAATGGGTTGCCCAGGGAAGCTGTGAATGCTTCATTGCTGGCGGTGTTCAAGTCCAGGTTGGACAGAGCCTTGGGTGGCATGATTTAGTGGGAGGTGTCCCTGCCCATGACAGCTGGGTTGGAAGTAGATGATCTTAAGATCCTTTCTAACCCTAACTATGATTCTATTCTATGATTCTATGTGTAACGTACATATTTAGATATGTACACATTTTAATAGTTTCCTGTAGAGAGATTGGATTGAACTATTTAAAGTTGATAAGAGCTTTCTATTACAGAACTGGGTTTAGGGTGTTTTGGGGATTGGTCTTCTTCACACACAAAGTAAAAAATACTTTCCAAGGGTTTCAGAGTATTCTCAGTAAAACTTTTAAAGATTTTTTGCACTAAGCAGTGCAAGTGTTCTGTTTAAGTATCTCCCTGTAGCATATGGTACACACATAATTTCACTGGAAGTGTCCATCCAAGCCTTTCTGACAGTATTATGTCAAGACTCTAAATACAAAAAGTCTGATTAGGGATGTTTTCAAACTGAAAAATAATTGATTGCCTAGCTTGTGTCCATTGATTTTAGAAGCCTGTCTATACAGAGATAGTAAATGTTACATCAGCATAATGTTAAAATACAAAAGGGAAAATAATGAAAATATTAAAGTGATAAAGTTCATTGTTAAATAAATATGTCATTCTAAATATTATTAAATATTTAGATCTTTGTAACTAACAACTCCTTTGTACACATAGTGGGGAGCATCAGTTTCACTTTACAACTTTTTTATTATTCTGTGTCCCAAATGTTGCATTTTAAAGAGACTGGTACTGTATTTCATCCAGTGACTCTATTAGCCTCCACTTTGGACTAATTGTCCCTGGCAGCTTCAGAAGAGAGAAACTGAAATTTGACTCCACTATGTTCCTTATGAGCACTCAGTGTGAGTGGAGCTGGCAATGATTTCACAGTCCTTGCTAATTTTTTTTGGTTCTAGATGTTCATAGCTTGACAGACTTTATATGCTTATTTGTCTTAGGCCAAAACCTCTTTTCTCTGTTTAAATTTCAGCTAAAACAGCTATAACCCTAAAACATCAAACCAAGGTTAGTGATCCATTGTGGTAGCTGCTGACTATGCATATAGCAAGATGGTGGCTACCCTGTATATTTCAGTTTAAATTGTAACTGGGTGTGGAAAGTACTGTTGCATGAACTAGAAGTTCGTTGTTAACCCTGAGGGACCCACTGATTTTCTTGCGTCTTGGAAAGAGTAACTGGGCAGCATGTCATCTCTCCAGTGTTAAAATAGTTTTTTCAGTGGGTGTCATATCCAGAAACAGCAAAGCAGCCCTACTGAATGCTTGGACAGAATCCCACCTTTTGACAGACAAAAGAGCTATACTTGCACTGAAATACTAAACCTCCTGTCAGTAGTCCATTAGTACAGGACTATGGTCAAGCTTTCATTTAAACTGAACTTTTGGGAGCAATGGAGAATTAAATTTGGTTGCTTGATTTAAGAGTGGACCTACCTTTAGTGGAATGGTCTAGGCTAGTTTCATTACCTCTGTCACCTTTGTCTTTGAAGCAATATCACATGGCTTTGTGGATGGTTGTAAAAGGATACAGTTTTGTCAGCCTTAAGGGTAGGTAGGATTTACAGGTAGGTGGAAACATACAGGCTACATTTGTACCAGAAAATAAAGAAGATTAGGACTTGTTCTTCAGGTGTCAGTGCAAGTGACATGACATAGCATGGCATCACTTGCATGTAGACAGCTAAATTCTTTCCCCTTCAAAACAGGGTGTCCTTTTCCATATTGCCTACTAGATTTATATGGATTGCAGTGTGTTACTGAATTATGCTAGTCCCCAACTTTTACAAAGACATTTCCTGGGAGAGTACTAGTTGGAGGCCCCACCATTCTGGAAAGCATGCCAAGAGTCAGAATTATGGATAGTCATGTGCCAGCACTCAAATTCTGCCTTTGTCCCATTTAAATCACTAACACACACAGTCACAGAGTCAGATGAGGGAGGAAATTTGGCTTGAGCCTGCAGCCAAAGCAGGCATGTGAAAATACAGCAGTGATGGTCTACAGACCCACAGAGAGTACAGAATGGTCTGTAAAATATTACTTTGTAGTGTAAAACCACCCCTGTTATGTAAACTGTCTGGAAGCACAGCTCTGAGTGTAATTTAACTGACTAAAAACATTATTTGCATTTTACATATTCATTGATGTGTGTGCTATGGCACTAAACAAAAAAATACTGTTTGTATGATGTGCATTCAATAAATTACCTCTTCAATGAAGGGGAAAAATATTTTATATATAAAAGGATTTAATACTATGGGGTAATGCAGAGCCACTTTCCCTTCATAGTGTAAATGTATTTTTATTTTTAAGTAGCATTTTTGTATTCATGTATATAATGAGAGCAACCTGACAGGTCAGTCAACCAACAGTTCAGTATTTGGGCTGAGTGTGTGCTGCAAGTTTTGGAACATGGAATAACAGAGTTCTAAAGATAGATGTCCCTGCTCTACCCCACAACACAACTGTTCAAAAATATGTGTATTTACTTGCCATTCCTAATTGTGAAGAGAGGGAGGAAAAAATGTTGTGGGAAATATCCACATGGAAAGATGTTACTGAACTTCATTTAAGAAAAAGTGTCACAACATTTCCTTTCTGGTTCTAAAAGAGGTGGTGTGCCAAGCTGGTTTGAGGGCTGAGGTGAAATTGAAATGCTCAGTGTACAGACTTCGAGTGAAAAGAGAGAGAGGAGAAGAAAATGAGTGCTGTAGCTGCTTGCTTCCAGGATGTAACTGCTTTACAGTATTGAGGTACTTGATTTACTTTCATTCTGAAGGGGAGCTGCTTATGGAAAATGTAGTTTCCATGGGGCTGAAGCTGGAGGTGTCTGGCGCTTCCTTATGGTCATTGAATTGTTACAGAAATAGGTGTTACTTTCAAAGTACAAATGTTGCAAAGCCCAATGATACAAAATGTTCCCCTTAATCACTCTGCAGAGAACATTTGCCCAGCGGGGGAGAAAGAGGATCAAATTTTGGAAAGCACAAAATTAATCTAAGGAAGAACTCCCCTTGAAAGACAGTCATGACATGAAACAGCTTTTGTACAATATTAGTTCTGGTTTCTAGTTTACATATGTTCTCTGTGTTTGGTTGTTTGTTGTTTTATTTTGTTGGGGTTTTTTTTAATCTGCAGTTGAATATTTTGTGCTTGGTAACTGTCAGGAAAGTAGACTGGGTAGGTAAATTTGCTGTTTAAAGCATTTTTGTATGAAATTGTTCTGGCCAAGAGTTTTGTTTGCCTAAATCTGCTTATGTCTTACCATGAAAGGAGAAGTTATGCTAAGCATCTAAGCCTAATAATTCTCTTAACGGAAGTGGTACAACTCTGTCAGGAAACAGATCATTTCTTGAAAGAGAGCATATAAGTGAAGATGTATTACTGATTCTAGGGTTACATGTTTGATTAAACCTAAGTCCTGTTTCAGTTACTATTCATTTTTTTGCTGAAAATTCATTTGTTTATCTTTTCTTCAGTTACAGTAGTTACAACTAATATTCCAGGCAGCACTGTCAAACGTTTAATGGTTAAAAAGATGCATAGCTATGTAAGACAAAGAATAAAAAATATTTGTTTCATTACTCAGGTTTGGATGAGGAAAAGGATAGCCCCACTATCTATTAAAACAGAAATAGGAGCTTATTTCAATTTCTGATCTGCTTTAATATTTAAGTTGGCAGAGATGGAATTTCTAGTTAATACAAAGAATTGACTTTTAGATCCTAATTCTCACAATAATTTGAAATTGTTTTCAAATTTGTTGGCAGAAGCACAGAGGGCTGTTCTGCATAATGGTATCATTATACCTCTGAGTAATACTGATTGCAGTGTAATTAAACTCAAAATCCTTTTCAGAAAACTTACATGTGAATCCTCATTATTTTGAAAATTGACTGTAAACTTCGGAGAAGGGGACTTTGGAAAGGAGAAGCTAATTAAAAGAAAAAAAAAAAAGCTAATCTGAAAGCTAGAGATGAGGAAATTAAAACTTTTAACTCAGCATGGAGACCATGAGTACATCCTGGTAGCTGCAGAAGCCATACATCTGCTTTCCACCCCTAAAGAAGGAAGCAAAAACATAAGGAAAGAAAATGATTAAATGGCAGTTTAAGGGTATGCATTGTAGTTCTCAAAAAGAACCTATGGAAAAGGAAAAGAAGTGCTGCATAAAATGAAAGGGGAAAGGCAGTTTTTGAAAAGCATAAATGAAAACAAGTAAGTTCATTTCCATGGTATGCATTGTAGTTCTCAAAAAGAACCTATGGAAAAGGAAAAGAAGTGCTGCATAAAATGAAAGGGAAAAGGCAGTTTTTGAAAAGCATAAATGAAAACAAGTAAGTTCATTTCCATGACTGTTTTTCAACTGACAGATTTAAATATATTGCATCTGTTAAATTACCATAGAGAAAAAAAACCCAAATTGTATAGTTATTGATTTTGAACCTACTCTTTGAAATTTAAAAGGATAAGATGCTCTCATGAATTGAAATAACATGAGAAAAAATCATGAAACATAGATAAATTGAGAAATATATTGCAGATTCAAGTGGCATATCTCCTGGAGTTTGGGAGGAACTTGGAGCTCCTAAGAAAAAATAAGAAAACTCCCATTCTTTGAAGTATTGAAGTCATAGAATCATAGAATAGTTAGGGTTGGAAAGGACCTAAAGATCATCTAGTTCCAACCACCCTGCCAGGGGCAGGGACACCTCACACTAAACCATGCCACCCAAGGCTCTGTTCAATCCAGCCTTGAACACCACCAGCGATGGAGCATTCACAACTTCCCTGGGTAACGCATTCCAGTGCCTCACCACCCTTACAGTAAAGAATTTCTTCCTCATATCCAGTCTAAACTTCCCCTGTTTAAGTTTGAACCTTTTACCCCTTGTCCTCTCACTACAGTTCCTCATGAAGAGTCCCTCCCCAGCATCCCTATAGGCTCCCTTCAGGTACTGGAAGGCTGCTATGAGGTCTCCACGCAGCCTTCTCTGCACCTCTTAGTATAGTGTAATATGATACTATGTACTACAATAAGAAGTGATTTAATATAGGCAGCATTACAACTAAAAAGTTCTCTAAAAGGACAAGGAGAATGTTTTGACAAAAATCTTGAAGTATTATCTTTAGTTTCAAACAATAATAATAAAAAAATCTGAAAACAGTGGATAAACATGATTCCATGAACCAGATACAAATTCTTAAATCTTCATTCTATTCTGATTTATGAGATTGAGGATACAAACTAGGGTATGTCTAGCTCAGCATCCTGTCTCCAGCACTGGCCAATAGCAGCCTTCTAGTGTCACAGCAAATTGTGGTAAGAAACTTCTAAGGTTTAACCATGCAGCTGATGAATAAAGACCTACATTTGTTTCCTTTGACTTTGCCATGTCTAGTTTTATCTGATGACCCATAATGATTTAGTTTAAAAAGAGAGTGAAGAATTGTTACCTTTTATCTCCTCCATGCTTTTGCTGGATCTGCCTCTTTGATAGGCAAGCTCAGAATGTGAAGCAATAGTTCCCTCACCCCAGAATGTCCAGTAACATTTGCTGTAGGTACAGGTTATGCAACAGGGGCTGCGGTTCTTTAAGCTTTCAGTAATCCATGCGCAGCCTCGTTTCTTTCATTTTTCTTACGTAAAGAGCTTATAGGGGAAACCTAGGGTTAGTTAGATGTTAGAAACCTCAGTTTTAGTATACCTGTTTTCTAATGTAAAGTGATTGATGTGGCAGTCTTTCAAGACCAAATCAAAACCCCAGCTGGTCAAAGGACATTTTACACTTCTTTTGTAAATTCCTCAGGATTTGTGTTTCCTCTCAAGTGTTAGACTTCTGTGCAAAGCAATGTCCCATTAAGCAATTTTCCTTTGGCTGTCATGTATTCAGTCTGGCTAAGAGTGAGGTTTGGCAATCTCCTTACAACATGTCACATTCAAAGTTGTGTTTTCTGTTGTGACTGCTGGTTACCATATTGATGTGGAATATTATAGCAGTGCAGATTATTGGCATTGTAAATAACTCCATTAACTATGAGCTACTTCAGCCTCCTCAAACCTCAGCATTTTCTGGGATTTAATGAAGATTAATACCACATCTCTCTCCAGCTTCGTAAGAACGCATTCCTATCCAGCCAGATTTTATTACACCGAATTCACCATATCATTATAGAAACTCTGTAGCAACTGATTTGCTTCCCATTGGATTCAGTGTTCCTATCACTCTAGTGGGAAGTCAAATAAGGCAAACCCCTCAGATTCTTAGAATTACTTGTAATATGCAGAGAAGATAGGGTGTGAATTCAACTCAGTCATGCATTCTCTGAAAAACATTTATCTACAACATAGCTTTACAATGTCTTCCCATCAAAAGATTTGGTTTTAGGTGGTAGTGAGTTGTTATGAGATGCTTTCCATGTTTTTCTTAAGTCTTTAGATAAATAAAATGGTTAAACTGTTACACTGCACAACAATATTTTTCTTTAGAAAGCTATGTGATTGAAGACAGTATACAAGCGTGAGCTACTGGTTTGGTTACACAAGACAAAATAATTGCTTTTGGATAACAAGTAATGGAGCAACAGAATTATGAATTGTTTGGGGTCAGACATGAATCCACTGCAGTCCTGGAGCACTACCCTTTGATGGGGAGAGAGAAAGGAGATGAAGGGTGTCATGGTTTAAACACAGCCAGCATCTAAGTCCCACACAGCTGCTTGCTCACTCCACCCCCATCAGGCCTGGGGAGAGAATCAGGAGAGTAGAAGTTGGAAAACAGACATGAAGACAGCTCAATAGGTAAAGCAAAAGCTACATGTACCAGCAAAGCAACGAATTCATTTGCCATGCCCCACTGGCAGGCAGATGTTCAGCCACCTCCAAGACAGCAGGGCTCTATCACACATAACATTTACTTGGGAAGACAAATGCAATCACTCTGAACATTCCCTGCTTCTTTCTTCTTCTCCCAGATTTTATTGCTGAGCATGACATCCTGTGGCATGTAATATCCCTTTGGTCATTGGGAGTCAGCTGTCCCAGCTGTGTCCCCTCCAAATTTCTTGTGTACCCCCAGCCCTCTTGCTGGTGTGGTGCTGTGAGAAGCCAAAAATGCCTCGACTCTGTGTAAGCCCTACTCAGTAGTAATAGAAGTGTCTCTGCATTGTCAACACTGTTTTCAGCACAAAGCTAAAACACAGCCCCACACTAGCTACTGTAAAGAAAATTAACTCTGTCCCACCCAAAACCAGCACAAAGGGGATTTCTGCAAAAAATATTACTCTTCCTGCTTTTGACAAACACAGAGTATTAATCCCTTATTTAATCTTGTGCTTCAAGCCAGACCAGGGTCGTGCTTTATGTTGCCTTTTATGTACCCCTTCTGACTTGAGGTATCCCATGAAAGAGTAATCATTCCTCCTCTAAAGCAGCAGTTGCCTAATCTTCCCAGTGCCTCCCTTTCTCTGCAGAAGTAAATGACTTCTCACCCCACCCACACACCCCAGGAGAGCAGCCTTCTCCCCCACTCCCTGCCTCTGCTACAGTAGCAGCAACATTCATTTGTCTTCAATTACAGAGTCAAGGATGTTATTGTCATAGCTGCAAGTGATGCTGCACATCTGCACATCATCACTCGTCTCTTCCTTTTTAATGCTTTTACCTCTGTTTTGAAGCTTAACAGTGCATCTTCATATGCAGTTGAAGTTTTGGGCTACAATTCAATCTATTTTGGCTGTTCTGTTTGGGTTTGGAAACTTAATTCTTGTTGAGTTTCTTAAAAGTAATCCATATAGAAATCATACAGTCTTATTAAAACACAGCCTTGCCCAGAATAACAATAAACCCCAAACATTTAAATAAATCTGCCTATCTTATTAGTAATCTTACTATCCTGTGTTCACAGAATGTTCATTGCTAATATTTAGCTAAGTACTTCAGAGAGGCTTATCTCTCATCTTTTGTGGTTATTTGCTTGTCTTGCATCTACCTATTATTATTTACTCATGCAGTAAATGCACCAGCAGTCAAGTTACTTACAATATTCATAAGCTGTTTCAAAGAATCCACAAATGTATTTTGATTTATTACAAAAAGATTTAATGAATTAATTCTAAATGTTATTTTATATGTGCTTTCGAGGTTATTTTCAGCAGAAGTTACAATCTATAATTGAAAACATATGCTTATGGTTTTAGTTACAGGACAGGTGTTCAGTGCAGGTAAGAGATTACATCACACTGCAGTAATGCTGAAGAGCCCTTGCTATATGTCGGCATTCCTTGATGCTGAGCAATATACAGATCAGAACAAAAAGCTGCCCCCAAGATTTCTCATTAATAGGCTATGATGAAAGCCCTTTGAGCACAACTGAAAACTGGGAAAACTTTGACTTCTTCACTGAAGCTGATAATTGCTATAATGGTAAACCGCAGCATTGTCGGAAATTAGTTGTCCATCAAAAAAAAAAAAAAAAAAAGTCTATCAGGAGCAAAAAGGGCCATTTATAAGCATGGTGTCCTCTCTATTGCTGTTTAAGATATTTGAGATATGTGACTTCTGCAGAGCTCATGAACCCAAGGCCACTGAAGGTAGAGGCATTTCTGTTAATATTCTTAGCTATTTTTAGTATACATAGATTATATTCAAACAGTGCCCACTTAATACACTGGTTTGCATATTTTCTTTTGTATACTTGGTAACCATGGAAAAGTCACATGCAAATCATTCTGTTCTTTGAACTGTAAGATATTCATTTTGGACTGTCTTTTATTCTATTACATTTATGCAGTCTTGAAATAACTCTTCAATGGATCTTGAAATAACTCTTCAATGGAGAACAGTTTGCTTTATGTGCTCAACCATGGAATTAATGCATTTATGTTATATATATATATGTATGCACACACTTTGTTTTGCCTCAGGTTTGAAACCAAATACTGATCACAATAGTTTCCTTCTTCAAAGGGAGTGGAAAATATTCTGTAATATTTTCCAGACCAAAGCTGGGTCTACTCAGAATGCTCAGGCTTAAAACTTTCCAGTAAACAGGAAAAAAAAGCCAACAACCAAACCACCGAATGAAAAACTCTAAACACATTTATTGTTTGATTAGCAGGACACAGATTTACTGGTTTTTGAGGAGAGTTTCATGTTCTTTTATATGCCTTCTGGTAAACTGTATTTTGGATGTCAGGCAGGGAAGTGTCACTTCTTTCCAGTCTTGTATTTTCATGCTCCAGTGAACTTGCATTATTTCTGACAATTTTCCCATGGACATGATGATTGCATATCTCGTACATCTGCAGTTTGAAGTACTTAACAGATTCAAAATTAGCCTTGTATACCAAATTTCTATGTCAAAGTTGGTTAATTTACAAAGACAAGTATTGTGAGAACAGAGATTTCTATTATGAAAACCTATCAGTAGAGAATGGTAATGATGGTCGTTAGCTACCATCATCTTTTCACATATTTTAGTAGTAATAACTATTTGTTTTTAATGGCAGTTTTCTTCTGCTTGATCAGTCTGCCTGGAAATCACACCAAGTTCTAGTAACTGATGCCCGTTCACCTTCCTTTTAGCTGCTTAAAATCCTCTCCCTCCTTTCTGTAGTGAGAAACACCTTCAGCCTATGTTCAGATTGTAATGTTCTCCCATCTTTCCGTGCTAAAAATACTCCGATAGGTATGATATAGCAATATACCATACAATATACCCTGCTCTGTATGATTTTTTTTTTGTTTGTTTTTATAGATTTATCTTGTTCTGTCCAGAAATTCTGATCCTAAATACTCAGTTTCAAAATTCTAGGTGGTCCCTAAAATCTGTCTTCATACTGATTATGTTAAAAGAGAAGCTACATAAATATTAAACTGTTTGAACCGAAGTCACTACTTTCTTTCCCTCACAATCCAAATCCCACACATTGACTAATCATTTTGAGACAAAACCCATAGCTTTTCACAGTTCAGTTTTTGCAAATGTGAATGCTCTATTTTCATTGTACATTTAGACTTAAAGCCCATAATGCAAGCTACTAAGTGCTTTTAATTTGTCTTGTCTTGTTTCACTGCATATACTGTGTAGTCTGACCCTTCTCTGGGAGAAAACACTGCCAGTAACTGCTAATTGATTGTATTTGGAACACTCTTCTAATATGCTTGTCTCAAAAAGATATATATTTATGGAATTAGGATGAAAGGAATGCCTGTGTTTGTAGATTGCATTCCAATATAATGATAGTTTAGTTGCATTTAAATGTATTAGCTTTGGAACCAGAATCTTGATAAACAATCCATGCAAAGTTCTTGGCTTTTGTCTGCATAGACATTTCCCCAAGTAAATTAATTTAGGAGATAACAACTGGAATCCATATGATATGCTGCAAACTGCAGTTATACAAGTTAAAAGTCCGCTTGACTATCAGTTTTTACATTAACCTCTACAAACAAAGAAATCACCCTTAGCTCTGAAGTTCCTCAACTACAGGTCATGGAATGCCGGAAGGATATCCCAGCTAAGGTTTGTCAAAATCTGCTCTGAATTTAGGTGTGAATTTAGATATGCATCTTCCTTAGGTATGTATTATTGACCACTATCAAAGTCAGGATACTGGGCTTGATGTAGCTGTAATCCTATTTTCTGGAGAATACTGTTGTAATAATATTCTGAATTATTTTTACTTTATTCATGTATTAACCCATACCATAAAACTCTTAAGGCACTATGATGAAATGGAAAGTAAAAATACATTTCAGAGAAGGAGGAAGATTCAGCCAGATTGAAACCTAATGCTCCAACAAGCCAAGAGTCTTTTCCTGTTTTAAAACAAAATAAAACAAAGCTTAGCACACTGTCTATACTTAGGCTGTATAATAAGTGGACAAAATCCAAGAACAGAAATGGTTATTCAAAACTTAGTATCTTAAAGCCCCTTTCTAAATAGGTGGAATACAGAATGTTAGGGTACGTTATTGCAATTATCCATGTGGCATGTATACAGAAAACAGAAAAAAAAGGATCAGTAATTGCTAAACAGACAAAAAAAAAAAAAAAAAATAGAGCTAAACCTGATTTCCAAACTGTATGGTTCATCAATACTAATTATAACTTACTTTTATGTCAAGGCTGTTATATTGTTCCATACATGTGTTTGAAAAAAACATGTATATTGCTTATGTGCATTGCTTATATATTTTTCTCTGTTTAAACTAACTTTTCTGTCACATCTTTCTTTACTTTGTACTATACACTTTATCTGTATGTGGTATATGTCTTGTATGCAAACATTTATGCAGATGAAGTACAATACAGCAAATGTTTAAGCACTTTATCTGTCCTTGAACTCAATAGGACTACTTATCTACTTATCCCTGTTACTGGTGTTCATAGAAGTAGTATAGGTTTGAGTCCTTAAGCTGTAAGCTCTGAGGCAAGGTTTTGTGCATATTATCTCAACCGTATCTGGGAACAAACTCTAAATAAATAAGCAAAAAAGCACGATAACATAAATTTTGTTCTGTTGCTTCTATATGAAATACGGGCTCAAATCTGTGTTAAAATGGAATTTTGGAAGTACAGCACACACTCCAATCTCTGAAGCTTATTTATATTTAAAAAATATAAAATGTGATATAAAATGTGTAAGACATTTTTAGCCCTTACCTTCTTATATTTTGATAATGAAAATTGAGATGATGACATTAACATCTCTTTCAAGTCAGCTAACTGATGCTGCAGCATTATGAGTCATCTCTTTAACACCGAGCTGCTTTTTTAAAAAATATATTTTAATACTGATAAAAGGTACTAGGGCAATAGGCCTACAGGTACTACTCTATTTACCCACTGAACATAGAGAAAAGGAATAAAAGGTCAGGATTAATTCTAGGAGCCAGAAAGATGAACTGTATATCTTTTTCAACATTTTGAGTTTGCTGAAGCTGCACACGAAAGTAGCACTTTGAAATAGTCAGACTGTCTACTACAACTGGATTGAACACAATAGTGTATTGTAAAAGCCACTGAACAGCTAACAGTAGGGCAGCATTTAGTCATCTGATACCTGATCTAGACTGTAAACAGAAACTTGTATGAGAAGTTCTTCACATGACCTGTGTTAGGACTCAAGCCTAGCAGAGCTCCTAAACTTCTCCTTTGCACTTGCTGCACAGCCATGGTGCTGCTGCCACCAGTAGTGACATTCTGAGGATACCATGACGGACTGACAGTATCGGAACCATCCACATGCTGTGGTTCTGGGCAACCTGATCTAGTTGAAGAGGTCCCTGCTCATTGCAGGAAGGTTGGAGTAGATGACCTTTGAAGGTCTCTTCCAACACAAACTATTCTATGAATCTACAATCTATACTTACTCTTGGAAGTTGCAGTGAGGTATTCTTGCAGAGCCTGCCACTGATTCACCTGGTTATCCAAATAACACTGCTTAAGCCAGTTCCATCAGGGAAACGATACTCAGTCCTTTTGAGCTGTTCACAGTACTTCTTGGTCTAAGAGCTGAAGGAAGCAGCGGAACAATGAAAGTCAGTATCTCCATCCCAGATATTTGTGGAGGCAAAGATGTTTGTTCCTAGTAGTGTTTGGAGAGGTACAATTTGCTGGAGGTTCCCCAGATACAGCCTATTCAGACACACACATTTCAAGGACACTATCTTTGTGTAAAGGCATGGGCTGCATTTGCTTGCAGTTGCGGAACTGCTTGGTGAGGAGCAATGGATGTAGTGACTTGGCACCTGCTCGCAGATGTGAATGCAAAAGAAATGGCATATTCTGGGGGAGCCTGAATGACCTGACAGCAGGAACATGACTCTGTATTTATGGTGTGTAGGGAGCAGAGCATCACTCACCTGCTTACCTCCAGATGGAATTCCTTGGGAGAAGTGGGCACACTGTCTGCCCCATGACTATGCATGATGTGACTGGGTGTAACCTAGGCGGTGACATACTTGCTTATCAAAATAAGCACCTGTGGCTGCTGCCTTGCAAACAAAGCAGTACAAGTCACTGGACTTTGTCCTATGGACTTCCCTTTTCATTCTGCATGAATAAGACTGGGAGGAAAAAAAAGTCTAACTTTAGGAATTTTTATCCAGCCAGTAGTCATCATCTCGGCCCCAATGTGCAGTACTCTGATAGCTGGCCAGTGCTGCTTCAGGGGGCCGGGGAGAGGCTGGCACTGGTGGCTTGTAGGCAAAGCCCTCCGTGCATCCTTTGCCTGTTTCAGTGCCAGAAGAGGCCAAGATGGAGAACTGGTGGCTGGACCCAGCCCAAAGGATTGTGGAGAAATTCCAAAAATCTTCTGTAGCTGAGTGTAGACTGGAAAACTAAAAATATCACCCTCATGGGTTTTTTTCAGTTTCTTGAAGTTGAATAAGCACTTGTCATCTTATATGAAAACAAACTCTGGTTGATCATTTGCTGTCTGACTTACTGCAGCTGGCCAATATTCTTGTCAGCAGAGTCAAAGGCATGAAAGTGGCATTTTTAAATCTTGATGAAGGTCCTCATCACCTATTATGTGTATACCTTATCTTGCCAAAGGTGCATGTAAATGTGGTGGCTGTTCTAACGCTTGTTGATCATGTATTTTTGTAAGATGATGGAGCAGGGTATGGAGGTATTACAAGGGATTGGACAGGTGCGTGTGGTTCTGAGGCCTTATTCTTTGCAGGATGAAAAAGCCTTAGGAACTCAGATCTTGCATAAATTGTTCCCATGAAAGGGCGGGGCCCTGGTGTGAACTGTTCTCTGGTCTTTGCCCACATTTCTCCCTCTGAAAAAAAAACGTATTTTGTCCCAGAGCAGATGCTGAATGTAAAATACTACAAATGCAGTGGTGGAAGTTCAGGGAGGCTGTTCAAGGCATGTTACACAAACGCAGCTCTGTCTGAAACACCTGCTTTAGAACTGGTAATTGCTTTCTGTTATTCATTCTTAATATACTGGGAGAAACTAAATGTTGTATGTCTTTTTTGCATGTAAACAAGATTGCATCAAAGATACATTGATTCTATCATCAGTTTCTAATCCTGACACAATCTGCAGGATCTTGAGCACAGGCTAGCTGCTTTACGCAGCGGAGAGAAAACTCATAGAAACTAATTTAAATTTCCATTTGCAGCACTCACCTAAAGGTGCACAAACTTCAAAGGCAAATACACTATTTCAAATGTAAAGTCAAATCTTAATTTGCTGGATGAGCTGCTGTCTGAAAACATACAAAGCACTTCCTTTTTGGAATGATACACAAAGCACTTCTGTGCTTTGAAATGATTCATAGCAGATGGGGAGAGAAAGAATCATTAATTGATTCTTCAAATAAAACATCACAAGTATAACAGAAAGACCTGGTTGGAAAAATCAAAGTTTATGCTTTTCACAGAAGTTTCTTGGCAGAATTTCAGATCAGTTTGATGATTAAACAGCAGGACATTTTAAACCATGTTTACATTAACAAACCTCTCTAACCATATTTGTACTAGGGCAAGGCATAGTACACAAAGGGTTTGTTAGATTATAATTAGTTTAGATTAGTTTCCATTATGTATCGGTAAAGGCAGCCTGTGGGCTGGCTCATGTTTCAAGTTACCCTGCTGTTCCTGTTAGAGCAGCAGTAGCTTTGGGTAAGTGACAGCATCTAAAAAAAATATGCCCAGCAGTGTTAGGTAGTGACCCCTGCACTTTTTTGGCCTATGAACCTGTGCATGCCACCACCCATTGTCATTATAAAACTTTAAACTGAAATAGGACAAAAGTGATATAAACAGTGTAAGACTGTATTTCGTAAGAGTCTTTTGGCTCCTTGCAAGCAAGTCTCTATGATTACACTTTGAAAAGTCATGGCATTAAACCAGATTCTTATTAGTGTATCAGTACCGCTGGAGAAACAGACCTGCAATCTGTGACACCAGAAACTGGTATTAGCTACTTTGCAGTCTTCAAACCGACTTGTTTGTTACTCTTATCACGAGTACTTTTTACAGGCTGTTTATTCTCAAATGATATTTTTTAATACCACAGAAATATGTAGGTTTAGTTTTATTTCATGATTTTTACTTGGCATGTAAAGGTGAAGCAGTCACCCTGAAATTTCTGAAGGATGTTTTAATCCATTTGTGTTGTTATATAATTTTTTATTCACTTATATCTGGTGTGGTTTAGCACAGCATTATGGACACACCCACTGTATCTCAAAGTGTAATCTTTCTGACACTTAAATGACATTTTTCCATTTCTTTGGTAATGAATAATTTACAATGTGGGCCTGTAAAGAATCTATATTCATTTTTAAGTATCTATGAAATTTACAGATTCACTTTTCCATTTTAAAAACTCTACAGTAACACAAAACATTTCACTTATTGCACTTCCTTCTTTTTCTCTAAAAAGGTTATGCTTTATAAACTATAGCTCAATCAACAATTTAATGTAAAGATACATAACTTTCAAGGCTAATTGGTGGTTCCACTGTAAAAATTTGAGGAAATCATTAGAAAAGCTATGCTTAATTCAAGCCTATCTGCAATATTAAAAGGAGATATATCTCTCTATCTACATATACAGATATTGAGGTTCAGAAGAGTCTGCATCTTACAAGATAGGAAACTGCATTTATTGTGTTTTATGATTTCTTAAGTTAGATTATTTTGTCTCAGAGAACAGGAAAAGCTCATGTAAGATTGAAAACTGAGACAGTTCAAGGTACAATTGAGAGATATGACAAGTATATAAATGAAAAAGTGCTAGTGGGAAAAGAGAAGGCACCCAGACTCCTGCATTGCCAAAGGATGCAGTCAGACAAACCAAGGAAGCAAGCCCAACAAAGGCAGGTCCAGCTTGGAGTTATGGAGGCCTGAGCTCAGGGGGGAAAAAGATAGAGACAGAGGCATGCTGTAGACAAAATAAAGAGGAAGGAAACAAGAAGTAGCTTGGAACATACAAAGAATAGAGTGGCGCAAAGAGGCTACTATGTCCAGCATCAAGCTGTCTGAAAGATAAGGCTTAATCTTGTCTGCAACTGCATTTTTCTTGCTTCATGTTGGATTGCATTTGGCAAAGGTGGCTGGTATTGGTGACTTTTCCTAAGCGTTACTGTTGAATATTCAGTTCTTACCTCAAACACAGTAGCTAACTTTGTTACCAAATGAGGCTTAAAGATAGAAACTCCTGAATCCTGAAGTGATATGACAGGCAAGGGCACACCTCTTGAGAGCAGCAGGATTTTTAACAGGATAAAGTAACATTCCTCTCAACATGCCTTTTTCCTAGCATGAGTTGTGAGAAACAGCATGTTCGTTACAATCCGTTACAAAGATGAGGCTTAGAACCAGTTCCATTCCAATCACCTCAGCAAAGATCAGCGCCTCATTGCACACAGTCACCCATATTCAACTAGTGTGCCAAGAACAGCATGTAGAAATGGTTAATAACTTACAGCTTCACATGACAACAACTGATCACAATTTTGGAATAAAAAATATTCACCCTACAAATCTGGCCTTCCTGAAAATTGCTGTTGTCTAGGTAATGCAGTATTTTGCAGATCAGCTGTGCCAAATTAATCAGGTGTTGTGTGTCCGCTTAACTCTACTGGAGTAATGCTACACATACATACTAAGTGAAGATGTCACCTAACAGTTTTACATTACTTATTAAATCCAGGCCCAAGATCTGTTTAGAACTTTTACCAAAGCTGGTACATATCTGTACTTCCTGACTGCCACTTTGCTACAAAGAAAAGTTTTTTACTGAATATATATATCTTTCTACTATTATGTCATTTCAACACAATACTGTTTCTGACAAGCTGATTTATTGTTCTGAAGTTCTGATGTGACACATGCCATACCACCAACACCATCTGATCACCCTGCTCCATACGTTATTTTTACAGATCATTCTTGTGCATTATCTTCTCTTTCCAGCTTAGAAGTTTCATTACCCTTGTCAAGATCTGGAAGTGCACCTCAGGATTTGGTAGCACCCACTAATCAATAGTGGGTAAGTGCCATCTTAGTGTGTCAGATGGCAAGGCATTTTAATATTTATTAAGTTCAGTATGTAAAACTCAAGTTACGTGTAAAATACATTGAATCTTCATGTAAGCCTCTAAAAAGAAAATTGTTTACTGTGCTTCTAATGTGAAACCAAATGTTTAAGAAAAGGTTCTTTAAGAGTGATCTTGACACTTCAGTGCTGCAAAGCTTCACAATATTGGTTGCTGGTATTGTAAGTCAGGAAGTCTGATGTGAGCAGCACAAGGGTTCCTTCAGCTGTAAGTATGAGGTTTGTCATTATGCAGGTAGTAAATTACCTGATTTTCAAAACTGGTTACCCAGATCTGTATCTAGTCTCCTTTAGAGTTTCATTCCATTAAAGACAACCCATCCTAGAAAGCCAAATCTTAAGGTGCCTTTGTAAGGGACACTACACAGCTGTCATGCCTGCGGGCATCCTATCTCATAAGCTCTGTCAGCATCTTCCACTTACCTCACTTGTCCTGCACCCTGTCTTTATCTGCATCATGATCCAACATATCCCCATGAGATAACTGATACCTACTTTTATCTGAAACTATCTTGGAACAAAATGAAAGGGATTGAAAAAGTTCTGCCAGGCGATAGATCCTGATAACTGATGAACAGCTGTACCAGACAGTTTAGTTAGAGTGCTGCTTGAGGGCCTCATGAAGCCAGTCTGGACACTTCATTGTGTAACCTGATGGAGCAAAGTGAAAAAGATACTGTAAGACCTTAGTTATCTTGGTGCCTCTCTCTCATCATGGAATGATGGCTCCAACAATTTTCCAGGAGTTCCTAGAGATGACTGGGGAATCCAAACTGACACTCCCTACGTTATGGAAATAACATACTGCATAGAAACTAGCCATTCCTAAGGAAGTCAAATAGCAAGAGCTGTAGTTTACTATAAACATCTATCAGTTTTTATCATCTATCCAAATTTAGCACCTAATAAGGAAAAACAGCAGCAGGATCCATCACTGATATTGTATAGGAAATACAGAGGTCTAAAGCTAGAATGTTAATCTTATTGGATTTTCCCTGTAGTTTAGTAAAATCTCCACTGGATCTTCAGTGATATCAAATGGTCATAAGCTGAATTTTATTTCTCATCTGAAAGAGATAAATCAGTCTGCTTTCATACAGAGTTAATGTTTAAATTATTCACTTTTTAACCAGTTACCAGCAATGTATGTTGCTTTGCAGCTAGGGGCTAGGTTCACAAATAGGAACTACAAGCCCAAGTGTTTCTGTAAGGTACTTACAGCCAACATTTTGGTATTACTGACATCCACAGTCCTGTAGCTTGGTATCTTTAAAGTGTGTGTTTGGAATTATGTTTGATTTTATAATGCAGAAATTTTTTTTGTGCCACATACAGAGTGATAATGTAAAAGCAGAAAAGATGGAAAGAGTAGTAAGTGTTCAGAAAAAAATTCAGGGTGATTTCTTTTGGTTGACAATGTTGTACAAAGATTTCAGAATTAGGAATAAATGCAAAACTTACTCTATATTTCAGTGCACCAAAATTAACCTCGCAGAATTTGGCAGGCTTTGAGAAATATTTTGGTTGGTTTTGGATATTTTATGATGAAAGTATGATTTCAGTCAAAACGTATCACTGCTCTTACTTGAAATTAAGGAATGAATTTCTCAGAGGTATTAATTTTCACAATAAAGTGTTTCACTTACATTCTGCTCCACTGTCAGAGTGAAACTGTGCCTGTTTAACAGACAAGTTAACTTTTGCTAGAAGGCTGTAACTTCTCATTGTACATTAATTTACTGGCACCTTTTAAAAAAAGTAGCACATCTTCTATCATATTTATGACTTCTTGTGAACGACATCAAGAATGGCTTCTTCTGAATTAAAGAGAAACTTGGAGGTTGGTAATTAGATTACTTGGAGGATAAGTTCAGTTTCTTTACTTAAAAGTAACCAAGGTTAAAATCATAAGCAGCCAAGTTATTTTTACCTTGATTTATCTTTTACTTTTTCCTCATTGTGATGTAATAAGCCCTTTTTAGTTATTAGGTAGTTGAGGTGGAGGGAAAAACTTTGTGTGAACTTTGACCAGATTGCAAAAAAAAAGATAACTTTCATCTCCAAAAGACGTAAAAAGTTTCAGATATTGATTGTAATTAAGGTACTTATCTCTGTTCCTACTCCAAATTGTATGACAGGTGACTTGAACATCTATATGCCTGCTTTCCCAGTAGAAGAATAGCCAAGGGAGCATTCACTTCTACGTAATTAGTATTTGAAAAGTATAATACATGTGGAACGTATTAAAATGGCATTTTCTGAGTACAGTTCTCTCTTTAATGCAAGGTTGCATTGCTAATTGTCTAAAAGCATTTTGAACAGGGAAGTAATATTACAGGTTATAGTTTGGTAGGTTAATCCATTTGTGCTTTTGCAATTTCAAGTTTACAGTGAATTTTGGAAAAGTGAATACTCTAGGAAATGAATATTAATCAGGGAGGAAATAAATCTATTTCTCACATTACAGGCCAGCGAAATTTTGCATTTTGTCCCAAATGCTACATTAGTCTGGCTAAGTTATTAAAAAATTCAGTTTGCATTTAGTAATAAAATGTCAGTGAAATAGCCTTTTGACTTTGATCTGCCTTTTGGATTATAACTTAGAATTTCCTAGTGATAAGACTTCTGGTGAAGCTGAGGAGGAAACTCAAGCGAAGTTCTCTAGCAAATCAGAATTTAAAACGTAAAAAAAAAAAAAAAAAAAAATGTGCCTTGTGTTTAAATTTATCATTATCTTTCCTGTTAAGGCTGAAGAGATGTTTTTGACAGAAGGCTTGAAATCTCTTCTTCCCCATGCACTAAGACGAATAATTCGATGCAACAGACTCAATATTAGGAATACTTCTGGAATAGCAGAGGGTAGGTAAACCTAACAGCTCTGAGTGCAAAAGTGACTTAATTTTAGATTGAAAGTTTTGTGGTTTAATTTTTGTTTGTAATGGTATGTAGGAATATCAAAAGCACTGAAGTAAAACAGAAGAAAATATCAAGTTGACTTTTATTCTTGAGTCACTTGGGTGTTTCTGAAATCACATTGTGAGCGCCTGACACTGCATTCTTATATCATAAAGCTACGTCAGAGAAAATATATCCTCTTACCTGTGTAAAGTACATGGACTTTGTTTTCAGTGTTTGCAGTGCATCATCCCTCAGCTCCCAGTTAGGTCACTGAGAAATTATGACTGCAGAAAATATCTGAAAAATCATGAACCAACTCTGGCTTTTCTTGCTTATGTTATTAGCACATTTTTAGGATGATTTACTATGTTCTTCAGAGAGACCTTGCTTTACTTACTGCATCGGATAGATTTTGGGGAAGAATTAGAGACCAATAGTTACAGAACTGTTTTTCTGCTTCAGTTGTTGAAGTTTGAAATTCCTAACTTGGCAAGACTGGGAATTAAAAGGGGGAGGGAAAAATAGTTTTATACACAGACAACTGAATGCATTCTGGAAAATTGGTATCTCTGTTGCCTCTCATAGCTCAACTTTTACAGAAGCAGAGAAGTTTTTGTCATGTTCTGATTAACTTTACAATATAACTTAACTGAAAACACTGTAGCAAGTAGCTGATCAACAAAGCTGTGTGTAGTAGCATTAGTATAAAATAAAACATTAAGGATGATTTTATAGAATCATTTCATGAGTCTTGAAATTATTAATTTCTTTTCCATCACTACACAAGTTGAAGAATACTATTGGAAAACATGTTATAATGTTTATAATTATATATAATGTTATATATAGTAATATCTGCATTTTGCTCCAACTGTATTTTTAAGTGCATTTATTGCTGCGATAGTTTTAACATTTGAAAAAAGTATTGTTTACATACAAAACAAATTCAGACTTCTAGCCATGAGAACACAATTCCATTATGCAAAGACTAAACAAACTAGGGTAATTGGAATTTCTTAGAATCCTTAAAATTGTCTTACGTTGCTGGGTGATATACAAGTAAAATGATTATTTCTTACTGCTCTTATTCACCAAAGAAATTAAAAGCTCTTTCTAAATTTCTCTAAGCCGGGACATGAATGTATTGAATTAACGCTTGGGTTGATCAGCATGTCCAGCTGCACATATTGCTTGTGAATATATTAATAATGACAGATACATAATGCAAGTGTATAAAAAGGGGAAGGGAAAAATACCTTTTAATCTATTAAAAAGTAAGGGTAGTTATCAGGAAGAGCAATAAAGTTCTGAAAGAGTCATAACAAAGTTTCCCAAGTTTATAGAAGACCTGAGAGTTACATGCAGACTCAGTCCATCAGCTGTGACTAGCATTTTAAATGCAGTGTTGTTTGAGTTGAATGCACTGACTAAACCCATAATTTTAAAAATTAATATCACCAGCAAAGTAGAAAGTGCGTATGAATTTCACATGGATGGCAGGGAATGGAGTTGAGGGGGAACTGAATGTGGCATTTTATTCAGTGGTAAATTTAGTATGCTTTTTTTTGGTGGTTTTTTTTTTTTTTTTTTAAAGAAGTGTCTCTGTATTTAGCAAGAAACTGTTTCTGTATTTAGTAACTTTTGATAGTAATAAAATGAATTTTTGTGCTGACTGCTCCCAAGAGAGCAGTTTGTGGGCACATTCAGTATGCAAATACATGCTTACCTCAGCCTTTGCTTTGCATTTTTTCCATCAGGAATATAAATTTCTCTTTTGATTTTTCTGTTAGCTTTGGTCAAGAGTAAGATTTGGCTGGTTTTCTAAAGCCTTTTAAGGCAGATCACTGATTTCAACCTCTTGGATGGAAGACTACTGCATTATTTAAGGAAAATTAGAACTTCTCTGCAGTTTTACTGTCCTGTCTGATGTCAGACATGGTAATTTGTCAAGACAGAATCAATACAGGAGTTAGAGATAGTTAATTGGTGGTTTTATACACCACAGAGTACTTGTACTCCAAATTTCCTCTTTGTATTTGAACAGCTAGTACTTACATGGCATTTGTATTTTCTACTGTTCAAAAAGTAAGTTCTTGCTAAATAAATGTGAGCTTTCTTCAGTGATACTCCATGCAAAGTGTTAATGTCTTTAGAAGAAATCACATGGTAGTAGTCAGCAACCTTGTAAACTAAAGCTGATTCTAAATGAAGAAAGCGTAGCAGTTCAGTTCAATTTAGGTTTTTTAATTAGAAATAATGGAAATGATTGAGATTCAGGGAGACAGGCAAAAGTTTATTCCTGAGCTGTAATTACGTCTGCTGAACTGCAGCACATGATTCCATAGCCAGCAAACTCTAAAGAATGGGCTACATAACATCATAGGCCTTGTAGCAGACTTCCAGTATCTCAAGGGGGCCTACAAGGATGTCAGATAGAAGGATCTATTCATCAGGGACTGTAGCAATCGGACAAGAGGCAACAGGTTCAAATTTAAACAGGGAGATTTAAGTTGGATATAAGGAAGAAGGTCTTTACTGTGAGAGTGGTGAGGCATGGGAACAGGCTGCCCAAGGAAGTGGTGAATGCTCTATCCCTGGCAGTGCTCAAGGCCAGGTTAGACAGGGCCTTGAGCAACCTGGTCTAGCGTGATGTGTCCCTGCTCATGGCAAGGGGGTTGGAACTAGATGATCTTAAGGTCCTTTCCAACGCTAACTATTTTATTCTGTGAAGATACCAGGAGTTTGCTGTTGGATTGGCCGTGATTAAAAAAAAAAAATAAAATGCTGAAAGTGTGGTATGCAATAGCCTTTCTTTGGCTCTATGATGACATTTGCAAAGTAAAGCATTTCCCTTTAGAACACTAATTTTGCAGGTTAGGTAATAAATTATGTTTATATATAAATTAATAAAAAACTTTATTAAAGTAATTATGCTGCCTTCATATTCTTGTATGACTTCACATACAGAGTAAATAGCTATGATTTTAAAAACATTTCATAAAGTTGTTTAATGTAATTACAGAATTTTGAATCAAAAATTTCTTTCAGGTACTTTTTATAGGACATCTAAGGAAATCTATACAAAAAAGTTACTATTTCACAAACAAAAAGCTGAATTAATAGTCATTCATTCCTACCTTCCCCAATTTCAGGCTACAAACAGGCCAACGTTCTGATTTTGCACAAGTCCCTGGCTGATGACTTTGAGAAGTTTTGCCATGCAAATGAGGGACCCCTACCGCTGCTGTACAGAAGTAAACCAGGTGATTGGAAATGTCCTTCCCTGAGTAGTGATTCTGATATCAGGTAACTACAGACCAGCTCCACTTGTCAAACTTTTGCAGTGAATGCTAGTGGTGATCAGGAGGGTTTCAGGGAGCAGCCTGCTTAAAGCGTTGTACATTTTGAACAAGTTCCTTGGCATTATATATTTGAATGAAAACTATGTATAATAGCCAGATTGTTTTGTTCTTGAGAAACAGGTTATGATAACTGAAAGTATTACAAGTATTTCTCTAATGCAGAAGTGAAATTTTGTGTAATTTCTAAACATTTTTTCAGTCTGAGCTAGCAGAATTAAATAGTAGCGGTTTACCTTTGTTTTATTTAGTAGTAATGCAGGCATGGTGACTGCAATGCCATTTGTAGAGTCTCTGAAATTTGAAAGATGTACTCTTAAGTGTAGTAGCAAACACTAAAAGCAGACTTAAAACAATTCCTTAATTTTTGAAGCCCTGAAAAAAGATACCTGGAAGGGATATTTACCTATGAAACCTAAAAAATATCAAACTAACATGTTCCATTTACTGGCTTGTTTTGTGAAGAATAAGGCTTTCTGTGTTTATTTCATGTGTTTGTTTCGTTGTTACTAGAAGAAAATAGATGGATCAGGTAGGCTGCATCTTGTGGTTTGATACTGGGTTAACATCAATTCAAACAATTCACCTTGTTTTCAAAAAATATGATAAAGCTATGATAACTTCCTGTTTCACTAGAACTGACTGCCTACAGTACAGAGTATATGAGCATGGAGCTTGTACTGGATCACTGAAAAGCCTGAAGGAGTATTCTGAACAACTTAAGAACATGGTGACCTTTTACTTAGGCTGCAGCTTCTCTTTTGAAAAAGCAGTCCAAAATGCTGGCATTCCTGTAAGAAATGTTGAGCAAAAATGTAATGTAAGCATGTATAAGGTAAGTGTATGCAGACATACATAGTCTTTCTCGTGACTTTGCCTCTATTTGTCCATGTTCACATTATGTGCATATACCTCTTGCTCAAAATCAGAACATTTTTTCCTACCTGCATGGTAATATTAGTTATGTGCTAGTGCTGAGTGCTTTCAAATACAGGGTAAAATATGCCTAGCTTCAGTTCAGTGCTTTTCTCAGCTTTCTGCAAAAGCTGCTTGCTTTCTTATTCATTTATGGTGACAAAGGTTTTCCTATGTGTTGTGGCAGCCATTTCATTTGGATTCTGTTCTGGTTTGCCTTCTCTGTTTCAATTGATGGCCTGTACACTATTCTGACCATGCCATTATGCATGGCTTCCTCTCCGTACCAGCTCCAGCTTGCAATAGGAATATTCCTTTTATGACCCATGGCAGTAGCAGTTTCTTCTGCACATATGACAGCCACAGTTCAGATTTTTCCTGGGCAGTAGAGCCTTTAAACTGCCTATTTGCTATATACTGAGACCTCCGGGACAGAAGATGTTCCCAAAGACTTGAGGTATCTTCCACAGCACTGAAAATTATAACTGTGCTCAGAAAGTTGATAGTGCAGATTTTAATGTCATCAGATGTCCTAGAATAATTCTGGCTCCAGTAGGTAGGATCTTTAATATTAAAAACACTTAAGTACACACCTGCATGTCTTTTTCATTTAGTTCAGATGCTTTTCTATTAGACAGTAGTTATTGTTGTTTTCAGTGTTAGCATCACAGCCTTCTTGCTGTACTCCTGGTGAACATGAAGGCACAAATCTGCTTCATACATGAGTTCTACCAAGCTTAAAGAAAAGATACAACTCTGCTTATAACATTTCAGAATTAGGAAAATTTTATAGTTTGTAGCACATCAGTACTGTGAAGAATTGTACAGTATGTTTCTTCAGTGAAAAGTAGGATTTTTATAATAAATATTGTTAATGAACATTTTCTCTAAAACTCTAGCTGTCCGCATATCTTGTTTATGTTCAAATGCAGCTTAGATATCTGACATTTTGATCTGAAAAGCTGGACTGCTTTATTTCTGAATAGGAAGGGTTCTTCAGCATCCCATTCAGTGAGGATGATGATGATTCCACAGAACCTCTCTAGAGGCACAAAAGATTTTATCTGTGGAACTAGCATGCTGCTTCTGTAGACATGGGTACTGCCAGCAGCAGAAGTTCCCAACCCTTGCAGGTTACAGAGCCCTGAAGCTCCCTGAATTCAAATATAGAGGGTAGATTCAGACCAAGTAGATTTGTTGCTGTGTGATACTTCTTTTTAGACTTTTCACTTTCTGTATAAAGAGCACACCATAATTTTCTGACTATTCAGAGTATACTGAGCTCACCACACTGTATGCTGCATGTACCAAAGCAAGAAAGGCATAATGCTGAAAATTTTTGTGATCTATAAGAAGCAGTTCATATAGAGGATGGAATGTTTCACTTCTGCACTGCTAGATCTTAAAAAGAAAAATTAAAAAAGGATACTAAGGAATTATTTAAGGGATTTAAAATGAAAGTTAGTATGTGGCCTTTTTAAACTCGAGCACAAAGAAGTTTCAGACTTATTTCTTCTAAGACTTTAAATATTTAATATTTATAATAATTCTACTTTAATAATTATACTTTAATATTCCTTGGATTCTTTTAATATGCCAGACAGCTGTGCCTTGCTACAGTGTTTCTGCTTTTTGCTGCAACTTAGTAGTCACAATGAGACCTATTCCTGAGAGCAAGTTGGAAGCGGCTGTTCTGGCAACATGTGAATTAAAAGAAGCCCATGGAGCACCAATTCACATGGGTGACCCTGGTCAGTGCTTTTTATTCTTCACTCTACATGCCCTTTACTGTGTATAAAAATGGAGGGGGGAGCCATGGGAAATGGTAGGACTGAAACACCTGCACCAGTGAATTTATTATGTTTTAATCTTTTGTAATGGTTGAAACCCCAACGGGGAGAGGAGTGGGGGGAGAGGAAAAAAAAAAAAGAAAAAAAAAGAAGAAAAAAGTAAGTGTTGAAGGAGCTCATTTCTTGGCTAAAAGATAGCTGTCTGATGTAGATAAACCAAGTTATATGGCAGGGGTGGTTTTGGTGAAGAAGTGTAATCGCATTTTCTAAAATGTATGCGGTTTCATTTATATGTGAATACTTTCTTGCTGTCAAAGACTGCAGTGACAGGATAGCAATGATTGACAGCATGGGGAGAAGTATGTATGGATTCATTTTGTGTCTTAGTGGATGACTGTGAAAGTAAATACTGTATTATTTTTTTAACTATTATAATAGGGTACATTGAACACAACACTCCAGACAGAATAAATAACAATATGACAAAAATGAATTTTTTTAAAAGCAGCTCAAACAAGTGTAGACCTGCTCTTTGCAAGGGAAAACGGGAAAAAACAAAACAACAAAACAAAAAAACCCCATGATAAATCAGGAGGCTGTTTGAAAAAGAACAAAACCAAACACCTGTAAGATGAAGACAATTCTAGAGAAGACAGTGGTATCTTAAAGCATATAAAGAATTTAAAACCACAGGAAGATAGCAAGTGCTTAGAGTGATCCAGGATATTACAAGTGGGTGTTCAAATAAAGCAAAAGACAATTTAGTGAAAGCTGGGTAAGAGTGAGATGTAGTTATCTAACCCAGAGAAATAAAGAACAGTTGCTTATTTCTCTAGCTAAAGAATGTAGGAAGCTAAAGCAGTAGAAAATGTATTCTAAGATGAACCAGTTTTGCATTGCAGTCATTTATTCTCATTTGCCAGTGTTAGGAATATAGTTCTTCTGTTGATAGAGAAGATTTATAATCTCTTGGACACTCAGTATATATGCCTAGCTTGTATTTTGTTGCAGAAATAAAGTGAATACATTTTTACCGTTGTCATCAAGTACAAAAAGGGAAAACAAGTCAGCTCAGATTCTGGGGACACTTAAAGGCCAACTATGCTACTTCAGTGGGACTTGCCACTGCTGCAGTCCTAGCTCAGTGTCATTGATCAGTGTCTGGTCTACCCCACTAGCTTTGCAGTATTACTGCTTAACTGAAATCTCTCACAATTCCATTTTTTATCAATTTCAGGTCTGTTGGGAATACAAAATCTTTCCAAACCAGACTATGGAAATCCGGTTCACCTTCACCCTGGTGATATTCCAGTGTTTTGGGCCTGTGGAGTAACAGGAGTAGAAGCAATCATCAACTGCAGTATGTGATGTGTTTGGAGACTCTTTTTAAATTACCCTTTAATCTCTTTTCTGAATTAGTTGGCTGATGAGCAGGCTTGATTTTAGGGTGAGCTACTCCCCTCCTCCTCCCTCCCCCAATAAAAACCAACTTTGGCAGGATGATTTTCCATTGCAAAATACAGGTTCGTACCGCAATTTCATCACTTTGTTTCAGTACTTTAAAGGCAGAAATGTAAAGCTCTGGCAGCACCAAAACATCTTTTTTAAGCATTATTAAAAACTAGAAGTCCAAAGGCATTAATTTTTAAGATTCTTCCTTTTAAAAAATTTTTATTGCATTGCAGTAAAATAATAATAAAGGGGAAAAGAAAAAAAGATGCAGCCAGAAATCTTTCCAAAATGTTGTCAAGGGCTAGCAAATCAATCGACCTGGAAAAGAGTTCATAACTATCTCATGAAGAATTTTGAGCTTTTCAGTTTTGTAAGTGTGGCAAGCTTTATATAACTGAAGCTTTGTCCTGTACACAGAGCTGTCCTGCACTTTGTCCTGCATTTATAACAGGCATGAACACAGAGGACAAGAAAAAGCAACTAAGCTGTAGTGACAGTATTATATACTGCTTTAAATCACTAGTATGGAATCAAATCTCATATTTTAGTTCTTCCTGAAAAAGAAGCTTAATAATCATAGGCAGTATAATTGGAAGAGGTTTGGGAGGTCATCTGCTTTGTCCTCTCCTTGCAGGATCTGCTACACCCTTCTGATTCCTTACAGATGTTTATCTGAACTGCTCTCAACACCTGCTGTAAATATGTTCGGCACTAGGCGCAAAGATTTCTTTTTCTTTCTTACATACTATCCCTTTTCTTCAGTCCCAAATCCAAGCTGAAAATCATGCTCTTTCCTGTGTTCTCCAGCAGTTCTAGTAGTCTTCCTCATGCATCTTCTTTTGCAGGGGAAGAAGAGAAAAAAAATTGCCAATTTCTCTACAGTATGTTGTCTGAGACAAGTGTCTGTTTTACCTTTGCCTGGAACTTTTACTTTTGTGTATTTCTCCGTTTTCTATATTAAAAATGGTTGTCATTAACACATTCCAAGGACTTTTGGGACAGTTGGTATCTTGCTGTGCTCCTTTCTGAGCTAGGTAGATAAAATTCTGCCCTATCACCAGTACCCATACTTTAGATAAATCTGCTATCTTCTCACAAAAAATATTGTCTACCCACATGGTTTGATGAGGTATATTAAAACTCAGCAACCGTATCACCCCATTCCCCGCTTCCCCCTCCCGCCCCCACTGCTTGTAAATTACTAGCCATAGACTCCCAACAGATCTAGCACAAACCAAGTACATATCTACTTATTAAAGAAATATTTCCTCCCTCTTCACCATCCTAACAAAGTAAGGCTTTGCTTGTTTAAGTATACCAGTTTTGATCTATCCAACAACATACCAATTTTGCCAAATCAAGTGCAACTTAGATCAAGACTTCTGGAATTAGTGAGCAAATTAGGCAGCAAATATTTTCAGCCTAGGGACCCTCTATGTTGTCAGGTCTAAATAAACTTTTTTTTCACCAGAGTCTTAGATGCTACTGTAATTCCATTTCATAAGGCTTGTTGGTCACCTTTTGTCATTATTCCTTGCCTGTTTATAGGTCTCCTAGCTAGGTGGGCAGAACACTGCGCAGAGATGATAGTCACCATTATCTTAATCTGGTAGAAGAACTACTCCTAGCCAGCAGGCAGTAGTTGACGGATCACTATTACAAGGACATTTAAAGGTACAAGAGAGACACTATAGCCTCCAGCAGCACCCTAGAACCTAGAAAGTTATTCTTACAGAAACAGTATGACTAGCACACTGTGCAAACTGAAACATTGACTCGTTCTTCTATCAGTGCACTAGTTTCTTCATGCATGCCAAACCCGATTTTCAGACTTGCCAATACTTGACACACTTCCTTGGAGGGTACCAATGTTTACTTCCCAAGTTGCCTCAAGTTTATACCACAGAGAATACTGTAGAAAAACCTTATCTCAACTACCCACATGAACTTTTTGAAAGTTAAAACATTTTCAGATATATATTCATACATTTGTTTTACCGGTTGTATAAATTCCTGCTGTGTAACTTACAATATCACCTGTTTTTATGATCTAAGTGTCATCAGGTAGTGACTCTGATGTTATTAAATAGCTTTTTGCAATTTTATCATTTTGATATTTCAATGCATTGCAATAACACTGTGCTTAATTAGTTTTTTCACCCATTTTAGAAACTCCACTAGCTTTTACTCATTCTCCTGGCTGCATGTTCATTACTGACCTAAAGAATGACAACGTCACATTCAGATCCTCAAGAGAAGTCCCCCAAGTTCACTGCATTTCTCAAGATCCTCTGCATTATAGTATTGTGTCAGCAGAAGCAGCCCAAAAGATAAAGACTCTAGAGACCCTAATTGGAATAGATCCAGGTAAAAACAAAACCTCTCTTTGTTTAATGGATTTGCTATGCGGTAGATATGACCTACCTTGCATTTTTCGATATTCACAAAGTTCAAGAACACAATAAGAATCTAAATGCAGTTTTAAGATTTTAAAATTCTTTGTGGAATGCAGTGAGTAAATATAACTAGGTCTTACATTTTCTGTTACTATGTTAAATATCAGAGTCTGGCCAAAACCATTCAACTTTATGGGTAATGGAGTATTTGAACTTGATGACTGTGTACTCTCAAAGTACAGGAAAGCATCAATGTTTACAGCAGACTGGAGAGCCCACAGGGGCTCTTACTGAATAAAACCAAAATTGATGTGTAAAGTACTGGACACATCAGCATGCTCGTTATAGCAACACAGGTATTCACTGTTGAGTAAATAGCATATCTCTTTACATACATTCATGACAACTGTGTTCCTACCAGGAAATTCTAGTAGTTGCATGGGTTTTCAAACACCCCTCTTGAATGGTGGAATTACATCAAGCTCTGCTAACATATTCATCACTGAGGTGTCGCATGATGGACTAAAAGGACCTGATCACCATAGAAGGTTGAGAGGTAGGGCTGCATATGCACACAAGGAAGATGAGAGGGAAATAAGTGCAAACTGAATAGCGCAGCTATTCCCAAAATACACACTGAATTAGTCCCCTCTGTCTGCTGTGAATTCTGATCTCAGTTTCCCATAAATTTTCTGAAATCCTCTGTAGGCAGTAGTGGAAAACAGCTTACGCCCAGCTCAGCTCTCCCAAGCTCTGGGTTTGGGCTGTGTGCATATGTTTGGGTCTGTTTATTTTTACTCACAAGGCCTCTCCTTTTCCCACTCTCTGGAGTTCAGCTTGGCACAATGCCGTGCTCTGCAGAAATACAGGGCCTAACTTAAGAGTTGGCTCATTTTATTGCTAAAGGAGAGTAGATACTTTATCTTAGTTAATATACCCCAGTTCTCAGAGATTAATATTCTGTTTCTGTTGCTTAAGTTTTGTTCAGAACATTTTTGTGTCCACTATCTGTTTATTGTCTGTATGTTATTTAGGAGGAGCAGAGGAAGAAATCGCAAAGGAGAAATTGAGGGCAAAAAGAGGAAAGTGCAGGGGGCAGAAGGAGGAACGTGAGAAAGATGAAGATGTGAGGAGGCTATGTGAGGACTTACCTCTCACTATCAGCCCATAAATATCAGCACATTGTGCTGGTATTCGTGGTTTTCAGGAGCGCTAGCAAATTGGAAGGACTATGCTGTGAACTTGAGTTTCTGAGTACCAGGGAAAAGAGAAAGGATAGGAAGTGTTTGAACAATGAAAAGACACACAGACAACACAGCATTGCCTCTTTAGGGACCGAGCCGTGAGGAGAGATATCTGTTAATATCCATCTGTTTCTCAAGGTCATATAACATGGTTCTCTACTACATGAAGGGTTACAAGATCTTTTAACAGTCACCTAGATACCAGTATATTAATTATATATTATATATAAATATATATATAAATATATATATTATATTTATATATTATATTTATATATAAATATAAATATATTAATAACTTTCAATGTCTCTGAAACATTGCTTGTCTAGTTTCATTAATAATTTCATTAAGTGGAATTTATTTGGAAATTAGCTCGTCCCTAAGTGGATAGAGTTAAATACAGACAAAGGACCAGCTTACTCATATAAAGTCCGTATCAAAACTTCTGTAAGGTCTGGGATGCTAGAGTTGCAATCCAGCTTCAGTAGCTAGACATGGAATATCATTGATTGTCACCACAGATCAGAGGAAGGCAAAGGGCCAAAGGAAAGGAAGCAACATGCAATAAGCTCTCAGAAAAGCTACTTACACCAATACCTAGAAATGCTAGGTATAGTGATTTTCAAAATCCAGTTAACTGAAATTCTTAACCTGGAAGCAGAGACCATTATCTTCATTACTCATATCCTACACCTTCCTAGGTTTCCTGAGGAAGTTACCCCAATTCCTGCCTTAACCAGAGTTTTTTCTTTTTTTTAATTAACCCATTTTATGTCATTTAAGTATGCAGGTTCACCTACGCAGAAACTTCAAAAGCCAAACAATATACTGAAGTGTAACTACTCTGTTTTAAAACAATTCTATAGGAGACCGGGGTATAATTCACCTGCACTGCCCAGAGGAACTGCTGAAGGCTTGCCTGTCCATCTCCCATGCTCAGTCTGTGCTGATAACAACTGGATTTCCTACCCACTTCACTTATGAGCCACCAGAAGAGAATGATGGGCCCCCGGGAGCCCTTGCTATTGCAGCTATATTGCAGGCCTTGCAGAAAGAGGTTGCCATAGTAACAGATCAGAGAGCCATGAATCTGAATAGAAAGATTATTGAAGAGGCTGTTCAACTAGGTAAGACACATGCATTTTTGGTTTTTAGCTTGCAAAGTTGAGCCAAGGTTTGCTTCAGTTAATCTCACTGTCACTTATACAGCATTTTTTTTTTCCCAGAGAATGAACCAGAGTTCATCCCCTAAGTCCTGATCAGCACTGCTACATGACATCTTGTTAAACTAGCTGGCATCAAGTTAATGCTTACGTGTCTGGGTACTGATTCTGGATGTCTTTTCTTAACTTTGTAAACCTGTTTTCTACTGCAGTGTTCCATTTGCAAATACTAACATCCAAATGATTTTAATTCAAGGTAAGGAGGCAGGGATCTTATCAGGAACTGCATGAAGAGTCTGAGTCCTTACTATTCTCGCTATTCGACTTTTTTTTTAAGTTACTAAAACACACATTAAAAAAAAAGCAACCAAAAACCACCCCAAAAATCAAAACAAAATCAAAAGCAAAAAAGCGAACTGAAAACCCACATAGTATCTTAATTGTATTTGTTTTTCCTGTAGGAATCCTGAAGAGACCTGTCCCTCTATTGAGTTATCAAAGCAAAAGTGCTGATTCAGCTTTAATGTTTTTGTGTGAAAATGGGAATCCTAGAAGACCTAGGTATGTGTATTCTGAATGGGTCACACCTCTACTGTGTCAAGTTATAAGAAAATAGTGACCATGGTCTAAGAAGGTGTAATGGTTACAAGTAAATCCTTAACAGTTGCACAAAAAAAGAAACGATACTTCATATATCAATAGCTCTTTTCCTTGGAAAAACTCCTAAAAGCATTTCAGCTTTAGTTACATATATATATATGTGCACACACACTACGTAATTTTACCAGTTTTCAAATCAGTGAGAAAGTCAGAAAGGGGAAATATTACCTCCAGGTTTTGAAAGAACTGTTAAGAGATCTGTGGAGCACGTGCACTTTCTAGACCTTTGGCTCAAGTCTGACAACTGGGGAATCTGATCTGATTTAGTGTCATGTGTTTGTAAGGTGATCATTTTATTGTCTTTAGGCAGCCAAAGCCAAAATTACTGACGTACGCAAGCACTTCTCAACATTGATTTGAACTGTTTGCATATACATTATTGAGTATACAACATTAGGCAAAAATTCAAATTTATACAGTGTGTGATTAGGCTTAATGCACTGGAAAATTTGATGAATAGCTGTATGCACATTTCATAACTTAGCAGGCAAATTCCATCCCCTTTAAGTAGGCATATGCTGCTCATTTTTATTCATCTTTCCTAGTAAAGCATTTTAATGTAGTTGCCTCCAGTTTATTCTAAAGCCTTTCACCCTGGTATTTGATTCCTCAACACATTCCATTCCTGTTTTTTTCCACAGGTTAGTATATGCTATAATTGTATGCTGTAATAATATGCACGATATGGTCTTCATTTTTTATATTTTGTTTTTTAAATGTTGCTTATAGCTATGCATAATCTAATTACAGTCAATTTCTATTTCATTTGATCCCACAGCCCCCAAAAGCTAAAGCATTTCTTTGAAGTAGACTGCCAGTTTAAGGTCTCTGAATCACTGTAGATACCTGTACACAAGAACATCTGATAAGTCAGGAGAATTGGTAACCTCTTGAAAGTAAAACTGGAGAAACAGAATCCTAACATACAGCAGCAGAACTGAGTATTAAAATGCTGTTTAAAACCTAGGGCATCTGCAGTACATCTATTTTCGTAACTAGCAAAGTAGCCACAGACTTAATGAAAAATCCCACAAATCTGAAGACCCAAACCAAAAAACTCCTTAACTAGAAACAAATGAACATTTGCCAAGAAATTCACTGTAAGCAGAGACTATATTTGCACTAACATTACTTCAGAGGCTATACTTGCACCAATATTACTTCACCACCACCTTGTTTTCTTTGCAAACACTTACAGAGACTAATGTCTTATAAGATATTATGTACTTTAACATGAAACAGCAAGGCCAGATGGCTGACCCAAAGGATCGCTGGTTACGAGGGTTTCAGGAGATTCTCCATTTTTTGGTGGCAAATGTGGTTTGAGGGAGTTTCACTAAAGCTATAAAGAAACTATACTAACATTTGAAAATAAACTCAAGAGAGCTACACTCAGAAATAGCAGAACAGTATGTAAGTTTTACCTTGAATCCCAAATGGTCAAAAAGCAGAACAAAGCAGAGCAGGAGGAACAACCAACAGAAGGCTTTGTTATGTGAAAATCAGAGCTTTGACTCTGTTTTTTCACTCATCTCTAACCAGATTTGATCACCTGATAGCAATAGAGCGTGCTGGGATGGCAGCTGATGGCAATTATTACAATGCCAGGAAAGTTAACATTAAACATCTTGTGGATCCCATTGATGAACTATTTTTAGCTGCCCAAACCCTTCCAGGAGTCACAACAACAGGTATGTGTGTGTTTCTGTTATATTCTCAGAAGCAAGAGAAGTATGAACCAGAAACTCTTACTGGAAGTGAAAGGGAACAGGAGTCAGGTGCTGAATAACTGCTTGCAGGCTACAGCTGTTTGTTGTGGTTGAATTTAAAGAGACCGTTGCTGGAGAGAAATTGTAAATTTCTACTGAAAGGATCTCACAGCCACAAAAAAAAGGAGTTGATTTCAAAGTTATTTAAGGACAAAAACCAAGCCCAGATATATGTGTTATCTACACATCACTGTGCGTATATACGCTTCTCTAAGTGTAAATTTTGGCACTGATTTCATTCTGTATTTTATGTGTGAAAGACAGCACAGAAAGCAAATTACTGTTGAATTGAAACGTGACATATTAAAATATTATAGTTATTTTTATGCTTGTTACACCTGTGCTGAAACAGCAGTCTGGGTAGAATCCTAATTTATATTGCCTTTAGCATTCTCTTAAGCACAGATTGCATATTTGCATCTAGTATATAGTACCTTCTCTAATAAAATATATGTATATAGTAATAATCTTTACATTGTCTTTCTTGCCAAAACTACATTAGCATTGACTAATATGTCTAATAAGAATGCTTTTGTCAACATGGTGCTCCTCTCCTTTGTCATAGTCCTTTTTTTCCTGAAAACTTACCTGTATCTGGTTTTTGAAAGGATATGCCACAGATCAAGGTATATAGATGAAGTACAATGTTCTCATGCAATCAAACGTTTCCTGCTGCACTGCTGGGAGATACATAATCTATGTAAATACTAGAAACGAAATTAGAAGCATCACAAAATTAGAACTAGGTACCCATGCCAGGTTGATTTCAGTCACGAAAGAACATGTCTGCTGATCTGGCTTTTATTCTTCTTGTAGTGCTGTGGGCTCACTCTTAAGCATTACCAAAAGCACAGGTACTTCGACTTCTCAGTTTTGGTGTTTTTCAAGCAGAGGCTCCTGCAGAGAGAATGCATAGTCTGATTTCACTGTGTTGGAATAATCTAAAATCTGTGCCACAGAAGAGTTCACTGTTGTCTGTTTTTTGTTTGGGTTGTTTTGTGTTTGGTTGTTGGGGGTTTTTTATTATCTTCAAACTGGCAATCCATTTTATTTAGATTTCCCAGGGATTAACTTTCAGCATTCCAAAAGCAGCACTCTAGATGGCACTCTATTGGCCATCTCAGCAAACAAGCCGAAGATTGACTGAATAAGGATAGAAAAAACCTCTGTTTCATAAAGATGTTTAGCAAAAAGCCTTAGGGTGTTATCGGCTGCATTTACTTCAGTTCTTGTCCCTGATTTTAGATGGTTGATGCAGGGATTTCTGCAGCACATATGTGACATCACATCCTAATTCCTTTAATAAAAATACCTTAACCTTTTAAAATATCCCAGAGCGCGTCAAAGTATGTTATTGATTTGGCAAAGTTTTGAGTGTTCTGCAGGGTGGGAATTCGAATCTGTTCATCAGAATTTAGTTTGTTTTAGAGATTCTCTGAATATTCAAATATACTAACAAGTGTCATTAATTAAAAATACCACCAGCCTTTGAATAACAAGAGAAGCAGTTATCTAGATTCAGCATGTCCCACTGTGAATTTTCGCTGAAGAGATGTCTGCATAGAAAATGATTTAACAAGTCATACTCTTCAAAAGATAATGAAGGTATCTGCTCTGATCTCGCATGAAATATGTGTACATATTTCTGTGCTGGAGAGCTAACTGAGTGTCTATAGAAAAATAATGTAGTTGTTTCTTGGATTGTCTGTTATCCAGTTAACATTTCTTATTTTGCCCATCAGACTAACTTTTTGTGTCTGCTTTTAAATTTGATTACAATTTTTGGGATGGCTATTGGATTTTTTCAAGGTATTCCTCCAAAGCCTACCTTTACAAGGCATCGGTCTGGGCTGTGGCCTTTGCATCTTGTCTCTCATTACTAAAGTTAATGTATTGCTACTAATTATGATATCAGGCTATCTTTGACTTTCTTCATGGTCAATAGGAATTTGAAGGCATATGTCTAGATCCAAAATGAAATGCAAATATTGTACAGCATGAGGGCAGAGTACTCAGATAAGGTTATATACTGGAAGAGGATACTAAAAAGATGAAGTTTTAAGCCTACAAAGTCTTTATATAGTGTGCTCAGTAGCAGGACGTGCTATGTTAGTAGGTGGAGAGAGAAGTATTAGAAGGTTGATGCTGATTAATTGCTGCCAAGTTTTGGATTTAAAACAGTACCTGTGTTTAAAAAAAGCATCTGATCTAGGACTCTGACCACAGAGAAATCATGAACAATGCCCACAGTTTTATGGGTCAGATATCATGAAAAGCCATGGAGTAAGCAGCAGCCTTCAGGAATGTACAAAAGAAGACATGAAAGGCTGAGGTTGGGAAGACTCATTTTCCACAAAAGACTGGAATAAAAGATTCAGAGATGTCACCGAAACCACATGCTATTTTGTTCAGCTGTCACACAATTGACATAGCTATATGCTATTTATATAGGAGCTAATGAAAAGCTTTCCAAAGTTCTGCATGAAAAAAATGTGGTTACACGTTTCCCTTTCATACAAATGATTTTTAGCACAGAAGACTGACATTTCCTGGATTTTTCATGAATGTAATTTCAGAAACCAATGCAGTCATAAAAACTTGTGTGGAAGATAGACAGAACTATTGTTCCTCTTCCTGGAAAGCACCCAGGCCTTTAGGAGAAGAGGACTCATCTTGTCTATTTTCAGACATCTGTATTTGAGATGTTTGCCTTGGGGTGAGATGAACTGAATCTTTGAAGGGTCTGTTTCTCTCTACTGACTTTAAAAGAAGTCTAAGCGACTGGCTCATGTATAAAGATGGCCACATTTTGTCAGGTGAATCTCGCTCTGGAAATCTGCAGTAGAACATAGTCCTCTGCCAATGTGTAGAATAAGAAGACGGATGGTACAGGAAAATATTTGGTGTGGTGTTCCTTTCCTCCCAGTGTAATGCTAATGGAATCCATCTACAGCAATAGATCTACCAGCTGCATAACCATCCTGGCGACAGGACTTCCACAAAGACAAGAAAAAGCAAAGCAAGGCTAATACAAAACAACCCCTGAGCAACGGATTAGTATTTTTGAGTTAAACTGTTGATAATCTTCACAGGACAGTGGTTCATTTTAGCCTTTTTAAAGAATACTAAGAGCAAAATTTTGGATTTTGAATATGAGGAAAATTAAAATATGTGGGTTCATTCAAAAACCGGCCTGCAGTACAGTAGTAACTACCATACATATATACGAGATACATGATCATGTCATTACCTATCTGAAAAGTACTTCCAGCAAACAGATTTTAGAAATTCCAACACCAAAAGTGAAAAGATAAGAAAAGAAATTAGCTGTTCCATGGCTAATCCTTTTACGTAAGTTATGTGTCACTCAGTTACGCTTCCCTGAACTATACAGAATTAAGGATTGAAGTAAGAAATGGTCCTGAGAAATAACTTTGAATTTCGCTTAAAGAAGGAATTTGCTACAGACTTATGTGAGCTATTTATGCATGTTAAATTTGTCATTTTCAGGGCTTGACGTGTAAATTACAAATGGTGCAATTTCTCTCCTGTAACACATGCTATGCATTAGAGCCCAGTCACATTTCAAATTCAAATACGTTACAGGGAGGACTTGGAGCTCTTCACTGTTCTGTTTCACAGACATTAACCAGGATTTTTCTGTAAATTCTTCAAACTTGAGAAGATTCCACTTATCCTAAGAGGTGAAAGAGAAACTTAATTTCCATCTAAATGGATGTTTTGAGGGGTTTTTTATCCATCGTGTTTTTACTCAACCAACAAACAGCAAGGTCCCACACCCTGAATATAAAACACTTAAAAAAAAACCCCAACAAACAAACCAAAAGAACCACATAGCTATTTTTTTTCATAAATTACTAGGAAAAATGCTAACAGCAACAGTACACAGCGTTGGGCCTTTGAACTCTGTGACACGACGATAGTGATTGGTGGAGAAGAGATTGACAGTGCACAAAGTTCTACTTCTGCCAAAGTGCTTATGTATATTTTTGCTCATCTTTCTGCAATAATTGCCACTTTTAATTATTATTTTTTCATTAACGCTCGTAAGAAGCCCAAGTTTTCCATGCTTGCTTTATTGTGGAATAGTAGGCTAACTTCTCAGGTTAATTGTAGATTAATTTTCTAGTTGTCTAATGTCCTTCTGATAATGCATTATATAGAACGCTTATTTAAGGCCTTCCAGAAGTAAAGTTTATTATCTTAATTCAGCCTGCAGTTCATGAACATTTGATAATTTTGATTTCTTTTGCATGCACCGGTGCAGCCTACATCTCATTTATATACTTATAGGTTTGCATGTGATAGGCATTGTGCTTTCAGCTATTTCATTCAGTCTTCTGGTTTTAGACGCTTTTGTTGAAAAAGGATAAATCAAGCTACGAACTGCCACAGCAGCTCTGCAGAAGATACTGGGTGCTTTCTGTGTGGATTGTTATTTATGCTGGGTTTGTACTCATTTGGTCTTCTCTTTTAATAAAGGTGTTGGAGATGGTGGAAATGAATTAGGGATGGGCAAAATAAAAGATGCTGTGAAGAAGCACATAAAAAATGGAGATGTTATAGCTTGTGATGTTGCAGCTGATTTTACTATTGTAGCTGGTAAGTGATCTTTCTGGGGGGAGATTTGCTAATGTTTGAGAATAGAACTGACATCTGTCTTTCCAACTAACTTGTATTGGCCTTTTCTTTGTGTAACCAAGTCATCCCTGGCAAACAAATCTGCCTCCATGTTATGTCGGTTTTCTGAAGCATTAAGCAGCTACAGCAGGACTAACTGAAATTGAAGATGTTCCCTGAAGAAAGTGAACTTAATTGGAAATAGCTGGGCAAATCCTGAATATTCTTGAAAAAATCGCACCTGAAGTAAAATAACAAGCAATACTGTGGGGAACTGAACTGTGTATGCACGTAGGAATTTTCAGTATAATTGATGAGCTTCTGTGGCTGTGACCCTAAGTCAATCATACTGCTTTTATCTATGGTGGCTGTTTTGGCAATTCTGATGGTTTTTACTTTGAAAGTAACTGTCACACCCAGGTCCTGCAAAGGGAAGTGAGGGCTTGGACACATTTAAGAATGGAAAAATACATGTACTAAACCAAATTCCACACTTTTTGATTTTTTTTCTATTCTGCATCTCTGGAGAAAGTTAGCAGGCAGCAGAGATAACTTCTCACACCAAGTTTCAGATCTAATGATCTCCAGTACAGTCTTGAGAAAGGTGTCAGAGATGACTGTGTGGACCAATCTGGTAACAGCACACAGAAAAATTATGGATATTAACTATGTTAGAATGTCTTCTTGTATATGATACTTATGCCAAGGACATGGGTTTAGGAAACTTTATCAAAGCCTTCTACCTCTCTGTGGTTAAAAGCAAAAGACACCAGGCTGTAACACATGACCTCACAGTTCATGGGCTTCACATTAAACCAAGTGGAATTGTGTTATAGTGCATTCCCATTTGAGTTTTTAATTTGTTGGAAAGACAAAACAACAAACTAAGCTAGATGGAAGCTTGCAGAAATTCAATCTGAAATACTACTGAAAATATTTTAATATGTTATGCAACTGTGTATTTCTGAAATGTTCCAAATTCATGTCAACATTTAATTCATAACCATGTTCCATTTCACCATCGCTTCGTGAGACTCGGTTGTATATGCTTAGTGCCTTATTCAGGTCAGGTATCTCTGCAATAACTGTCGGGGATTTTTACAATTTGGTTTCATGGAGATGTTCTTTTGCAGGGGTCTCTAACTGGGGAGGCTATGCTATTGCTTGTGCTCTGTATATCCTCAGCACTTGTGAGGTACATGACCGCTATCTGAGGAAAGCTGTTGGGTTTCCACGGCTATCGAACAAGATGGTCTGGCTATCAGCACTTCCCTCGGTTACAAAGGTAATTTCTGGAGGGCCAAGGAGTTGTGACTTGCTTATGACATGTGGATAGAATTGGCTACCAGTTGCTAAATCCTGCCTAGTCCGGTTCAACAGCTTACTTTCACATGGTCTTTAGGTAAATTTTAGGAATCCCTGGTGAACAAGCAGCCGCACTGTACTTAGAATATTCCTCAAAGGATTCAAGAAAGATTTAAGATAAAAATCTTCAAAAATGAATGCTGTGTGCTGTGGCTTCAAGCAAAGACAGTGCTACAATTTTATGGGCAGTACAAGAAATCCTTGTATTGCAATACAGGGACTGAAATTCCCAGTTCACTTCCTTAGGCTCGTTCATGATTTTATACATCTCTGTTGTAGCCTCCTGTAGCTGCCTCTCTTCCAAAGTCAAAAGTCACAGTTCTAATGCAGAAGCCAATTTATGCTTGTGATCTTTGCACCTGTCTTTCTCGATCTTTCCACCTTTTCTAGTTATCTTGGAAACTTTCTATAATTAGTTTTGAATGTTTCTAAACTAAAGTTGGAGGAAGACTTGCAGATGAGTATTTTTAAATGTGTTTTGACTAACGCAGCTCGGAACAGCATGATATTCTGGGAATGCAATGGTTTCAGACTGAGAAAAAGTAAGATAACTGAGAGGGGTGAGAAATGACTGTGATCTGTGTTCATCCTGCTAAGCATGTGGCTCCATTTTTAACTTGGGAATGTTTAAAATATATATTCATACGCACACCCTCAACAATCAAATAACGTTTGTTCCACCATATTTGTAATAACTTACAAACCTCAAACTTCACTTTTATTGGCAGAGTACCTCTGTAGAGACTTGGACAAAACCAATAATACTCCAAGAATACTAAGCAAAATGTAATCTGTTTACCATAGATGTTGCCCACAGCAGTGCCGTATTTCTCCTGAGATGACAGCATGTTTTCTGTGAAATTACAACAAAGCACCTCCAAAGTATTTTAGAGTAGGTCTTACTTTTTTACTTATTGATCTTTTGAATTTTCATCCAAAGGTCGTAAAACTGAAGCCAATCCCAACATTTAGCATAGCCATATAAGCCCCTTACCCTTTGACTTAACAAAGCATATGTCACCTTACAGTGCAATCTTTTCCATAGATAGGTAAATCACTTTTCAATGTCTTTTTCCAGTTCCATCTGCTGGTTTTGCCATTTAATGTATTCCAAAAACTAGTATGATCAAAATTCCTGGTAATAAGGTACTGTAATTAAATGTGATGTTTTGTACAGGAAATCCTTCTTGCTTTTGTTTTACTAAGCTACACAGCTGGGAGTATTGATAACAACACAGGAATGGGCTATTGAAAGTGCAATAGTAAAATCTATTGAGATAAAATTAATGGAAACCATTTTGTGGTGGAAAGAAAATTACAAAATGTCTGACAAGAGAATATGATACCCTTAATTGTAAATCACATAAGAGTAAACAGCGCAGAAGATTGAACTCATTAGTGTTTGCATACTCCATTAGTATAAAAAAAATATATCTTTATATGGCTACTTTCTGCCCAATCCAGTTTCTTTTAATGCTCTAATGATTATCCTAGGAAGATAAAGAGCACCACCACACACACTCACCTCAGTCTTTGTATCTGTCTGTCTGTAATTGGAAAGAAGACATTTGAAGGAATGCTTAAGCACCAAACAGCTTTCTTATAATCTTTCATTTTTCTTCCAAAATTGGCATTCCTTCCATGAAAACTAGAGATCATACTTACTAAATTGATACTTACCCTGAAATACAAAGGTTATTTCTTTGCAGCCTCACGCTAAAAGCAGTGTCAGGATCACGCTGCAACAAAGCCCAGAACTGGGGAGCTCTCCATTGCCATTGAACAAAATGCTGAGGTTGTTCTAACTGTGTGCATTGGTCTTTACATGTATTTTAATAAAGGGTACTGCAAAGCATTAGTTCCTTGTTGAGCACTCAATGAGCAAGAAGCAATTTGATCTTAAACAATCTTTACTTTTACCTTTCAGTTGTGGAGTTGAATCATAGTTATGTGGTTTCAGATGTTCGTGGTACTTTTATACTAAAGTTACTGTAGGGAAATATATTCATTTAGGCATATACCAATGTAACTAATGCTAAACATCCTACAGTCAACTCTGCATTTCCTTGCATCTCCCAACCAGGTTAATGTATCAGGCAGCTGTTCTTTTACTGAATCATTATTAATGCTAATAACTAAACTGTATAGTATTTATTTTGAAATTATGACCTATTTATTCCTTATAAATAAGCAATATATAAAGATGACATTTACTTTAGCATTTATTAATTTTGTCATTCACAAGGGAGTTTTTACTTGAATAAAGTGCAAACTAGCAATTTTTCTATTTATTTATATTTCTAGTTACCCACTCCTAACATAGTTACTTACTAAAGAGAAAATGGTGAGACAATTGCAGCACTTTACAGCTAAAGAAGTGTACTGTATATTGTGTGTGTTCCTCACAAATGGAAACAACAACATTTGATGATATAATATGGTTTATCAGTCATATAGTATTAAGCAAGCAAGCAAGCATTGTTTCCCCACATAAGCATGTAAGCAGAACAGAGCACTCGAATATGTAGATATGTAGGTGAAACAATTCAAATTAGAAATGATATTTTGCATATCCTATTCAGGTGTGTCTTCTGTGACACAAGAGATTTAATTTGCCACTTTGCATGTAAGTACTCAGTGCTAAGAAAAACCTCTCTCATGCAGAAATAGCAGGTGCTTACATTTGCATTCATATGTATGATCATTCATATCCTAGCGGATGAGGTATATTTATAACTTTATAAATTACAAAGTAGCACTTTTAATGCAAGCAGTGTATCCAAATCATTTCCTTAATAGCTGTATCATCGCTGTATTGTTACGATGTCAAGGCTGACACCATGTAACTGTATAGTTTTCTCTTTAGCAGAAGACCAGAGCTTCGTTTAACTTTGTTGGAGCTAAGAACTAGGATGCATTACCCACAAATATAAGACAAATCTTTATAAAGTGCATTCAGAAAGCAGGTTACCAAATCATACTAATTTCTCAGCTCATTGGCCATGCAAGGTGTGCTTTAATCCTTTCAGAAGTTGTTGCATTTTTTTTCTGTATACTGCATTATGTAAAATACAGCCATATTGTATCTAAATTCAGATCTAAAGTTGTTGTATTCTTTATGGTTTAGAAGTCTTCCTAGGGAAAAAGATTAAAAAAAAAAAAAAAAGGGAAAAAAAGATAACATTTAACAAGAGAATATTGGCCAGTGTCGCTTTACAAGCTTTTCGTTGTTAATTTGTGTCCAGGACTTTGCTACAAGTTGTTGTAAAGGAATATGAAACAAGAATTATTTAAACCTATAAAACTGTTTGTCAAGGGCACTGGTAGGGCTGTTTCAGTAGGGATTTCTGTCAAAGAAGGATCTTGCACAACTGGAAACAGAACAGTACACCAAAGACCAGGAAAGGCATTCCTAGCAAAGAAAAGGAGGAAGACAGAGGTACATGACTGTTTTGACATCTTCTGTAAATTGCCACAGGCTATTGGGGCAGGGGGAAGCTAGGATGGGAGTAGACTTTTTCTTAGAGTATTATTAACAGAATTAGAGAAATAAATCTCTTTGTAGTAAATGCTAAGACAGTAGAAAGAGTTTTACTGTCTACATTTCATGTCAAATGAAAAGCAAAGCATTTTATGTTAGAAATACTTCCATTTGAAACCAGGTCTTCTATTTTCACTGTTCATAGAAACAGTAGGGTTTTTTTTCAGAGCTGATTTTATTCCATCTTTTCATCTCTCAATGCTCAGTGGCTCCTGGCTCACAAATGAGTCTGTTCCTGCTGTGTGCTTGAACAGCTCAAATTGCAACATGCTTTGTTATCTGCTTACATTACTGTTAAGCAAGAAAATAACTGTTACAAACATGAAATTGAGTTGCAATTCTAAATAAAGTATTTGCTATTTCAGACAATCACAAGGAAGCAAAATTTCAAGGTTTCTTTCCCCCCCATCCCTTTCCTAAGCAACAAGAACTGATAAAATCAATAGAAAAAAAAGGACAGAGAGCAAAAGGCATGCAGAGATCACAGAAGCAGCAGGACAGACAAGTATTTGTGCCACCCATTCAAGTACCCTCTCTGTCCTTTTTTCTCCCCGATGTATCCTCTTTCTCTTCTGCTCTTTTTCTTTAAAGATGCCGCCAGCTGCTATCCTGGGGAAACTACAGGTAGTTTCTTTTTGAGATACTTTGGGTGGAAGTTCCTCCAGTTCTGATTTGTGCAATGTAGGAACTTGAAACCAGGCAAAAAAGGATTCATGTTTCTGAACTGACACTAACATGTCATTTGAGGGAGTGTGGATAACAACAGTATAATTCAGTAATTAAATAGCAGTCAAGAATTATTTAGCCTTTGTACACTCCTCAAGTTCCAGACGCTATACATACTCTTTGGGGCAAGGAAAAAAGGTGCTAGCAAATCGCTGTCAAAACAAATTTGGAGGATGTGCCCAGGATTAAAATAAAAGTCTTGATGAATGCTCTTGTTTGATTCAGGATTTTAATTATATTCTATTTATTTGGCTTATAAGGAAGAAAAACTTCTGAAAACACTTGTGCAGCACGGAGTCCGCAGCGGAAAAACCGCCAGTCTAGAAATGGAAGTGGATGGGCTGCCCTTCTACAACACCCATTCACTTATGATTGAAAAGCTCCGAGAAACAACACAGAAGTGACTGCCTCTAATGATTTCTGTGTCAAGAGTTGCTCCTATGTTCTTGCCTTCTTCCCTAGGCTTTCACAGGCTGTACATGATCATAAAAAGATGACTTCTCATCTCTGGTGTCTTGGCCACACATAACCTTTCACTGTTACCCTTACAACATCTCTGTGAATCATGATGATTTGGTCTTCCTTTCTTTTCTGTAATCTTATAATGGAGAATGGATATTAAATCTTAGTATAAACTAAGAGGTGACCTGGTTTCTACAAAGAAAGCTTCTCATTAAAATGAAATATTACTGCATTGCTGTTCCTGTTTTACTAACCTTGCAACTGCAACAGGAAGTAACTCTTCTAGCAGCTTGGATTTAAAAATACCTTGTGGTGGGGAAAACAGCTGCAGTGGAGAGGGAAGGTGCAAACCAGAAAAAAACCCAGAAAATGTTACAGTAATGAAAGTTGTTAAATACAGCTCCCTTGCACACTCCCTGTAGCCCCTCTAACATTGTCTTCTTATGGTGGTGGGTAGTTTGTGGAAGAGTGAGGAGGCAAGAGAAGCTTTACCTGAAGTAATAACAGAAAGGCCAGCCTTGCAGACCTTCTGTATAAAGGGTAGGCTGTGTCATTTGCCTCCTTCCTGTTAGTAGTTTGCCATTTGCATATTTTGTCCTTTTCTGGGTAATACTGAAAGGTTGTAGACATTTCAGGGTATCCTTTTGTTAAGAATAAATGAATTAAATACAAAGCAATTAAAAATTAATGCTTAGAAATTAAAGCATCGTTAGAAATTAAAAAAAAATACATTCAGTACTAAATAGAATTATGTAAATTAACATTTACATGAATTCCAGTTATAGAAATTCAGCTCCTGACAAGAACGAGTGAAGCAGAACTCAGAGGCCTACTAATGCTGAACCAGTACCTGACAACTGGTTGTGAATTGTGCCCGATTCCTGTCATTTAAAGCTGTGATTTTTACTTCAACTCCAGAGAAGTGCCAGGGCTGAAGTTTTGCTAGTCATCAGCCCTCGCAGCAGGGAGGACAGGGTATATTTGACACTGCTCCTCTCGGGCACCTATGCTTTAGCAATATAAAATGATTATAATGGTACAAAAGGCAAGCATCAAGCCATTGTGCTTTACCAGAGTAAGAATGGCAGTTGAGTTTAGCCACTGCCTTTTCCAAAGGACAATGGACTTCCAGCAGTGAACAACACCTTGTATCTAACATTTCTTTCCAGCAGGTGAGTTTTATTTTTCTTCTCTTATGTAAGGCAAACATAACTTTTTGAGAATGAGAAAAACCAGATTGTACCACAAACACCAGCACACTTTGATCGTTAATCTTCTAAGTCCTTGAGGATACACAACCTTTAAAGACTTAAAACAGTTGAACACGTATGAGATAAAGAAATCTTAATGCCAGACTTGCCGCTAGATGTTGAGATTCACCAAAACTCCCAAAGTTTATTTTATAGATTGGTCATTTTTTTTAGATTCAATTTACTAAAAGCCTTCTTGTAGGATGCTGCAGTAAAACTATCTTTGAAGCTTCACAATTAGAAAACAGTTCTTTTAGAAATCCCCAAACTATTAAGTGAAATATTTCTTATGAATACTTGAGCTTCTTGCCAAAGGCAGTAACTCCCAGGATGGCATATATCCACTGCTGCACAGAACCCACAAAATGAAACTGGCATCATTTAAAAATGTCTGGCTGGGAAAAGATGCAGCCGATTTCTTTCTGTGTACTACAAGCTTACTCACACATTACACTAACAGGTGCAATGTAGCACTAACTTCTGTCAAAAAATATTAATTTAGTAAGCTTTTTCTCTTTCTTTCCCCCAAATACAAGTTTAAGCAATCAGATTTTATTAAGAAACAGAAAAATAAAATGTAATAATTTATTTCACTTTTTCTATAATAGGGGTTTTAAAAATCCTTTCTCATGTGCGGTCCCAAGTGCTGTGTTTAATCCAATTGCAATGTGTAGCATAACTCAAGCAACCATAGTAGGACCCTTGATTGATTACGTTCTGGCTGCAAAGAAAAGAAAGGCTCTGAGTGAGAGTCACCTTTTTCCCTACAGCTTTGCAGCCTAAGGCTAACAGGTACAATACAGAAAAACCAGAGAAAATATTGCCTTCATAAAATCAAGAAAACAAAACTAAAACAACAACTCCTCTTGTGGGTTAGCAGGTTAAATGCTGAGAACTGAAGCAGAATGTTGGACTGTTACACAAGTTTTCATCTGATTTTAAGCTGCTGCAGCTGACCAAAAGCTGACCACATCAAAGTACCAACTCAAATAAGCCTTAATCCCTCAGATGACAATTCCATGTACTATGGCATGCTCTGCATTCCAGCTGTCTAATTTAAACAACATGGGTATCTGTAAAGAAGTAAAGCATAAACAGGACAATAAATATTTCATCCTAGAACAAACCACATGTGTGTCCCACAGTGTGCAAGGTCATGGGAGTCCAAATGGTTGGCTCAGTGCTTAACAGCGCAGTGGCACAGCACCAGAGTAGTTGGGAGAACCAGCCTTGCCACCCCATTGATACACACAGGAGATTAGAGGAATGATTAGAAGAAAGTAAAGCTAAACAGCACTGATGGTCAGAAGAACAAACATGCATGTTTGTTAATCCATCATTAATCCAGCTTGGTGAGGGGTCTGAGCATAAGAACATGTAAAATAATTAAACAAATCAAATGTTAACCTAAGCAGACCTAATCCCCTCCTGGGAGTAGAGACATGAACCCTTTCTGCAAGAGGAGGGAGGAAAGGTTTTGCAGTCACACAAGCAGAAACTGTAAGCCAAAGCCACGAGACAGCTATTTCAAACACAGAGTGAACAAACATAGGAAGAAAATAATAAAAACATTCTTTATTAAACACATCCCCTAAGTACTTCTAATAATGCACTCTCAACACTCTCAAGGTGGTTTCCAGACAACCGTTAGAATATATTCCTTTTAGAAACTGATAACAAGCAGGGCTGTTTTATAATGATATACTTGAGACACCAGCAATAGTTTGGCTTCCTAGAGAATCTTTTGACATTTAACAAACAAAACCAAACAACCTAAACCTGATCGTCCTGCTGGAAGTCATCAGCTCCAGGCTGCAGAGACAGAAGTGTTTCAAGAAAGGTTTGAAACCAGTGAGTGAAACGACAAGGCAATATTCATGGTGTAATGGTTACAGATACAAGAAGGTATGATGAGCAGATCACAAAGAAGCATCGTACAGGATTCATTAGTATAATACAGGAAAAAAACCCAAACACACTAAAGAAGAGATGGTGGTAGAAACACTGCTATAGACCACAACACCCACCAATTGCCATTATCTCTGCTCATTCCTGTATTTTGTTTCTGTCTAAACCAGGAAACACAGATCATACATCATACTTCTGATATTGTGTTTACTGAACAATGACCAAACCCCAAGCTGTAGTATCTGTGGGAGCAGAATCCATTTATTGGTTTCCCTAACAAATGTATTTTTATTTAATTGCCTGCATGGTCTATGCTGCACAAGACACACAAATTGCAAAGGACACAATCAAACCTTAGCTAGGTGTACTAGAATTCAGATGTAACTAAATCTGTCTTTGAACACAGTGGCTCAGAACAGCACATCAGTTCAAAGCACTTTGCGTACTAACAACCTCCCAGTCAACAGATCAAATTATTTATCCCCCTTGGAGCCAAGAGTTCTCATACTTTGGAAGTCAATAGGAGCCTTATGATGAGGTTCAACAGTCTGAGATTCAATAGTCAACCAACAGACTGAAGGACTCAACAGATTCTGAGTTCCTTAGGTATCTTCTCCCAGAACATCTCATATTATTGGATTGGAGAGTTCAGAATGCTGGTTCTGGTGCAGTCTCTGCAGGCCTCAAAACCAGCTGAAGGAGAAGTTATTTCAGAGTTATGGAAATACTCTTTTTTTTCTTTTTTTAAAGTACATATGGGGACATTAAATTTGCTCTGTCTCCAGCCTTTTCAACATATGATGACAGCTTATAGAGAATTATTTTCTCTAGATGCTACGGGGGCAAACAGAAAGCAGTTAAAGACAAATTCAATAGAACCACACACCATGAGTACTAGCTTACTCCAGGCAATGGAGTCATCAGGACAACAGTTTTTGAGTGGTACCATGAGGACAACAGAAACATAATTGTAGCTGAACTGACCCAGTGTGTGCTTTCCTCACTATTGCCAAGGCCCAGGCACCTCCAGAAACAACCTCGCTATACTGCATTTCTAATAAGCCTCTGGGAGGTAACACTGTAGTACATGAATGACTCGGATACACTCACATGGTCATAGCTGCAGATTTTAGATTAATGCTCTTTTTTGATGAATGCTATAGGCCGCCCATGTTAGTTGTGGCGGAGTCCTTGATTTCAGCACCATCAGGTGATATTTGTAATAACCCTGGTCGTTGCTCATGCTGTGGCCTGTTGGGAGGTTCTGAAGTGTTCAGTGGATAGGATTCCTTTGCCTCAGGCCTCAGACACCCTAAACATGTTAAACAAGAGTCTCGCATCTTGGCAAAGTTCTGATAAGTGCTTTCACTGGAAAAACAGTACAATACTGGATCAGCAACACAGTTGAAAGTAGTCAACAGGAGGGAAACATGGTAAATATTGAATATTTTCTCAGCAAACGAGCAGGTGTTCTCCAACAAGCTTCGAACCACAAGTAGGATGTGGTATGGTCCAAAGCAAACTAAAAAAATGAAAACAGTGCTTGAAACCAGGCGTTTAATTTGGATTTTCTTTTTCTTTTGAGTGCCGGGACTCTTATGGACAACTCGTAAAATCCCACAGTAAGAGAAGGCCAGCAGGAAGAAGGGGAAAAGGAAGCCAGCGGAGAAGCGGTAGTAATTGACATTATGCTCCCATTCTTTGATGGGGTAATGCTCAAAGCAGACCACATGGCTGTCAGCATCCATGCTGACCTCCCCGTGTGTAAAGACAAAGCAGCATGTCATGATTTCCTTGGTCCAGATAATGATGCTTACAATCACAGCAGCCTTCATTGTCCGAAACCGCTGAAACCGAAAAGGGTGCACTACTGCGAGATAGCGGTCAATGGAGATGCAGCAGAGGAAGCCTACACTGATATAGATATTCTCATACAAGATGATGCCACAAATCTTGCACAGCAGCTCATCATAGGTCCAATTGTCGTGCTGTAAAACATACTGAAGCCAAAAAGGCAAAGAAAATATGTAGAGCAGGTCTGCGATGGTCAAATTGCAAAGGTAGATACCCAATTCATTTTTAGCCTTGATCTGTAAATACCCATAGTACAGTGACAGGCAGTTAGCTGGCAAGCCTACTATAAATACAAATATGTACACCACAGGGGATAACATCTGGTGTATATCATGATTAATAGTGCACTTCTCAGTTGCATTCTCTGTGAAATTCACCATCTTCTACCTCTTCCTGTGGATCACTCATCAGGATCCTGACTGTAAAACAGATGTAAAACTTAATTTCATCCAGTTTCCTGCATCAGTTATTTCTTCCACAGACCTTTAGGCTGAAGTGATATCTTGCTGCAGGATGTTAAGGACCTGAAGGCAGAACACATGAAAATCTTCAGAAAGGATATGATTGTTAAATATATAGTATGGTTTTCAGTAAGTTGCATTTTCCTAACCTTACATTTCTTATAGTCTTTTATAGAAGATAAAGCCTGTCTGGAAGTCATGAATCCTCTGAGTAAGTCCTATTATTTACCAGAAAAGTATCAGAAAATTGTGTGTTCAAGAATTCCAAGGCAAATGACAAACATTTGTTGTTTTAGCTTTGCAAGTGTCTAAAAGGTGAAGAAATATCATCTGCTTTGCAGATGACGCACAAAATCAATAACCTGATTTGTCCATGATGGAAAAAACTGTCCCTGGTGAACCAGCAGTCCACTCAGACTTCCTCAGAAGATGCAGGGTGCACGAAATGGTTGATTTTTAATTTCCATTTCTTAAATTTCCTTTTAGATACCACGAAACAGGCAGTTCAACTCATCAGGATGAAAAAATAAAATAAAAAAGCAGGTTTTAGCAGTTTCTCTTACAGTTATGTAGAAGCACAATCCTGAAAGAAAGCTGTCGTTCTCTCCCAAAAGGACCCTGTAAAAATCTGGCACAAATTGCCCCCATGGTCTCAGTCCTACAGGATATGCTATTACAGATTCCTTATTTGCCATCAACTGTCATCTACTGCTACTACTTATATAGCTGTATTTTTCCTTTTCATCTTCATTGGATAATTGAATATGAATGTAATTGTTTTCACCTGGAGAATCTTCTATAATCCAAGCTCATACCCATACAAACCATTCCCATACTGTACTATTACTATTTCAGATACAAACACCACTGCTGACAATGGCTTAGCACTCAAGTCATCTAGGACAAGTGTTCAGCCTTGGGTCAGCTCACAGTGATTAAAACCTAGACTAAATGAAGTATTAAGTCCAGCATTTTATCACCTCATACGATACATTCACATCGGCACAAATGCTCAGGTCTGGTAAACAGCGAGGCAAACTGTGCCCAGCCTGAAGGGGATGTGTTTTACCTGATGATGCAGAAAAGCAAGACTCTTCCCAGAAAATGCACAGTTGTGATGTATACTTTTGTAAGGTTAACAATTTGTGTGCTCTTCCTACAGCTTCAGTTAACATGGCTTCAAAAGGAGACAGCCCTATCCAGGACAAAGATAAGGGTTAAGGCCTTGTTTCCTTTTCTGGTTTACCATCCTAATTTACAGTTTTGTCATCATTTTCTGTTCTGTCTAGGAACACAGCATTTTTTCCAAGGCAACTCTTACGAAAACATGATCACACCACAGTAAAATTAATGTCAGCTGCAGCATTTGAGGATGTTGATGTCCTTTTTTTTGGTTTTTAATAAATGTTTTTTTAAACAGTGGTGGGCTTCACTCATGAAGAAATTGAGAAGAAAATCACTTTCGTTAGGTTAGTAAAGAATTGGCTAGCTGAAATAAGTGACCAAACCTGCAAAGACTTTCAGTGTTTCTGGTTTCTTCAACCAGTGCAGCACAGTCCCACAGACCTCACAGCAAACTTAAGGACACGTGAATATTTAAGAATTAGAATGTTGTTTTCATTCTTTTGCTTATCTTTATTTTCTTACTGACAGACAGAATACTGGCCCTGAGTTTGGTGGAAGAATTCTTGGGGATCTCAGTTGCCTTCAGTCTTGAAACAGCAGGCCAATATAAGCTCATCACTCTGAAAATTTCTGACTTCATTGTCCAATGCAACTTGTAGGAAAGATCAGTCAAGTCTAGCATAGTGCAAGCTCTGCTTTCCTCCTCTCAATCTCACACAGCTCCTCTGGGGGTTAAGAGACACCTTGCCGCTGCGGGTGACACAGCAATTAGATAATCAAGCACAGCGGAAGAAAGGCTGCTTAAGGGGCCCAGTCACAGATACTCATGGTTCAGTTTGAAGTTTTTTCTAAGAGATTGCCATAATCTTCCCATGAAATAACTATAATGTTATCAGTTCAGATGTGCACCACAGAAATTAATCACTGATGTACAAATTTCCCAGTTTCTAAATAGCTTCATAACCACCATGGAGCTCTTCTGTCTCCAAGAGACCTGGCTCCTCATCCACAAGAACTGAGCACAGAATCATTGCTGAGGCAGGTTTGATAATCTACTTATCCCATCATGCCTTTTCCACTCAGAGTTCCTGGCCAAGTACGACTGTATTTGAGTTTGCATTTGATTTCTGTATAATAATTTGGCAACTTTCACATGGAAGATTTTGCCTGCACAGGATGATTGGCACACCTAGTTGCAGTCTAAAATGCCTAAACATATGGGATCTATCATCTAATCTCCTAACTAGAAGTATCCAGTCAGTGTCCAGTTCCTGTTGATGAGGTCAACTAGTAATTCAAAAGCTGTCAATGATTTTGTAAAGTCAGAACTGTCTTTATAGGTCTAGCGTAGTCCAACAGCTGCGAGTTCTGTTCAGTGTAACTCAGTGAGTCAGTGTGGATCACAGGATGAGAAAAAGCGTATGTACTCCACAGTTTTTTGAAAATTATCCTTTTCCTCCAAAAACTCAAAATGCTTTTATTAAATTATGTTAATGTCATGGAGAACATGGCCATAAAAATCTTTTCTGATTAGCTTAAAAGTCTTGCCAAAATGCAGAATGGGAAGGAGACAGCAAAATCTCATAGATATGGCATTATGCTAGTATTATATTAATGTATAATTACAGCATCATTTCCTGCTCCAGGAGGAAGTGCTGGAGTGGGCTGTTTCAGGGGGCAGGAAGAGAAGGCTGGCCATTACAAATCAATTTGCCTTGTGCTAACAAGCCCTCCCTAGTCTCAAAGGTGGGAATGGAAATACTAAGGTCCAGATTCTTGCTTGTGCACAGCTGTCTCGTACTGCGCTCCTGGTCAGCGGCAGCACTGAGCCAGGAAATTCTTCCCTTCTTTCAGACTCCTCTGCATGTGGGGTCTAGGACACGTTTTTGCCCTCTGACCCCTTGTGCCTGGCTAGGGACAGGCTCTGTAGCCAAATGGGAGATATAAAGGCAGTTCACCTTTCCCCAGCACCAAGCATGTGAAGCATAGCTCTGCACCAGCCAAGGGTGTGAAACTGAATGATACGAAAAAACTGGTATCAAGGTACTGCAATGGCAGTGCTAAACAGACGGGTGTGGAAGAACCCACCCTGCTATTAAGAACATAACACACAATACCTGACAAGCTCTCTGGAAAAGTGGAACTAGAAGGAAATGTGATGCAAGGTATGGGAGAGAAAAGATGAATATCTCCCTCATTACTTACTGACCTCCTCTGGATAGGGGAAAGAGAGGGAGGAAAAAAGCTGCTATATGAAAAACATCTGGGGTGCAGATAATCATAAAGCTGAAAGCATTTACAAACAGGAACACACACAGAGACATTCCTTTTAGCTTTAATGTGGAAATAGTGCAGCTGTGTGATTTGTTTTTAGAGCATAATTTATGTAACACCTTCAGCATCATGGGTCTGCAGACATTTCCAGGCAGTATTTTTCTCTCATATATGCCCACATCTTTCAGTTGATACCCATCTAAGCTCAAGGCTTGTAAACCAATTAGAAGACTCTCACCATCTACATAAGCTTCAATTTTCTTGTTCCTGAATTAGAAATAGAGCCAAGGATCCTTGGGCTTCAGAGTGCCTCACTTGGTTTCAACAAGCCGACTTTCATTACTCAATTAGACAGTTCAACAACAGGTTCTTTTCTTTCCCAACTCTTTTGTGCTTTAACTGTTGATAAAAACATGACTCCCCCCTGCACCCTGAACCATGGAGCAGCTCACATGTTAAGCACTGTCTGCTGGCGGCAGCACAGGAAATAGCTCAGAGCCACTTTCAGCAACAGCCTCTTCAGCTCAGACCACATATTAGCATGGAGCCTGGGTGGGTTTCTTCAGTTTCAGAGAACATCGCTACAATTTCCCTCATAAGAAATCTGTCTGCAATTAGACCTACATATTTTTCTCAGAGACAAACGGGACTATGCCAGAGGACTTCCTTGTAGGAATTTGCAAAAGTTGTACGCACAGCTTGTCTCATCCTCAAAGCACCCATTTCCATGAACAGGGAGCGTAACATGGTCATATGCCATTATGTGACAGTAGCTCTCTCGCTGTTTAATCTGTCCCTGCAGCTGTCATACACCACAGACAGCCCTGAGTCACTGTCATAGCAGGAACTGAACTGTGCTGCATATCTTGGAACCAGAAACCTGAGGTTGTTTCAGTTTAGGATTTGGCTCAGATCATCACCTACACAAACACCAGCCCTTAAATTCACACACTAAGCTTCCACCCAACACTTGAGGGTTTGTCAGCTTGGTTTGATCCTAACTCACAAAGCCTGGAAGAATAAGGGCAGGTAAAGAGGCTGGGAAGTGGTGACCAGCAGAAGAAACTAGGAACCAGTCAAACAATATAAAATGGGCACAGACTGGCTAATATCCTAAGGGCAAATTTGGAAAAAAAAAAAAAAAAAAAAGTAGAAGAAAGTGGAAATCAGGGTGCGTGAATGAGTATGAGGAAATGGCACAATGATACTTAGATTCAATTGGAAGAACTATGGTGTAAAAGATGGACCTGTTGTAGCAGGCCCAGTGGAAAGCCACAAAAAATGGTCAGAGGGCTGGAGCACCTCTCCTAGGAAGAAAGGCTGAAGAAGAAAGTTTCTTTCTATGAATAAATTCCCACTGTTCAGCCTGGAGAAGGCTCTGGGGACACCTCATTGCAGTCTTTCAGTACTTAAAGGGGGCCTATAAGAAAGATGGGGATAGGCTTATTAATAGTGCCTGTAGCAACAGGACAAAGGGTGATGGTTTTAAACTAAAGGAGAGTAGATTCAGACTAGATAGAAGAACAGGTACCTCAGAGAGCTGGTAGATGCCCCATCCCTGGCAACATTCAAAGTCAAGTTGGACAGGGCTCTGGGCAACCTAGTCTAGTGGAAAGTGTCCCTGCTTCATTGCTGTGGGGTTGAATTTGAAGAAGTAGAAAGAACCATAAAAGACAATGTAGGATGTCTCCACTAACACACAAGAAAAGTAAAGGGAAAGACAAATACAATGAGGCACAAGTATGAATTATAGATCTAAACATAGCTGAAATATTTGATGCTAATTTTTATTCTAATCTTTAGAACCAAAATTGTGACCTGGCATCTAGCTAAATTGTTTTTAACAGTAAGTATGGGGGCATAGAATAAATAGATGGGCAAAGGCTAACAGATATTGCGAAAGTGTAGGGAATTAGCTAAAGCAATTTGTGAACTATTGCTGATGATGTTTCAGAAATCATGGTGGATTGGGGTAAAATAGACATAACTTTCTGTGAAAAAGAGTAATTGGAGAATTACTAAGCACTCAACCTAGCTTCAACCAGAACAAGTCATGAGACAACTGATATATACATCCATGCGTTTACAGAAGTGACTCACAGCTGTGGAGACTCACCCCAAGTGAATCCTGCCATACTTCAGGAGAAGATTAAGTTGGGCTGGGGTTAGCAACTGCACTTACTTCACATCCTACCTAAAAAGATGGAAGAAGCTCTGGCCTCAGTCCTGCTTGCTTTCTGTAGGAGGACCAGTACAGGCATGGATGGGCCCTATTTTACCTGCAACGTGCAGCCTTGCCAGGCTGCTGATCACGCTGCTGGTTTTCTGCTGTAAGCAGAAAGCAAAAGAGACTCTTAAACAATAAAGGACAGCAGTGGAAGCTGGTCTCATCTTGCTTGATTAATCCATGAATCCATTGCTTCCCCTCCCTGGTGATGGACAGTCTAGCCCTACACTCAAATATCATCCCATCATGTCAGTTCCTCAGCTCACAGAAACTACCTGCCACAGCTTCGTGCCATCCCTATACTCATAGCCTCTTCAGCCTGATTTCAGATGTGACAGCCTCCTCCCCAACAGTCTCCTTATCCTCTGATGCCCTAAAAATTTCCTTCTCACAGTGAATCTCCCCACACTGGGGGGGTATTGATGCATGGGGGAAGGCAGGACTTGAGAAGGAATAGAGTCAGCAGCTGCATTTCAGGGCTGATGAAAGCTGGGGCAAGACACAGAGGCAGCAAGGCAGTAGCACTGCAGTCAAACAGCTTGGGAGGCTGCTTTAGAGATACTGCTGCAATAACAGATACATGATTCAAGGAGAAACTGGTGTCAGACCAATCTCATTTCCTTGTTTGATGAAATACGTGGCTGAACAGCTACAGAGGAAAGAACAAGTGTCATACACCTTGATTTTATGGAGACTTTTGACACAACCTAATGTACATTCTCATGTTATTTGTAAAGGCATTATGTACTCCCAGATGTGTTAAACCACCACATTCAGAACGCAGCCACCTGTAGATCACTATTGATCTGGAATGATGGACTGAGATTAGCGTGCAATAGTCTGCCCTTCCCAGGATGCTAGTCAGCATTTTCATCTATTCTCAATTTCATAGTTTCTATCCCATTCAGAATGGGACAGAAAATGCACTTATTAAATCAGCAAATGATACTGACTTGGGAAGGAGTACGTAACACAAATGGGACTTAAGAGAGCCTTCATCTGAAAACAAAACAAAATCCACTGAGGGCAAATGCAAAATTACCTAACTTGGAAAGAAAAAAAAAAGATAAAATCAGATTGTCAGTATGCAATGGGGAATATCGCTATGCAGCAGGTCAATAACAATGCACTGAGGTTCACTCTGTTATTGCTGAGAAGAATTACAGTGAGATGCAGTACTTAAAGGGTACAAATCAGGTGTGCTTTCTACTCACCATTGGTGAAGTCTCTAGAACCATTTGCACTCTAAGAGATACACAGACAAATTAGGGAAAAGTCCAAATATTTTGGGAGCCAAACTATGTAATCTCCATTTCTCTGTCTTCACAAATCCGAAATTACATTCCCTTATAGACAAGAGTTTCCTTAAGACAAGTTGATAGTGAATAAGACACTGTGCTGTGAGGCACTCAAATGTCCTACCAGCAACTGCTGTAGATAAACAAATAGATGATAGGCTCATTTATTAGAGGAAGAAACAATTCTAGTAAATAAGATATTTTATCCTTGTTCATCACTTAGGATAAGGCAACATTACACAGCTACTCTAAGGGGGACAATGAAAAGCCGTGGAAATATACTCAAACTACCACTGACTGCTATTTCAGGGACCAGAAACAGCAGCAGTGTGATACCTGGCCCAGCAGATCAAAGAAATGGGTGCAGAAGAAGCTCAACGTAATTCCAATCTACTGCATTATGTTTCTACAAGATGCTAAGATTTGGCTCAAGAGTCTTAGCAGGACACTGGATTTGTTGAGCTCAGACAGAGGTGGCCTGGCTCATATTGAGACAAAGTCCAGTAGAAATAATGCTTCTACTCATAAAAGATCATGAACTGGTTTAAATATGCAAGTGGACTTAAAATTAGGTTGCACTAGAGACCTTAAGGTTTCTAATTCTTGACCCTAGTGCACCTGACCTTGATGTTCACCTTCTTTTACTGCACCTTGGTTTATGTGCGACATCAATGTATCTTTTAAGGGCACAGCTTAAATTTCTCTATTGACCATACCATGTATTCTTAATTGGATAAGTTGCTAAACCATTCTCAGTGAATCTGGAATTAAGCATACACCACTTTAAAGACAGACTTATACCAGAGGGTATAAATTATAAGTCACTACAGCAGAAAGTGCCTAAGAATTTTGTTTTTGTCAAACCTCTGTGTAAAAACAGTTGGTGGAGTTTTGTGCCTGCCTTCTGCTGGTTTTGATGTTTGTAAAGCAAAGGCTACTTCTCTGCTATACTTACTTTCCTGGTTTTTTTTCTGTCTGCTTTTTTGCAGTAGAAGAACAAATTCTGCATGCCCTTCTGTTTGCAAGAGAGTCTTATCTGCGGCATACAGAAAAAAGGGACTGCATCTTTTTAAACCTCTGAAACCATCTTACATAAATTGGGAAAAAAAAAAAGAAAGAAAAAAAAGAAAAAAAATTGATTCTTCCTCAAACTGAATTCCTAAACTAAAGTTAATTTAGGTCTACACACAACCCATTCGGTGTTTGTTAACTTGTGAGTAGACACTTCTAACATGAACTTATGTAATACAATAATTATTATTCTGTATCGCTTTCAGTGGGAGGAAACCATGAAAGTATTCTGTAAATTACAAATAACTTTACTTTTGTCATTATTGTATGACTTCATTTATAAACTTTTGGTCAAAGAAGGAAGCCAGCAACATTTTATCAGAACCCACATAAACAAAAGACAAATTAGTCACTGATGTCCAGTTTTCACTAACAGACATGCAATTATTCACAGCTTTGGGTAAGCCGCTGCCTTTGCTTGAACTTTGATATTCTGGGAATTTGCCCCAACTTCTTAATTTTTGCTCACCAAATTTCTCCAAAGTCTGAAGTAAGCTAGGTACATTAAATACCTAAACGGTAAAACTTCACATGCCATCTGGCCCACAGTGGTGGGATAGTTGAGGGTTTCATGGCACTCAGGCTTGTTTAGTATAAAGAAGACCAGATTGAGGGCAAACACAGCAATAACCTTTAAAGGAGTTAAAAATTGCTGAAAACATGAGAGACTCTGGGTTAAACGCCATGAAAATCTTTCCAATAACAAAGGCAACTGAAGCACTGAGATGGATGGTGCATGTGATGTAGGGCTGTCCTCACGGAAGCTCTTGAAGTTTGGCAAACATTAGAATGGTGCAGGTGATGTCCCTTGAAGGCAAAGAAATGTTTGGGGAACTCTCAGGACCTTCCCCATTCTGTTTCTCCACTATTGTTTGTCAGGTGATGTGGCACAACTCAACTTCCTTAGCAACATGGAAGAGCATGGAAACTAATTGTATAAATCTGACATGTAAAATAATTTGCACAAAGGAATTTTGTTTTGAAACAAGTCATCACTTTCCAATAATTTTTTATGGAATGTTTTTAATTTTGCAAGTTTTTTCCTAAGAATGAAAACTATATCCAAGTGAAACCTGTATGACTTCACATGCACAAAAACCTAATACAAAACCTCCATGTTTTGCTGATGTAATATTTCATTTTAGGCTTTTATGACTTTGGACTTCTCAGACAAGGCCTGCACATATAAAGGACAACTTGGTGTGAGGAGTAAAGGCGGCAGGTAGGATAAGCACAGTCAGTCCAATATCTGAGTACTACTTATTCTTTATCTAGGATTAGGGCCTTTTTACCAAATGCAAGGTCTGAACAACTGGCTGAGCACTAGGAGGTGCTGAAAAGAACCAGTACTTTGGGAAATCCCTATTTATGGTAAAAAAAAGTTCATACAATGTGTAACTTCAGGCAAACAGTCCGAGTGATATCAGGGAGGTGAATCACATAATAGGAATTAGTCATGCCTTAGCTGCCTCACAGCTTTTAAAAAATGACCCTCATCTGCCCCCTCCTTCCTGCTGTTAAAGATCACGCAGGTGGATGACATAACCCATCACATATTTCACCACTAAGTATTGTGACTAGCTCCTACCCACAGGGGACATCTCCCTGAGGCTTTGTGGATGACTTGCTTGAGTACAGGACAGTGGGTGGAGGAAAACACACTACACCACTTTCTGTAGAAATCTTAAATCCCTGTATTCTTCAGATAACAATTTCAATTCTTCCTTTATTCTCAACTAAAACCCCAGCCAAGATAACCTCCCTCTCCCTGACAACTCTCCTTGACACAAAAGCCAAAGCAGCGTCCTGTCTCTATTGCACAAACAGCCGGCAAGTAAGTAACCATCAGTCATAGCAAGCAGAACTGTTTATAATCCCTAATCTGTGCCCTGATCCTCATTTAAAATGACAATGCAAGAAAAGCCAAGATTGTGCAGATCTTGCTGATTAGAAGCTACAAAAGCCATGATCAACATGCAATACTACCAGTAAGGAACAAGGAATGGAACAACTGTGTTGTAGATTGGGATTGAGAAATAGGAACTTTACCCTTCTGAACTAAATGAGTCTGATTCATTTTACCATCTACAGCCTTGGGGAAAATTACTCTTCTGATTCATTTTCCCAAACTCTGTATCACTGCCTCTTTTGATGCTGCAGCTTGCTCTGACACCAGCGCTGTACTCCATCAGGCAATACCAGGTGTCTTGCATAGAGAATCAATGATTTAAGATTTGGGTCATCCCTGTATTGCATTTTGATGATTTTTTCATTCCTTGGTTTGCTCATGCCTCTCTAACTCTGGCACTGCCATGCAGCTCTTGCTTCATGGAGCAATTGCCCAAAAAAGTCCTGGCTCTGTGAGAGTCACCCCACAGATTTCTCAGCACCTAAGCCAGGGCCACCCATTTACACCATGTGGGCCACAGCACGCTGCCAGCATCCTGTACGGGTCAGCATGCACACACCAAGGCTAAGCAAAGTGAGACAGCTGTTAGCCTCTGTCTTCACCCAGATGTTAATGGCATTATACAGACATAGTTGATGTGTATCTGTATCCATATGCTCTCACAGAAAGGGGAGAGGCTGCTGACAGCATACAAAGCAGACCCTTCTGTCAAGCCTCCCCAGCATCACTCACTAGCTATAAGGGAAAACATTTGTTCAAAAACTAAGAAGTTGGAGACAAAAGCAAGGACCACATTACCTTTCATAATGCCACTGCCTCCAGAGGGAACAAGGTATAATTAAATCCAAGCACCAGCACATCACAGCCTCCAAACAGGACTATCTTATTAACCACAAGTAGTTTGGAAACCAACCTAACATCCACCTGTACAACTTTTTCTCCTCTCCTCCTTTACCAGTCATTCAGTGGATTTTGCAGTGATGCTGACAAGCAGTAGCTTGGGACATCAATAATCAATATCTGATTAACAAAATCTGACAAATAACAGACTGTCTGAGAGAAAACTGTCTAACTGAAATGTGGTTGAAACAATGCCACATCTAAAGAGATTGAGCACATCTCCCGTTCAAGGAGAACATTAACATTTTCATTATTTCCACACAGCAGCAAACAATGATTCAATAAATTAATGTCTTTTAAATGTTATTTTCTGAATATATGATTCAGTATATGATTCATTTTGTACAGCAAAAGTTTTAAGACACGGTAAAGTGAAAAGCTGTTTCAAATATTTGGAGATTTTTCCCTTCCTCACCTCACTTTTTCTTTGACTTCATTCTTTTTCTTCTGTTTGGATTTATTTTAATCAAAGAGATGAAATTCATCACAGAATTAGGAGACCTTTCAACTGAATCACTTAGCATCTTGTGCACTGTCACTATTTAAAACTAGAATAGTTCTTTTTGTGCCTTTGTACTATGTTTGTTTCTGGCTTACACTGATCCCCATTGTGCATTTTAAACATGTTTCTGTTCTAGATCCAATTCTTTCTAGTCTAGCACACCATCCTCCCTTCCACACACTACTGTTTAGCTGTGCTCATTTCCTTTCAGACTCAGTTGAGACTTTTTTGGCTCCTGTTCTGTATTTCTGTATTTATTCCTTGGATCCAGTATGGAAGGGGGTTGGTGTGTGTGTATGTGTTTGTGTACATGTATTTGTGCATGTCTTCCAATAGTCCCCCTCTAGCCTGTAGAGATTTAACTCTTCTAAGCTATCCTTTTTTACTGCTGTTACTAAGCTTCCTCCTTTTTTGCAGTTTCCCTTTTGGAGATTAACCAAGTTTCCTGTGGATCTGAGTCAATACTCTCGTGTAAGGCATGTTCTCCAGCGTTATTTCTCAGACTTGTCACAATTATGTAGAAGCAGTGCTCCTTGAAGAAGGTCTTCCTGTGTTCTTTCCCTCATCGTTGTTCTTGCTCTCTAGATGATGACTGAAAACTTTGGTCCTTCCTTTGGTTTGTTTTTTTTCACTTGAGGGTACAGGAATTCAACAACCTAGTCCCCACTGGATAAACCTTCCTAAACAATGTGCTGGCATCTGTACCTGGAGGCTTGCTTACGTTTTCATTTCCTGAAATTTCATTTCCTCAATTCCCTTAATATAAAATTAAAAAATTCTTTTAGTACTCACATGATTTTAAGTATTAGTGTCTTGATTTCATTAACATTTAAATAAAGTCTGGCCTTCCTTCATTCCTGAGTGCACTTGTTTTCTGCTGTGTCTGAATTTGTCTTCCTCCTTTTTCTCCCTTTGAAACTACCACCCTATATACCTTTGTCTGACCTTGCATATAGTGTAAGAAAACTTCCTCAGGCACAGGGCTCCTGAATTCCTGTTCTTTAGTGTCCTGCATAAGAGCCTAATTGTTCTTTCCGACACCTCTCGGTCCCAAACTTTGGATGACATCACCATCCATATGAGCAGTGACTGACCACTTTTCCTGTGTCAGAGCCCACCAGGTTCGCTACTGCTCACCTGGAAGACAAATCCCAGCATCCTGCCTGGATGCACTAACTTAATCACCCATATGCTTGTGAATCAAGTGACCCTCCTTATAGGTCTTCTTTTAAAGAAAATTGGGTATCAGAGAAGCAACTCAGCAAAAGCAACAGCCTTACTGTAAACCATTCATGCTTCCCAACACACATCTGACTAGAGAAAGGGAGAGAATCAAATACTCTTTACAGGGCGAGTTCTAATGAACTCTTTGGCAGGAAATGGAAAAGCTGTCACAGGAGATGTGGGATTCCAAATTTGAGAGTCGTTCAGAAATTTTGGTCTTGCCCTGGGATAAAAGTGTAAGACCACCCCTGAAATTTGGACACAAGTTGAAATTCCAAATAATAATGTCCTGACATGATAACAAAGGAGACTTCTAAGTTTCTTGTGAGATTAAAAGACAATTGCTATTTTGAAAGGTATGTCTGATCAATTTTTAAACATGGAACATAAACCAGATACATCCTCTAATTAGATACATGTGTAGATACAAAATCATTATCCATCCCAGAGTAAAAATTCTCCTTCCTTTGGCAGATGGAAGACAAAATGTTTCCAGATATAAAATGATCAAATTCTAATTGTTACTAAAATATTGAATTATAAGAAAGCCAAACCAGGAGATCTCTGTAATAATATTTCCATTCTTCCCTACTGATGTAGCCCATTTTAGCATTTTATTCGTGTGTCATTAAAGTGACTTAAATTTGATAGTTTGATTGCATTTACTTTTGTAATGCAGTCAGTTTTGGTCTCACTTTCCTCTGTTAGCTACCTAACCTCTCCTCAAAACTATGTGTCTTTACTGCCAGCCCATAGCAAACAGTGTGAGAGAAAGGAAGCTTGAAAGCTCAAGGAATAGAGCAATGATGTTCAGAAATGAGAGACTAGGCTCATTCTAACAGCAATAGCTGTCTGTAGCAATTTTTAAGAGAAGAATGCCAGGACAATATCTCTAACAGCAGCAGAGTGCCCCCTCCATTACCAGTAGACCAGATCAATTTTGCATTTCTATTTTCCTCTGGCATGGTGACAGATCTGTGCCTAAGCAACCCCAGATCAAAATCCAAGACAACCCAGCTGGAAACAAATTTGTTGCCACAGAAACTATTTCTGGCAAGAGGGCTTCATGGAAAGGAACAGAGTACACTTTCACGTGAGTCCATTTCTCAATCTTCATCTAACAGTGTTTTAAACCTATTATTTTGTCCTTTTTTTTTTTTCTCCGGACAGACTAGCTACAGCTTCTGGACAAAGTGCCTAAAAAGTTCTACTTTCATTACCCAGTAGATTAACAAAATTCAGAGCATGGTTTCTAGTGGAGAGAAAGGAATTAGAGTGGATGCATCCCTCAGAGAATAAACTGCAATGCTGTTCTTAGCTGCTGATTACTAATACCTTTGCTCACAATTATTGGCCAGTTTCTTCTAAACATTAAAGCTGTTCTGTGTCTTTTCAAAACCAATTGCTGTCAGCTGTCAGGGACAGCAGTTCTGCAAATGCTTCAGCTGGCAGCATAATTCATAACAAGCATTAAAAGCCACTCAGAATAAGCTTTATAGGAAAAACAAATGTATTAGAGGAGACATTCAGCTAATTATAAGCTAATGAGTCCTACAAGGCCGCCATGTCTGGAGCTCTCTTTTGACAGCTCTTTACCTAAAAAATAATCAGCAAGTTGTGTAAATGTCCTTGTGAGTGTGAAATAACTTTCTATTTAGTTATCATCACATTAACACAAGAATAGTCAATGGGAGTGAAGTCCCAGGGCAACACATGTACACCCTCAGGGCAGCTCTAGAAAAACTGGCAGGGAAAAGATTTTCTTCTCCATGCACTGTTCAATGGGATGCCAAGAAAACTTGCAGTTACAGCCTCAGCTGATTAATCTGAGTGACAGCATCCACAGGGCTGGTTAGGGGCGGAAAAGTTTGATTAATGCCCACACCTTTGTACAGCTGGCCCCACACAACTGTGCTAAGCCACAGGTAAGAAGTTTCTGGTTTCAAGCCTCAGGAGCCAGCCATTCCCCAAGCTCATCGTATTCAATGACATCTAGTATGACAATGCCTAGTTCAGCTGGGACTCATTTTCCTCTTTTCTTTCCCCACATCTCCCTTCTCTTTTTCCACTGTCTTGGACTGCTTACACTCCTCAGGTCCTGGAACAAATGGAGTCAATTTTTACCTGCCAGCCACAAAGTGAGATGAATACACCTCACTCAAGACATCAAGTGACATGAGGTTTTGTAATGAGATATTGGAAACACCACCTTTTTATTCATTTTAAACTGTGATATTCAAATCACAAAGCTGTGATGTAGACATTGTCATACCCTGGAAAGACTCCTAAAGCTTTGGAGTGTCTTCTATGTTATCACCTTTGGAGTATCTTCTATGTTCTCATCTAAATTACAGCTGTATAATACTGAGTGTGAAACAGCTACCTTCTGCCTCTTCCCTCAAAACAGAAAGACAATTGCATGCGTAGAAGCAGCATGATATGGGGGAACAACAACATATTAGCAAGAAGATGAGGAGGCAGGAAGGATAGGGGTGAGGACAGTTACAAGATTTGTTTAAAAGGAAGAATGAACGTTAAATACACAGGACTGACTCACTTCGACTGGCTTCTTGGTTAAAGCAAGCTTGAAAGAAGAAGTAGCCAGACACCATACTCTTCGGGAGCCAGTGTGAATGCAGGATGCTAATGTGGAAAAAGCCACAGAGGGAGCTGATTAACAGACTACTCAGAAAGTCCTGAAATGCTCACTATGACAGTGTCACGTCTTATGAGCCTACGTGTAGCTATTTTCCTTGCCTCACTGTTAAGTTTCCTTAATTTTTTAGTAATATCTGCATGTGTTCTGAACAGAAAAAGGATAGTACAAAGCAGTTATGTTCTTCTAAATTCTCTATTTCTTAGCTCCCCTCCCCATGCACCCATGAAGCTGATGGCTCAATGATTTACTTTTCTTGTTTCTTTACAAAGACTGTACAGAAAAATGTACTCATAACACAGGCACCCTACAATAATGAACAAAGGCATTTAATCCTACATAAAAAAAAATAATTTCTGACCTAATGGATTTCATTTCACTAAACAAGCCTTCACATTTCAAGTTTCCAAAGTCAGGTTCTGAACAGCAGCAAGGAATGTGGTTTACTCTTCGGAAAATACAGTAATGCATACTTTTGAGATACAAAGACAAATCTATACAGGTGTATACAGAGCACCCACACACCAAGGTTTGTGGTTTGGTGATTTTCTGTTAGGCATACCTTTTGTCTTGTGATCCCAGGGTAAACGAGATATTTAGCTACTTATCAGTCATTCAAAGTATGTCAACTTACACAGTCCTACTAAGTTGTCTGAAAATGACTACTGGAATTTATTTACTGGCTATTGCTCTGGTTCCCTGCTGCAAACATGAAACAGTTTCTTGGTTTATCTTAACAATTCCCTTTCATCAATACAACATCAACGTTCAGCTCTCCTTGCGCCTAAGTGGAAGTCAAGAAAGTTTTTTTGGAAGAACTTTTATTCAAAGCTCCCACTAGTGGGAATTTGCCAAGGAAATTAATTTAGAAGTTGTGATTTATTTTTTTTTTTTTGGAACACACTGCTTTGGGGTTGAGTCCTTGGACTGCCTTCTTGTTTTGCTTTAACAACATAGCCAAAAATCTGTCCTGCCACCTTTCCAGGAGTCATAACCTTGTATAATCTGGCTCGATGATGGAAAATCAACTTCCTTTTAAGAATGAAAAGATAAAAATAAAACTCACCTGTGAGCAGAGTTTATGCAAAGAGGCTTTCCCTGCAGTGCGAAGAGCACAAAACTTCCCAGCTCCTGCTCAGGCTGCTGGTAAGGCTGTCCTCCTCCCAGCTGTAAGCAAGACTGCCGGTGAAGCAGCGCAGGGAAGGAGGAGGAGGAGATTGTGTTTCAGCTCCTGTGCTCTTTATGGTTCAACTGCAAGGGAGTCAGCCCAGCCCAGCCCTCTCCTCCCTCACCCACTCATTCATAAATGAGAGATGAGAGTGCCAAAAGCAGACTCTAAATACAGAGGTTGCAACGCATGCAGAGCAGTGTGCACACCCAAACCTACCATCACAGACATGAGCCAGCAGATAGCTGCACTGTGATCACAGCAGCTGGTGCAAAGCCCAAATACTGCTTCCTACAGCTTATCTAAACACACACAGATGTTGCCTTGCACAGACATACAACAAAGTATGCAGAGCCTTGGTCTTGTTATTGGTATTATTTACAGTAAGTTGTTTCTAGGACTTGCTGACATCAGACCTTCATCGTGTCCAAACACAGCAGGAGCTGATCTCTGCACAAGGGAGCATCTTCTCTGGCTGTGCAAGAGCAGGGCTGCAAGGCAGGGTTTCCTTCCTCTCTCATCTACACAAGGAGACAAACTGAGGTATACATAGATCAAAGGGCTTGTCCAAGGTCATTCAGGAAGACTGTAGCAGATGTAAAAGCTGACCCCCTGCTAATTCACACCACTACTTTTATTCCCACAGAAGTGAAAGCTACACCATAGGATATGTATTAAAGGGTCTGTCATTCAACCTGAAATGCAATACTAAAAAAAAAAAAAACCAAACACTAGATATAATTTACACAATTTAAGCTGGAAATAATGAACTGGTACACAACTACCTTATGTAGTGCTCTGCTGTGCTGCTGTAAGGAAATCAGTGACTGCATTCTCAGTACATCATCTGTGAGAGTTCCTGTCTGCTCACTGTAACAGCAACCGTGCTCCAAGGGTGGACAGAGATGGCAAGTTTAGAAATAAGAGTCTTTTGCAGAGCACTCCGGGACATGTCCTCCATTTCCAACCTGGTGGAAAGCCAAGTGACATAAGCACAGAAACAAAATGTGAAAAAAAGGGGAGATGGGGGTGGAGAGAAGATACAATGATGTTTACACATCTTGGAAATACTCCAGGAGTGCCCATGGCTAACAGCAGAACCAGAATAAAAAATAACTCCTTATTCCAAACACAAGCAAAAGGCTTTTCAGGTAAGACAGGCTGCCAGATGGCAGAGCCATTCCTCAGCCAGAGTCTCTGGGAGATCAGAGATCTAAAATTATCTGCAGGGCTAAGGGACCTCTCTGATTTTCTGAGGAAGGATGCTAGAGAAAAGATAAGAAATTCTTGAACATGGCCAGAAAAGGTACAAAAAGCACAGAACTGTCCTTTGCAGGTTCACATGCAGCTCAGAAAATGTCAGAGATGCAGACAGCATACCTGGCTGAACAGGAAAGGCACAGGCTCCCTGGAGCGCAGCCAAAGGCTGGACACCCTGTACAACATGAAAGAATATGAAGGGTTGGTATGAAATGGATCAGGCCTACTTGGAATGCTCCCTTCTTTGTTTTATTTTGGATTTTTTGTTTGTGGGACTTTTTGGTTGAGTTTTGTGTGGGGTTTTTTTTGTTTGTTTTTTTTTTTTTTATCACTTAGGTAACATCATTTATTTAGTAGTTATATATATAAATACAGAAACACATACATTAAGAAAATCACAGAGAGTGGGATCTTTCAAGAAGCAAAATAAAACACTCGTTCCAATGCCTTTTAATCCACAGTTGTGTATAATTTAAATATTGCAACCTTAATTATATAAAAAGAATTTGTAACAAATTACATTAAGAAAATGAAGTGCAGTTACTTCCTTAGTTATATGCGCACTACTCTTCAATAAGCGGCAACAGGGCATTACATGGGATTACTTGCCTTCCCCAAAAGCCTGCCAGGGTCAGAGATCACTTTGATATCCATGTCCATGTAGCTGCAGGGAAAGCATTTCCACCTCCTGCAATGTCCAGGCTGCAGATGAGGAACAGGTTCTGAGTAGGTCCACAGACAGTGATTACCCCTTTGGGAGCCAGGGAAACAAGAGACAACAGTAGCAGTAACATCACAGGCAGTATCACTTTCTTGGTTCCCACCTTGGTTGCAATTCTCTGTCATGCTGAACTGTGAACATGCTCAGAAATGTGTTAAGACAGATGATAGATAAAGGCAACCACAATAGCCAGAAAGCACAGCCAGTGCCTCAGTCATCAGGCACTACGTATATATATACGCCTATCTATCTATCTATATCTCAGATATATCCGATATACATATATCAGAGTGTGCTTAAAATGCAGTACTTCACCAACACAACTGGTAAATCAGGTCTTGCCTGGAGTAGAAACAATCACTTCTGTAATCCTCCTTTTCTAAAAATTCCGAAGCAAAATAAACTCAGAAAAGTCCTGGTTTGCTTCTCATTCATCCAGCCATTCTGTTGTGCCTGTCTCAGCATGCAGAAGCTGTAGAGCAGGTTGCTAAAATAAAGGAATTTGGTGGCTTGGGTCACCTGCCCTCATCACTTCCAAGAGGGGGCAGGACAGTGTCTGCTGCACATCACGGCCTCCATCACACACACTCAGCAACTGCACATTGGTCTGTTTTAAAACTTTAAAAATGAAAAGAAATGACATTTTTTTGTAGCCTTTTATCTCCATGAATTATACAGCAGCTATTAAAGCTGACAAATAGCTATTATTCAGTGCAAGTGGCAATTCTTGCTTTTCACTTGCTTTGGTCAAATCATTTTAATGTCTATGATGATTAAGTAACTCCACTGAATTGAAAAGCTCCTGGTTTACATGTGTCAGAACCAGAAGCAGCCAGCTTCAAAAAGAATGGAGCTAAACTGGTGTTATAAGCATCACAGATGCAGCAGAAATGCAGCAGGAAGGGAGGTCAGGCAGACCACCTCCTTGCTCTGAGGCCCAATGAGGAAAGCTAGACTTCTCTTAAATTACCATCAAGGAAAATTCTGCCTCTCCTCTGGTAATGTCTCCATCCCTGGCTAGCCTTGTTCTTTAAAAAGCTTGCACTACTATCAAAATCTTAATCTGGCATGTTTCAAATTCATTGTTCTTTTCTTGTCTTTTTGAATGGACACAGAAAGGACTATTGCTACTTTTCTTGATGTTAACCGTTTGAATGCTCAAGGATTAATCACGCTGTCCCCTCTTAGACTTTTCTTTTGCAGACTAAACAACCCCATTTTTCAGTCTTCTTCACAGACTATGTTTTCTGGACTTCTGCTCACTCACTTTGGTCTTATTTTCAGTCATCACCATCCCTCTCTAAGTGTATTCCAGCAGATGCCCTTTCTGGCAGTGTTGGCTCCATTAAATTCCAATTACTTGATCTATACTTTGCCTACAAGGGCCAACTTTCCTATGAAGTTTGATTTAAATCCTTTCAAGCACACATTTTTTGTGAGGATGGGAAGAAATTAAGTAGCTTCTCTTTCTCTCTCTTGCAGCAATAATCCTTGCACACGTTCTGATTTTGTGCAGCTGGGAAACAAAAGCTTTCCACTTCCATCCTGCTACCACCCCTAGAGCCCTGGCAGGTTCAGCTCATGCACTGCACTGTGCAAGGCTTCACTTGTTTCAGCTGCCTTGTTTCAAGAGGGAATGCTGCTGCAGACTTCATTGTGAAATCTTGCAATTTATCTGTCTCCTCCTATTTTTTCTTATTTCTGTTCTTGTCCCAGTTTGCACTGCATCATGTATTATTTTTAACCTTTTCCATAGGTCTCAGTTTTCACTGTACAGGGCTCATGCACAGTCCTCACATTGGCACTCCAGGCGGTTTGGGAAGATACATGGACCAATATCCTAGAACTTACTGGGCACATTATCTAAAATGTCCCAGAACGTACCCCAAGTGGTAAGTTTGCCTTCAAAAGTTCCCAGTGGAAAATGTCATCTCACAAACAAGACCAATCATCCAGACCACCCTTCTACCTCCAGAAGAAACTTCAGGTGTCTGCTCTTGTTGCTGCGCTGGCAGCTATCTGGTTAAACCCACTGTCCTTCCTCTCAGTATCTGACTTCATGACATCTCCCAGCTTCTCTTTGGAGCCTGCAGGTTACCTATTCCCCCAGAGTCAGCACAGGACATACATTTGTCTTCCAAATCAGCAGAAAAGCACCAAGCTCACATCCCCAAGAAACAAAAAATTAGAAGAACCTAAGTGCTTGCTAAGCAGAGCACTGTGTGTATCTGTGCCCTGCCACCAACATGAGAAGGCTTTGACAAAGCCAGCACTAATGAAAAGCACTGGCCTGAAGAAGGGCTGCTGATACCATGACAGTATGCAAGGCCTGTGGCTGGAGTCACCTGCAAGCAACACCTTGATTATCTTCTTGAGGCCTCTCACATATGACAGTGGCTATTCAGGAGCTTCTATCTTTCAAATGGTGAATTTCTGAAAATATTAACTATTTTAAAGGCTTACATATCTGCTACTGATGTCTGCTGACCAGACTCATCCTGTTCACTATCACGCTTCACAGAGGAAGAGACAGTGTCGGGACATGCAGGAGGACCCTTTTGTAGCCTCCACTGTCAGCAAGCAGTGCCTTTCAGCTGACTTGGTGGGTTAGCACCTCAGTTTTATCTCACACTGGCTAGCACAACTCTGGCTATCAGTCAGGCTCTGCAGGGCTAGCAACATCATCTGGGGGCAGGTAATTTAGCTTAGGGTACTGATGCTTTTATAATTCAACTTACCTTATGTCTTTCTAGGAATCTTCCTTGTGACAGCATCCTTCAGCAGGTCTAAAATCTCTCCTGGCTCATTGGCTTTCAATCGGCACCTTCAGCAGCTACTTTCTGGAAGGTGGACAAAAGATGTGCAGCACCTTTGGGAACTCATTAAAACCGGGGAACTTCTGCCACAAATTAAAGCTCAGCACAGTCACACAGGCTGAGACCATTTCAGCTCGTCACAGGAACATGTCACACCTTGTAACCAGTTGGAAATTCTCTTTCTGTCCTCACCATGCTTGTGTTTCCCAAGTTCCTTCAAAATGTAAATCCAGAAGTGCTCGTAATGTCCTACTTCTGCATGACAGTGCCCTGATGCAGTGGGGAAGATGGGGCCTAAATGTCCTTGAACCAGTACTTCAAGGGCAAAAAAGTCCCTGATCTTCAGTAACTGCAGTAGATGGGCAGTCAAAGCATGAATGTACATAGTTCTCCAGATACTGGCTTTTCCCATGAAACACTGCTACATATATATCATGCTAAAAACAATAGACTGGAATTACTGAGTTGATTTTTTGCCTTTTTTCTCACTTTCAGTTTCAAATTTGCTTGTAAGCATACTCTCCTCTTCCCAATAAACACTGTCTGTTAAACAGATATAACCTGGTAGGAGTTTAACACATGAAAGGAACATTTCATTTTATTTTAGTTACAAAACTTTATGTGGGTGAAACTTGAACCAATAAAGTCTGGTTAGTATCTGTTTTCATTCATTTGCCTGATTGTATAACAAGAAAACAAATGTGTGTTCATATAGGACAGGGTGGGAGGCTGAAAGGAATTCAGGATCTGCCAAATGGGACTCTGTTACCATTGATATGGCTGGTTAAATAAACAAGGAAAAGGATCCGTGTTCACAGGAGCAGCATGTGGGTAATGGGACTGGGCTTCGCAAATTTGAGGTTTTTTTCAGTTAAAGAAGCCAAAATAAACAAGGAAGGAAATTCTAAAACAATGAAAATTATGTGGAAACTCATTGTTAAAAATACTTACAACTAAATAGAAACAATATTGCCTCGATATGCAAGAAGTGGTACCTACCTTCTTAAATGCATCTCTCATTCTATTAGCATTATAAACGGCTAACAAATTCTTACAGAACTGTAACTATCAAAGACATCTGTTGGTCCTAAAATATGTAAGAAACAAGCTTAGAAATTGTTACAAGATCTTGCACTGAAATCCTGCTAGACAGAATTCTGTATTTATTGTGATGAATAAACATTTGAAAGAAAGCTCAATAACTAGGTAAGCAGATTATGAGATGTGAAATCAAGACTGGCTCTAGACTTCAGGTGAACATGCCTCTTCTGCACCACAAATACCTGCAGCGATTTGTAGCATATGGTGTATTTCTCACCTCGAGGGTTGGCCATCACTTCTCACAAACACAGAGCAAAATGGAGCAACACAAATGAGCTAAAAGAGGGCATCAGGAAGAAGCAAAATGAGAAGACAGTGACCACAGTGTCACCATGGAGGAATGTGAGGGAAGAAAGGACCCTTGAACTAATGGTATTTGGGCATCAAATTGGTGTATTTGGGCAAAATGTTTCAGCAGGATGAGCATGGATGAGGCAAGGGAGTGTGGGGAATATTTGAGACAACAGTGGATGGAGAGCTGAGGAAGCATCAAAAAGCATGGAGATGAGGACTACAAACTGACCTCAAGACCTGAGAATGTAACTATGTAACAGAGAGCCTGGCATGAGTGGAGAAGTACAAAGACAATAGCAAGAAAATATGGCAAAAACAGGACAGCTGCTTGTAGATGACTAAAACCTTTAGCAATGAAATCCGACACAGAAAGGGTAGAGAAAGCTGGAACTAGATCTGGGGGGAAACAGGGTGCAAAAAGTGAACTCAAGGATAAGAAACAGTTAAAAATAATTCTCTGTGTTGAAGAACAGAAAGATCTCTAGTGCTGAAGAAGAGAAGTTATGAGGAAAGTGGCTGCAGATAACGTGCTTGGCCTGACTGTGGTGGCTTGTTGCACTATCTGAGCCTGAGGACAGGATCTAGCAAGAAGGCTCGTTTGTTTACACATTTCATGCAAAGAGTTTTCTGCTAACACACCATGTGGTTGTTCTTGGAAGAAATTACTTCAAAGGGCATACCAAAGCATTAAAAATATACTGTTCCCCATTAAACATTCATTACACACCTCCCCTAAGCTTCACTATCCAGAAGCAAGATACTACTATGTGAAAATGTAAGTAAGTACATACCGGCACCAGAGAGGTCCTTCTGTCAATGGAGGTACCAAAGCTGCATTATGGAATGCGCATACTGGTGCCTCATTGGATGCTGAATTAAACCTTTTGTGCCTTGATTGAGAACTAGTCTACATGGAAGAGGAACAACTTTACCAGATAGCTGGGACGTCTAGCGGAAATGGTCTACATCAGCTGTAGTCTTGGCTTACACCGTGCTGTTAATATAGCTTTCTAAAGTATTCTACCACTTTGTCTCGTTTATTTATGGAGCAAAAGAGCTGTGAGCAAGTTCAGGAGTTTGAGGAAACTGAAGGTTACTAACTTTAGCTTAATTTTAGGTAAATCCCACATAAATCAATACAAGGTCTCTCCAACACATCTAGTGAGTCCCTGTTTTCTCTGTTTGCCTTTTTACAAAATCATAGAATATCTGGAGTTGGAAGGGACCCATAAAGATCATCAAGTCTAATCCCAGGCTTCTCACAGGACTACCTAACCTTATGCCTAAGAGCATTGTCCAGATATTCTTTGAACTCTGACAGGCTTTTGCACTACTGGAAGCAAGCAATCCTTGTTTAGGGGATTGCAGTTGTAAAATAGAAAAAATTCCCAAGATTTTCCCTTCACAGATATTTCCCTGATTCTCAGTATTTCTTCTACTTTCATTCACAAACAGCCAAAAACCTCCTACAGGAGCACTCTCAAATTGATTGTGAGTTTTCCATCTCTGTAGAAGGCTGAGATGCTGCAGCTGAACATCCCTACGTAACCAGCAGCTCTGAAACACACACATCTGTGGATTAGGTATTGTATGGGCTCACAGTGCACGCACATGGAAATTCCAAGTTTTGGGAAACTAGAGAAAAAAATCTTTTGCAAAGGTGCAGAGAAGTGTTTTCCAAGGGTTTAACAAGAATAGGATAATTTTGGTCAAAGATATTTAAAGCATTAAGAGAACACAGACTTCCACATCCCCTAATCTTCAAAATACCCGGCTGAATGCTAAAAGAATCAATAGTAGGAGCACAACAAATTGTTCACTTCAGTCCTTTGCAGACATACTTTCCCACTTAGTTCTTGCAGAAAACTCCTTCCTTCCAAAGCAAGTCTCTAGAGATGCCTCTGCAGTCCACTGGGGAGCTCTGCTTCTCCAGCTGGAATACCCTTCTCACACTCTCATGTTCTTCCTTAGCAGTGTGTTCCCAAACACAAACTGTGCTTTACCTGCCATTAATGCGTGCCACACTTCAGAACATGCCAACTACTGAAAAAGTGAGTGAGGTAATCTTTGACCTGCAAATCTTAGGGATTTTCTTATGGAGAAGGTGCCTGTTGTTCCTAGTATGATAGCCCAGGTCCATCCTGACTCTGAAGGCAGGCAGAACCTGATGTTGGAGATAAGAGGGAGCCTCTTATATTTTATCTGATGATGTTTTCTTAAAGAAGAGGCTGTTTAGCTCTACTGTAAACTATCTCATACTGTAAATCAAAAGCATTAAAATATTATATTATATTAATCTACTTGATTCCGTAAGAGCCTGGTGCAATGAGTCTAACCAATAGCTCCATTTCCCTCTTCCTAACCACTCTCTCTTTGAGCATAGAATCATAGAATAGCTAGGGTTGTAAAGGAGCTGAAGATCATCTAGAGTTCCAACCCTCCTGCCATGGGGGGTTGCATGACTTTGAGATCACACCATAGTGTCATTGACTGAAGAGGGAGCTGGGCTCCTTATGTTTTACCCTTTGCGCAATACATGCTTTCCACAGACTAATGTCAATGCTTAGATGTATTGCTCGTCCTCATTCTGGAATGCAACACACATTATTCACTTCAGCATAGCCTCACCATCAGAGCTACATAATCCTCAGTTATGATAATCTTTGGTAAAAACAAGCAAGTAGAGAGATGATCAGAACAGCATATGTGAATGATAGAGAGCTGACATTAGTTTCCATGGCATTGTGTGTTTTGTTTTGGACATGTTTTAGATTCTCAGTTTGTGTGGAATAACCACATTTTCATTGTCTTATTGTCAATAAAACCCAAATTTGCTCCTGCCTCACTATCCTCGCCAAAACCCCCAACAGTCAATAAACTGTCCCCTCCACGGGTTCAGCAGAAGTTAAGTACAAATAGTCTGCTACTGGGGTGCACACTCATCTGTGTTACTCTAACAATATCCTTCCTAATCCTCCAAATCTGAACTAACCTCAATTTTGTGTCATGCTTCATCAACTCACATTTCACCATCTTTAGGACCCAGTTAGCCTTTTAAGGACTCACACTTGAGAAGCTTTTAAACAGCAGCTCTCTGTTGCCTACTGCTCTTTTCATCCTTTTGAAGAAATCCTTGTGACTGGAAAAACACAATTTAGTTTTGCAAATCTTGCCAGAGCTTCTCCCAGACACCTTAAACTCCTGGCAGTTCTCTTAAATCATAACTTTTTTCAGCACTTTCCAGCTGATGCCATTCTCTTAGTTCTTAGGGCAGCTTCTAGCACCAGCTTTTGAGATAGGCCTTCACATCCCAGTCTATTTCTCCAGACCACTAATGCTTCATAAATATAACTTCACCTGTTATTTCTAAAAACTGAACTATTTCACTTTGCACTGTTAGGTCAGGTAAATTCCACCTGGTACTGGTGATGTGTAAAAACATTCCTGAGTTTTCCACCTTGTCTTGAACATCTCCAATGCTGCCAGGATCTGTTATTCCACAACTCTTTATGGGCAGAGAAGCAATTGTTAGGACAAAATTTCTTGGTGAAGCTTACCACAAGTGCTTCCCTCCCTCCACCATCTAAAAATGCTAAACCACAATTCAAATGCTCTCAGCATAGCTGGGTTCATGCTTAACAGAAACAACAATAAAAAAGTGTTCATCTCTCTACATCCATGTAACATCCAGGTTGTAGTCATTCCACATGAACTAACGATTTTTGGAACATTTTCTCCATGTTCTTAAAGTCTTTCTTCATGTCATAGTCTCAAGCATCTGGATGATCAGAAATAATTTCAACTACACGGTGCTCCTTGATGATCATCTTTCTCAGCTAAGTACCAGCCATTTTTACAATGTACTTACACTTGGAACTTCCTTCATTACAGAAAATAGCAGATTCCATTTTTTAATTCTTCTGGAGGTTTTACACTCTAAACTCAATTAAAACTGAAATCAGAAAAGATCTCTTCACTTCACAATCAGCTCCCAAGTTTGAGGAACAGTTGAAAAACACCTAACAGGATAAAGGTTTCCATGACACAGTGTCTCTGTGAAGTACCTGGGCTTCAGATTTCTTGGTAAGGAGATACTGTCACTGCAGAGCACGCGACTCCCTAGAAGCCACTACCACAGCAGCCATTTCTTCAAGCAAATACCATCATCATACAGTGCCTGCAATTCTAAGCAAAATTTGTTTGCTTGCGTCAAACAGCTTCACTGACTTCAGGGAGAGGGTGTTGCCAAAGGCACAGCCCCCTGGCTTCCTCAGAAACCTATTGGCAACTTAGCTGCGTCCTTGGGATGGTATCCCCTTCAAAAACCTGCCCTTTGATAGAAAACATGATCTAGAGGATTAATGAGGCATGTATACAAACTGAGGCACTCCATTACTGAACACTATCACTCGAAGGGTTATGTCCAGAACCATTCACAGCACTCTTAACACACATAACTAGCAATGCTTTCCCCCATGTCACGAAAATATGAGCATCCTTCAGCCCTTTGCCACACAGAGCTGGGACAAGCCAGAGTGCTGAAGCCTCCTACAGGCAGGTCCTTTCTCCCTGGTGCTCAACGTGCTCCTGGTGCGTGGTGGCCTGCAGCTCGCTGCAAGCATTGCCAACAGCTGGGCCCAGCTGCCCGGGCCTATCTCAGCAGGCTTTGAAGTTGTGCAAATCGAAACAGCTGCTATTTCCTCTCAGTTCCCCTTTTCTTCTTGGAAAGCTCTAAGAAGCCTGAAATGGCCTGGCAGCGCCGCCCCCTCCACTGCTCCCTCACAGAACCACCTCACAGCAGCTCCTGCTGCCTCACCAAGGCAGTGCCTCACAGCAGCTCCTGCCCAGTTCCACCAGGCAGCAGGGTTTGCCAATTAGTCACTGCCCCTAAACACAACTGACTTCTCTCCAGCATTAGCTTTGACACATGAAAACACCCGTTTATCCTACCAATGACTGCCCTGAGCACCCCAGAAAGGCAAAGAGTAGCAGCAGCTTATCTGCAGGCAGGCCTTGCTCTCCCACCCACCCCAGTTCTTACCTGGCAGTGCAGCACATGTGGGAGTGCAGATAGATCTGCTCCTCAGCAGTCCAGCATGCAGAGCAATCGAGCACACACCTCCAAGGAGGAACTGAAACAAGGGAGAAACTGCAGCCTTCCACCTTTAATGATCTGGCAAAGAATCAGTGTTGAGGGGACATCTCTGGAAGAAGAATTTGAGTTTACTAAAAACACGCAGCATGTTCTAAAATTGTTGTAGAGCACATAGTTTTAAAATTGTTGCAAATCTGTGGCTTGCAATTAAAATAGCAGAGAAAGCAGAAAGTTCCTTTTGCCATTCTCATCATGCTCAAAGATGAGTAATTTCTCACTTTTGCAATGCATCCTGAGAATTAAGCACAGAACTGTTGGTACAAGATGCAAGCTTGGACAAAACTGACAACATGCTTGGGCGCTGTCTGAAGTGGTCAGAGAAGAATAAGAATTTAGTATTCTGATTCTACAGCGATCTGTAAGTCATTTAATTTGCATGAACGGTCCTTCTAAAGCCTTCAGTAAGGTTACAATCAAACAGGAAGATTTCTGATACCCCTTTTGTGGCAGCAATACAAAATGCAGCACAACTCTGCCACACAGAGACTCAAACCAATACTGAGGCTTACACAAAGCTATTGCAGACAGATTTCCATTCAACACTGTAAATTGTGTTGCTCCCTCCCCCCCACCAAGGAAAAAAGAAAACTGCAACATCCATCTACTTTATTTTAATCTTTATTATAAACAATTTTGTAGTTTCCAGGACGGGATTACTACATACTAAATAACAAAAACATCCTCAGATGGATCAGTTTTAGCTTTTACTAGATTAAATCAGCGAAACAAGTATTATTTTTTAAAGTATTTAGTCTATTGCCAGAAAACCAGCTTTAAACATGAAACAGAATTAAAGATACACATTTGATCATATATACATAAGCAGCTGATGACACTCTGGACAGAAACATACAAGGAACTTTTTGCACATAAATAGATTTTTAAAAGTATCTTTCCTTCACATGTATACAAAATTATTTTGCTTTCCATACTGAGCAAAACTCTTAAGAGACATAAACAAGGATTTCTAAGAGACAAAATTCCGCATACTGCTTAGGGAGTGGGCTGTCATGCACACCAGGATGTAATAATACAATTTACATAGCATTCCTATACAATACTTGAACTTTTTATATACATACTTACAAGACACTTTTGTACATGAGATGCCACCTTTACAATTGAAATGGCATCTCCCCTGAAAGGTTGCATTAGTTCCAGTGTTTGTATAAAAGATAAAATAAGTTTCAAAAGGCAGCACCACTTGTCTTGCAGAGTCAAGGATCCACTGAGCTGCCGCTGTAGTGAAGGCAGTGAGGTAATCACACTTGGCCTCTCCCGTGTTTACACAGTCTCAGTGGGGAGGGTCGAGATATGACCCTTGAAGTCTACACATTACCTCTATAGAATGTGGCTGTGGCAAGAAGAATAGATTTTAACAGATGGCTAAAGCCATGTAGTTTTGCTCTTCAGCTTTATTTTTAAGCTACTTAAGCCAAATATCTGGGGTTCTGTCTCTGGGGGGGAGAAGTTTGGCTTTTATTTGACCTTTTCAGTATGGTTATCAATGGCAGGGCTGGGTTCAGCACACACACATGACCTGTGAAACTCTTCTTTAATGCAGGTAGAAGGGGTGCACACTGCAGCAATGACAGAGGACCCTGCTAAGCTTCTGGAGTGGAGAATGCTCAACACCTGTGAAAATCGGGTGTTAAGCCTGCAGTGACATCAGACTTCCTCTTTGTTTTAGGCACGTCAAAAGAAGGCCTGGGGTTTTGCTCTTTGTTTCTCTTAATCATACATTGTCCAACTAGAAAACAGTACATGGAGAACACTCAGAGCAGCACGCAGGTGATGCCTTTTAAGACCTGGCACAGTGTCTAGACAAATCCTACCCGGATGGCAGCAATGCCAAACACACATACTACTTGCTGCACCTGTGGGTTACACACACCCATACTCATACCAAACCGTCTGCTGATCCCTCTGGGGGTCTGGAGACCCAGGAGTGCTGTTGGAGCCGTTTCCTCTCATGGGTTCCTCCATAGCCCCAGCACTGCCTTCTGGCAGCTTACCCTGACACTTGCTGAGTAGGGCATCACCCTGGCTTTGCCCTAGGGAAATACTTCCCTCAGTGCTGCCAGAAACAGGTCTGGCTGGGGCCACTGCAGCCACCTCCCCAGTACAAGGGGCTGGTTTGGGTTTCACTTTAGAGGGAGTGTGCAATGTGGGTGAGTAGTGCTGCCCAGAGTTCATGCGCTCTTGTTGCTGGACATGCAAATTGCTGGTGGATGCAGTGGGTGAGGCAGAGAGCTGATGGAAAGAGACTGGCCTCTCATCTTTTGGTGGGGCCAGGGAAAGGCACCTTGCATCAAGCTGCCAACAGCGGGAATCAACACCTTGCAAGGAACCTCCCCCCTTGGCAGACTGTGGCCTCTCTCTTAAGGTTACCTGGGAGCTTGTTGGCACTGAAGCCCTAGCTGTCTGACTAACTGCATCCTTGCCCCCACACTGGTCTGCTGCTGACTTCTGAGGACTCTCTTTCCTGTAGGTCTCTGGGCCAGTGGCTCTGAGAAGGTCTGCAGAGGCTAAGCTAAATGCTCTGCTCAGTGATGTACTCCTCCTGCTCACGGTTCCAGGCTGCTGAGGCTGCGCCATCTGCCACATCCCACTGGCAACCTGGTGCTGTGGTGTGTGAGGAAACTTAAGGGACCCCTGGGAGTTTGCCAGAGGCTCAGGTTCGACTTGTCTAAGGTTTGGCTTTGTGTTATTTCCAGGCTTAGCTATTCTTCCTTCTTCATTGGCGATGGTCATCTTTACAGTTGCAGCAACAGGACTACTGGGCATCTTAGCACTCTCCTTTCTGGACGGCTGAACCAGCAAGTTCCCAGTAGCTGAAGGCTCATTTGTTTTCTTAAAATAATCGCTGAGCAAGTCATCTCTGTTACTGGAGGTGTCCTGGTGTAAGAAAACATGCACATGCCATGTTAATGAAAACACTTCCTTGTTTAAAGAATCATCCAGACATCTGTGTTCTGATAATCTTCCTTCCCACTTAATTCAACCCAAACACAACTCTAGATTTTATATTTTAAGTGGGGAATAGAAGATATAAATGCTTACAATGGGTATAAATCCAAATCAAGCAGTCGTGCTCGTCATATTTAGAACATGACAGCCTTGTTTGCCAGATTAATTGCCATAAAATTTAAAAGTTTCATTTCACTTGCAATCTGGGCAGCAGCTCTTTTGCTTCCTTTCACACCAGTGACTGTCACTGTAATATCAATACCATATTAATGACATCAGCCATTGATATCAGCATCAGCGATGGTCTGTCACCTTCCAGAATACAGTTCATCTGATCAACACTCCACTGTAACTTCAGGAATATAACAGGATATGCACTAGCATTACAAGAAAGTTTCATTGCTTCTCCACTGATTCCCCTCACCTCTTCTAGTCAATATACTATGCATGTCAAAAGCTAAGCATGTACAATATAATGAAATATACAAAAAATCATTACATGAATGGAGATACCATTGCTTGGCCACAATTAACTTGCAAATTTCAAGTCAGACAATTAACCTAGCAGTAAAAGAAAACACACAAAGAATATTTCATGGGGATGGTCCATGCAATCCAAAAATGGTGATGTTTGATCAGCTGCCATTGGACTATTAGTATGAAGCATGCTCAGAACAGTTAAGGGACATGCAGCCTTCACAAAAAACATGTTGAAACAAGCTCATAGAATTTATTTCTTTACTCTTCTCTAGGGAGTATGTTAAAGATTAATACGGGCATTTCACGAGCATTCCAAATGTTTCTTCCAGTCACAAAACTCATTTGCCAGAAGTGAACACCACCAATGGTAATAGTTCAGTGGGAAGATTTCTATGCTCACCTAAATGTTAAAGTGTTAGGGTTAATTTTAACTGCACTTTAAACTGTTATGCACATTAACATTACAGAATGACTAGTCCTCCAAAACCACACATATTTTTGAACAAGCATTGGAAATACTTTATGAGCAATTAATGCAAGTGATCTGGCAGCCTTTAAAATAACAGGTAAGAGTTACAGGATTCTTTTATAGGTATTAATGTGCTAGCAAAAGCTGTTATAAGCTGGGAGCTGTTGCTTTCATAGCAAGAACAATGGATACCCTGGGGATATACAGTGAAGTAGATCTCCTATTTCCCCTGACTGTTCTGTGCCTCATGCTGTTGGGACATGAACGACTGAGGATCGATTCGAGTGACTGTGAAGGCTCCTGACAGTGGGAAGGACACAGGGAGTAGCAAGAGGGATACACTGCATCAGCTTCTAACAGAAATTGGTGCAATGAAATCATTTCACTTTCATTTAAACTGCGCCGACGCTGAAAAGGAACAAGGATGACAGAAAGAATGAAAATAGAGACATGGTCAAGTAGTTACAAACAAAACAAAAAAAAATTTTAAAAAATATCTAATTTTAAGCATCTTTCAAGCTAAGATTTTTATTTAGAATAATGAGGGAATAGGAGGTATATTTAAATATTACTCTGAAAATTGAAGGTCCAGAATTTACCGATGCCATAAAATGGTACGGATCTGTTGATTTCAATACTGTTGCCAAGGTATTCATGAAACAGAAGTACGTGGCCACTTTAACTACCAATGAATTATTCTTAAGATACTAACACGCTTGATGCTGTACTGCCTCGCTACTGTACAGCATTTCAGAAGGCAAATGCCATCTAGAAAACAAGCGTTTAATATCTAACAAAGCAGTTCAGTTTGTGACATTTTCTTGCAGTCATTGAAACAACAGCACAGTGCCAGTCAGCATACAAACACGCAGCATGGTGAAAGCATGGAGAACTTCCTGTGGCAAGAAAAATATTCTCTCTCAAATACACTGACAGTAGTTTCAGATTAGGAGATGGCTTTAACAACTGTGTGTGCTGCACTTCAATTGCAACATGCCATTAGGTTTCATATCTAATTACAGATTTAGCAGCTGAAAATTATACAGAAAACTTATCAGTTCACAAATAAAAATACCTGGAGCTGAGAACTGACAATATAATATGAAACCTTGACCCCAAGTGTGTGATAATAAAAAGCCCCAGCAGTCCTATATATAGTATTTGAAGTGAATTATTTGCCTAAGTTACCATAGCTGATACAGCATAATAAATCAGCTGTGTGACAGTTAATCTTGCCTTAGCCGTTTCATTCATTTTACACAGTTCTCTGCAAGTTCTACACATATGAAAAAGAATCTTCTTGTCTTTCCTTGTTTGCCTATCCCCACATCCCCCTGAATCAGCTTTGAACAGTTTCTTGACATCTGAGATGGGCCACCTAGCTCTATTTACTTACACTTGGTGGGGACAATCTGTTGCTCTCTTCCAAGAACTCTTCCAAAGTTACCATCTCACTGCCAGGTGAGGCAGACCGTTGTCTGCCTGAGTAAGACTGGGATGGAGTACTCTTCTGAGGTATATCATATGAGATCAAACCATTCCTGTGGGAGGAGGATTCATGCCTGCTGCTAGGGCTTAAGACAGCGGAAGCAAAGTGATAGGGATAGCTGTCACGGAGCAAGGCTGGTGTCTCCCTGCTTGGCACCGTATCTTCACTACTGAGGCTGTCAGTTCTACCATGGATATGATCTAAGGAACCTGAGGAGAAGCATAAATATTGTTAAAGGCACTGTTCATCATTTCAGATTTCTTGCTGAGGTAAGAACTTCATCACCCAGGGCCATTTTCACACTAGATGGCATTTCCACAGACTAGGTGGCATTTTTGACCTCGCTTCTCCCACAGAACTCAAGGCAGTCAGAACTTTGAAACATCAGGGCTAGTAAATGACTTACAACACATACTTTGAGACCCTGTGTTAAAAAATCCTCAGCTACTTGTACAAAAAACAGTAATAACGCAGATAGTAAGGGGTCCTCTTTACAACCTCTGTGCCACTAGATCTCCCTAGTTTTGGCTGTGTGTGACCTGAGAACCAAAACCTGGAAGTGGGAAAGCAGAAAGTAGATTTTTCCACAGATCAGGTCTCCCGGCATCCTTCAAGCACACCCAATCTCAGCAAAAGCAGATCTCCAGAGCACAGAGATTCCATACACAAGCTGTGTGCAGAGTAGGAACAGCAGAGACTGTTGCTGTAAAAGGAGTCTAACAGTAGCATGGTACTTCTCACAATATGATGCCAGTCAAACTGAAGCAAAACTAGACTGCCTGCCTTAAAAGCTACCTCTTGCCAGAATCAATCTCAGAAAAATACTTCTTGCCAGCAGTTTTGATTCCCAAGACAGCCACATTCAGATTGCATAATCATTACAATTTCAAAACAGCAATCTTCAGACTTAATTGGAAGGAAAACAGCATTTTGTACACAGTTCCATGGAATTTCACTTCCTGTTTGTCAGAACTCAGTTATAAAAGTTTTACCTTTCAAATTGAGAGGTGAACTACTGCTGGAAGCATTTCTGCTGCTCTCTAAACTGTTTGGCCTGGACACTGAAAAACACAAAACAAGCATTGAAAAAACAGATCCTAAGTTCCTCTGATTCTTTAAAAGACTTGGCTACAGTATGCCTTCTGAAAATAGAACCTGTGCAACTAAGTCACTCTGAAAACATTAACAACGTAATATACACAGGATGCCAAAGTCTGGACAGAGTAGAAACCATTTTCATTTTTCAACTCATGTTGTTCAGGATCCATCTTGTTTTTCTCACTTTTTGCACAAAGAAATATATTCTGAGTTTTTCTTTTACAGCAACAATGAAGTAATGTAAACACTAAAGAAGTCTGACAATAAGTTGCTATCTCTTTCTCAGTTTATTTCTTTGGAAGGAGCTGGTAACCAGCCTTCAAAATAAGTGTTCCTTAAATCTCTAAGCAGGCAGTGCTGCTTCTGCACCAGTGTTCCCACTGTGCATCCACACCCCCCCACCTCTAATCTTTTTTATTGCTGAGTCACTCCCTTAAGGAAGGAATTGAACATTGTCCAGAAAAACCAGCAACAAATCTGTAGGCCACGCATTAAAAAGTCTGCTGCTGAGGCAAGGCAACTCATTTCAATGTCAGCATTGGTTTTGAAAACTTATTTTAGGAAAAAGTCCATTAAAAGCTTCTCAACAGAAAAACAGAAGTACTTAAATTCAAAAAATGGGTTGCATTACTACATCTTCTTCTATCACGCTAATTTAAATGAAATGCTCCAGGAAAGTTCACGTTGATGCAACGAAACAAGTCTTAACCTACAAGTTCAGAGAGTTTGTGCATGCTACAAGCTTACTGTGCTGTCTGGTGCTTGCAAACTCCACCTCAGGGGACTGTTCACATAGATTATCTTCTGAATTATAGCCTGAAATGAATACAAAACTTAAAAGGCAAAATTAACACAGGAAAGTTAATCCTTCAGGTCAGTCTCCAATGTATTCTAGCAGTGTAGAAGACTGAGGTGATCAGAGCCAACACTGGAAAAGCAGCCATCTTATAACCACCGCTGCGAACCACTGGGCAGGGAACCACAGGAGAACTGATATCCAAAGGTGGTCTGTCAAGTTGATGACATGACAAGAGTGGGGAAACCCTGTATCTGATCAATTAAACCAATTAAGCAAATAAAATAGGAATGAAGGTACTAATGGTCTGGTTTTATACTTGAATGGCACTAGAAGCCATTTTTCACCCAAGCAGGACCTACAAAGTAGCCCAAGCTGTAGTTACAGCTGGTATATCAAACGCACTGCCATTGCACACCTTTTGGTCTGCTCTGCAGCCTGGAGATGGGAGTAGAAGTCTGTAGATGAAGAGCTGAGGTTGAGTAAGTCCTGGGACCCAGCTCCACACACGAGTGTTTTGTTGCAGAGTCTGCTGCAATTTCAACTTTATCATTGCTGCCTCCATGACGGGAATTCCTCTTCTGCTTTAGGTCCATTATCACTGAGGGGGAGAGAGGTGAATAAATACAAGTCAATGAAAAATAGTATCCGGAGACTTGTATTTACTTGCCTATACAAACATGACAAGCAGGCACAAAGAAACTGCACAACAGAGGCGCCAGTTTTGCAAGCTTTTCCATAAACAGTTCAGTACTGGATAGGAAATTTCTGCCACCAGTTTCTCAATCACGTGTGCTCCCTGTAAAGTGTGGGAGTGACAAGGGCTGCTTAGTGCCAGTGGGAGGGTTGATATTATACATGCAATAATTACCGTGAAAGGAGGAAGAAAAGGAGCAAAGACATGAATGCAGAATAGATAAGTGAGGTGTGAAATTCCCATAACATTATTCCTTGCAGGTACATTTTATAAGCACTTACTTCAGTAACAAAATAGAACAAGGAAAGAGTGACAGTAGTCACGCTCTTATTCAAAGAGAAATAATGCTGATTTGGAAATTATCTAACATGATCTGCACAGTAAGCTAATTGCTCTCAGGTTTAGATCTTTGCTGTGGAGCAAGAGCTCAGTCCTCACAAAGTTAGTATTTTGCTGCTCTTGTGATGTTCTGGTGCATGATTTTTAAGTGAAATTTCTGGAATCTTAGCATGAGAACAATGAAAACTGCCTGCTAGAATATTAGACTCAGAAAGCTGAAGACATGTTTCCTAGCGATGAGGTAGGCTAATTCATTTCTTGAAATCTGAATGTAATGTTTGAAGGCACACAAAATAGAACAAAATATAAAGAATTATGTAGCAGAGTGCAGTGGTCAAAATAAGCAACTTAATAGCAACAATGGACAGACAGTTCAAAGCACAGAGCAGCTGCAAAGCTGCATTAGAGAAATGGACTAAAGTACTGACTCCTGGAAGCTGACTTCAGAAACATTTTCTGTCACAGTATGCACACGCAGAGGGGCTCCATACCACAAGGCTGGCACTTTCTCTCAGAATTTAAGTTTATGGCATGCCTGTAGCAATTACTGGCTAAAGCTTGGCAGGCAAATCTGTATTTCTAATGGACTTTGTAGATGCACTTAACACCTTCTGTATATGCCAGAATTATTAATTGCCCTGAAAACAAATATTCTACAAATCCCAAAAGAGGCAGCAACAGGTTTCTGTGCCAGCGTCCCTGTTGTGCTACAGAGAGCCAATTCTCAGAGTGAGAAGGGAAATGAGGTCTTTCAGCCTCTTTGCTGAGCTTCCCGTAGCATATTGCCTGGGCTGCATGCTTGTCTAAGACAGAACAGGGACTGGAACCACACATTAATTCCAGAAGCCATTAGGTCATGACTATCAGGCAGTAAGAATTCTGGGCAATGAATCCATCATGAAAGTTGTTCCCAATCTCAAGAGAAAAAAATCTACTTTCTACTTAAAAAAAAGAAAATCTGTCAAAACTGAAGCAACAAAAACTGAAACTTTAGCTCAATTTGGGATGAATTTTCATAGCTGGAAATGTAAAACCTTGCTAAATAGCAGGTTTGAATGCAAACGTCAAGACACTTTGCAGAGAATAATTTTCCCAGTAGCTTCCACTCTATATTCAAAGCCAGACTACTTAAAAGCAATGATGTTAAACTGCCGTTTTTAACATTTAGGGGCATAGAACACTGGAAAAATCTCCAGGATTTGAGACTGCTTATATATTAGAGGTGTATTTTAGTAGGGACTACAACACTGCAGAAGCATAGCAACAGCAAATCAGTTCAACACTTTAACTGGACACGATGCAAGTATGTGATTGCAAGAAAATATCAAAGCACATAGCAACTTCACTTACTTACAACATGCACCACAGCCAATATACATACGCAAACTGTATGCCATGAAGTCCCCTAAAAATATGCTGCATTGAAGAAACGATCCACAGTGCGCAATTCATCTTCTATGGGAAAACTTATGTCCACACTCACTAATCTGTGCTTGTATTTAAAGTATTCTAAAGACATGGTGAGTGTTTCTATCAAGGTGTATGATCTTTTAAGACTTGGGATTTTTAAAATTTTTTATTTAAATATTTGCCAGAATTAAATGAAGATAAAATATTAAAGAGAATGTGTTAGAAATCTCCCAATTCCGGGAAAGAAAGAGGTTCAGCAGGAGAGGATGGGATGTTGGAAGGCGACCAGAACCGGAGCCGATTAGAGAGAGACTGATGATTTGATGGAGATTTAGGAGACTTTTCTTTATCCTTGATTTTGCTTCTCAAAAAGGCAATCTTTTTGCGCTGCGTAGCTAAATTGTTATCACCCAGGTATCCCGAAAAGAAGAAAAAAATTAAAAAAACCTTGTAAGTAAAACTATAAAGTTTCCTAAAACAGATTAAAGACTATGCAACTAGTAGAAACAACAAAGGCTAAACAAAGACTAACATATATATGGAGGGTTGATTAACACATAATCACAGGTAATCTGACTCAGATTAAGTCATAGATAAACACATATACATTGAATATAACGAAGTCCATTCAGAAATTACTGTTGATCACCCAAAATGTTTATATTAAATAAAGTAAAATCAGACAGGTGTGTGTGTTACTTGGTGATAATATACTCAGAATTTCCTAGATGTCTTCTAGGTTTCAATACTGATACTCAGCATCTCAACATAAGCACATCTGACAGAACATCAAAAAGAACAAAGCCTCAGAGACTCTCTCATCTCTGGCACTCCATGAGGGCCTTGTTCTGCGGAAACCCAAATCCAAGATCCCAGGTTGAACTATCGATGCATGTAAAATATTTGATATCTCCTGAAATCATATGAATGATCTGAGACATGCATTTATAAGTGAATCAATGGCCTCAAAGAATTAGAATGGGTAAGAGGAAATATAAAACCCAATCAAAACCAAAACTTCAGACAAACATGGGAGTTTATAACAACAGCTTTACCCTCCTCAGCCACCTCCCTTCTGTTTCCCACACTCCCCAGTGGGAAGACAAAAATTATTATTTAAGGATTAATTTCAAAGCTGCTTCTTGAAAAGTACCCCTGCAGGACAATAATCTATATACAGAAGCTGACAGAAGTGATCTCAATACAATAAGCAAAGCTTGGGATATATATTACCTTTAATAAAGACTTTGAGGAGCTTTCTTTCCAATTCCCCAGAATTAGGAACTGATTTACTGTATGAACTAACTAAATAGAAAAATAAATAATTTCATCTTCCTCACATTTGCCCTTAAGTGTTTAAAAAAATCATTTTATCATTTTAAATTAAATAATCCTTAAGTCTGATTCAAAGTCAAAACACTTTATCATCCCTCAAAATAACTGGATTACAATAAATTAGCATTTTCAATGTTATTTATTTTGCATGTGTGCCATCTTCTGGCAGTGTCTGCAAGATCAGTTATTGCCCATTTAAGAACAGCTTCTAGGATGAGAAAGTTGGGCCTGCTCAGCCTAGAGAAGAGAAGGCTGCATGGAGACCTCATAGCAGCCTTCCAGTATCTGAAGGGGGCCTATCAGGATGCTGGGGAGGGACTCTTCATTAGGGACTGTAGTGATAGGACAAGGGGTAGTGGGTTCAAACTTAAACAGGGGAAGTTTAGATTGGATGTAAGGAAGAAATTCTTTACTGTGCAGGTGGTGAGGCACTGGAATGGATTGCCCAGGGAAGTTGAATGCTCCATCGCTGGCAGTGTTCAAGGCCGGGTTGGACACAGCCTTGGGTGGCATGGTTAAGTGGGAGGTGTCCCTGCCCCTGGCAGGGGGGTTAGAACTAGATGATCTTAAGTTCCTTTCCAACCCTAACTATTCTATGATTCTATAATATTACACAGTCCAACTTTAAACCGCCTTGTTTCAAAATCTGAGTAAATGAAGTACTTCTACCAATTTATTCAATAACATGCAATACATTCAGGCAAACCAAGAAATCACATACAAAAGCTGAAGGGAGAAATAGAAGGTAAAAGAACCAAACCAAACCAAACTAAAAGTTCATTTTTTTTAGTTTAGGGGGTTTTTGATTACTAAAACTTTAAGTTTTAAAAAAAAAAAAAAAAAAAAAAAAAAAAAAAAAAAAAAAAAAGATATAAAACAAATGTGATGGAGTATTAACATATCCTGTACATTAAGTATTTTTAAAATCTTTCTTAAATGTTTTCAAAAAATACTGTTCAGACCATATATTTAGGCTGAGCATTCCTTACCTTTGTTTGAAGAACCTCCAGGGTTCTCTCTCTCTTCCAAGGAGTTTGACCCTTGAGAGTTATTATCCTGAGTCTCTTCTTGATGTTTCAGTTTTTGGGTGGCAGATGGAGAGTTTACAGTCTCTGCAGATTCAGAATGCGATTGAGGGCTTTCTGCTGCTGTTTTCAGTCGCTCCCTCATAGTCTCCTTCTTTGGCTTGATTAGTTTGACTAAGGCTCTGGCTCCAATCCAGGGGTTTTTCCTGATAAAGTAGGTTTTGTGAATGGGATTCATAAAACACTACAAACAATACTCCCTGAAGATGTTTACAGCTGTACTAACACCATCAAGCCTTCATACATTCTTATTTACTTACTGACATGAATTGGTTCAAAAGATGCAGAAAGAATTTCACAGAGTTCAAGATCCATCTCTCCCCCAAGTCTAAACTATTTTACAGAAATATTTCTTCAGCATGAGAAATGTATGAGAGACAACTGTTCCCTCTGCTAGAAATATAAACTACGTACATGGACACATGTAAGACATTAATGGTGTGAAAAGCTCTACTGCAGGAACAGTCAGAGAAGGAAAGAAATGAAAACTGCTTTAAAGACGAATGCCTCTCTTTGCTAAGGCTATCAATCAGAACTATGTGTGGTGGAATTAGCTTGGCTCTTTTTTGTTGTTCTTAATATAATTTGCTTTTAGTCCTTTCTCTCCAATGGACTGCTTTAGCCCCTTTGGAAGAGCAGCTCTGGAAGTTCCTACTGCTGCTTTGCCACCATAACAGGGGTCTCTCTCCCCCTGCTGATGATGTTCATCAGGGCAAGGGGTCTTTTCCAATTAATACTGTTTCAGATTCCAGTATTAAAACAGAGGGCCCCACATGAGGTACTGTGCTCTATATTAACACAACTTGCTGCTTCCAGGAATGGCTCGTAGAGTGAGAGAGAAGTGGAGATGACACTGTCTTTATTTCAGATGAAATTTCTATTATCTCCAGTATGGAAGGTCCTTTCTTACCCTCAAGAACAGCAGAACTAAACCCATAAGGGACTTACTTTTTGGGAGTAGGATCATAAAACTTGTACTGATCCATTATCTTCTCTTCAAGTTTTTCCTTGTGTCTCCTTAAGGCATTCAATTTGTCACTGTGAGAAGGAAAAGCATATTCTGAACTGTATGAAATTAATCATAATGAAAAAACTTTAAGACTAAAAGCCATCAGATCACTGACAATTGAACTTCATTGTCTATATTACTGGGTATTTTATTCCCGTGCTGCTATTCTGTTATAAGGAGAGAAATAAATAAACATAGAATCATAGAATAGTTAGGGTTGGAAAGGACCTTAAGATCATCTAGTTCCAACCCCCCTGCCAGGGGCAGGGACACCTCCCACTAAACCACATCACCCAAAGCTCTGTCCAACCGGCCTTGAACACAGCCAGCGACGGAGCATTCACAACTTCCCTAGGCAACCCATTCCAGTGCCTCACCACCTGCACAGTAAAGAATTTCTTCCTTACATCCAATCTAAACTTCCCCTGTTTAAGTTTGAACCCGTTACCCCTTGTCCTATCACTACAGTCCCTCATGAAGAGTCACTCCCCAGCATCCTGATAGGCCCCATTCAGATACTGGAAGGCTGCTATGAGGTCTCCATGCAGCCTTCTCCAGGCTGAACAGCCCCAACTTTCTCAGCCTATCTTCATACGGGAGGTGCTCCAGTCCCCTGATCATCCTCGTGGCCCTCCTCTGGACTTGTTCCAACAGTTCCATGTCCTTTTTATGTTGAGGACACCAGAACTGCACACAATACTCCAAGTGAGGTCTCACAAGAGCAGAATACAGGGGCAGGATCACCTCCCTCGACCTGCTGGTCACGTTCCTTTTGATGCAGCCCAGGATACGGTTGGCTTTCTGGGCTGTGAGTGCACACTGCCAGCTCATGTTCATTTTCTCATTGACCAACACCCCCAAGCCTTCTCCACAAGGCTGCTCTGAATCTCCTCCCTGCCCAACCTGTAGCTGTGCCTGGGATTGCTCCGACCCAGGTGTAGGACCTTGCACTTGGCATGGTTAAACTTCATCAGGTTGGCATCAGCCCACCTTACAAGCTTGTCAAGGCCCCTCTGGAAGGCATTCCCTACCTCCAAATAATGCTTGATCTTGTTAAGACTGCTTTGGTCTCCTATGAGCAGTGTCAAAGCACTTTCAGGAGTGCCATGTAATCTTACTATTTTTTTTTACTCATTTTATTAGCCTGTGCAGTGGATGTTGGCAAATCTCTTTTTATTCAAGCAGTAGGTCTAACGTACCTCAAACACTGAACTGTCAGACACTTGGATAAATATGCTTAGAGAGCCTCTCAGTACATTTGAACTGTATTCAGCCAATTTCAGCAAACAATTTCTAACATTTCAACCATATAATCCACTACTAAACTGAAAGTCAGTAACTCCCACATCCCCCTAAGTGCTTAGACTAAAATTCTTGGGATTAAGAATACTTTTCTTCCTTCCTTCATACCTGTAAGAGAAATTCACTGCAGTGAGAACAGGATTCTTTGCAAATGTACAGTATGTTTAAACAGGGTATCTCACTTAAGCATTTCACCCTATGCTTGTGGTTGCAGCAACGTATGTCAACACTTGCACCCTTTATAAACAACACCAAAAGAGGAATTTATTAAAATGCAGATGACAAAAAGTAGAGGAGTATGAATATTTGCTATTCTTCAGGAATCTAAATGTAAAATGACTCTCATAATACTGTATTTTTTTTGTAACTCAGCTGTTTTCCAAGCTCTTCAAAAACCTTTGAGAAGTTCCATCTTTCATAATTCAGTTTTTAATATGGGTTTGTCTACATTATTTGAAAAGAGCTGAGCTTGTCCAGAGACCTCCTGAACACCCCTCTGTGGTAAGGCAATGAGAAGACATTTTATCGCTTCTCCCCATTACATAGTATCTCCATAGTATCAAGCAGACATATCATTCCCCTGCTTGCCCTACTCCTGATAATTATTTTTATTCTATGTTTGTCTAGATGACTTTTTCAGGTTTCACAAATCAAATCTCTAGTTTCTTACATGTACTGTTTCTGCTCTTCATGATACTGCTCCTTGTTCTCCATGTTTTGCTCCAGTAACATCTGATTCTGCTGGCTTAGCATCTGAATCTGACTCAGGAGATGATGGTTTTCTTCTTCCAGATTTCCTTTTAGACGGGACAGCAGCTATTAAACAAGACAGATTAATCTCTCCTTTGCATCTGGATTCCCTGGAAGTGCATCATAATCAGGCTAACAGAATAGCAGAGCAACATAAGATACAATGATAAACTTCAAAGAATAAAAGGGTCTTATTATGACCCCATAATAATTTGACTGTCTATCATGTGCCAGAAACTTCACGCAGTGGTCTCTAACAGGGACGCAGCAGTTTACCTACCTACAGCTACTCACCTCACAGTGGTTATCCAGCTTGGTCAGAGAGATATCCATGGACTGGTGCTGCTCTTTCAGCTCATCATAGCGAGCCTGCCAACGATTCAGCTCCAATTGAGAGTTGTTCAGGGAAGTTTTCAGCTCTTTAGTGTGTGCATGTAGCCCTTCATAATCTGCCTTTAGTTGGCTGTGAAAGAAATTCACCCTAAACACGAAGAAGTCAACAGGCTTATGAAGGACACTTCACAGGAAGTACCACACATCCAAAGACCATACCATCAGGGTGCTGCTGTCACTAAATCAAACACTCAGTTCCAAAGACTAACTCCTAAAGGCATTATTATTCTAAGCATATAGTAAAATTTTATTAAGAAAGTAGCACTAGTAATAAAAAATATTTCAAATCTACAGAAGAATTGGAAGGAAATAGATAAAACATGAAACATCTTTCCTCAGTATGTAAGAAACAGACCACAGGTATCTGAGGCACAATATATTTAAGAGCATTTGGACATAAAGGCAGCTGTATTTGGCACAAATAAAGATGACTCACAGAACTTTTTTCTCAATGCTTGAAATATGAGCACTAATGTGTCCTGAACTGTGAAATATTGTAATATTGCAAGATGATACTGTGGCATTCTTTTATAGCCTTTGGTAAATCTAAAAATGTCTACAAATCATGAAGGCATAAAATTTGAAGATTAAGTTCTGTGTCTGCTGATAGATCAGCTAAGCCTTGCTCTCTGCCAGCACCGCAGTCAGCATACAAGAATTTAGCAAGAGAACCCTACCTGTCCAGTTCCTCCCTCAGCTTCTGATTTTCCCCAGAGGTTATTGCATTTGATCTCCTCTCTTGTTGAAGAACCTCTCTCTCAGTTTTTAAAACTATTTCCAACTCTTCCAATTCTGCCTTGTGTTTCATTAAACTGTTGTATCTGCAAAAAGAGAGCAGCATTTAAATAGCTTTGTTTCAAACATTTTTCTTCCTCTAGTTAAAGATTTTTAATAAGTAGCATCACAACGACCAGAAAAGATTCTTTTTTTCTTGCCTGCTTGGTTTCATACACATTTGTGTGGTTAAACATCTACCTTACTTCAATTCAAGATTCAGATCATTTGGTAAAAAGCACACAAGTCTCCAGGGTGAGTGCTAACTGCACCATTAAACTGGAATCAATTCACAAATAATTATCAGTGGCAGGTTTCAAAAACTTGTCTAAAAAGCAGAAAATAGCAGCCAAAAAGCAACACAAAAGCAGTAGAATGAGCAACAACTTATTAGGTAACAAACTAATGCAGATTAGGTTATATGCACAGCTAATAGCATCCTGGATAGGTAATAATCTCCTGCATATTCCTGGCAGATGATGAGGCTAGTATCGGAGAGCTGACAGCAAAACACTTTTAAGCAGGAGCTGGCCCACCTGCTTGAGAGGCTCTACCTCTTCACTAGTGAGAAACTCAAGAGCAACACGGTTGCTCACGCCCAGGCTTCCACTCTTACTTGGATTATACAACTTGTGCATAAATCATTTGGGGGGGGAGATGGGCAGATGTCATCAACTATGCCTTTAATTTACATCTCTGGAAGGTAATAAGAGGCGTGGAACAACTCCCCTGATACTTGACACAGGTACTGATTAGGCAGGCTCAGCCTCCCTGAGCTGCTACGCTGCCTGCATTTGGAAAACACTGCAAAGAATGAGGTGGCTTTAGACTGCATTGCAAAACAGCAAGCTGTTCTCAAATGGTGGGTTTTTCTTTTTTAGCTCTGGTGGCCTCTTTCAGGGTCTGTTCCCATACACTCACACCAGCAAAAGCCACTGGGAACACTGGTGCAGTGAACATCAAAAGTCATCAGCATATTTTTCTGTGACTGTGATAAAAGAATATTGACCCAAAATATCTTTGGGAAGACACACCTGTACCAGTCACGGAAAAGCATCTTTCTAAGCAATTTTAAAACAGTAATTAGATGGAAGATGCAGCATTGCTTGGAAAAGCTAGAGAACAAGCATTCTCTATCCACAACTTTCATCCCAAAACAGATGAATGCAGAGCAAAGCTACTCTGCAGCCATGAAAACTTCAAAACAAAAACAAAAGCAGCAGACAGCACCAAATACACTGACTCCTGCCAACTTGTTCTCCTTTCAGGCTACCATTCCCTTTCATTCCAGGGTCAAATTACAGCCTGTCCCAAATTCCAGTCCATTGAAGGGTCACACAGAAAAGTACCTGCCTCCCAGACAAAAGCTGCTTTTTGCTATTCATTCCCAGTAACAGCAGTGAAGTTTAATTAACCTTATCTATTTGTTTTCTTCCTCCATTCAGCTCCAGGACATTTCAAATTCAATGTCTGTACAACAAACAGAAGAACCTGAAAGCAGAGGAAGATTTCACATCCAGCTCCAAGAAGTATTTAAGATAGACAGTGTGCCAAACCAGAGTCTAAGAAGACAAACTCCACAGTCAGTCATTTGGCAGAAATTATTACCATGGCTGCCTCTGCAGAAACTGTTGTGAATTCTTTTGCCATTTCTGTATGATAGTGCTATTCTGTTTATTTTTAATCAAGCCCTCTGTTTTTTAAAGAGGACTGCTTGGAGGGAAGCAGTATGGTGGTCCAGATCCACATGCTGCCTTTGAGCATAACTCACACCTGAGGTAGACCATAGCTGCTCCCCCAGATATTCAGTGAAAGGTAAAAAAGAAGAGACTGCAAAAATGAAGAGATTCTGCATCTCTGGAGCCCTAATGAAATCTCTGGGCAAAATTTTCTTGTAGTCCAGATTCAGCATGGTGCCTGCTATTTGAGCAAGATTTGTGCAACCTGACAAGCTTGGCATGACTGGGGTCAAGGTTACCCATCCTGTAGGCTATTCAACGCTCGTGCTCACACCACTTCAGGCATCAGGTACTTGGACAGAGGGGTTTTTTAAAGATTCTTATGCAAGCAAATAAAATCCATTTGGCTCTGATACAATCCATTCCTGGGATTAAACAATCATATTCCTCTTCACTCCTTTTGGTTTTCACTCCTCCTGCTGCTTTGTTAGCAGAATTACTGTGGGTAGGCATCTGTGACTATGAAAACTTTAAAAATGCTCAGCTATGATAAAAATCATGCAGCAAAAAGAATCCAGAAGAAAATTACCAGCCAGCAGTGGTAACATAATAACTAACACAAGTCCCTGCAACATATAACCCTCACAGCAGGGAGTCATTCTGGGCTTTTTTTTCCATTAAGATGAGTTTTTCCAGTGTCTGTGCAGGATCAGACTTCTTCAGAGAAAGCCACAAAGAAAATGCTCAAGGATCTGCTGATGAATTGTATTTAGTAAGTTATTACCTCCCCTTTGTAATGTGTAATATGTAAAGCAATTTTAAAAATGCAGCAAGAGTCCAGCCTTTCTGTGTTTGTTGAGATGGTCAGCCAAACACCACAAAGTCAAGAAACGGCTATTAGTGGTAAATGACCCTAACATACTAACTCTCCTTTTCTTGCTAAGTCAAACCCACATGTCTGTGGTTTGCTGGGCTATGACAGGCCATTTCACTGCAGTTACACCCAACCCATTATTAAATCCCCACTACAGTGTTAATACAGTGCATAGAGAGCAGAGGGAGGTTTAATGAAGTTTGCTCAGGTGCAGAAACTATTCTGTGGTTAGAACGCATCAGAGTGAGTTATATAAACCTTGGGGACCTTGGCTGTATGCAGTGTTAGAAGCCCACACATTAAAGTTGCTGTGAGTTTTTCTAGACAAGCTGCAGCCATAGGTTTGTGCAGGAGTACCATCCTGCCACGATTACACTGCTGTCATCAACTGAGATAAAACAATTACCTTGGAGCTGCAACAAAGAAAATTCATCTCTTAGATGTGGCACAAACGTCTTGGCTGCACTAAGCTGCTCTGGGAAAATTTAGCAGGTAGAGCATTCTAGCTGAAGTTGAAAGTGAGATATTTCATCTTAGTAGTCAAATACCTCAGAGTAGCAGAAGAAAACATTTTCTTACAGCTGTTTTTCTAACTTTCTCCCCTCAGCTCCCTCAGCCAGCTGACTGCACACAGCACATGATGGAGGGAAAACAGAACACACAGACAACAAAAATAATTAAGCTTATCTCTTTTTTTTGTCAGCCAAATGGGGACACAGGCTGTCCTTGGACAAATCACCTTGGTAAGTATCTTTTGAGACTGACCTGCTGAGGAGGACACTGTGCTCTTAGAAGTGCCAAAATCAACCTGCTTTGAGTATAGAAAAGGCCACCATCTGCTCCTCTGCAACATCTCTCACTAGGAGGCACACCTCAGTTAACAGACCAAATTGTTAATGTTTACAATGGTAATCTGAACACTTTCACTAGAATTGACCTGTTTTTAGATAACAGGTTTTGAGGTTATTCCCTCAAGCTAAAACTATTTAATAATTGGTACTCACCAAGAAAAGAAAGAATCCAGCAAACTGCCTCAACACACCGCAGTGTGATAATCTCAGGCAAAGCCCGAATCAATGAAAACCATTAATCAGTCTGAGAGAGACTTGGTAAGCAGGAACAGCATCTGTGTAATCACTTACAGCTCATTTAGTGACAGCCAAGCAGCTGTCCTGTCACACAGCCTGGTGGATATTTTAATCACAATAGGTTTAATTCTATACTTTATCAAAATCCACTGCACGTTGTATTGCCAGCTCCTTAGTCTTTGGGAAAGAAAATTTTAGCACTAGGTTTCACTCTACCCTCAAAGATCACCACTGAGTTTCTCTGAATCCAGCTCATGGTTTTGCACAGAAACGGAACCTAAACACAGGTATTTTGAGGTAAATCACCAAGTTGTATAAGAAAAGTTTTACGGGGTAGGTGAAGCAGCATTTTTGTAGCAGTACATCATATATATTGTTTGATCCATGCACAACTGTCAGAAAATTACAGTGACTAGAGAGTAACCAATAAACAGATTACTCTGATTTCACAATCCACTTGAAGGGCCTGAAGCAAAAGCCTTAGACTGAGAACTAGAAGAAGTAACTCATCACTACCTCTTAGCTGCTCAGTATGGCTTCCTTCAGAGAGCCTCCTTTGTTATGAAGCTGATGCCACACACAGTCTTCAACGACTTCACAAGATACGTACTACTCACACACAGGTAATTACCTAGGTGACTTGCAGACCTTACTGTGTGACTAGAAAAGATACCCCACACAGTAGATCTGGGACAATTTTTTTAAGGCTGCATGCACCTTAAAGGTGCACTGCTAAGGATCCTAGCACAGATCCTTAAACATAGCAAAGGCATTCAAGTTATCTCTGATAAAGCATCCCCAAGGCCTAAGCGTATGCTTGCTAAATTTCACCAGTCACTTTAGAGGTCTAGAATTTACAGCTTTGCAAGTGTTTTCATCTAATCTCCTAACGACAGCAAGAATGAGAAGACACTTTTTCAGGGGAATGATTTAGTAGTTTCCATTTGTAATTGGAGACCCACATTTAAGGCTAAAATTGTAACATGGGCACATTCTGGCTATTCTGGGCCCCTGGGCAGTGATCATACCTCTCACCAAGACCTTTGTGCTCCAGGTCCAAGTTTTTGTGTAATGTTTTCAAGCAGCTGTGCTGGTTTATTAGGACTTCATATTCTGCAGACTGCCGTTCATGTAGTGAAGCAAGGTGTTCATGGTCTTGAAGCAATGACTCATACTCAGCTTTCAGCTGCTCCTTCTGTTTCAGTAGATTTTCATTCTCATTCTCCTTAGCTGTCTGCTGATTTTGGAGTACAGTATTCTGGGCCATCAGTGAAGAACTCTGGGAGCTGAGAGTTGAATTTTCTACCTAAAGTTTCTCAAAAAAAAGCAGGTATTACTTATTTACATCTACTGGTATATATAACAAACATGTAGTGGCAGCTTGTATCTGTATAGTGTTATTCAAGAATGCATCCATTGCTTTGTAGACTTAAGACATTTATGGACAAGTAGTCATTGCTTTGGTATTATTGCTGGTAGTGTGCACCACATAAAGCCATGCTATCAGCAGTCAGAAAACAACAGCATAACCTCTAAACTGAAAAAACACTGTTTTAACAGTAGAAGCTCTTGAGCCTGGAAGATCAACATAAGCTGGAATACTTGCAACTCAACTGCATCTCTGAATCATGTACAAAGCCAAGTTACCTTATGCTTGTGTACAAGTAAGGAAAACTTATGTTCATGCAAAATCAACAAAATTATCTGCACCACTTTGTATGGGGCATAGAAGTCTGATTTCAGTACAAAGGTAGTGCATTGACTTCTCATGTTGCTTACATACTTCAATTACAGGTGAAAAACAAAGAGAACAAACGAAAAATATCTGAAGATGCAAGAAGCAAAGCTTGAAAAGAGAAAGTCACAGTAAAAAAAAAAATCAGAGCTAATCTAATAGTCCTTTAAGACTGTTCTCCCTCTCAAGCTGTTTTTTCAAAATTAATTTTTAAGAGTGTTTTCCTCCAGCAACTTTGACATTTTGCATGTAAGTATGAAAATTGTGATTGGAACTTATTGCTACAATGCCTCTTGGGAGCTAACTTGTGTCCTCTTCTCATTTCTTCCAAGCTCTTTCACAGGCATACCATTAACAGAAAAAAAAGGTCTTTTATTCCAGAAGCGCAGCTTTTGGAACAACACATCTGGAGTTTACTGTATTGATTTTAACAGCTTCCCTTCTAAGTAACTACCTTCTTAATAAAAACAGCTAGCAGACATTAGCTACAGAGCTGATTTCCCTTCTAGCTTAGAGAAATTCAGACCTCAAACTAAGTTCCACCTTATGGACCTTGTCTTTACATCACTACATCCAGCCTACCAATACAGATGTTTTCTTATTAACTGTCATCTTCTCCACACTACTGCAATCAAATCCAGTCTCCTGGCAGAGAGGTGCAAGGCTGTCCTGACCTGGAGTTTAGCTGTCTGTGTCTGCAGGGCAGTGTTGTGCTCCTGAAGGAAGACATTTTGCTTCTGCAGTGTCAGGATCTGGTTGTTGAAGGACACATTCTGTGTTTCCAAATGCTTCAGCTGTTCTTTAAGCAACTGCTTCTCAGTATGTAGAGCTGCATTCTGAAAGAGAGAAGGCATTGAAGGGGTGATAGGAAGAAAAGAAACAGCTGTCTTGATCATTCAGAGTCCTATCAACAATGAGAACCAATTAGTGATGATCATTCTGCAACAAATGTGCAAGAGCAAACTCTTCCCAGCATTAAATAAAGGTAGGACAGATGTTATACACAGAATTAATCCTGGCAATGGTGTTGCACGTCATATATAATAAGAAAGTCCTACATGTTCCTAAGATACCCAAAGAATTTGGTAATGTGCTCCAGAAAACCACAAGACTCGTATGAGCTCAAAATCCAGTTCCCAGCAACCCGCTTATGATTGCAAGGGAAGTCTGAGAGATAACAGGAAACAGGAGACAACTTACATTCCTTTCCAGTTCAATTGCCCTATCCTTCAGTTTCAGAAGCTCCATTGTAGCTTCCTGATGCCCCATTTCCAACTTCTCAGCCATTTGGTGGTTGGAAATGAGTTTCTCTGCAGAATATCTCAATGACTTCTGAGCATACTGCTCATCCTGTAGAGTCTGCTTAAGTGCATCAAAGTCCTTCTTTACCTGAAAAGCCAACAAGCAACAACCTTCAACACAGATTTAAGTGGGATTTTATATTAATAATGATGGGATATGCAGTTCTTCTCTTTCACTGCAGAGACTTTAACAGACTTAACAAACACTACCCTCACTTCACAGATGGGAGAACTGAGACATAGGTGGAGGAATCCATGTCTCTTGGCCTCCAGTAAGGTGCCCTTTGACTCACTGTCACCTAACAAGCAAGCTATTCTTACGTAAAGTCATTCAACTGCAGTCTTCTTCAGCCTTTCCTTAAACAAGGCACAAAACAAAGACCATAGTAATGAAAAAGCCATACGGAGACAGAGACGTGCAAACGGTAGTTAAGCAAAAAAAAAAAAAAAAAACCACCAAAAAAACCTAACACCCTTTTGCTGTGCCCCCAGCCCAACAGCTTTCCTGAAATTGGTGCCATTATATAGAAAGGGACAAGAAAAAGTAAACCAGTCAAAAAAGGCTTTTGGGAAGTGCACGTGTAGGGGTGAGGAATTAGAGATAACTTGTTCTTGCTGAGTGAAAAAGAACAAAATGCATGTGAATGCACCTAATTACAGAGTGAACAACTAAAATTCAGTTAACCTCTTACCACATTTAGATCATTCTGTAACTGCTGGTTCAAGTTCAGAAAGTCTTTCACTTGAGCTTCCAGCACTGCAATCTTTTCCTCTTTCACAGCTAGTGTCATTTTCAGTGCTGATTCAGTTTTGCTTTCCAGAATCTTGTATTTTCTGAAAGACATGAGAATAGCTTTCCAATATCTGCTGCAAGGATATAACCCACCATCTACATAGGGGACTTTACCTTCACCCACTCCAAATCTCACCATGTTACATTATATGTGTTTGCTTCTTCAGGAAAATGATTTTATCTACTGCCACAGATTGCTACTGATATATTATAGCTGGGGAACCTGCTTTGGGAAAATTTTAATAGAAATAGCGCCAACACAGTCTACAGAACAAAGAGCTACATAACTTGAAAGAAAATAAGTTTTTCTTCTTTTTTGCCCCAATTACACTATAGAAGTTTCTTCTCATGATTCTTTTGTACATTCATGACAAGGAGAAAAATCCACAGTAGATTCTAAAGACTCCTAAGAGATGGGCATGCTTCTCTAATTAGATCTTACCAAGAGGCCTACACACAGATGGGTTGTGGGTGTTTCTTTGTTCACTACTACAGGACATGCAAAGGAATTCCTTGCAATGAGGAATTACTTAGGCAACATCTATGTACATATTAAAGGGTGGTTGGATCACCAGTTACGTGGAGTAATGACAGCTACTGTTTATTAGACACTATTTTTACTTGTAAAGAGAATATAAGGAAGAATACACACTGAAATAGCTACTCAGATACTCTACTGGGTAGCAGAGTGGGACGGTGGTAATGAGACAGAATATGGCATTTCTTCCTTCCACTGAAGAAAAAGTTCTGCAAAACCTACAGTATATTGCCAAGCTTCCTACAGAAAAATCTGCTTTATATCCAAAACTGGTAAGGGTAACTGGAGTGGGACAGATGAGAATCACAGAAGTAAGGCAAAGGGCTCAAGTTAGGCTGAAGAAAAGCCTTCAGAGTCAAAAGAATGACTAAGTCAGCTCAGTTTCCTTACGTGTCGTCATTGCCATTGTCATCCTGTAGCAGCAGGTCTTTGTTCAATCCTATCTTCTCCAGTTCCTGGCTCAATTTGTCCAGCTCACTAGACAACTGTTGACTCTTCAGCTTCTCCAGGACCAAATCCTGTAACAGCACTATCATGATTAGTTGCTGTGCAAAGGGTGATGATACTTTACCAGCAGTGTATTTTTTTTAATAAAAGTACTGAAAAACTTACTGGATGAAATCCTACTTCCAAGAAGGTCAGCTACAATTCTTTATCAGCGACAGCTGAGAACAGAATTAAACTGCTTTTATTTATAGTTTATTTGGAATAAATCTGAAGAATGCTTCTTTTGGCCTTTGGCTCACTCACTGTACTGAATTACTTCTGCCAATACTGGCATCCTGCCTGCCTGCAAAAATAGGGAATGCGTGCATGCCAGGAAACATCCTGCTCTTGTGCCACAGAAGGGATGTGTGCAGGTCAGGAGACACCAGCAGAGGGAGTTCCCACCTCTTAGCTAGGACAAAGCGCCCGGCTGAAAAGCCCAGCCAAGACTGGCGCACACAGAGAAGTGACAAGACTTCAGCATGCAAGTTTCCTGAAATAATATGGTTAAGATGTTATTACCAAGTCCCCTGGTAATCGTGCATTTTCACAACTGACCCTGAGTTTCTGACATATGGCAAAATACTGCCAACATTAAAAAACCCTAATTACATTGTCATGTTAGAGACAGGACAGCTCTGGAGACTGGACAGCTGAGATGGTATTTACTGGCCTGTTCTGGTTTCATTTAGGCTTCTTCAAAAGAAACTCAAGCAGAACCAGACAACGAAGTCATATGAGGAGATTTGACAGAGCTGTACCAGAAGGTTTACTGGGACAACGCTTTGTTGTTATGCCAGTTAAGCGGTCTGTATGGAAAAGGCCTGAGAAGACATAATACCAGCCAGCATGTTTAAAAAGGACAAATCATCTTTGGTGCATAGCCAAGCTCAGAGATTCCTACCGTTCATTGCGTTCTGAAATGCAAATGTACCTTAGAGAACTATATTGCTCAGCTTTCTGCTTACAGTTTTCTTAAACAAGAACAACAACGAAGAACAACAAAGTTACTGAAGCACTTCAAGTAAGAAATAAAAATATCCTGGATAGCAAATAAAAGCAAGAAAAAAATAAATTAAAAAAAAACCCACAAAAAAACCCCAACAAACACCCCTCCCCCCCAAAAAAAAACAAACAGAAAAAACCCAACCAAACAAAAAAAACAAAACCACCCTACACATTGTTAAACATAAACTGCGGGTATTCAATAGGCCTCTGATATCACAAATTTAGGCACATATTCATTCATATGACAAGGAAAAAACCAGGTAAAGTTAATGTCAGTGCCAGCCCATGGCCTGTAAACAAGCCCCTTCAACATCCATGGACTCTTTCTGTAGAATCTATAGGAAGTAACTAAGTAAGAAAAGATATGCTGCTTTATGGGTCTGCACCACTGGAAATTTGCAGAAGTCTGGGAAGGGAAAGATTAAAAAGGCGCCTTCTCAGAAATTATTATTATTTTTATTTTTTAAGGAAAGTTGGATAGAAACAACTTGGGACTGCTTCAAATGTTTGTGATAAAATTTCTTTTCCTCCTCAAAATTACACTAATGTTTCAAAAAGTAAAATAAATCTACAAGTATGTAATTGCTTACTACATTAGTCTTGCTAAACTTATTTCACTCAGCTACCACACCACCGTTTTCCCTTGAATGCTCTTTCACAGGAAATCCTGTTTCTGGCAAGACAACAGCAGCTGGAGCAGGCAACAAGAGCAAAGTTGCAATAACCAGAATCTGCCCACAGGCCACTTGGAGTGCCAGGTTCTCACACATATATAACTAGCTTGACAATGTCATAATGCTAATTGTGTATTTTTAAAAGATCACAACTAGGAACATTGTGATTACTGTGTTCTGCAGTTGAGGGAGATACCAGAAGAGACCACTGCTGCTTAACAGCACAGCTGCTTTGCATGCTCTCACTCTGTAGGGAAGCTTTTGGGAGAAGAAGTGGTAAGTAGTTGTAAAGCAAAACCTTGGTGCAGCTGTTACTGAAAGGATCAGAATGGTCGTCTGGGATGGTCCTTGTCTTAACTAAATCTGGTTTAGAACAGAGATATTAATGTGTCCTCAATAAGTCCTCTAATTTCTATGCTTAAGAGCCAATCTCCCCTGTTGGAGTCATGTTAGCAGTTAACAGTTTCGTGGTCACGGGGGTAGAGAAAGTATCAAACCTTTTTGTTTACAGCTACCATATGGGAACTGTGTTAAAATCCTACTCAGCATGAAAAAAGATGGCATTTGGAGACATTGTGGTTGTGGACGCAAAGTGTTACATGGCAATTTTTGGCAGGTTCCACTTTGCAAGGCAACACTATCCAGTGATGTCTGATAAAGGTATGAAGACCTGGCTCATGAACTAAAGTCATGAGATGGATGACTTCCTTTGGTACTTCACAGAGCTGAAACAAAAAACCAGCATTATGTTGAAACCAGCAACATTATTTTGCTTACCTCTCTCAATGTAGCCAGGGTTTTTTTATCAATTGTAACTTGCTTTATGAGATCTTTATTGTCCTTTTCAAATTCTTTCAGCTTGTTAGATGAATCTCTGAATCGAGCAATTTCCTTTTCTAGTGTCTTGTTTTCTTTCTCAGCAACAGCCAACTTTACTGTACTATCATCCAAAAAAGCATCTTTCAGCTCCACTTGCTGCCAAAGCCGTTTTGTTTCTTTCTCTAACATTTTTTTGTCTTTCTCAAGCTGAGACATTTCTTGTTCCAAGGCTTTGTTCTCCTTTTCCAACCTCTCAAGCCGTTTGGCAGAAACCTTTAGCTCCTCAAGGTTTCTCTGGAGGACCTGATTCTCACTCTCCATTCCCTCTACCTCTTTTTCTAACTCCTGTATCTTTTTGCTGCTGTTCGCCACAATTTGTTGAAGTCTCTGATTTTCAGAGCTGACACTCTGATAGCTTAGCTCCAGCTTCTCTGATTTTTTGCTCATTGCTTTTAACATTTCCACATTCTTTCTTAAGTCCTCTTTCTCCCTCTCCAATTCTCTATTTTCTGCTTCTATTTTTGCCATTTTTGTGCTGGTAAATCTCATCGTCTCCACCACTTTTCTAAGCTCCAGATTTTCTTCATCCAATTGCTTATTGTCCCTTTCCAGGTCCCCAAGCCGGATGGAAATATTCTGCAATGTGTCCAGGGATTTTCTTAGCTTCCTATTTTCTACTTCCAGATCCCCATTCTCCTGCTCAAGAACTTCCACTTTTTCCGTCACTATTTTCATCACTGCTGCCTTCTTTGTGAGCTGCTCATTCTCTCTCTCCAGCCGATGGAGCTCTTTTTCCATCTCTTCCACTCTTTCCACTTTTTCTCTAACCTGGTCAAAGTCCTTTTGCAATTGTTTCTTCTCAAATTCCAGCTTGCTCAGTTTGCTACTTGTCTCTGTAACTGTTTCATGAAGGATCTTGTTCTCTTTCTCAATATCTTTTACTCTTGCTTCGCTGCTCACTTGAGATCTTTGCCTCAGCGACAAAACCACTTGATTAAGGTGATCATTTTCTTGTTTAAGGTCCTTTATCTGCATAAGCAATCATGCAATCATTACTTACCTACCTTACTAAGCGCAGTGTAAGTTAGTCCTGAAGCAGACAGATGACTGTTAATAAAACCATGTCCACTTAATTCAAGACCAAGTTCTCAATAGTTTTCCCTGACTACAACCAACAACCTAAAGTAATAAACAAAAAAGTTACCTCTGGCAACCCATGATTCTAACAGATTAAAAGTAGTGCTATATTCCTGCGACCAGATGAGAAGTTCAAGGCAGAAAACATCCTAGAGAAGATGCTTTGTAAGGAATTATTCCTAATAAATGGTACCTTTCTGTCTAGGTTTACAAACTCCAAAATGTTTGAATCTTTTGAAAACTTATAGCAGTTACAGATCTCATCTTTCTTTCTGTAAGAACAATACACTTATCCCACTGGTCAAGTTTCAGCTGAAGCAATTGTAACTTACACTGTAATGCACATTTGATTCTCATCTAGACAAAATCCACACAAAAATCAAAAAGGACTGAGACCCAGAAAAAATTAAGAACCTTCCCTTTCTGATGATTGAGGATACTTCTTGTTTTACTTCCTACCCTACCTGTGAAGCATGCATTAATTCTTACCACAAGGAGTCTGTATGTGTTCTAACGGAAATGCAGGACTTTGGTGGTAATATGCAGTTTCTCAGGTACAAGTCTGGGTAAGAACCCTTCAAGATGAAGAACGCTACACAAATAAAGGCATTTTGTTCTTTAACTTTCACCCCACAAAACTTGGAGCAGATCTTAATACAGGGTGAAAATATACAGACCACTCTCCAATGATCTGTGTCTGCATTTCTTCACTAGTCAAATTAATACAGATGATACCTTGCATAAACCTGCAAGACAGTTTCAAGGCATTGCACATGAACTGCAGCACAGTAGTAAAAACTGAAGGGCATTTAAAACATCAATCCAGAAGACATAAATGCTTTCTCAGCATCTTTTTTGAAATAGAGCAAAAATGGCTGGGTGGCTAAAAAAACCCCAACTAAATCAATCATACAGGTGGCAGAAGACCAATCTTCAATAAACTGGGGTTCTATTTGTACATCTAAAACCATATGGTATCCCATTTAGTGAGATCCACGGCTTTTTTCCCCAAAGAGAGAAGGTCTATCTTTACAACAGATCCCCCTGTGGCAACAGGAGCAGTAGCTACCATCACATGCTGTTATATTTTGCTTGAAGAAGCCTTTCACCTACATTTGAACAAGTTCAACCTGCACTTAAAAGCCCTCAAATTGCCCTGTCTCCCCAAACCAGATGCCTTAAATGGCATCACTAAATTACCACTACAGAGCACAGGCTTTCATATTACATTTGCGAAGTTCGTACCTGTCTGTCTTTGTCAGCTTTTAGAGTCTCCATGACGACTTGTAGCTGCTCTTTATCTTTTATCAGCTCCTCACTCAAGGTCTCCAGATCTTGATTACTTTGCTTCTCTTTCTCAATTTGATTTTGCAACTTCTCAATCTGTGTGGAGAGAACACACCAAAACACATCAAATACAGCTTGACACAATGACTGTCTGCACTGGAAGATATTTTGAAGGCCAGAAAGGAATGAGATGAAGACTACGGTGGAAAGATGTAATCCTTTCCTTCTGCAGCTTGCCAGTCTCACAGGAGGAAACGGACTGTTTTGTTTTTCTCACAGTGCCAAGAGTGTCCTCCAAGCCTAGTAACATCAGAGCATGCAGGGTACAGCACTAAGAAATGCTTCACTTGCCTGGCTGAATACCCTGTTGTGCTCCTGTCCTCAATTATTTAAGTTTCTGGTGTTCACCTTTCTGAGGGATTTGCCTTCTTCTAGACTCTCCATCACTGATAGCCTTAATCTACCAGTGTATGAAGAGAAAGCTATTAAGACAATTTAGTGAGCAACAGCACTAAAAAAAACCCCAAACTATCAGGAACAATGGGCAATCACTGCAGCTTCCAAGCTTACCCTCTCTCTCCCTGTGCTCTATTGGCTCTCTCTTCTCCTCAGCTACTGACAATAGTGTATTTAAAAGATTTGTGAATAAGGTCCCAGTCCTACAAGGAACGATGTTTTTTTACTCCCTCCTTTTGAAAGCTGCATTTATAATTCACTAAGCACTGAAAAGCAGTAGATTAGAAACAAGAGGTTCAGAGAGCTAGGCTCCCCAAGTCAAGAAGTATTCCTTTATTGGCTTGTAAAGTACTGTGAGTACCTACAGCTCTGCACAAACATCAGCTCATTTTTTTGTGTTGGCATTATGAACTCTGCCGACAGTGAAAATATCAATGAAGAGGTATTAACAGTAATTCTTACAAGTGGGAAATAGCTGGAGGCTGGGCTCTGCCTATGTCAACACATGCCTCATTACAGGAAGTGTTTTAACAAGCAGGGGCTGCCCAGATTTGAGATCAGAAGAACGTAACAGTTAGAAATGCAACCACATTTAGGCTCATTGGTCTCAAAGGAGCTGTTCAGAGAGAGCTGGAACAAACTCAGTAGCTCAGCAATATCTGGTCTTCATTAGCACCTCACAGAAAACTGAAGGCAAGTAAGAAACTACTGTTCACAGCTTGTTTCAGTCCAAAAAAGTCAGGAATGCAAAGAATACAGACAGGTACTTGGACTGCTATTACTTGACTGCGCCTGAAAGGAGGGTTTTCTATTATTAGCTCCTCTGAAAACCTTGCAAGGAAGGAAAAAAAAAGATGCATGTGTCTTTCCCTTCACATTATCTCCTTTGTACTACCTGAATAATACTGCTCTGGCTAAATGGTCCTTTTAAGCACTAGATCAGCAGATAACCAAGCATACTCAACAATTTTTGAAAGCCTCACACACTGAATGAAATCTGGATGTTAAATGACTTTCAGGAGGCAAGATTCTACTATGGGTATCTCAAGAAAGGTAGAAAAACCCCACAGGCACACAACATTTGAGGAAAAATACTTCTTTATCTTGTGACTTTATATGTGCTTATCTTTTAACAGTCCTTAGAAACTGTTGCCCTTTCCTCTGTCTTACTGAAGTAAACATTCTGCAAAGAATCAGAGGGACTTCCCCTGTTATCCCCCTTTTCCCCAGCACAACTCTCTGTGTTCATGCATACCCTCTAATTAAGTGGATACATGCGTGAGAGAAATACAAAAACACAGAGAAACGAGATTAAAAGAAAATTCAAACATCTCAAATCAAGACTATTTTACACATCATGTATCAGGACTCTCTACATTCTGTACTCTGTAGTAGACTACAGAGCGCTGTCTACTACCCTTTTTCCTCCCAAAACTTCCCTGAACAGGAGGTGAAGTCTACCAACAGCTTGACCAGCCTGTGGTATTTAGTCAACAGCTCCCATCACACTCTGTGTTCTCTGGTGAAAAGTTCATGCATTTTAATTGCTCTTAATAGTAGTATTTTTACCTGCCATTTTTTTCCCCTCATTGATCTGACATATACAGTGCCCCCCTTTCACCATTCAGGTATTCCCCACTACTGGTTTTTGCTCTATTTAATTACCAGACCTGTATGCAACCCACACCCTATCAATGCACTCAACATCAACATCAGGCTAATTCTGGAATCACAACTGTTGACACCAATATAGTGCCATAACAAGAGGTGCGCACATGAATCTGCCTGGGGCAAAGCCAAAGGTTGACCACAGTTGTTCAAGTGCCTTAAATTGCTGTACACCACAGGTATCTGCTGAGTACTTTATATGCCTTGATCTCAAATTTTAAGCATGTAAATCAGAGCTGGAGTGAATAACTCATGAACAACAGGTCATAAATGGTAGTGTGGAAGAAGGAGTACAGTGAACTGAATATTTGCAGTTTTCCTTGTTCACAGAAGACAGACGAGATGCTGAACTGGTCTCTCAACTTGGCAAAAGACTTTCTCCAGAAGATGGAATGATCCAGTGACAGATACCAGCTCTCTTCAGCAGAGAAACTGGCACTCTGCTAGTTACAATCTGGTAATCCATGACCAGCATTTCTTTCTTCCCTTGTCCTTTAAAGCATTCAGTTAGCCTATAGGCAAGTCAGAGAAGACTGAAATCTTTGTATCAATGTCTCACATACAGAGGTTACAGCAGTAATGTAAAAAGGAAAAATAAGCCTTATATTCTGGATAATTTAGCAAAGGTAGGAATGTGGAAAAAACTGACATGGAAATTTTTCATACTCAGACTAGCAAGTACCATCTTTCCCCACCAGCACTTGGCCCAATTAATCAGAGTTCAGGATGCAAGTTACTAGCCAGAAAAAAAAACAAAGCGAGTGGTTGGAGGTGACTGAGCACTGTGTTTCACAAGGACAAGCACTGAGCTGGCATTTCAGCTGAATATAATAATGGTTAATAATAGAGTGCAACACGTGCATATATAAAAATAAATCTAAAATGGGATGATTTGCATGTTTGTAATAAAGCTTAAAAGAACACAGGTCTTTGCAGAAAGAGAACTTCTAATAGCCTAAATGAAAAGACAAAGAGCTGATCCAGACCTATGGACAGCAAATACAGACCCATTTTAAACCATACTAAACTGAATTCACCTGTGTGATTTATTTCACCTACATGGAAATAATATTAAAACTTTAAAACACAATAGTTCAACATGGCCATGGTTTCCTTGTGCAGTAGCAACTACCGTAAGATGACAAAAAGGGACACGATCAACAGTACAATCTGACAGGGGAAAATAAGCGCTGAAAGATAGCTTTTATGAAACAGGAACAGTCACTTTTGCTTACAATGATGGACATAAGTAGGCAGTGAAGTAGAAGGCAACAGAATACACTAATGTTAGAACACAATTGGATAGAATCATAGAATCACAGAATAGTTAGGGTTGGAAAGGACCTTATGATCATCTAGTTCCAACCCCCCTGCCACGGGCAGGGACACCTCCCACTAAACCATGCCACCCAAGGCTATGTCCAATCCAGCCTTGAACACGGCCAGCGATGGAGCATTCACAACTTCCCTGGGCAACCCATTCCAGTGCCTCACCACCCTTACAGTAGAGAATTTCTTCCTCATATCCAATCTAAACTTCCCCTGTTTAAGTTTGAACCCGTTACCCCTTGTCCTCTCCCCCCAGAACATGCCCAGTCTTCTGGTGAACATAGGTGAATTCGCTGCAATCCCTCATCATTCAGGAATGCCGTACAGCCCTGGGTGCACTGTGCCTAAAAGCTCTGTTCCTGCAAGCAAATTACCTTTTTGCTAAGCTGTTGATTTTCCTTTTCCAGTTCCACAAACTTTAGGCTGCTCTCTCTGGAGGTCAAGGAAGCATCTCTCAGCTCTTGGATTGTGTTCTGCAAGCTCTGATTATCCTTCTCTAGCTTTAGTATGCGACTTGAAGCACATTCATTCAACTCAAACACAAAGGACTTTCTGGCTGTTGAAACATGAGTATCAGAAAGTGAATTCAGAAACATCTCCCTTCCTAGGTCCTTAAGATTCACCTGTATGAAGATAATTGCAGTCAGATCCTTATCATTTCAGCTTAACTGCAAAGTAAACACTTTGTTAAACACAGAACCCATTTTGACAGACAACAATTAGGACCTTTAATAAATACTTTAAGAGATAACCATCTTAAGTTACTTTCCTAACTCTTCTTAAAGTTGCTTTAAACACATTAGTGACGTGTTTAATGTTGGTAGCAAAATACACTTTGATACCCTCTCATACTTCCATCAGAGGAAATAAATTGAGGCAGAAAGTAAACCACCGTGACGTGTTTGCTAAAACAGCAAGATGGTTGTCATGGGTTCAGCAGCAGCAGTCATTTTTTCTGCTTCTTGGTAGCTGGTGCAGCACTGTGTTTTTGATTTTGGGCCTAGGAACAGCGCTGATAACACCAGTGTTTCGGTTACTGCTTAGTGATGTTTTGGTCTGGCCAAGGACTTTCTGAGTTTCATGCTCTGACAGGGAGGAGGGGAGCCGGGAGGAAGCAGAGACAGGACACCTGACCCAAACTGACCAAAGAGGTTATTCCATACCACAGCACGTCATGCCCAAGATGGAGGACGGAGAGGAGAGACCTAGAAGGGTGGGGGGTGCACTGCGTGGTCGGGCTTGGTTTTAGGTGGTGAGAAATTGTATTCTTTCCTTGTAATTTCTCTTGTCATTATTATTATTGGTGGTAGCAGTAGTGATTTGTGTTATACTTTGGTTACTAAACTGTTCTTATCTCAACCTGTGGGAGTTGCATTCTTTTCTATTCTCCTTCCCATCCCTCCGGGAGTGGGGGGCAAGAAAGAGGGGGGAGTAATTGAGAGAGAGTCTGCGTGGTTAGAGAGGCTTAAACCACGACAGTTCTTTTTGGCGCCCAACGTGGGGCACGAAGGGTTGAGATAACGACAGGATTAATAGCCACTCGTCACAATGCTGATTTGTTGGCTCTTAAAGTTGTTGCTTTTGGTTCTCTTGCGTTCATGGTTTCAGCCTGTTGTACCTTACTTACAGCCGGTATTTGTTATCTTAGCATGTTTCAGATATGGGTTTTGGTTTAAGGTTCTTGTTTTATTGTACTTTATTGGAATGGCTTGTGATACGGGCGGGCTCGAGAAGCCGTGGGGGGCGAATGTGTACCTGGCAGTTCGGCTGCTCTTCACCGTCCTGGCGAGGCTGTGGAGAGCCGAGGGGGGGCTGCCTCGGGAGCCGCCGGCTGCCGAAACGGCCCGGGGGAGCGGACCCGGGGAGCAGGAGCCGAGCCCCCCCACCGAGCCCAGCCCGACGGCTGCCGAGCAGAGGAAGGAGGTAGCAAAAGGGGTGAGCCCCCCGACTGAGCCCAGCCCGGCGGCTGCCGAGCCGCGGGAGGGGGAGGCTACCGAGCGGCAGGAGGAGACGGCAGAGAAGCCGGGCCCCGAGGCTGAACGGAGTCCCGTGGCCGAGCCCAGCCCCGTGGCGGCCGAGAGCATTCCCCGGCAGCTGCCCGCGGAGCCGCAGGAGAACGCAGGAGACCCCGCAGCACTTCCCAGCAAGGCAGAGGAGGAAGACCTGCACTCAGACAAAGAGCAGCTGGTGGTGAGAGAGCCGGCAAGCACAGCAGCTACACCAGCCCCAATGACAAGCACAGCAGCCTCATTTGAGAGCTCTGAAGGGTTTGAATGGCCTTTGGGTACCCTTGAGACCTGCCTGCTGATTGTGATGGGGATCAGCATGTTGGCATGCATACACAATGTGTTTTACCCACAACCATTTTGTCTGGTCCCAAAAGTTAAGCAGAGTGGAGTGTGGGCCTTGTCTGGGGTTAATCTGCAACCTAGGATGACTAAGAGATTTTCCCCAAGCCTGGACAGCCATGAGTGGCAGGGTGTGTGGGACAGTATGGGCGAGTATCTAGTCCACTGGGCCCCTCCAGTGCTTTGGAAGCATCACAGATGGAAGGCAGCTGTGTGGAGTCCCCATTGACAAGCTGCAGAAACTGCTGGAGGGGAGAGTGAATTACTTTGAGCCTGGTGGGCCCATGACACCTCAGGCCATCAGGGCAGAGATGCAGCATACAGATGGACTTATGATCGAGGGGTGGACTTGGCAATGGACACTGTGGCCCAGGTTACTGACGAGTGTGAACTCTGCACACAGCCTCTCCTGCTCTAAAAGGCTGTTACAGAAGATGGAGCTTGACGTCACGGACCGAATGGACTCAGCAGCTTTGTAGGGATTGGTCTATGCACTGAGGGATGATCTCTCTCCCTCTCTCTGTGTGTGTATGTATATATATACATGTGATGGTATATTGAAAATGTGGGATCTGAGCATGACGTGAATGGTATGGAATAAGGGGTGGATAATGTCATGGGTTCAGCAGCAGCAGTCATTTTTTCTGCTTCTTGGTAGCTGGTGCAGCACTGTGTTTTTGATTTTGGGCCTAGGAACAGCGCTGATAACACCAGTGTTTCGGTTACTGCTTAGTGATGTTTTGGTCTGGCCAAGGACTTTCTGAGTTTCATGCTCTGACAGGGAGGAGGGGAGCCGGGAGGAAGCAGAGACAGGACACCTGACCCAAACTGACCAAAGAGGTTATTCCATACCACAGCACGTCATGCCCAAGATGGAGGACGGAGAGGAGAGACCTAGAAGGGTGGGGGGTGCACTGCGTGGTCGGGCTTGGTTTTAGGTGGTGAGAAATTGTATTCTTTCCTTGTAATTTCTCTTGTCATTATTATTATTGGTGGTAGCAGTAGTGATTTGTGTTATACTTTGGTTACTAAACTGTTCTTATCTCAACCTGTGGGAGTTGCATTCTTTTCTATTCTCCTTCCCATCCCTCCGGGAGTGGGGGGCAAGAAAGAGGGGGGAGTAATTGAGAGAGAGTCTGCGTGGTTAGAGAGGCTTAAACCACGACAATGGTGCACTCCCAAAAGCTAGTGAAAACTTATGTATTCAATCACATTTAGTCATGAAACCAAAAATCTTACAGAAGTGAGTTCCAGTGCCTATCTTCACAGATACTTCATTAAGAATACGCTGAGTCAGGGAGGATATTTTACTATCTGATAACCCAGGCACAGGACATCTATCAGAATGTTGATTTCAGAGAAGTGTCTCAAGTTGAAATCTCAGAAGTAACAACATTCATGCAAGTTTTACAACAGAGATGTTAATTTACTCTAAATTTTTGTAGATCAAAAGTCCCACTAACTCTCAGCCTTAAATCCCAGCACCAAAGCCTCATTGTTCTGTTCATTTCTCTGCTCAGGACCTGAACTAATTATAAGAGAACCCTCTGTTTCACCTGGAATAATTGCCACCCTTCACCTCAAAACTACATTTCATAAGCAACTGACTTTGTCTTGAAGTCTCAGAAGATTATTCATTCCTGCTAAACAATCAGCACTATTACATACAGCACACTAAATACTTTAGAACAGTCGGATTTCTGAGAATGGTAAAATCCCATTTGTCTCTTTTATGAAGCATCACCAAGAAAGTTTTGGTTAAATGAAGACTGAAATAGTAAACCTTAACTAAATAATCCATTTGAGTTCTGTCCTGAAGCAAAGTCCATCTAAGTGACCTTTTCACATGCCTCTTTTAATGATTTTGAATAAAACATTGCAAACTAACAAGTAAAATCTTCTATCTGCCACCCTTGCAGACTCAACTTGAAATCCAGGAACAGGAGGTTTTCCAAAAGAGCTTTGCAGGCTGACTCAGTTTGTATGAACAGCAACACGCATTGAAATGGAACTTCTTAAAACGAATTATTGTGAAAGTAGGATAGCACTTCCATGAGCTAGTTTAACATTTTAAAGTTTAATGGCTTTAGTGCTTTTAAATCAGGCTTCCTTCACTAATATTTTTTCCTACTGAATATAAACGGTTACTTGTTTCTCAGTTCCTCTTACTACGCTCTTTTCTTTGGTTAATCAGAGAGAATCTGAAGCTCCAGTGCTGAAATGCTAAGCATCTTTTTTCCTCCTTTTCTTTTATACCACTCTGTTGAGCAAATTTAGGAAGTTATGTTTGACAGCAATGAAAAAAGAGGAAATAACAAAATAAAACAGGCATCCTTCTTTCTATTACATCACTAGCAAAGCCAAATCAGGTTGGTGGCAAACATTGATGTTTGAAACAAGCCAGAAAATTCGATAGCTTTACAATTTCCTGAAATACATTTTATCAAAGTTTGTAAGTTTTGAGAGAACTGTATTTTTCCCCCCACTGACTAATATAATAAGCAGTATCTCTGATTATACATAAGGAGGAATAGAGTGCCATTCACTTCTCAGGCTAAGGTAAATCTGCTTTGCAAGATTATTAATTAAAAGTAACAAATAATTAGCCATTAATGTTAATAAAGAACTCAGATCCTAGACAGCAAGTAGATCTGGTGTCAGGCACACATTCAGTTATTTCACAGAACAAAGCTATTCTTCTAGACAGCTTTACTGAAAACTGAGCATCTGCTTATTCTAATACACTCCTTTGTCTTCGAGTTGAACGGTTCCTGGCACACAAAGCAAGTCTTACCAGAATCAGGTGAGTAATCAGTAAAAGCTGCACAAACCAGCTTGTATTTCCCAAATTCCATTTTGCACTGTTATTTAGGGTGACATTATAGACAGAATGAATGTTAGACACTGAAACCAATGCTAAAACCTGAGTAGTGAAGGAAGCATTAGTTATGTTTTTGATAGTCATGGAAATCAAATCAACCATTCAAAAAAAAAAAAAAAATCAGCCCGTTATTTTAACTGTATGCATTTTTCAGCATCTAGTAAAAATAAATGACTTCAGCACACACCACTTCCTGGGGCTTAAAGACCACTAATTGTCTGTACTAATTGTACTAAAGAACACTAAAGATCACAGACTCCTCCCAGCCATTCAGTTAGAAATATCCAAAGTGACATTTCTGCTTGGTCATTTACAAAGCTTTTTTTACATTTTTATCATTTTATTTAAAAGTCACTCAGTAATGAACAAAACAGAAGGAAAACATTTTAATGTTTTCAAAAGAAAGGGAAAGAAATTAAAAGAAATACATTTTAGAAGTTCCAAAAAAATAAGTTCAAAATCAAGTGGCTGAATGAGAGAAGTTCTCAGGCTTTGATTCAAATTCTGTTCCCACCTCAGTTAACCAAGCTGTCTACTCTGAAAGAGACCACAAATACAACAACAGCTACCCCAGCTGGTACTTACTATCTGCAAGATCCGTGCTTTTAGACAGTTGTTCTAGTTCCCAGCCTAGGTGTGCAGATTCATTCATGCTCTGTTTCTGTGCAATCTCCAAGACCATGTTCTCCTCCAAAAGCTCTTCAATTCTCCTCTTGTCTGTGTCCCGGTCCTGTGCAAGACACACACAAATGAAAAAGCATATTCAGCTCAGGTGTAAGATTGTTCTGTCAGTTGAACTGCTACAACTACAACACATGTAGAGGGTAGAAGAATCTCGTTAAATGCTGTGTGCTTTTCTACTGAAATACATGTACAGCATTAAATGTTTGCTGTTGCCTACCATACATGCCACAGAATGCAATGCAGAGACAACCAACTGGCCCTGCAGAGTCAGCTCTGGTTCATGAAGCACTTGGAGGGAGGCTGACTGAAGTGAGAACATACCAGGCCATGACAGGGTCAGTACAAGTCAGGGCTAGTAAGGCAGGCTGGATTCAAGCTGTCTCCAGAGCTAAGCTCTTCAAAAACACATAGCAACATGCACCAACACTTGAGGAGCTGTAGATATAACCTTGAATTCTATTGAGCTTCTTCAACTCATCACATGAAATTTGGATCCAATCATATCTGCCTCATAATTTGGGTCTTAAAATACCCAGAAAACAGATCTGGAGAACGAATCTACAATTGCTTCTCATGACTACTTCGGCCATTTGCATTTGTGGGAGCTGAAATGGCGCCTCAGAGGGTCAAAAATTTTCAGAAAGTGTTACCCAAAAATTCATCAAGTCACGGAGAAAAGTGTAATTGAAAATCGCCAGCCATTCTGGAAAAGCTGGAGCATGACATGACCCTTAAAATGCTGTGAATTAGCCATTAAACATAACTTCACACAGCACCCTCAAGATCTTTGTTTCCAACAGGTGCTGTTGGAAACCCTGTACTGTTAAATCCACAGGAATTCAAAACACACTGGGATAAGAGAATTGTTAAGTAAAATACAAAATATGAAAATTATTGTTATTCCTAGAGGGATTATAAAATCCAAAGTTGCTTTTTGTTTGTAGACAATCTGCCACTTCTTGTGCTTCCTTTTCTATGAAGCAATAAGCCATGTCTGATTCACATAGAAATCATCTATTACAGCAGATTTAATTTCTTATATTTAAGAGATTTCAACTTAACTGATAGATTTTAACATCACCAGTATCAATATGCATGAAAGCAATCTTTATTTTTAAATTGTGACACACCTTTTTGTATAAAATTAAATTCAGTCTTACACAAAGAAGCACTGGCAATATTTACACTGTTAACATTATAATGTTTCAAGAATTCATGGACACAAAGTTCAATCTAAAGACATCTTTAAAAGCACTGTGGATTTATCTGCCTGTCTCCATTGGTTTCTGCACCACAAATCTACGACCTAGTATAAAACCAGAAGTTCAAAACATTCGCATAATGAAAAAGAGAGGATATACCAGCTCTACATCATGAAGTTTGGATTTCAATTGCAAATTTTCCTTCTCTAATTCATGTAGTTTATCACCACGAGCTCTTGCCATTGTTAGCTGTTCTTCTAGCATGGCCTTCGTTTCAATTAATATGATGTTGTCCTCTCTTAATTCCTAGGGAGAGAAAACATAACAGTATTAATCTCTTTACATAAACTGACTTTTCAAAGACGAGGTGACTTTCATAAACTGACACTGCAACACACAAAAAAATCTTGACATGTTTCTGTTTCATAAAGAAGTTTTTACCTGGCATTTTAGTGGGAGATGATGATACTATGTTTAATTATCTGTGAATCATTAATGCAAGCTAAATCTAATCTTTTTTATCCAGCTCCAAATTTTAGATGTTTAATGCAACTGGTTTTGCTTTATGTGAGGCTAGATCAAGAGGTGCAAAAAGGTGCAAAAAGACTCAAGATACAGAAAATCAACTGTGTCCATATCCCTGTTTCAGTCCACTTACATGTAAATGTCTGCTTAATAAAGTTTCTTTATTTCATGAACAGAATTTTAATTAATTTAAACAAATGAACTTGTTTTATACTTACCACTTAACACACACCCTGCCCCATTTGCAACAAATATATGAGCATTAACAGCACATACCATGCTGCTTATCCATTACAGCTTCTGGATCTGTTTTTACTGAGTAAAAATTTAATCTATTATTCTGCTGTAGACACAGCATTAGAAAGAAGTTAGTTACGCTGCACTCCAAATGTTCCTTTCAAAGCAACAAATGAAGCTCCACGCATTCAAGAATCTTATCTCCAGAAACATGAAATGTCCAAAGCATAAAATCTGGCCATGTACTCTCAGTCATGCTTTAAACGCATTTATTAAATGATGTCTATTTCAAGTTACAATACCTCACTGCTAGCTTTTACTCCTCAGATAAGTCTTGAGTCAGAGACAGAATTTTCTATGGCAGGAACATAGCAGCATTTAAAAAAATTAAATGGACACAGGAAGGATTTTTGCCCAGAAGAGTTATAATGGGGCAAGAAGCAGCTTATTTGATTCTCTAAATGAATCTCCTTTTGTGTGCCTTCGTTGTACTCTCTCTTCTCCCCATCTTTTCCCCTGCTCCAATAAAATATGCAAAAATAGAATATATGCACAGAAGCAAGATGAAATGATTATGGTTTGACAAGTTATTCCTAGACAACTGTCTTCAAAATGTGAATTCTCTCCTGACATCAGTGTTCATGTCTGCTCTCTCAGACCAAAACATCCAAACCAAATAGATTCCTGAAAGATCACCAGGCATGAGCAAATCCTTTCACTGCTAAGGCAGCAACTACCTTCTCATTTTTGGGAGTAGAATCAGCCTTAAGATGCCCCTTGTGGCTCAGTTATTAAAAAGAAAAGAAAAAAAAAGAAAAGAAAAAAAGATAGCTGTAAAGCACAAGTTAAAGAGTGTCTGATGACAGCCACTCCCCTTGCCTTTGGATACTACAGGGGGACACGATTTAATAGCCTTATATAGCCAGTAATCTTAGTTTCTTGCTGCATCTTGACTGTAGGCGGCATAATATGGAAAGTCTATCTTACTCAGTACCATACTGCCCTTGATTTCTCAGTGGGCCAGCTATCAGCTTGCAAAACATGAGAGAAAATATTTCCCTACTACAGTACCATTAAAAGGATAACTATATGTTAGTGTGTATAAAGTGGTTTACCACTATTAAAATGTCTGAGTACGTAAGGAACTGAAACAATTATAATACTGAAACACTAATTTATAGAACCAGCATTTTTGACCAAGTCTGATCTAACAGGGTCACTTGAGAGCAGGCAAACTAAGAAAGCTGACACTAAACTTATGACAGACCAGAGGAAGTACATGTCAAAAATATGCTGGGTGTCATGCAAGGTGCCAGAATACCTGTAATGGAACAGCAACATGACAAGAGTTTATTTTGCTAGATCATCACACTCAATCTGGACCACAGCCCTAAGAAGTAAGGTGGTGTCTGACCTCAAAAACACGGCCTCAGAACTATCCCCAAAACTGCCTACCAAGCAGAAACTTGTTATTTTAGTGTTTCAGGAAGAGTCAAGCTCTGTGCCAAGTAAATACACATATCCAGGCTCGGGTACAAACCACACATCACTGCGAGTTGCAATATGCGGAAGACTGAAGCACTTTCCATTGAGCATGCAGGAGAAGTGGACATGTCAGTTCAAAGCAGTTCTGATGAAACCTTAAATTAATAACCTGGTGGAAATGCCTGCTATGGCAAGGTCAACATTGCTCACAGGTGTGCCCACGGTTTGAGGTCATCTTAACACAGAAAAGTTCATATAATTTAAATAATTACTCCATGGGAGCTTTGTAGAGTTACTTCTCAAGGACTGGAAGGTAAAGCTATCCTAACCAAAACATGTCAGCACTAACATCTCCCAGAAGTCACTGGAACAACATAATTGACCTAAAAATGCATCTGGCTACTAATCACACTTGTTAGTCAATCAGCAGGTGGTGACCATGGGGTGGTGGTGCTTCCACTGAAACAAAGATTTATTTTTTCTTTAATTAACAAACACACCAACATTATTTTCTAACTAGAAGTTTATTTTTAAACTGACAGCAAATTAGTTGGCTTTGGGTTTTTTTGTTTTGTTTTGCTTCTTTAAATACACTGAATTTACTAGGCAAGGGATTAAAAAAACCACCCCTTTTTGCTTTATATCACTTAAATGGTGACAGTTTAATACCCAACATATATAGTTCTACTTTTGTGATTTCTAAAATAAATTACAAATTGTGGTTTGGTCCTGTATCATTGTGCCTTGAAATAGCTTTAAGAATGTGCATTGTGTACTCATATGGTTGCAGTTAACTCTGGGGCTCAGTGGTTGCGCAATCACGGTGTGTTGCTACTGGAAAGCATTTTAAGAAACCTAAAGTAGTAATGAGATTGTTTAAATCTGAAACTAGAGAATTTGCACACACATTCAAAACTAGTTTTTAAACAGAGTTCAAACCTCTGCCTTCTGGCAGCTCAGAAGCTGCCCCTACTGAGGTGCTGTTAACTGTTAACACAGTTAACATCTTGTGACAATCAAACATTGTCTTGGACAGCTATATGAAAACATACAAGAGCTGCTTTTGCTTTAACATTCACATAAACACCTCCCGTCATCCCACATGGAAATGTGATTGCAGTGAGAAGGAGGAAGAATGGGCAATGCAGACTCTGGCCTCAGAAAACAACCTGATCTCCTGGAGCAGCACAACATTCAATGGTGAGGAATGCTGGAGGGAAGCTTCACATTGGAGAGAAGCATCTCCTTGAAGGAAGCTCTGCATTAAGCCTGCTCCTCCACATTCACACTTACGACCTCATTAAGCTATCTCAGCAGGAAGGACTCCAGAGCACATTCATCTTCATGATCCTTGAACGATGGTCAAACTGAAATGTCATTTCATAACAACTTTGTCAAGATATACAGAAAAGGAAACAATACACATGCCTAAATGTGTTATGTTCACATAATTGCTCTTTTTGCACTCCTACTGCAATGGCTCTTTAAACCTCTTCCCACCACTACTGCTGATTTGTACTATGTGCTTTCAAAAACTACTTGTAAGCTTGCTCACAATTCCTGAATCTTGTCACAGTATTGTACATGGAGCACATTCCTCATTTTTTGCTCAAACTACCAAATGTGTATGTGAACTACAATAGGGAAAGATTTTGAAGTGCTCATTTAATAGCTTTCTGCATTGATGTATGAAGGCAGACCCGCTTTTTTCTTTTCACTTACCAATTTGGAACCTCTTATTAACAACCCTGTCAAGGCACTATGAGCCCTAAGGTACCACAATACCACAGAAAAGTAGCTTACGTTGTACATCATGTACCCACATTTTCAATGCTGTGCCTCTGTAAGATTTGTTTAGGTTTTAAGACTAGGAGCACAGGAAGCCAGCTGCAACCAGTTCATGCTATGGACCATGATATGAATCAGCACTGAACTATCTAGTAGTAAAAATTTCTACCATGTTGCATTGCTGCACAAATCTTACAACTTGGAATTGTAAGCCAAACAATGGAAGGAATCTGAGCAGACATGGAACTGACTCCAACCATTAAGCCTTCTTTTGGATGGGTGGAGGACTTGAGACAGATAAGACAGAAAACTGAGGGACCACAGAAAGTTGGATACTGGCTACTGTGCACAGCCTTTGTGCTACTCTATGACCACAAAAAAACATAGTATAACATCCTGTGGAATCCTCTGAGCGTATCAGCATGAGACCGGTTGAGTTGGCCTGAGGTTGCCACTGCAACACTTGCGTTCCATGGCTGTGCCAAGACTCAACCAATGATGGAAGAGGGAGTGGTGAGAATGTGAAACTCTATGGCTATTCTAGACCACAGAGCAGCCTGCAAACAGCTGTGCAACCCTGCTGCATATTAGAAGAGCTCTGCCCCTGCAGCACTAACAATGTTTGCTACAGGCCACATTGTGGCCCACAACTGGAGTAGTGCCATATTGAAGCGAAATATCCTTTGTCCCATGGCTGTATTTCAGGGAGGTATCATCCTTGGAGAGCCAGCACTTATCTCTGATGCCCAATACTTCCACCAAAAACTTACAGGGTTGAAGAGGGAGTGAGGAAAATTGGAACAAATTTGAAACTGAAGTGGAGGTCTCTTTACTGAGTGGTACGTAAAGCAAGATAAGCATGCAGACAGCACAGCAAGAAACTGCTGGCTCTAGGACAAGTAAGGAGGCCAAGAACTCAAAACCAGAAATAGCTACTCCCTTGATCTCAGATGAAGACAAGACTAAAGAACTCCTCTCTCCTAGCTCTGGCTAAATTATCTGAGCAGAGGTAGAAGCTAACTGACTCCAGTGCACGATAAAAAGGTAAATGCCAGCATGCCACGGTGATAGCTAGTGTGCCAGGTTAACGCATGACTGATTTGTCAGCTTGAGGGAGTAAAACAGAGCTTTGTACTTCCTACTATAAACCAGGAACTATTGAGAGAGAAGACAGGCTTTTGTAGTCTATCACTATATTTAATAACCATGCATTTTAGTGAACCTATTCAGAAGAAACAGCAGCTAGCTGGCCTCTTAGGATGGGGGTGGGGGATCATTTACAAAGAGTTTATAAAGCAGAAATAAGGTCTGTGTTCTGCGCCAGGGGCCTGGCAAATGAGAGTTACAACATCATTCTTGTAACTCAGACCTAGGATTTTATTTAATTGTAGTGAGACTGCCAATTACTGAACCTCCATTTGTTCACCAAGCCTGGATATTTATTTTACTTTGGCTGAAGTATATGTGAATTATTGAGAATTCAGATGAGGATGGCTCAAAGAGCTCAAAGGATGGAAAAATAACAGCAATCTGGCCTAAATTTAAGGTCAGCCATACTGTGAGCAATGACTTGGTCTAGATGATCTGCAAGGTCCTTTCCAGTCTAAGTTAATTAAGTGATTCCAGGATGGGTATAGCTGCAGGTGACTAAGCTGAGTAACTGGCATTACTACTGGATCAAAGCTATACATTCTCATTGATATATCCTATGCAGGGCACTAGGGAAGATTCAGATTTTCTCTCCTTTATACTACAACCAACAGTTGCAAGAAAGGGGTGTCAAGAATCTGTCACCTAGGTCATGCTTAAAAACACCCAGACATTTTAACAACAGTTGCATCTGCTATGAATCCCGACGGAAAAATGCCAACACATTCATTTAGCTCGTTTATATATTAAATTAAAAATGTTGGTCAAAGGAACAACTCTGGAAGACAGGGATTTTACCTAAGAGCAAATTTTCAAGGCTAAAGTTGCGGATTCGCTAGAAGCAGCACCCAGAAGGGTCTGTCTTGTTTAGCCACATAATGCTGAAACACAGTGTTTATTAAAACTAATGGGTATCTATTTTCTGTGTGCACCAAACCTTTCTTGCCACTGAAAGAAGCTGCAATGTTACTAAGTCAATAACTATGGTGTATGTTAGAAAATTTCTACTTGCTCTGATGTTCCGCTACAGTCAGCTCAATGACAAATGGCACACGGACTGGTAACACAACAAAAGCCAAACACTAAGGATTACTCAGCAAATACTTCCCCCCATTTTCACTTGCCTCCATGCGAGCTTTGTAAAAATCCACATCATGAAGTTTCTCTTTGCACCTGACAAGTTCCATCTCAAGTCTCTCCACACGGTTTGCCCTTTCTCTCAGAGAGTCAAGCTCATCTCTGTATGCTCGGGCAGAGCGAGCATCTGAGGCCAGGTGGATACTCTGTGAGGAGTAAGTAGGGAGAAAAATCTTGGTTAATACTTTAATGCATGTTCTTTAAAGTTTATTTTTATTTATTTATTATTTGAAGCATAGGCAAACAGCATTCCCCTGGTTCAGGAGTAAGAGAACCGTACTAGCTAGTAAAAATTCTCTACAAGACACAGAGGTTCTTCAAGCTGTTGGGACTCTGACATTACTAATACCTAGTGCTGCATAAGCTTCAGGCATTACTAGGTTATTTGCAAGATTAACAAATGAGACTGCTCTCAACATTAAGTGGAAAGCGTAGCATTGCTATGCCACAGCCATAATCATCAAACAGCTTGCTGGAGTAACTTACTTTCTTCATTAAAAAACAGGCATAGTAATATTTTTAGCCTCACAAAGGAAAAGACTTTTTTTCTAAGTAGGGAAGATTGTCACAGTAAAACAAGCCCATCTTACCTCCTGTTTTATTTTTTGCAACTCTAGTGTGAGCTGCTCAACTTCATGTTTTGAATCTACAAGCTGCTCAGACTTCTCTTCCCTGAAATGGATTAGAAAAATCTTAGTAAGAATTTCCCCCCCTCCACAAAACCATATTGACTATATGGACACTGCTGGGAATCTGGAACAGAAGATAGAAATCTCCTATATTCTAGACACAGAGTCCCTTTGTCATGACAAATTCATAAAAGCAGGGCGTTTTTCTCATGATATACGTATCATAGACCTGAGTTTACAATTATTTTTTTTGTAAGTACCTCTGTTTAAATCTCATTGGTGCTACTGCTGCCATAGCCAGCTTCACTGGATTCTGGACTGATAATTAAAAAGTGCAGCCAGTCATTGGCATTTTGAAGATGGGAAGAGAGAGATGAGACACAAAAAGAAAAATCAAAGTAGCCATCACTCTGTGTTTAGAGAACAATTAAGAAAGAAGAAAGATGGAACACCTATACTAGCTTCCTACTGCTATGAATAAAAATTTGAAAGTTGTGATTCTGAGAGCTCCCATGGAGGCCAGTATACTGAAGCTGACAGGCACCTGCATTTTCATGATGCTCAAGACTTAATATACAAGTCTCTCTAGAAGCACAAATCACTGGTGACTCACAGCTCCTGTCGGATTCTTCTCAGTTTAGCCTTCGTGTCTGCCAGCTCAACTGCAAGGTGCTGCTTGTCTTCATTAGAAAGAGGGTTGGCTGGGTTTGGCGAAGAATCTGGACTTGGTACTTTCAACGGACTTGGTGGTTGCTGAGACTGCAGATAATCTCTCTCTTGAGTGAGATCTACAATGACCTATATATACAGAGAAGCATGCAGTGTCAAGAGATAAAGAGTAGAATAATAAATAGTTTTTAAAGTATCTAAAAATTATTTATAAATGTAGAAAATTATTAGCCTGGTAGTATACAGCATTCAAGTGATAGCCAGGAGTAAAGGTTACAAAGAGGAGGAAAGGTTCTCCACTATGTTCAGACCACGTAAAAAAGCTTCTTCTTCCAATGCTCAAAATAAGCAGCTGCTTGGAGAATTCATAAAAATCAATAGCAACTTAGAGTTTTAACCAACACAATCACAGTCAAAAACATGACAGAAAATTTACAGGTTAAAGCTGGTGAGACGCTTCCTCCAGAGATCTGAGGGGAAAGGAACTGATGCGTCAGCAACAGATACGGCAATCTTCATACGGAAAAAAACCTAGAGAAGACATTGGAACCCATGATGGTTAGTAGATACCAATGGAGAGACAGGTAAGTAGCCACTCAAGAATGAATGACTGATCAATGAAACAGTCAAAAATCTTTCTACAGATTTTCAGAATTGTAGTAGAAAGGTAGAGAAGAAATCCAATGCACAAACAAGACAAGAGAAGGAATGGAGACTGCTTCACATGAGCCTGATACGGGAAAGAAGCCATCATACTTCTGTGCATTCATCCCTCTCATCAATGAGCCTCTTAAGGTGGAAAACCATATTCCTGGAGAGAGACTCTAGTTCTTCTGGGGCCATATCTGGGAGCTCCAGCCACTGCAAGTCGAAGACATTCTCCTGGTTGTGAGTCACCTGGGAACAGAAACAAAGTCTGTGCACTGGCTGATTCGTAAACTTGGTTGCTGTATATGCTGCATCCCCCAGGTTCTTCTACTGATCTATCAAAAAAACCCATACCGTGTTTCACCAAAATCAGACTGCAAAATAACAAAACAGCTACCTCAATTGTAACACTACTCACCCATTTCTGGTATTTAGAGTTTTTAATAATTAAGGCTGATTTTTAAAAATGATCACATACATATTATTATCAACAGCATGTATGCTTGCACATTACAAGTATGCAAATGTCTTGCTGCAAGCACTGAGGTGGTCACCACAGGGATGTGAAAGGACTGATCCCACAGTGTACAGTTGGGTGGGTGTCTCAGTTTTTTGGAAATATTACATATGTATCCTTAAAACAATTACGTATCCTATAACTGGCAAGCAAGGCATTTACACTGCATCGCTCAGAAAGACCACTGAGCCAAGTAACGCTCCCAGTGCCTTTAAATTCTCATTTTACAATCTGAATGCGGTAACACATTTGATCTTTTTTTTCATGAAGTTCATGAATCCATTGTGAAATTCCAAGCATTAAGATTTCATCATAACAAAAAAAAAAAAAAGTTACATCAAGGAAGGGAGAGATAAAAACTCAGAACAGACAATACTGATAGTCCCACCTCCTGAATGTGTGACACAATGGCAGCTTGGGTTTCAATATCCAGTTGTTTTATTCTTTCAATAAACTCTTCTTTTCTTTCACACTGTTAAAAGAAAACAACACACCATGAAACAGTGCTACATATCCTAAAACTTACTGCACCTTTTTTTATTCAATAAAAAAAAATAAATTCAAAAACTCCCCACATTGCTAATGACAAAATTTTTTACGATCTACACTTTGTCACACCAGAAGGTATAATAACACTTCATTGCTTCATATGGAGCATGAACCCAATGATGCATTAAATTATTTAAACTTTCTACTGTCAGTACAATTAAGGCTAAGTAAAATGGCTGGGTTTGCTCTTTAAAAACAAGCTTAACATGCAGTGAGATCAAGAGGTGGGGCAACTGTGGGAAGAAATCATCACAGCTTCATTAATGGAGCTCCACAAACATAAACCTACATTTACGTTGCATCATTTAACCTGCCTGCTTTGCTGTTTTAATTTTGCTCGGTTTTGGCAATGAAAAGAAATGCATCACTTCAGATACTATTCTAATCAACGCATAATATTGCTTGTTGGACTAAATCAACATGTGCTTTAGATAAGAAATGGAACTGAGAAACATTCTGGATAAAAATGACTGACGTTTCAGATTAACAGATTTTAGTAAATCTTTTACTTAAGGCAGACATCTGCTATCTGTACACCTGTGACTGTACACTAACAACATTATTCCATTCTTGTAACAACTCTGCATTGCGGGGAACTTAAGCATTGCTGAAAGTTTTTTTTTTTAAAACTCATTTAAAGTGCCCTTTTGGGGCCTGGTTCTGAGTCTCAACCATTCCTTCCATTGGGAAGGACTTATTCTCATAAACAGGGACTGAGGATAAACAGCAGCTTGCTAAATCAGACCTTTATTCTTTGTGCTGCAATGCAACAGGGAGATAGTTCAGAGCAGTCATATTTCAACAGCTTTACTCTGACATAATTGACTTGACATAACTCAGCAGGATAAGTGTCCTAAGGCATGACAAAAAACACTAGACAGACTACAAACATGGCCAGTTATAAGCAAAGGCGAGCCTGCAACCATCCATTGTTTACCACCACAGAGGTCTGGTGGGCAGAACACTGACTTCTTTATCTGGTAACTGTCATGCATTTCTGTGGAGTTTCCCATATACATTGCCTGTCTCTTCATTTTAACAAACGCCACATAAAAATCCCCACATGAATATACAAAGTAGCTATTCATTTCAGATTTCCTACACATAATATTCAATCAAAAGATTATGCAAATAAAGTCAGCATTCATTAAACAAATGTTTAGACTGTTAGCTCATCTGTTTATTTGGCACTAATATGTACCGTCCAATCCGTATTTTAAAACGGTAAGAAAATAAGCCAATGATTATCTTGATATCAAGACCACTGTTCAAAGCTTATCTCTTCCCACTTTGTTATCAAAGTGGACTACTTAGTTGCAAGAGTACATATCCTGTGGCTGATAAAGCACTGGCAACAAATTGAGGCTACTGTTATCACAAAGTGTGCTTCGTTTTCCGGCATTTCTTTCATTCACCTATTGCGTCTTCTCACAATTTCAGCTCACCAGCTGTCTTGAGCTGGAGACTTGATCATACAGCACTGATTTTTGGGTAGATTTTCTCACTCCAGAAAAAATAACAGGTTCAAAGAAAAAAAACAAACTGATTTTTCAAGCCGTTAATGAATGTTCACCTGCACAGCACATCCCAGAATCAACAACAGCAGCTTCTTCATTTCATCCATGCTTTTACCTAGAGAAGAAAAAAGGGAATTAGTATGTATGTACAAGTTCAGTACTTGCAAAATATTCCAAAATATCTGCCTGAAAATAGGAATAAGACCTTTGAACAAGTGCCTGGACAATAAAATAAGTATGTGCTCATTACAACATTACCATGCTTTCCATATAACAATACAATTATTATGGATTAGTTTAAAATCCCAGATCCAGCAGGACTTTTTTCCCCCGTCTGTTTAATATCCTCACCTACATTTTCTGAGGCTTTTCTGATCAATGCTGGGGTGGGGGGTAGGGGGGAAGGAACAACAACAAAAAAAAAATCCACAACCAGAAAAAAACCCCAAAACTAAACCCAAAACAACCCTCAACAAACCAACTCTTACATAGTTCAACACATACACCAGTGCTTGCCCCTTGTTTTGTGATTAACAAGGGTGCAAAAAAGCTCACCAAACCACCACAACTTCCCCCCACTCCAAAAAAAACCCCAGGCTTAAACAAAACAAAACCACCCTGGGCAGAAGCAAAGGAGGGTTACTTTCAAGGAAAGGACTTGTCCTAAATTCTCTGTTTGTAAAATAGTTCCTATTCAGACTTCCAAAAGCTGAATGCCATTCTGCACACATAAATTCTCTTTGAGAGATGTTTTAGCAAATAAATTCTGCCTCTGCTCTGCATCAAAGCCTGTTCACACTTTGAAGCAGAAGCCCCATGTGCTAAAAGGGAGGAAAAAAAAAAAAAAGAGTGATGCAGAAGACAGAATATGCAGCTAACCATATGCTCTGGGAGCTGGGTGGGGAGGAGACACATGCAGGTTGTTACTGCAGGGAACCCTGCTGTGACGAACAGCCCTGCTGGCTGCCTCCAAAGGTTAGGAGAGAGAAAGCTGCACAAGGGTAACTGGTGCAGCTTTGAGTCAACTTGTTTCAATAAAATTAATGTGGGGATTTTTGGGTGATAAAGAAAGTTATGTATATCAAAGTTAGATAAAGGAAGATGGAAGGCAAAGAGCTTCAATGAGGAAATAAAAAATCATTATGGAGTTAGGTCCAGGAAAAGCCTGTCCTCATCCACACTAGGGGAGAAGATGGAGCGAGACACAGATCATGCAGTTTTCTCTCATCCCTATACATCTGCAGGCCTTCTGATACACAACACGCAACCGTGAGATAAACACTTTCATTTTATACCCTCCTTTACTTGCATGTTCAACTGCTCCCATCACTAAACAGACAGATAATAATTTCTCTGAGTGCAACTGTGTTCCCCCACTAACCCCATGCCCTTGTAACACTATACTGGCAGAAGGTTAGAGGCATGTCCAGGACCCAAGGCTGGGGAACTAGAGCAAAACTGACTCATGAGTTAAGCTGCTGCAGCCCCCCAGTGCACAAAGGCATACTGACCTAAACTACCCCAGGGGTTACTTCCATCCTCTGAAACTTGCAAGCCAGCACAGCCATGTGCAGGCAGCTTCGGAAATAACATGTTTTCTTATTTCCTGATTTTAGGGCACACAATTGCCCTAAACCCGTCTTTAAATGTACCTTACTTTGTTGATTAATTATTCAATGTTAATTAATTTTTCAATGACATTTTGGAATGTTGACATTTGAAATGTTTCATGAACACCCTACAGAAGCTACTGGTATATGTACAAATCCACACCAGAATTCTCAACACTGAAGTCCCACATTTTTAATCATTTAGATTTTGCAAGCAGAAATGTCTCCTGCAGAGATGGACATATTTAAAACATGCTAGTTCACACTTAACCCTGTAAGTACAATATTGTTAATTTCCCTGCAGAATATTTTTAACAATCACTCTTTTCCCTTTATCTAGCAACACACATGGCTTGCTCTTCTCTGAAAATTACTATTTAATTTATACATAACATTTCAGTCTGCAAGTCTGATAGCTCTGTACGATTCGGCATAGCACAACGTTAAATTAGGTAGCGTCACAAAAAAATACCCTCAGCAACAACAACAAACAAAATCTGTTACTTCATGAACAGTTCATTTGAGGGCACTACTAACCCAAAGATTCAGGTTTGATCAGAAGACATTTTTACATGAAAACAAGTATTCATCAGAGTTTCAGCACCAGTTTCACTCTGCATCAGCTTCAGAGAAGATACAGACCAGCGATTAAATGCAGAGCATGACATGAAAGCAAGCTGCTAAATTACAGAGAGCAAGTCCATAAGTGGACTTATGGAGTGTGTCTCTCATTCTCCCAAATTTAGGCGGGGCAGAACATCTTCTCTATGAGAGACTGAAGGAGTAGCCACCAGGCTGCTTGCTCTGGATCACATCAGACAAGTGCCCTAATCCCTGCATGCTCCAATGGCACCTTCATTATTGACCATAAATTCCAATTCAGGCACCGTGGCACCACAGCTGTCCTCAGGGTGAGCCTAGTGGCTTGAAATCACTAATTTTAGAAAACATCAGAGTTGCTTTCCAACAGCGAGAGCATCTATACCATCTGAAAGACATGCAAGCTACTTAAGTCATTCAAACTACACTTTCCTCTCTGCATCAAAGGTGCTGTTCTCTCCATGAAATAACAGATGGTCATCAGTGATGCTCATGACCCTGTGAGGTAAAACACCTTCAGCTATTGCTGCAGACTAACTTAGCAAGGTCAACCCTGGTCTGGGTTGGTCAACTCAGGGACTGGCCTTACCTGGAAACACCACTCTGAAACCCTGTCCCCACTTGGGCCCTCACATCAGGAAAAGAAGTCGAGACAGACATGGCAAGCCCCTTTGACAGGGAAGGCCAAGCCAGACTTTATAGAAAGGACTGAGAAATTAAAAGACTCAAGGTAACCATGAGAGTTTGCTACTGTTTTAAACATAGCATTTGGCAGTCTGCTCTCCTCACTAGCAGCTTTCACAGAAAACTTAGCTGTCAGGAGTTTTCTTTTTTAAAAAGTTATTTTCTGCTTGCTGACATGTTATGGACATGTAATGAAAATGAGATTGTACTGCCCACTAGAAAAGCTTTTAAGGTTAAAAGGTCTACCTAGCGTATCTAATCTGCCAGCCACACAAATGTTTCAGAAGACCATGTGTGGTTGTTTTAAAGAGTTAAATTCCTTGGGCTTTCATTCAGAAGCTGTTTCCCATGGGGTGGAGACAGTTTGTTGGCATTAAGGCACTCCAAGATAACCCATACTCAAGTTAGGTTCGAGTAACATTTTAAAGCCATGTAGGGTAACATCATTTACAAGAGATATTTAGAAGAAATAAGGTATGTGTGAAAATAACATCTTTACCAAGCTGAAGTGCTTTGAAGAAAGTTTTCAATTAAACCTCAGAATGAGCCAGGAAGGGATTAATAACCCCTCTCCCCTTTCATCTCACATACAAGAGAGCTGAGAGTGGAGTGCCTAAGATTACTAAACATATCAGAGGCACATCTAGGATTATTACATGGCACAGCAGCTAGTTTCCACACTCAGGACAGTATATTTATCCTGTAAATCATGTTGAGCAAAAAGAAGTGATCTTTATTCCTAATTCAGTCATGTCTCCTGAACAGTGAATGATCCTGTGATGTTTTTCAGAATGTTTGATTTGTGCTAACTCAGTAAGTTCGTACAGTTCCTTGTGCAACTGCATAAGCAGGAATGTGCAGGCTTCCCTGTGCTGGCTCACTGGGATGACAGAAGTCCTTCCTAGATGACTGGGAAGAAAGTTTGCTGGGTCTACCCAGGCTTATTAGCTGACCTTACCAAGACAGTGTCCTCTTACAACCTAGAATGCAAATGTATAGGTCTGAGGCAGTGCCTGGCAGACAGGAACCTACAAGCTGAAATGAACAGACAGGATTCAAACTAGCACATAAACAGAAAGGTGCTAATAAAAAGAGAAAAAAAAAAAACCCAAAACACAACCAAAAATACCCAACAACATCCCCCCCAAAAAAACCCCAACAAAATCCAAAAAGCCACCATACCCAAAACCACCACCAAAACCCCAAAACACCAAGAACGCCCCAAACCTCTTTTACACCTATTTCTGCCTGCAAGGGAGCCATGCACCTGGGGGATTTCCAGAAAGACCATCTGCTCCCAGCCCTGAGAGGGGGCGGGTGGCTTTTCTGGAAAACAAAGGGAGGGAAAGCCCGAGCACCACCTGTACATCCTGGGAGCTTCCCTGTATCAAAGCCAGGAGACCACTCTGCTCTCACAGGGTACGGAGAGTGGGAAACAGATGGCAGGACCCAGGGAGAAGGCAGGCATTGGGATTAGGAGACACAGCAACAAAACAAGGAGGACCAATGTACAGAGAGAATACAATTGAAAAAAAAAAAAAAAGAGAGCATGCTAGGAAACATGTCAGAGAAAACAGGAATGAGAGCACCCAAGCATTCAAAATCTTGAGCTTGTGCCGCCTCTTTCTGCACATTTCAACTTTGACGTTCCTCCAGCGGAGGAGAGGGAACACCAGTGCACGCAGTGCTACACATGCAGTGTGGTGGATGTGCAGAGAAGGTAGGAAGGGGTAAAACACACAAGTGCCATTTTTCCCAACTGTAGCATCATGCTGAGTGACAAAAGCTTGATTGCTAGATTTACACTATTGAGCTTGTTTTGTTATTAACTTCATCTTTTATGAACCTTTATGCCTCTGGAGAATTGTGAATCAAAATGAGGAAAGAAACCAGACATGAAAAAATACCCCAGTAAGAGTAGATATCTTTTATGATTTTAATTAAGACAGTTTCTATAGACACTTTTTAGCAGGGACTTTGGGCTCTCTCATTCACAAACTTAATGTGCAATTTGAAAAGACGATCTAAATAGCAATGTTTTCTGAAGAGACAGAAATAAGCCTACTTCAGGCAAATAAAACCTTGTTTCCATTCTTGGTCTGAAAAAAAGTTAAAATCCCACCCACACCCCAATTAATTATGACTTTTTCAAAGGATTAATTGCCATCACTTTCCAAGTACACTCACCAGCTGTGTTAAACTAAGCATGTCTAGAAACAAAGAAATTAGTCAATGCCTTTAAACAGAGGTTCAGGACTAGTACTCTATACTGATATTCCTTGCGCATAAGGCATGCAAAAACCAGAGATAATTATAGAAATTGATTACAGTGATGCGTATATATGATAAACCGATGATTCTCATACTGATCACTGGGGGATTTGTGGTGCAGTAATTAATTGAAAAAGCTGCTCAGCCAGAAAAAAAAACACAAAAGCAGAGGAAATTTAATGGAAGTAGCTCTCTACTATACAGTGAAGGGAGTAAATCCTGTAACATCAACTGCATCTTTCTGAAAGTCAGATTCCTGGGAATACTTTCTAAATCCTGCAATTAAACTTTCAAGTTTCTTTTCAGCTCCCTATATTCTAGAAAACAGTCAAAGCCTTCATCTTCTTACAAATATTTTTGCAACTCTTATGCCTACAGCCACTGAACTAAAGTAGGCAAAATTGCCATGACCTGGAACAAAATTATTTATTAGACATGAAAGCAAGTAAAGCTCCTAAACCCAGCAGACATGTTCCTTCTCCTATGTAAAAGCCAAATTGCTACTGCATTTTTAGTAATGGCCACTCTGGCCAATAGTCTCACGATCAAAGCAGAAATGCAGAAGCCCTCAATAGTCCCAACTGTTGAGTGCCAAATGGGACCTAAATAGCAAGAACAGCATTCTCAGCTCCAGAGCTGTTCTGGTTATAATTTAACACGTGTAACACAACTTTTGGCTGTGCTTTAGAAGGAAGGAGTAAAATTTGCAGATAGCACTGGTGAACACAGCTCAAAAACATGCATAGCAACACATCACATGGGCTTGTTAAAAGGAGCAAGTCACTGAAGCTGCCACACTGGGAATCATATTGAATGATCTAACAGCTCTCTGCTCTTGGACCTATGGAGTTGATACAGTCATTAGGAGCCTTCCCAGCTCGAACAGTACAGAGCAACATTGTATTTCTTCTAGGAACTTGACTGTGGGATCAATTTTTCTTCCTTTGCTCAAAAGGGACAAATTACGGCACATGGAAAGCAAAACTGGGATTTTACTACTGCCTCTCACCCACCTCAGACCCACAGACCACCTGTGCCTCGGTCTCCAGCTCCTAGTGCTCCTCACATTGCCCAGCACTGTCTCTACACATGCCCCCTCCAGGACTCTTCCTTCCCTCTCAGTCTGTTTGGATCACTGTTTCTGGACTGGATCACTGACACAGATGAAGTGGTTTCTCCTCTACCATTCCTGCTGCTTTTAAACACTTCCCACAAATAACGGTCTCCATCATCTCTTCTCACCCCACTGCTGTCATCCCCTGCCTCCTCCCTTCCCCATCACCTTTCCCTGGGGCTTCTCTGTATTCATGCCAGAAGCACCACTTTCCATGCTGATGACTGCTTTGACCTCACATCTCTATTCAATCTGCAGCCCTCCTTTAGCTCTCTCACTGACTAGGGAGACCTGTTTCACTTGTTTGTCCCTTCCTCTCACTCCTCTCCAACACATTCAGTAACAAGGACATCAACCTGATAGTCATTGCTGATCACAGCCTACTTCATTCAGCTTTTTATATTGGTTTTACTAACTTCTCAGCTTTCTCCTCCCTGTTCCCTTTCCAAGCTTCCTGTCAACCCTCAGCCAGGTTCCCCTTCCTGAAAGAAGTTCTAGTTCTCCACTTCTTTAACCATTTTTCAGAACATCTTACCAGCAATCATCTGCCTGAAGCTAAGACTAAGCTGAGCTTCTCTTGAAATCCTACCCCTCAGACACTTTACTCCTTGAATACATTCTTTGGAGCAAGTACGCCGAGTCTTTCTTTGTTCACCATCCTCTTCTGTAGTCTCTAAGCTGGGACTGGTTGTGCAAAATTTTCTGGTTGTGACTAAAGGAGCTGGAAGACGGGAACACACAGATGACCGATATCCTTCCTACAAGACACATCTTCAAAGAAATAAAGATCTATGGTGCTAACAAAATCCAGCAAGCCAATGATGCGAAATTATAGCCAAATACAGGACAGCTTTCAAGTGCGCAGCTTCCCTAGGAACCAATGCTGTGGTTCTTCCATTATGAGTCTCCTGCCAAATGTCGCTCAGGAATGGCCACGAGAAGAAACCAGCCAGCATTTTCCATTGATACTTAGCCAGCAGAGATACTGCCTTGTTGGCCCAAACATCTCTATTCAATAGCTAGCAGCTATTCAATAGCTAGGCTAGCAGCCCAGGCTCTGTCCAGTGCCTGTATGACTGTGAAAAGCAACAGCTCTTGCATTTCTGTTTCCTTCTTTACCCATAACAGTAGCCTGTACAGGAGAATCAAGACCAGCACTGCAGACTTGAATCTGCTTGCCGAACACGTGGGTGCCTTACTCGCAGCTTGATTTTATCGCAAAAGTGCCAAAACTTTGTGTACCAGTGATCCAACATCTCTAAGTTAATACTACTGCTGCTAAAAGAAGCAAGATAAAAATCTCCTGTCAAGGTTTCTGCCATTTGTTTGCTCTAGAGATGCTAACTACTGTGTCATTCGCCATCACTGCTGACAAGGTTCATCTACTTTTCCTTTTTTGGTAAAAAAAAAATATAGCGTCCTTGATATTAGCACAGGGCTAAGGCAGAGACAGAATGGGCGTCACAAAAAAATTAAAATTAAAATAAAATTAAAAAATAAAAATTAAAAATTAAAAAATAAAAATAAAATAAAAAATAAAAAAAATAAAATAAAACAAAATAAAAGCCACAGCAATAAAACCTTTCATTTCAGAAATGTGATTCTACAGAGAAGACTACTTCATTTTCAGACTTTCAGGTTTCATTTCACCTCACCAAAAACACTGGACTCTGGATAGGAGCTCACTGGCTTCCAGGTCACTTTTGATGTGACACCTCATGTGGCAGATGTCCTTGCCTAAACAACATGGCCAGACAGATGTTTTCCTCCTTGTCCTTTCTCTTCACTTCTTCCAGTGTATCATATATGTGTTTTTTCTCTCCAACCCACATATTTCACTTCCCAGACTTCATTTGCAACAGTTCCTTCACACTTCAGGGCAATTCTGCAAGACTCTTCTGATGTGTACATATTGCTGCAACTGAACTGATTATACAGGCACACAGGACAGAAAACCTGGAGGACAAACAATTCTCCTACTGCAGACTGTATCCTTGGCCACTTGCAGCAAGAAGTGAAGAGACATGCTAAACTCAGAGCAGCAACCACTTGAAAGTCAAGAACCAACTCACTATTACATGTTTAACATGCAAACACACATCTATCAGATATTACATTTCTATGTACAGGTATGTAAATATAAGTGGTGTATATTATATATATCAAACCTAGACTCAGAAGTATTCAAATATTTGTAGTTTGGCTGCAAATATGTACAGTTTGTTTAAAAGCATGTTTGCAATTTGGCCTGTTTAGGAGACTGGTTGACAGAGTCCCTTGGATGGCAGTTCTAAAGGAGTCCAGGAAGGCTAGACATTCTTCAAGAAGGAAAACTTAAATGTGCAGTATCATGCCATCCCCATGTGCATAAAGACGAGCCAGCAGGGAAGACCCCTGGCCTGCCTGAACAGAGAGCTTTGGCTGGAACTCAGATGAAAAAAAAAAGGAGAATTTACCATCCTTGGAAGAAGCGGCAAGCAACTCCAGAGGACTTTACAAGGATGCCATGAGCATTCTCCTAAAGAAACCGGCTGCTCATGGCTTGGACTGGTATACCATTCACTGGGTAAACAACTGCCTGGATGGTCAGACCCAAGGAGGGGCCAGTAATGTTCAATATCTTTATTAATGATCTGGACGAGGGGAACAAGTGCACCCTCAGTCAGTCTGCAGACAACACCAAGCTGGTGGGAGCACTGATCTGCCTGAGGACAGGAAGACTTCACAGACGGATCAGGACAGGCTGGATCAGTGGGCTGAGGCCAATTGTATGAGATTCAAGAAGGCATAGTGCCAGGTTCTGCGCTTGGGTCACAACAACCCCATGCAATGCTACAGGCTTGGGGAAGAGTGGCTGGGAAGCTGCTTGGTGAAGAAGGACCTAGGGATGCTGACTGACACCTGCTGAACGTGAACTACAGTGTGCCCAGGCAGCCAAGAAGGCCAACAGCATCCTGGTCTGTATAAGAAAGCGTGGTCAGCAGGGCCAGGGAAGCGATTGTCACCCTGCACTCAGCACTGGTGAGGCTGCACCATGAATATTGTGTTCAGTTCTGGGCCCCTCACTGCAAGAGGGATATTGAGGTGCTAGAGCACGTCAGAAAAGGTCAATGAAGCTGGTGAAGGGTCTGGAGCACAAGTCTTATGAGGAATGGCTGAGTGAACTGGGGTTGTGTAATCTGGAGTAAAGGAGGCTCAGGGGAGACCTTATGACTCTCTACAACTACCTGAAAGGGGGTTGTAACAAGGTGTTGGTCTCAAATCCTAAGTAACAAGTGATAGGACAAGAGGAAATGGCCTCAAGTAGCACCAGGAGAGATTTAGATTGGATATCAGGAAAAATTTCTTCACCAAAAAGGTACTCAGGCATTGGAACTGGCTGCCCAGGGAAGCGGTGGAGTCACCATTCCTGGAGGTATTTAAAAGGTGTATAGATGTGGTGCTCAGGGACATGGTTTAGAGGTAGACTTGGCAGCGCTAGGTTAATGGTTGGACTTGATGATTTTAAAGGTCTTTTCCAATCTAAACAATAATATGATTCTATTCTAATTTAAGGTAACAAAACAAATAGATATTTTATTCAGCATTTCAGGAGCAGAAGTTTAAGAACCCAACAAACTACTCACCAGAAAGAGGATCTTTGCCAATCATTAAAACATTTGGTAAATTCATTACAATCAGCTGCTGGAGGACCTCCTAAACAAAAGAGAACAGGCAAAGTTCAGTGTGAAGGAATCCCAATCAATCACACCACAAGGAATAAAGAGCTCCATCGTTTACAAAGCTTTTAACATACTGGCAGGTCAGAGGTCACAAGAGGAAGCCCCACTTGAGGGAGAAATCACTATTTGAAGATCGCATCAGGTTGCACAGCTAACATACACTAATAACCTCTTTTAACAATGGCTAATATAGGACTTAAAGGGCCCCATGGCACTAATCAGAACTAATGCATGGCCATGCCAGGCACACCAATCAGTCATGCCTTTAACCCCAGGCATGACCTGTATTCAATTGATGCCCAACATACAGCTGCTGTCATGTTTCAGGGTGTATAAATGCAGCTGGTTCAAAGGTAGCTAAGCCATTCTGTGAAGTTTGAGTAACTCAAGTAAGAGGTCAAATTATTTCATGGGTCTGAGATTTTAATGATGGGCTAGGGAAGTTGGTGTGGGGGAAAGCTATTGAATAGGCATCTGGCACTGCTCAGAGAAACTGGATTTAAAGTTCTAGTTCCCATTGGTTTTAAATGGGGACTAAAACAGACTTAAATATGTCATGAACCTTGTTCAAAGATCATTATATTTTGGGGGAGATACCACATACCACAGCACATCATGCCCACTATATAAACTGGGGGCAGTTACTCAGAAGGGCTAGATTACTGCTTGAGTCAGGCTTGGTATCGGTCAGTGGGTGGTGAGCAATTGTATTCTCTTCCCTTGTTATTTCCCTTATCATTATTATTATTGGTGGTAGCAGTAGTGATTTGTGTTATACCTTAGTTACTGGACTGTTCTTATCTCAACCCGTGGGAGTTATATTCTTTTGATTCTCCTCCCCATCCCTACAGGAGTGGGGGGAGGAAGAAGGGGAGGAGTGAGCGAGCGGCTGCGTGGTTCTGAGTTATCAGCTGGGCTTAAACCACAACAGTTCTTTGCTGTGAAAGTTTGTTTGAAAGTGAGGTGCACTGCTTGGTCAGGTTTAACCTTCACATGTCAGCTGCCTGAAGCTATTCTGAAGTGACGGAACAGGCTTAAGGGATAAAGAAAGGCTACAAGCCCTGGGGTAGGCAAAATGCTTAAACATCGACAAATAAATACATTGCAGAGCGGACTCTGCATAATAATTTGATCAGCCATGAACCCCAGTAACATACAGAGCACAACAGTACAGTTGTTACCTTCAAATTACAGTTACCAGCACTCTCTTGAGATGATATGAATAAAACATTTTGCAGGCAAGTATTTATTTCACATAAAAAGCCTGTGAGGAAAATGGTGTGTGATTAAAACACTGGGCTGGGATTCAGGAAACAAAAGATTCACACATAGAGCTCTACCAAATGTTTGGCATGTGCCTTTTCTCTGCTTGTCTCCGTTTCCCAGCCCACCTCTAGGCCACTGGGAGGGCACATGCAGGGATACTTGCAAAGCATTCAGAGCCAGGGGAAAGCACTGCAGCTGAGCACAGCAACACATTTCCTAAAACAATCACTCATTCACCCAACCACTTCCCCTCTAAGTTACCCCATTGTTATTCCTCTGCTTTCACAGTCACTATAGGAGGAAAATTAAGCCTGATTGAAAAAGGAAATATTTCAGTGAGCCTGCAGCATTTGATAAGTAATCAGAATGGATATTCAAAAAGAAAAAAAAAAGTTTTAGACAAACTCTTTTTTTTTCCCCCTCTCTCTGATCCATACTCAAAACATACTCCCCAACATTTTCTCTTCTGGATAAAGCAGAAATATCTCAGTGTTACAGATGACAGTGTTTTTTGACACTGTTAAGAAAAAAGACTCTACAGACCTTTAATCAATGTGAAGTTTGGCTAATGCAGACCAAGCATTCACTGAGAAATTAGCCGAATGCATTTTATAGTTTGTGCATTTGAGACATGTCAAACAAAGTTCTTTGCATCTGTTACCAAAACAGGTGCAAAACCCATTGAATTTAACAGCACATGGTTGGACTGCAGTATCTATTATGACAATACAGCATAGCACTGAGGCTTTAAGCAGAAAAATCAGAATTTGCATATACTGAAGTACTGAGCTTTAACCAGCAATTTCCATGGCAAAAAAAGAGAAAGAACTGTGCTTCTTGTCACTCAGCGTGTGGAGCAGCACTGAGGCAGGAATGCATAAGGAATTTGCGTTGTCTTTGTGTAATCATCAGATCACCAGCTATTTAACTGGCAGTCACAAAAGGCATTACAGCTAACCTTTATGCTGGTAACATTCCCATGAGCTCCTTCTGTAAAATTATGAGTATGACATCCAACATAACCATGACTGAATGCCCTTTTAACTGTTTGAACTTTCTTTGTTTTTTCTGGCGAGAAACTGAGAGTCACCAAATACTGGCAGAAACGGCCTCAAGCCTGCAAAGAGTGATTTCTTAATTCAGATTGAAAGACTCAAATTATTCAGGTGTTACTCTGACCTGTTTATTTTTAAAGTAAGTTATTTAAATAGATAACTGTATTGTTCTAAAGCCTTCACCTTCAGATTAGTGTTTGTAATGGCAGTACCTAGCTGTTACACACTGCAGCTCACCAGTAGATCTCAACACTTTATAAAGGAAGGTCAATGTCATTGTCCTCCTTTTTCAAGATAAGGAAAGCAAGTCACAGAAACAGTTACTTTGGTTTAATAAACCATCCTCTGTTAACAGAATGTAAATGAACTACCCACTCACGAGTGTGAGAAATAACTAAAAAAACTAAAAGCTGTTTACACGGATGAGTTTAGCTCATATTTTGTCTGGGCTAAAAACACAGGAAGTTAGTAAGACTCAGCTGACTTAGTAGCTAGGATAAAGTGACCATGTCTCAGGTCCACTGCTTTCCCACATCTGGAAATACAACCAAAGTCTCTCACACCAACAGCAAATCATGAATTCAACTTCTATCACTTACCAATCTTTTCTTGCTTTCCTTATCTGAAGCAGCAACAACACAGGTTGACAAGTAAAATGCAGTGCCTTAGTCTGGCTTCTCTGTTCCCCTCACCATCACCTCTTACCATCCTACCCTGAAGACCCCACGAAGTCAAACTTGGGCTTCAGGCAGGGAGTTGTGCTGTTTACAACCTGTGGACCAGCACAGAGAATGAAAAGGCTCCATGGACCTGATGGTCACTCTGGGTAGAGCTGCGCTGGACATGGGATTAATCTGGATATGGGTCCAGCCAGCAAAAGAAATGGAAGATAAACACATTTCCCCATAAGGACAGCAAGTTATTGTATTATATAAAAGGATGCCATTTTAATTGAAATCAAACAAAACTGTGAGAAACCACAGCAGAGGCAGATATGGCACGTATGTGTCATCCTGCCCCAGATGACTGGCATGACTCAGGGCAGCACACTCAGGCAGGAACTACTGGAGAGCAAAGCAGAGTTTTCAAACACTTTAAATAGCCCACAAAAACTCCAGAGTATTATTGCTGTTGGGATTATAGGAAAAAAACTTCTCCAATTCCTCTTGTGAGAAACATTTTAATCATTTTTACAGCACAACTAAAGCTTGGTAAAAACAGTAAAGGTTACAGCAATAACACATGGTAACAACTTCCTTGGTTATTGGAACAATTAGGGTCTGAGCTGCCAGCTTTAACATCTAGATCATTAACCAACTCAGAGACCAGCTACTGCAAGTCAGCAATCACCTCCCTCAGAGTAAATTGGTTTTTTAATTGTTGCTAATGAGATTTCTACTAAAAAATAATGTTGGTATTGGAAGTGTTATATAAGGAATCTAATTCAAAACAAATCTCCATCTGGCCTCAGCGCAGCTCCTGTAGGTGCCTGAAATGCTTCTCTGCTAAGATCAGGCAGTTTTAAGCTTGAAGGGATCTGTCCAAAATCTCTGCTCTTTTGACAGCAGCGATGGTTGCAAGAATGGATGCTTCTAGTTAGGTCAGCACCACTATCACGAAATATAAAGATCAGCAACCAAGTTGTGCGCTACTTGAGCCAGACACCCAGGCTCGGTAGATAAACCCCACAAAGGCTTAAATGCAGAGCTACATGAACCTATGTGAATAGGGAAGGCTTTTGAAGTGAAGGTCACAGTGGGTGCTCAGTCCTGGATTGCTCCCTCTCTGCTGTGCTGGCCCACAGATGCAGAGCATGAAGCAGCCCAAGACAACCGGCAGACCTGAGAAACAAAGACACTGCCTAAGCTAGAGGTACATTTTGCTAGGCACTCCAGGATTGGTACGCAGGGATTCAAACACATTATTAAGTCCCACAGAAATCATGAGGTTAAACATAAATAAATGCTGCATTCTCATTAGCAGCCTTCTAGCATCTAAGCCCTTGCAGCACGCTTGCTTCACATTTGCAAGCTCTCTGCAATCAACTTTGCTAAAAAAGGAGCTTAAAAAAGAGAAAATTCCTCCACATTGACTCTAGCAATCAAGGACTTCAGGAAAAAAAATCAGAAAAAAATCTAAGCACCTAGTTAAGCACTTAGGCTTATTAAGAGCCTAAACAAACATTCATTTGCTCTATCTAAAAGTTTCTAATTAGTTTCTGGAGTGCTGAGGCACATTTTACCTACTTTATCCTTCCAAGATCACACACCGGATGTTTGCTCTCTGCCTCAGATAAGCAGAAGAGATGCAGCAGCAGCTCTCACACTCAAGTCACCATGGTCACATATTAACATTTTGTTTACCTGTAACAGGGTAAGTGAGCCCTCTGTAATTTCGTAGAACAAAGTCTCCTTGTTCGATACTACACATCAGTGCACATTTGATTCTTAAACATACACGTGCAACAGCATGGAATAAAACAGTCTTAAGGTATTTTCTTGACTGCACTTTTAAATGCCAGTGTAAGCATGCAACTGGCTCTTGCAAGGAATGCATTGCCAGAAAAGGAGTGGGTAAAATTGTCCTTTACATTGCTGAGAGACCATGCAAATACAAGCTCTACGCAAAAACTGTCCCCTGCACTGCAGGACAGCACAGCATTAATGCTGGGTAACTACTTGCTTCTCATGCAGAATTAAATTAACCTCTGCCTGAATCCTAAACAAGAAGAAATTACTAAATAAATTATGTAAGAAAGGCAGCAGTCTACCAGCCATTGTAATTCAATGCTCAAGCCAAGTGATTCCACTTAAGTATATTGCTTGGCTATAAAATGCTAATTGTCCAGCTGACTGGAAGCCAAATGGTGCTTTCCTACTTAAAAGGCCCAAGAGGAAAAACCATCACCAGCTTTATTTATATCAGCAAAAGCAAACACTACCTACTTATGGAATCTGGCTTACATTTCAGCTGCAACTCAGGCCAATGGAGGAGGGAAGTTCAGCAGAGTCTTATCTGTGCAGCACAGCCAACATCTTTCCCTGATAAACCTCAGCATGGATCTGATCTCATAAACATCCTGGGAAACATTTGGTGAAGGAGCTACTACATGCTTAGGTAAGGTCTCAGCAGGAGTCAGTGGCCACCAGCACACACCCTCCTAGAAGCAGGATGGGGTGGCAGCTTTGCCCCTACACGTCTTAAGGTCCCTTTGAATGCCACCACAAAGACAGGTTGGGAACTGCATTTCCCAGGCAAGATGTACTCCAATCCCATTCTGGAATCAGAACTCTAAGGAAGAGTAAACACTCAGGCTAATGAACAAGTTAACATTAAAACGTGTTTTTAAACAGCAAATTGAGACACAAGGGATGTTTTTTAATATGTTTTTTCAACGTTTCCAGTTTTAATATAATAATGAAAACAAGTTATTCTGAAGCCTAAAACAGGGAGGTTGTGTTTTAAAGGAAGAAAAAAATATTTGTCTTCCTATTTTTTTTCTAAGTTATATATATCAGCTATAATTACCTGAGGAGTTATTGTGACAGGGAAATAATTTACAGCAAAGTTCTGTAAACTGTATGATAGGGTTCCACAAAAGATTAGACAAGATGAAACAAGTTGCTGCAGGGGAATGACAAGGAAGTGAAAGAAACAAATCTTTTATGGGGATATTTTCCATGTACATCTTACCATAAAAGCATGCCTGATGACACTATGTGTGTGACTCAGTACTCATTTTCTCTGCCAACACATTATATACATGACAAAATTTGGTTGAGAACTCTGCTCATCTCTGCAACAATTGTATTTATGTGACAGACTAGAGGATTAGCTGTCTTGAAAGGGATTTTTTTCCCTGAAAACCAGCAAGTTACAAAGCACTCTTCTAAAGATCCTTCAAGTGGAAACCCAAAAGCCACTAAAATAACTGTTGCCTCATCTGCTGAAAATAATCAGTTCTGACAATCATAGATGGGAATTGCAGTGGGAGGGATGTGAAGGAATCATACCTAACCTTAGCCATGCTCAGTTGACACAGGGTGCAGACAACCTACCAAATGACAGAAGTACACTCAATGTAGAATTATACCACACAAGATCAGGTTTTACTAAAAAAAAAAAAAAAAAAAAAAATCACACACGCAATTTGGATGGCATATAACAGGGTATCATATATATATGTGTGTGTGTGTGTGTGTGTGTGTGTGTGTATAACCCTCTGCCACCTCAAAAAAACCCAAAAACCTAGCAAACCAAACTAGAAAGGACCCAAGCACAATCATCCACCCAATTCATTGTTAAGGCTCAGGTTTTTCTATTTGTATTAGAGCAGTAGAGAGGTCCCCGCCAGGAGCAAAACCTCATCCACTGGAACTGTACAAATGCATAGTGAGACATCTCTGGAACAAAGAGCTTGTCATATATACGCAAGGCATATATGTAGGTTGATGAAAATGTTGTAACAAGCAGCAGAGGAAGGAAATGAAAAGAAGATTCTGTGGTTATAATGTGATCCATTGTGCACACTCTCACTGCATTATGAACTGGTTAAATCAACTGCTCCAGGCTGCACAGAACTAAAGCACTCCAGTCATCAGAGGGCAAGGTGACCAAGGCAAGTCCTGATTAACAGATCTGCCTTAACATCAATTCAAATTGTTTACAGTGCACATTTTTTACATTATGCATTATGTAACAAATTCTATATATATTTCAATGAAGTTATTTTTTATATATGCAAAAAGCATTTTTGGACAATTAGTTTTACTTCTAACCCAGTGCAATAAATAATGGAGAAGCTGCCACCCCCAGATACATCAGTTGCAGAGCAAATATTTTTAAAATCAAATTAAATACAAAAACGTACATTTATTTCTAAAATCTGAAATGAAATATTCAACGGTTATGTAGCAGCAGATTTCCTACCCTAGTTTTACTGACTCTGAGATGAATCACTTATGTTAATACAAATACAGCTCTGTGGTTGTGCCTAGTGGCAATATTGATTTGACCCAGAGATGAGAAAACACAACTGTGGAGCACTGTGTTCTCCTGCTCTTATTGCTAGCAGCACCTTTGACTAATTTTCCCACTTTGCTGAAAATAAAAAAGCCTATTGATTTATTCTCAACTTCTCTCTTCAAATGATGTGCAAGTGACTTCACATGTTTATAACAGTACCCAGACAAATTACTCTCAACCTCTATTTTACTTCACTTTAAATTTGTCCTGGGGTGGTTTATGCAGTAACAGGGAACATGAAATGTGTTGTGTTAAAGGCCTGTCACTTGACGTTACAAATACAGCCAGCTAAAATGCAATCCATCTGTTGAACACGCTTCAAGCTAATTTATGGTAGTCTCTAAGGACCGTAATAATTTAGCCTAACACACAAGAAAAACAAACAGCAGAAGCCATCAGAACAGACTTGAACCGCTTCTGAGTTCTCTGAAACTCAGCACCAAGCACACTCCCTTGTTTTAAAAGGAAGACAGTTTCCAAAAATACATTAGCCACGCAGAGCTCCAAGGTCCAAACTCTGCTCCACTGCCTTTGTCCACAGGAATAAAAAGAAAGTACAATATTAAATACAGCTTGCCATCAAGAAACTATCACCAACCCAACTAAAGCATTTGTAGAAGGATTATGTATAATATATGGTTTTTATCTACTGCCTCAGTAGACCTCTTGACTCCATGGAGCCAGCTAAAAAATATTTTTCCCTCAGAAAGGTGCCATGCCTTGCCTTCAATACATCCAAACATCCTTGGAGCTGTTCAAACATAACACAGATAAGTGCTTAGAAACAAGCACAAATGTGCTTGGTCTTCCCAGGACAATACTCCCCCAAATAAATAAGACTTAATTCACATTACATCGGTAAACCATTTTGAGAAACTTGAAAGGACAGTACTGGAGAAATGCAGAAAACGGCACCTAGAAACCAAGGAACATTAAACAGACAGACAACATTCAGGCAGTGATGAACAAAGGGGATTTTATGGGATAAGACACACAGGTTATTGGTTAACACTCCTTGCTTTAAAACACATGAAAAACTTTGGGTCTGTAACTTGGGAAAAACTGTAATCCCAAAGCAATTTCCCCCCCCCCCCAGTGAAGAAAAGAGTTGTGACAGTGCATAAGGAATATCAGAGAGAGAACTGAGCAACTAGTCTGTTAGCATTCATCCTACTCCCTGTGAAGGGGGGAGGGGGGAAATCAAATTTAAATTAAACAGATAACTTCCAAAAAGCTTATTTAATGAGTTTCCAACAAGCTTAAACCTTCTTGTGCTTGGGCAGCTTCTGGGCAACCTAGTATTGAACAACAAATCAAAGTTTCAGGAAGCATGCAGTCACTATGCCACTGGTTTATTATCTAATTCCAACAGAGGACAGCAGCATGGGCAGTGGTGGTCCTTGAGGGATTTTCAGACAGCCATGCAAAAATCCATGTCGGATTTACAGAAAAGGGAAGCTTTCAGCTGGTCTGAAGGAAAGTCAGAGCGTGACAAGTTATCCCACGTCACAAGGATGGCTGGCCAGACTGGAGGATGCGATGGGACAAAGGAGGTGGTTGGGGAAGTACAGGGAGGAAAAGGTTTTATTGATAATGTCTGTAGATTAAAATAAACCTAAAGCAGCTCATACATACTACTCATCTGACTAAATTAGTGGCAACAACCTGGCTTTCTCATCACTGAGAGCTCTCTTGCAGGCAAACTTATGCTACCAACCAGTTACCAGGGCACTAAAAACTCCAATACCTGCAATGTTCTTGCAGTTCAGGCACACCCCTGCCAAATACCCCTAGATAGCTTTATGAGGCATCATTGAAGAATTTATATCCAACATTATTACCTCAACATATCACTGCATTATCATTATCATCCAATTTACCCAGTATTAGCAAGTTCAACAAACACCCAGACAGTCCCTAGCCTATAGCAACAATCTGCAAATTTTTTCTTAAGGTGGGTAAAGGGAGAAGCTTCAAGTCAGACCAGATGGTTCTTCCACACACGAATGTACAGTGGTGTTTCTCTTTACAGTCACTTGCCTCAGGCAGGTAACATGTAAGAGATTTTGAAGGCTGTCAGTGCTTCTTGCACTGCACAGGTGGAGATGCTGCAGGAAATTTCATGTGACTTTCCCAAAGTAACCCAAGAACTCTTGTGAAAGAAAACACTCAGCATTTACTGCGTCAATCATGGTTAGCACTGTGCCACAGAAACTAGTCCTGGTAAAAACTAATAGTGAATAAAACGGGAGAGGGCAGGAAGGGGAAATGGAGGCCATGCCCTCAAAATAGCCTCTGGGCTTCTCATCACTCCCTTCCTGGATTTTCTATGCTCATTTGTTTTCAATAGCAAACAACCTTTCTATCTGCAGTTACTGTGTCCCCCTTGGAAGAGGGAATAATTACCTACAGGGAGAACACACAGTCATTTGACTCTTGGCTATTCACAGAGTTTACTTGCAGTAATTGGCACCTCGGCAGAGCTGAACCACACATAAACCACAGGCAATAACCAGGTCAGGCTGCCAGAAACAGCCTCCCTGGTTTTCCCAACTTGTCTGCACCAAGGAGGTGACAGAAGAGCATCCACTTCAGTCCCATCCAAAGAAGACCTCAGCAAAGGACCAGATTCCTTTGCAAACTGACAGCCCAGAGCTACCTTGACAAAGGGATGGTGCTTCACTCTCAGCAGTCACCCAAGGCAAGCAGGTCCAAGAGGGTACCTGGGGCAGCCCCAGAACATGCTCAGCCTCAGGAGCCGGGTCCCATCCTGTGCCATTCCCATATCAGCCAAGTTCACTTCATAGAATACCAGGTTGGAAGAGACCTCAAGGCTTGGTCCACCCTTTCTAGGTAGAGCATGACCAAGGCTAGAAGGTCAGGCATCATGTCCAGCCAAATCTTAAGTGTTCAGTGTTGGGAAATCCACCGCCTCCCTAACATCACAGAACATCTTATTGTTGCATTCAAGAAGAAAGAGTTATGCCTGCAGAAAAATACGTCAAGTCACTTCCAACAGATGCCGCAGTTTCACCTAAACACTGATCAGGAAATAGCCAATGTCCCTATATGGTAGCTGCTATGCAAAATTTACTTATCAATGGTAATCCAGGCTATGCATCCACAAACATAGGCAGGCTTGCATAGGCAAACACTCTCAAGAATAGTTTTCAATCTTGCCAGTTCTTAACAGCGCTCCCTTAAGTATCTGAAAGGACTGATTAACCCTGCTTTATACAATCTGTGCAATCTCCTGTGAATCTTGCAGTAACTCATAACTTAACATTAATTAACCCAGCAGAGCTTTACCCTTCTTGCCCCCCCACCAGCCTCATACCACAGACCTCATTTTAACAGTTCTCTTTCACAACAGGCCTAGCAAACGGCTTAGGCAGAGTTAAGCAGCAGTAGTGAGCTTCTGACGTAGCAAACCTAGTTAAATAATTGATGTGCATTTTTAAAGAAGACTTCCTCTCCCCATTTTATACTTTTCTTCATCAGTCGTTGGCAGTAGTAGCAGCACACTTAATGTCTACAACACCCTGGGAATATCCATGATAGACAAAAAAATGCGAAGGATGTAGTTGTATTCTAAAAGATTCTTTCTTTATGCCATCTGTGACAGAAAGAGAGGAAACTGTGTCACTACGTTATTATTAACGTTCAGGAAAGATTAACTTCTAATACTCCTTCTACCCCAGTTTTAAGGCTGCTGACCACTGGATCTTCCATGTCAACAGAACACTATTTCCCCTTAAGCTATGATGTTTAGTGTTTTCCTGAAAGCAACTCTCGCCAGTCACGTGCTCATACAAAAGCTTCGCCTAAAACAGAAAGAGAAAGCAACTTTCAAGACCTTTTATTTACTGAATAAAACCTTAAAAGTGATCACAAAAGTTTCAAAACCAGCAAAAGCCCCCAGACACAAGGAGCTGCTCCAGCTACAGACAGAAAAAGCAGAACTGCATATGCTACCAAAACCTTTCATACTACTGTCATTTTTCAATTATACTTCTTAATCTTCAGTGTCCTTTAATGGCCCATGAAGGTGGCAGGCATGTATGTTGCTAGGCAATTTCCAAGCTGCCTCACATGTGGATCCTATCCCTCACCTACATCAGAGCTCAGGTCTACTATTTAAGAAACATAATCCAGAGAAACTTAATATGACATATCAAGTGACTTGTGCTCCCTATCAACCAGATCACAAAACAGCAGCAGTGCAACTCTGCATGCCTGGCCTTTCAGCGAGCTGAAAGCAGAGGAGGGGAAAGTAAATGCCTGGGAAGACTGCTCCAAGCAAGAGCAATTTAAGCATCAGGCTGCAGAGAGCAGCCTCACCTCCTCCAGTCCAGCACATTTGGGCTGTGTTACTCTGTAGAATTAAGTTACTAGAATTTTTAAAGATACAGGCTACACAAAAGTTTATGCGTGTTGTTGCAACTAGTCAGCAGCAGATCTAAGCCTAGCAGCCTTCAAAGTATGCCGAGCCTCCTTGGTGGTCTGGAAGAAGCCTGACCCCTAAAAGCAGCCTCAGATGAAATTTTAAGAGGCACTATGAACAGAGAAAGGTAGTACAAGCCACAATTTACCAGCAGGGAAAGTGTTTAAACCCTTCACCTGAGTGAAGCACAAAACCCTGGCGAGGAGGTGCAGCCGTAGAAGAGAGAGAGAGGCAATGCTAGTCCGCCACAAACTCCAAGATGTTGATGAGTGCTAGAGTAAGGGCTCTTGTTTGGTTCACCTGCAGCGTTTCACATAACTTATTAAAATGGTTCTGCATCATTGTTTAAACATGCTCTGATGGAGGTATTGAGTTACTTCGCCAAACCTGTTTTTTTGCAAAGAGCATCATGAATTGGTTGAATGATGAATGGCTGATCAGAAACTAGAGCTCTATGGGAATTAGCATGGTCACTCACTGAAGAAACACTGCGGAAAAAAAAATTGTGCTCTTCAAACCTATGGTAATAGTTTGCATTTTGTAGCTGGGCATCTGAACGAATAGTCTTACTTCTCAGTGCTCTGAAAACATGCAGCTCCCACTAATTTTAGAGGGAGAAAAAGATGCTTACTATTTGGAGAAAATGACCAGAGAAAATTCAGCATTTATAACGCAGTACCTTAATGCAGGTCCAGATGCTCTGGCACCTCAGTAGCACTACCCAAATTCATCATTGCTCTAAACCACAGCACAAGCCAATGTTTGTACCTCCACAACATTAAGACATATAGTAAATACAGGGCATTTAAGTTTGAATCTCTGAACTAAGCAATTTTTGTTGACAGTGTAAATATGCAGATGTGCTAGGTCTCCAATGTTTACTACTGAACATTAATGCACAATAGTAAAAACCAGAATTTCCCCTGAGCTAATCTGCAATCACTGAGGTCTCTTTCTAAGCAGCAATACAGTAACAGGCACAAACAAACCTGAAAATAAAACTTTTGCTGTGTTTCAGATTAGTAGATACATGATTCCCTGTGAATTTTGACTGAAGGTCATTCTCACGAAGTAGAAGCAACAGCCCCTTTGAAATTGACTCAGCACAATGAGGGCAGAACTAAGCAAACTTCTTCAAACAACTCTGCCAACACCACTCAGCTCCAAGCTGCAAAAACTGTTGTTTCGAACGCAGGGGCCTCCTGTGAGCAGACTGCTGATTACACCAGGTTGTATGGCAGGTTTCTGACACATACATAGGGCAGAAGAAGGAGAATGAAACCTGCCCATTTAGCATGTTAAATACAAGATTTCACTCCACAATGAAAGGAAAGGTCACTTTGCCATCTACTCATTCCCTTGTCCCCCAATAAGAAGAAAAAAAATTGTAGTACACTATATACGTACTTCACTCATAGTGTTCAATTCACACAACTGTTACTGGACATGCTACAATCATGGAAGAGAAATGGGAGACAGCACAATACAAACATCGTATCTCCAAAGCAGATGAGATACACAATCAAAAAGAGGCAAGAATGCTGAAATACAACATTGTGGCACATTTAAATCAGGCTTTTTATTCCTAATTACACTCATACATTGGATTTGGAGCAGTTTAGAAAAGGGAATGAAAGTAACTTATCACAGGGATCCCATCCCGATTTTTATGGGAGGGTGTCAGAGGAATAGAACTTTTAAAAGTTTCTGTAGAATTCTGGCAGGGGGACACCCTTGGGTACATCCCCCAGCCAGGTCACCATACATCTCACTCCACAGGCACCTCAGCTCATGCTTACTCTCAGATGCAAGCCATAGGGAAAAAGAACCAAAACAACCAGGGTTTGTGGAGGACATGCAGGAAGCTCTCCCTGTTCCCAGCACAGTTGGCTTTCTTAATGAATTAGAGCAAAGAGGCCTTTCCTGCCTAAACAAGTGCAGCCCCCTTGTTGCAGCATCACAGCTGTGAATCTCCTAATTGGTACACAGAAGGTAAGAAATGTTCATGGGAAGATGACATGAAAGGGTTCACTTTGTCATAAACATGGACTTTAGAGCCTTTCCTCAGGGACTGGCCAGTACAGAAATCAGATGTTCAGAATATATTTCTTCCCATATGGTTCAAAGTGATGAATAATACACTTTGGAAAAGAAAGATGACAAAAACACTACAACACTGCAGTAAAGCACCGATCATATTAAACAAATAACAGGTGGTGACAAAAAAAAAACGCATTTTTAATGAGCACCTCTTTATGAATGCACAACATGCAAAGTGGTTTCCACTGCTTTGTAACAACACACCTCATTATGGGTTAGACATGTAAGCTCTTTATTTTCCTTTGGACATCTTATGGATTTTTAAGATTTAGAAGCCAAACACAACCTTTAAATTCTGAACTCTTAATACTCACAGATTCTTTAATTAACACTAACATTTTCACTAGGTAAATTGGTAATTAAACATTAGAACATATACTTTGATGTGTATTTTCAATGCATTTGCCTCAACAAATATGCTGTTCTTCTCATGTATACTATTAACTGAAGAAGAAGGCAGTCCAGTGGTTAATGTAGATGATGGTGTTTGAATTCCTGGGTTGAGACAAGTACGAAAGAGATCACAGCAGTTCTTTAAAGTTAATTACTGTGTTCCCAAGCTCTTCCCAAACCAGTCTGCATAAAATCCAGTGGCCAAGAATGAGACACTACAGGAGGTTATACTGCAAGGTATTAAAATACCACTTCACCAGGTTTCTTATCTAACTGGGAGCTACAGAAACTATAGAGAAGAGTAAAGATATTTAGAAAGAAAAACTGGTTTAAATTGACTGTTTCTGCAATGGAATAAGTCTCAGAAAAAAAAAAATCTTAGTTAATACAGCCAGGAAATGAGACTAAGCTGTTACAGCTACAGCATAATAAAGTATGCTCAGCTAAATCTGTGCTCTGCTCTGTCTCAGCAGAGGAGCCATATTATCTCAAGGATTGTAGCAACAGTGTAAGTGGTTACTCAAGTCTGAATCTTCCTGCATGATGGTCAGTGCTACAGAGAATGAAAATAAATGTATTCCTCCTCTCCCAAGTGCAGCTGTCTCATTAATCTCAGAGATGACATATTTCTCATATATCAATCATCACTTTAAAGCCCTGATTCATACAGAGATACTCAGAGGCACATAACAGGTTATTACTTCAGCAGGTTGCTTATGTCTATGAAGCATAATAGTCCTTGTAATTCTTAACCACTTTTCCCCTCAAGGGCATACAGCATTATGTCTTAGGAACTGGAACAGACTTGCTCTCAATATCAAAGGAAAATTAATGATTTGTCATTAAAAAAAGGTGAGAGGTAGTTATTAAGCTCTGCCCTCTCCTAGTTGGTTCCTTCGAAGGACAGTCATTTTCAAAAATGTTATTTTTCCTCTGTTAATCACTGCTTAGATGATATGCTAAAACAAACAAACAAAAATACCAAAAGAAGGTTTGCCCCTGTAAACAGAAAGTATTGGAGGCTGCTGTGCGTTTAATATTGCATTACATTAGTCAGCCTGGTTGCTCTGTTAAGCACAAACTTCAATGGCTTCCCAAGTGCCAGGAAATCCATTCACTCCATTCATAATTCCTTTTTGATACAGCAGCACTGTGTGCCAAAGACATGCAACTCAAAAGGGCCTGTACCACACAGAGCAGGTAGGTGATGATTAAATGAACTGGGAGTGCTTAAACTGACACAAAAACTCTCCCTCTCTCTCCATTCTCACAATAGTAAGCGCAGTAAGCAGACCTCAGTTGATGTTAAGAGCCAAATCCTGCTTTTTCATGAACACATCACCTCTCTGAAGCCTTGAGATTCACCTCACAATACAAAAACCTGTCAGATCCTTTCTGAACCTTTAAGACTAGCAGAAGGAGCTGAGAATACCCTTCTAGTAGACTTTTCAGAGCAGCCAGCAAAAACTACTGCACTGTAATTCCAGTGTGTCATTTGAACACTTCTTTGCATATACAGAGTAACTAAATGACATGTCTTATGCTAACTAGCTACATACCGATGGTACATACTAAGATACACTAACATACTAAGCTTTAGAGTTTATGTGGGCAGGAGCTGCCATGTTGAAGCAGCCGACTGCGACTGCAGTTCCCAGCTGCAATACCTAGGGGAAAAAACCAGCTTCTGTCACTGTGGATGGCCCTATTAACTGTAGAAATTCAAGTCATTAAGTGCAAGAGGAAAGTCTATGTAATGGGAGCATCTTTTGCATTGCAAATCAGCAAGACACCAGAACAGAGAGCAAACACCCCTCCAAGCTCCGGTCTCTCGAGGCAGTATGGGTACCAGCATTCACAAGGGAATACCTTCAGAGTTTACCTTACCAGATGAGGGGATCACCGCTCCTGAAGGTGGATTCTCTATTGCCTTAAGTCACGTTCCCTACATGTAAATAACTGACTATGCTCACCAGTCGCAACATCTCCATCAGATGGAGAGAACCAGCCCTAAGAACCTGGCACCAACCTGATAGAAGGCTTGTACTGAAAGTTTTGGAAATTTGGGAAGCTGCACATTTCAGTTCATATGGATCCATGCTTTAGGGAATTCCAAGTACTGTCCAACAACTGTCAAAGTTGTTGGTGCAACAACTGCCATGAACCCAGCAAACAAGATCCTATCTCAGACCTTACCCTTCTCCCAAGTAAATCTATCAAAATCTAGAATGCAGGTATTCTGGAGTCAGGGAATTCCACCTTTTTCTCTGACAACTGTTCCATTTAATTTATTTCACATTCTTAACCTATTTCAAGAAGACACACAGATGTGCTTTGACATAACTTTTTCTCATTTTGTAAAACTAGCTCTTCTGCTTTCCTGACAAGTGCCAAGTTAAACATTTCCCCTGGTGGCTGGGGAGGTAGGAAGGGGGAAGGAGGATTTAAAAAAATTACATCGTATTTCTAGCTGAACATGGAGCAAGACAGCAGTTAAAATTATCACAGTGCATGAAAAAGTTTAAAATCCCATGCTATTTATTCCTATCTGGGTTTTTGATACTGTAGAATCAAAATGATGGTTGAAATATTAAAGTGTTGCATTAAACACCTTGGAAACATCTTAAATCAGAACTGACCAGTATGGAATATTTAGCAGGGTTTTTTTTTGTTTGCTTTTAGGGGTTTTGATTGTTGGGTTTTTTTTTGGTTTTGTTTTTTTTTTTTTGGTTTTTTTTTTTTTTTTTTTTGTTTTGTTTTGTTTTGTTGTTTTTTTTTTTTTCAGGGGAAGGGATGTTTTTCAGTCTCAGATTTCCTCCTTTATACACAAGTGTACTTTGTTGTAACTCTCAGACTAACGACAATACAACAAATCACCATGGTAAGAAAGAAGTTTCAAGTATCTCCAGACTTGTATACTTGTTGTATATTTGCTGGTACCTTATCAGGCAGGAACCATTTTCATCCCAGTGAAGAAACAGTGCACATACGCCAGCAGAAGAGTACTGTGGTAGTCAACCACATTAGCACAAGCACACAGAGAAGACGCAGGGAAGCAACTGTATGGTCACAGCACATACCAGCAGAGGCACTGACTGGTACTTCACAAAAAAACTCAAACACCACACCAACCTCTCCACCCCCTCCAAACACACACAATGAAACCTACAGTTCAAAAAAAAGCCTTTGATGCAATTTTTTGATACACAGGGGTTGGGCTTTTTGGTTTGTTTTTTTGTTTGTTTTGGGGTGTTTGTTTTGTTGTTGGGAGTTTTGTTTGAGCTTTTGGGAGGAGGGATGGTTTGGTTTGGTATTTATTTAATACAACCTTGTCTGGGGATGAAAGACATAAGGACTAAGTATTATCATAGAATAGTCAGGGTTGGAAAGGACCTTAAGATCATCTAGTTCCAACCCCCCTGCCAGGGGCAGGGACACCTCCCACTAAACCATGCCACCCAAGGCTCTGTCCAACCCGGCCTTGAACACCGCCAGTGATGGAGCATTCACAACTTTCCTGGGCAACCCATTCCAGTGCCTCACCACCCTTACAGTAAAGAACTTACTCCTTATATCCAATTTAAACTTCTATTTCCCAGCCTTTTCTCTCCTTATTCAAATTTTTCTTCTGGCAGCACTTCTCCACCACACAAACAAAATCAGACAAACTGAGAAGTGCAACACTATATACTTAAAAAAAACTTTATTATAATAACTGTATGATACCCTTCAGCAGAGTGCTCACACAGCATCTTCAGAATCTCAGATTCACGTGTGCAACAGTATCACTCTCACAAACAGTAAGCTATAGCCTCTGGTTTTGCGGTGCTGCAGAGGTACATTAAAAACTGGCATTAAAAAAGCTTATTTAAAACAAAAGTGCTGAACGCATTTGCTTGTCACCTCCTTTGCTTACTAAATATGGTTGGTGGATGCAGCCAAGACTCCAGTGTATTCTGAAGTTTGCAGTCAGGAAATTGTATTCTACCTGTTACAGAAAGAACAACATGCCAGGAACTCGTTTGTGCCTTAAGCACCATTTTGCAGCATTTATCCAATTAAGAAATAAACTACCTTTTGCTATTAATTTTCTTGACTTACAAAAGACTTTGAGGAATTAAGTGTAATGCAACATGATGGGAGGAACTTGCACGAGCATCAGTAAGATCAAGGTGGTTTGTTTTTAGGAAGGGTGGGTTTAATGTATCTTATACATAAGATTATCCCTTTAGAGTCTCAAGAGGTTGCCATTTGTTGTGTGTTTCTACTTGTTTGCAAACAAAATGAAAAGAAACTTCAAATGATCTATCCTTTATAAATGGGTGACAGAGTATACGCCTGCCTGCAAATTCTGCATGATGGAGGAGCACAGCAGTTCGGATTGTTATAAACACACCTTCTTTTTACTCTGTCACACTAAGTCAGCTCTCATCTGAATGCATCTCTCTTACCACCAGCTTTGGCATAATGCTCAAAGCCTGCAAATCTCAACCTCCAAAACTAGGTGCCCTGTTAAGCTCAAGACTGAAAAAGCAAGCCAGGTTAGGTCCTTCTGCAGATGTTCAAACAGTTGCTGTAAACACTGCAAAATCTCTAAGTAGTACTGACGAAGTGTGATAAATACCTTGACACTGATAAAGGCTGCAATATGCTGTCAAGGAGAAGAGCCAAAGCAAACCATGATCTGGCAGACAGCACCAATTTCACAATAGCCAATGGTATCAAAGCAAAACTACTTAAAGACCCCCACCATGGAAGATGGCCGGCATGTCAAGATATATTAAGTCAGTGCCACTTAAGATCGGCTCCTATGCCATACACAGAAAATGCAATTGCAAGTTAACCAAGATGCTTTAAGAAGCAAGAGGCCAAATTACAGCTGCATCTTACAGAGAGAAGTCTTCCAGCAATAACAGATTATTTGAAAATTGAACTCCTCAATTGCACAGAATTTCAACCCAGCAAATTATAAAGAGGAACAGCTAAATGAAAAAGGGAGATCAAAAATCATCTTTCCAATCAAGATTTTGGCTCTGGCTACAAAGGAAATGCATACTGGAAGAAATGCGAGACAGCTCAACCAAGTTTGAGAATTAAAGCAGAGCACTCTGGTTTAGTTTCTTCTGCATGACTGGAAAAGAGCACTGGAGTGTAAGCAAAGCTTCTAATAATGGCAGCTTTTGTGGTCCTTTACTACAGGCTCATTCCTTCTGCATGTAAAACTGTAAAGATACATCCACGTGCTGTTTGGATAAGCATTTACTGCAAACACTGAAAGTAAAGACAAAGCCTTCAATACTGACATGCAGTTTTCTCATATTCAGGAACATACAGAACACACAGGGTGTTTTGGTTTTGTAGGTTGGTTGGTGGGGTTTTTCCCCACTATATGAAAGATTGAAATAGAAGTGACCTTAAGACATTTAATACCTTAAAAGGCAATTCACTGTAGTTAAATTGTAGCTCTGCTTTGAAGTAACTACACAGTTTTGAGAGACTCCTAGTAACCGGTCAAATAGAAGGGCTTTGCTGGGGCTTTTTGTTTGTTTTTAGAGAACAGCGAAGCATGCTTTATTTTTAAGGTAACTACTTCTCAGGACCGATTCTGTTTCTTTATAATCTGTATCCTGACAACTGAGCCTTTTCTCATATATAGTAATTCTGCATTTAGTATCAAACCTTAAGAAGAAGTTCACCTCCATCCAGTTTCTAGTGGTAAATCATTATGCCTCCCATGAGACTCCAGCCACTTAGCTTTACTGCAACACAGCTGCTTCAAAATAAACCAGACATTAACCTCAGTACTACCCTCCCCTTTCCTTCTAACACACACTGTGTGCCAAACAAGTCTTTCTGCAATACAGATTTGATGCTGCACTCCCTTACAAATACCTTTCTGGATATATTACAGATGGGATCACCATTTACAAAGAAAACAACTCTTTAAAGTGCCACAGGGAATTTATCTTCATTCTTTTGTTCTCAGCCTTGTAGCAAACAGCTTAATGTTTTCTGAATTCGTTCTTTAATATCAGGTGAATAAGGCTGACTTTCTCTAGAACACCACCTACTGTAGTTTAAAAATATCAATAACCCACTAAGTAATAATTTTCACAGGACAAGATGATATTCAAAAGGAATTCATACATTTTTCCTTTGTGCAAGGGCCACAATTCTCTCCTATCACCCCCAGAGGAGCAGATGTCTATCACTTACCTTGGTCACCAAAGAGGCACTAACAATGTCATTCTAAGTCTAAAAAAAAAAAACCAAAACCCAAAACGCCAAACATCTAGAGACTCTTAATAATGCTAATTATGAAAGAGAACAGACAGTGACAACTCCACAGGGGCCATTTCAGCCTGCTGAGCAGAGTTTTATTTAGGCACTTTTACTGGCCATATGAGAAGCCAACAGAATTTAAACACTTAACTCCCTTCAGCTCCATCTCTTCATCATAATGGGAAACAGGAGAAGCACCAGCTCCTGCACAGCTTATATTCAAACAGCCCACCTAAACAGTTGTTAAAAATAAAAAATTGTTCTGCTGAAAGAACAGTGTACACACATTAATTTGCTGCTTTATTTGCTTTTTAGAGTTTGCTTTCAAAAAAAAAAATCCTTCCTTTAAAAAAACCAATGTATTTGCAAAATGTGAGACATATGCATGGATCAGCAAGTCAGCAGTTCAATTTCTGTGCATTCATGATCAGGTGCCTTCTCCAGTTTGTGCTGGTGTAAAGTCCATGCACTATGTAAAGCAGGGAATACACCCTTCCCTGTGGTTTGTCTTCAGCAAAGAAAGTAGTACACTGAAACTTCCTCCTGTCCTCATGTCTGTTGCTTCCTCAGGTCCAGAGGCCTGCTCCAAAAGCTAAATCCCATCATTCTTAACAAGGGTGGGCACCTCCACAATCTTCATGCCCCCTTCTTGGCTTAAGAACATTCACATTTGCCAGAAGTACAAGATGTCATCACAAGCTTGAGCAGACCCTTACCATGCAAACCACTTTCCGTTCTCAGAATACAACTGTGTATTTGGAGATGATGCTCTACCCAAGATCTCCCACACATTTCTGAAACTGATAATCACTCTTTCAAAGCAACAGAAAAGCACTGCTTTAAAAGACATCTCAAATATCAGCCTCAGACGAAAACACTGTGGGGAAGAATTGCTTACTGGCCTCCTAAGTCCTTAAGAAAAAGCAGTACCCAAGAAAGTGAAAGTTTGTTACAGACCTTTGTAACAAAAGCTAACAGCAACCCTGTTGGAGTGAAAAGCCTAGGCAAGCTGAGCGATAGGCACAGAGAGACCTTTGCTCACTCCACACCATAGGGTCATAGATGCCACTGGAACTGACAGGAACAAGCCTTGTCACCAAACCTTAACCCAGAGTCAACAGTTGGGTAAGAGCAAGACTACGGACTGAATCCAGTGTGCCACAATATAGCATGTGACAATAACCTCACTGTTAAAAGCACCACACTGGATTAAGTAACGCTTTCACAGACAGAGCATGCAAACAAATTCCGAACATAAATCACTTTCATTTGCTACCTGCCACTTAAAAGCAGAAATTAGTTGTTTGGGAATTGGCATGCAATTCAAGGTTTTGTTTTGCAATCTTATAAATTTCTGGAATTCATCTTCTTGTCTTTAAAAACTTTTTAATGAAAAGGACTAAATGACATGGAATTCATTGCAGAAACACAAGCAATCTTTAATTTATTATCATCTTCTAGCAAAAATAAATCTCAAAGCTGTTTTCAGCTACAAGTGGTATGCAGGTTGTTTTCTAACTTCCCCAAAACTGGGAGGCTCTACTGAATTTAGCTTCTTCCTTGGCAAAATTTCAGCTGACAAGAATGGGACATTTGCCTGAAATGTAGGCAGGAGCATTGAACATGGCTGTCTGGTGAGACTGAACAGCAAATTACATCCTAAATCTAATATCCAAAAATATATATGTAGTATAGGACTAAAATGCCCTGTGGCTTTAGCAGTGGTAATCACAGCAATAGTCTGGGAAATTAACATTAGGCCTTGGCTTTCATTAAGAAAAGCCTCACACACTCTCACATTACCCTTTTTTAAGCCATATAAAGGACACAGTGGACGTATTTGACAATTCAGACATCCCAAGAATTGTTTTCAGTTAACATGTCGGAGGTTAACTAAATACTGCTGTGTGGGAACCAAACAGCTATTCCATACTGTAAAAACTTTACAGGCCACCTCCGCTTGCCTCTGTATTTTAGGACACTGCTCCTCATTTCTTGGCTCAGTTTCTCCATTTGTCTGCACAATGAATTCACACCCCTTTAGCTTATTAAGCAAAACAAAGACAAGACTACACAGACACATGCCAGCCTATTCTGCCCTTTCCCATATTCTAGCTCCAGGAAATTACAGGCAATAAAGTAGCTTAAAAGCCAACCTATTCTCTTTCGTTTGAGATCATCTGTTTGAGGTCACCATTTCATTCTGTATTAAAATGCACGTGGAGCCTCAGAATAATAAATGTCTCTTTAAGCTCAGTTCTCCATTAACCTTCAGACATAATTCATTATATTGGCTGAAATGCATCCTAGAATCACAGCTAATAATAACCTCAGTCAGGTGCCCAACAGCATGCTACTAGCCATCTGATACGATAGCTCTCACCAACCTGGAAACACTTTTAAAACTGATCTCTGCAGAAGCTTACTTCAGCTCTGGAGCACCAATGTTTGTCTAGTTATTCTGGAAATGAGCAAGACAATTCTCACCCAAAGAAAAGGCATCAGTCTGGCTGGTCCTGATGAGCCACCTGTCTCAGTCTCTTTCTCACTGAAATAACTTTATAACAGGACAAAATAAGCATGATCTCAACTGAAATAACTTTATAACAAGACAAAATAAGCAAGCTCTTTCTCATGTTCTTATGTTTATTCCACTTGCAGAGTGGCACCACTATTTTCAGCTGAAAGACTAAATCAAAGACTAGTATCACTAGTTTAGCATTTCCCAGAATGCCTGTGCCAAGACCAATCATACCCTTGCCCTGCACCCACCACCACAATAACTTAATGCCTTTACAATACCAGTCTTACATGCAACCCTCATGTCTCATGAGCATGCTATTGCAGAACAGAAAGTGTAATTAAAAACATTTTTGTCATGTGCTTAATGAGGCCTTCTTGGTTCTGAAGGACTAGATAAACACATATAGACAGCCTGTGTCTGTAGCAAGTTTAAACTAAGAGTCAAATGAAGAATAGGAGGGGAAACAAACATAGAGCAGATGGGGTCTTACTCCACATTGTGCCAGTGGCAGTATTTCCTGAGTCTTAGCCCACTGCCTTCCTGAAACACAGAGCATCTCTACAATGGTACCTCAGTACTAAGTTATTTATCATATTAACTTATTTTATTGTAGACTTCTGAAAAAAAAAAAAAAAAGAGGTGCAAAAGACATAAAGAGGCTTAGTGGCTGCCCACCACCATTTCTTTGTGCAGCTGTAACTTAAGGCCACTAGAACATGCATGCTACCTTCTGTAGGTGCAACAATACAATGCAGAAACAATTCAGGAGTTTGTATGCATATAAGCCCACTCAACTGTACAGAAAAGGGAGTGAACGGACACTTAAAAGTGCATGAGATCACCAAAGTATCTGAATTAGAAAGAGCTTATCTGTTGAATCTTCTTATATCTTGCTCTTGAGAAAGCCAACATTCTCAGTTAATAGTCTTGGAATTTAAAGCTCAAGATGAGGAGTTGCTAAACTATGATTTCTAGGGAACAGGAATCAAAAGAAAGCATATTGGGTCACTCAGGCATATTGGAGTTTAACACACCAAATAAACAAGGCTAGCAAAAGAAAGATTTATCTAATTCAGTAAACCACTGTGGGTACAAAAAATATGCCCCCCCCCCCCCCCCAATAGAGGTGTGCTTTTTGACTTTAAGGGTGTGTGCATTTTTGTGCATTTCTAGCCCCTTGGTGTTTACTTTGCTAAGGACTGGATTACTAGCCCACTAGAACTAGTCTGCCTGGGGGAAAAAGATTTCAATTCACAAAAGAGGACACTGCTACTTCCATTACTTTATTTATAGCTTGAGCACAACTGTCAGTCCATAGCTTGTGCCCAAATCTGGAGCTCCAAGTTTGAATTCCTCTTAGTAGTCCAGTCAAGAGCTCTAAGCCTGACCCAACACTTCAAACAAAGCAGCAGGACCTGTTTATTGATCTGAAAGCTACTGGTATTGCAAGACCTTTGCTGACCCACTAGGAAAATCAGCTTTCGCCCCAGCCTGAAGACAGAACAGTCTCACACAGCCACAGCAACACAACAGCAGCTCACAGCAACAGCCATACTCACAGTCACCTACTACCTTGTAACACGCCTGATAAAAACCCTGCTGCTTGTACTTGTTTTACACAAATATAGAGCAGCCAAGTAAAAGAAGGCCATACATCTGTAGAAACATGCCTTACAGTAAGGCATGCTTGCTCACCATTACCTCTGACCCCAGCTAAGTGAGTTTAGGTGGGAAGGGTAGGATTTGTGGTGTTAAGTTTCTAAAACTTCAGTGAATGGTTTCATTTTTCCTCCCCACACCCTGACTTTAATGGAAATGCTAAGCATTACAAGTTTCTTCTTGAAGCTGCACAAGCCACACAGTCATAACTGGTTTCAGAACTGTGTCTTGGTACACATTTATTTTATTTTTTTGTAAATTAAGATATATTTCCAACCTATTTAAAAACATGAAGCAATCAGCTAGGTATTTAGTGGCCACAGCTGCCACTTGTTTTTCACTTTCTGCTTCAAATTTTTCATGTAAGTGATAGGAATTTTTGCTTGGAACTGCAGTATTGTCCTGGGCTCAGCAGTAGCAGTCATTTTTCTCCTACTTAGTAGCTGGTGCAGTGCTGTGCTTTTGACTTTCAGCCCTGGAACAGCACTGATAACACAGATGTTTTTAGTTGCTACTCAGTAATGCTTACTCTGATCAAGGATTTTCTGAGTCTCATGCTCTGCCAGGGAGAAGAGGAAGTGGGGAGGAAGTAGAGACAGGACACCTGACCCAAACTAAGCAAAGAGGTATTCCATACCACAGCACGTCATGCCCACTATATAAACTGGGGGCAGTTACTCAGAAGGGCTAGATCACTGCTCAGGTCGGGCTGGGTGGCGGGTGGTGAACGGTTGTATTCTCTTCCCTTGTTATTTCCCTTATCGTTATTATTACTGGTGGTAGCAGCAGTGGTTTGTGTTATACCTTAGTTACTGGACTGTTCTTATCTCAACCCGTGGGAGTCACATTCTTTCAATTCTCCTCCCCATCCCTTCAGGACCTCCGGGAGGAAGGGTAGGAATGAAGGAATGGCTGCATGGTTCCGAGTTACCAGCTGGGCTTAAACCACGACAAGTATATACTGTAGGAGTGATTACTGGCATTTTTGAGGGTTAGCAAACCAGCTGACATCAAAACAGATACTGTCAGAAATTTTATTACTGTTTTTTCAGAAACTGCTATCAAAGTGATTTTTAGTTCCTCAGAAAAAGCCACTAAACCCAAGGACTGACACATGAGCAGAGGAAGCACAGCAGAGCCACTTCAAGCTTCCCCTGCCTGCCTGCCTTAGGCCTGTTTCAAAATTCTGTAGGTATGAGTACTTTCTCCAAGTGTTGCAGACATCAGGGCAGCCGCTCTTACATGGAGACTACAGGATTTAAATATTGTCCACAGCACAGTAAAGGCATAGGCTAACACCCTTCAGATTTTCTAGCTTTCTTGTTCCATCACAAGATGTGATAGAATCAGCAACAATAATAGCTCTTGCATAGGCTGCTGCAGCTTAAGGAGTTTTGTGTGTGGGTGTTTTTTTTTGTTGCCTTTTTTTAATGTTACCAACAAACCGTGGTACTAACAAGGTTAGTACTAACTCTGCCAAAAACAGGGATAGTGCCACACCACTATGAAGATAGTTGTCACAGCTGTGATGAATCACCATTTGGAAAAGAAGCACAAGGCCTCAGGGAATTAAGGCCATAACAGCTCACTGGCAACAAGGGTCAAGAATGCTCATTTCAATGAAGCCAAGCTTTGTTCAGTCTTGCAGTACTCACTCCTGAACTATTTTCAAACCAATTTAATTGGACCAGTAGATAAGCCTTAGTGGAACTCACAACAGAAGCATTACAAAGTGAAGGCAGAGCTCAGGAATAGCAGGAGCATTTCATCTGTGTTGGACTGAACTAGCTAGTGTTGGTTTAAGGACCAACATTCCCAACCACGTTATCAACACAAGGCAACAGATGACAGCTGGAGGTCAATCATTTCCACATACACCAGTTAGCTGTACTATGTAGACTTCACCCGCACAACACCTGCGCCAATGAGAAGTGAACTGGCACCTCTTCTCCAATACACTTGGTTCCCTATTGACTCCTTCAGTCAACATCATCAGTGTAGTCACAGACAGTAACCTGTAATTCTCTGTTCTAAACCATTTCTTACAAAAGCATTTTGAATTCCAATTTAAAGACAGCCAAGTGTCTGGATTCAGGAAGAGCAAGAAAAGACACACAAACCTCACACCATGAGCAACAAACACATTCTGCCATGCTCAGCCCTCTTCCAAGATACAGCACCAATTGCAGAAGTTTTATGACCAGCCATTTATCCAGTGAACCAGTGCTATAACAGTTATTAAATGCAATTAATGGCAAATTCTCTTGAATGCTCATGAAATCCCACAGCAAAATGAGTCATTTGCCTGGTCCTGGTTTCAAAAGAGGGACCTCTTGCCAATCAGAGACCTGCAAAGGTGCAACTGCTGAGAGAGCAGGAAACGCAGATATGTTGACTGCTACCACCAGTAACAAATTACATACCCTATGAAGAAAAACCACCACCAAAGCCTCAGCAACCAACACTGTCCCTCATTTTAAGAGTCTTGACACTTCGCTTTTCCTACTAGCCACCAACAATTCAGTTTCATGCAGCTGAAACTTGTGAGAATAAAACTCATCGAAAAGTTTTTAATGAACAAATTCAGTTAGCAAAGTTCTAAAAATTAGAGTCTATTTGAACTTAAAAATGTTTCTTCATTGCATTTACCACTCCGAAGTTATGCCTGCTGAAGCACAGATCAGAATCAAACTCTATAGCTCAAATCAGAACCAAATTCCACCAGTAACCTGGCTTGTTCATTGTCATTCCCAGCACAAACCCTCAATCTAAGAGACCAGGACAGCCGCAACACTGTGAAGAGTACCTGGATACATGCTTCTGGATTAGACCTAGCCTTGTTTTCTGAAGATAAAAATATTAATTTCAGATAATTAATATTATCTGTATTAATGAGAATTTTGCTTTAACAAAGATTATCTACAGATACATGAGAAATCTGATATTAGATACAGATAAACTAGACAACTATGTGATCTGAAATGTCAACTACCTTCTGAATATCAGGGTTAATTTTAGTAGCCAGTTATGTCACCTTCCTCAGATACAGTTTACAGTACCATGAATTTATATCATACTCTTGATCACTCCTGCCCAGTGCAGAGAGTGGCAAGTATTCTTTTATACCTTCCAATGTCCTTCAATGAAGCATGAGGTGCCAGTTTTCTTATTCTAGGAGACCTAGAATTTATGAAGCTGTAAACTTTACTTGGGTCCATTAAGTGAAAGGGAATGTAAAATGTCAAGGCCAACATTGTATTTTTAGAGTTTTTGTTTCTCTTGAGGAAGCAGCAAATTCATGTTCCTATTGTTTGACAAGAACTTTTTTCCCCTCCCACTTCCAGTCTGCAATCAAATTTGACTATGTTTTCAGTCAATAAGACACTACGCTCATTTTAACTTCACCTAGTATATTAATACTACTTCAAACAATACTCACAACTTCAACCTACTGAAAAACACCTCTAAATACTGAAGACAAGCCTAACAATATTTAACATATCCCAAAGCATTCACTTGGTTGCATGTTAAAAAAAAAAATATATATAAGCAGATTCTACAAGATCCTAAAATACAAAGAAATGCTCCAAACATCTAACAGACATTAGTACAGATGCAACACTATATTCCGAATTACCCAGAGCTTGGCTACAGCATAGATGGCCTTAACTCCACCCAGACTATGACTATGGAGAGTTGAAGGCTGCACACCATCACATGAAAGAGATTCTCAGGTTAGCATCAAGACCTTGGATTTGCCCTGAAAATGCGATTCTGACAAGGATAAGTACTTTTCTTATATAATGTTATCATCACAAAAAATGTGATTTTATTTTAAACTTTGCTCTAATTACACATTTTCAGGACCAAATGCAAAGAATGATCAGTTCTCACGACTCTCAGGTTTTTTTACATGAAGTATATGTAGTCCTCAAGCAGCAAGATGCATAGTACTTAATTTCCTGATTACAACAGGAATCTCACTGTTATGCCTGCTACAGCAAGCCTCAACTACTGTTTCCCATTGAAAACTTCACCTTAACCTATTTTAGTCATTGCTAGCTTTACTGAATTATGATTAGACAACACAACAGCTAGGTCAACAAGACACTAAGCAACATATCATAATTATGAATAATTTTTCTCTTTTCATGAACCTGAGCTCTCCTCAGGTACTCTTTAAAGAAGTCATATTATCAGCTCCAAGACAAAGTAGTCACACGAATAAAATGCTTGAGTTTCAACATCTGATGGACCAGACTCTTAGACTGTAAATCTTGTGGGGGTGAGGAGAGATGAAGACAAGCTAAACCTGTCCCTGCCCTTAAACAGTCCTTTTTCATTGTAGACTCCATACATAGTTACACTGCTCAGTAGGTAACAAAGAAATAAAATATCCACATTCAGCCTCCAGTTATGACCAAACGGAATTTCCCCCTTGAAAAAAATCACAAGTCTCAGGAATGACATCACACTGTATGAGCATTTCAACAATCAAGACACAAGTCAGCTGTCTTCAGAAATACATGATACCCTTCTACATAATCTCAAAACAGAGTTACACACTTCATTTTACTAGCAAGCTGCTGAAACCTGCATAGATGAGTCATCTACTCCATACAACTTTTCCACAAGTCCTCTCTCTTTTAGGCTTCCTTGAACAAGGCCAGAAGCATAGTAGTGGCAATAATATGGAGTAGAAGTAGACAATAACATGTAAGAAAACAGCATCAAAAAGGACTACTATAGTTAAACATTTAATCTCTTCCTGCATGTACAGAAAAGAAGTGTCCAAGATGAGCACACTGACATCAACTCCTACAGTTTAGCTGTTTTGTCCATTATAAGCTCAAGACACATACATAGAGGAGCATTTTAACAGCCCTCATTGGTTTCAGCCTTGTTTATAATGCACAGCATTCAAAACTGGTAAAAGATGTGTACAAGAAAATAGTAGAACATTTACTCTTCTCATTAAGGAGTCTAAATATACACTACAGTGTGTATACAGAAATTCTGTTTAGAGTAACTGAACTCACTCCTATGGCTTTCCAGCAGCATCAAATATGTATCAAAGTCTGCAAAGGTGCTCAGCTGTCACCACCCTCATTTTTGAGGAGCACTATTACAGCAGAGGAACACTGACAGTGAGTGCACTTCTTAGGCATCATCCTTGAACTACCTGTAAGAATGTGCATTCATGCACTTAAGTCTCTTAAAGGAGGAGTTCAAACAAACAACTGCTTTAATTCAAGAACAGGAACACAGCATACAATGTCTACCTTCAAGATAAGCACAAATTTATTTTTCCTAATTAACACTATAGCAATTTGACATTTCTAGCATTAAGTACAATTCTTATAACCATGTGCTTGCTGGCAGCCCCTTTAAGAGAAAGTCACTTGTTTTAAATTTCATACCCCAAACCATTACTCCAATGTCAGCAAATCCCTTCACATACACAGCCCGCAACCTCACCACAAAAGAGCCTTTTTACTACATGTACTATCCAAGCACCATCATAGCCTTTGAGCACATTTCTTCTTTGAAAGAAGAGAGGTGCAGGGAAGCAGCCCCAGGCCATGAGGGGCAGATAAGGTAGCTGTATTGTCACATCATAAGGAAAGCAGGACTGAAAGTAATTTTACATAAACACAGTTTCATTTTTATTTCTTGTAGCAAATTTTTTAAGCCACTATCCCCTGCACCAGGTGCATTATAGCAATCGCCACAGATCAATGAGCAGAGAGCCCAAATCTCACCTGGTAGTAAGTCTTAATGTTTCTGACTAAGATGGTCAGGTTTTGAACCCGAAGATAGGTGTCATTATTTACATGCTTGTTGACACGCTGGTTGGTTGGTCGAGGATCTCTATTAAAAAAGGAAAAAAGAAACCAAAATATTACTATTTTACTCAGTACTAAGACACAGTATCTTAAAAATACACCATTAGGAAAACCCTCAAAAATTTACCCATTAAATGTGCTGACACAATGATATAGAATCATAGAATCATATAATAGTTAGGGCTGGAAAGGACCTTAAGGTCATGTAGTTCCAACCCCGCTGTCATGGGCAGGGACACCTCCCACTAAACCATGCCACCCAAGGCTCTGTCCAACCCAGCCTTGAGCACCACCAGAGATGGAGCGTTCACAACTTCCCTGGGCAACCCATTCCAGTGCCTCACCACCCTCACAGCAAAGAACTTCCTCGTTATATCCAATTTAAACTTCCCCTGTTTAAGTTTTAACCCGTTACCCCTTGTCCTATATCACTACAGTCCCTAATGAAGAGTCCCTCCCCAGCATCCCTAAAGCCCCCCTTCAGATACTGGAAGGCTGCTATGAGGTCTTGAGAGTTATGCTGAAAACCCCCAACTGGCATCTACTTTGTATGCCTTCAGTGAGAAAAAAGATGTAATTCTATTCCTCTGCAAACATAACACTTCCAATTTCACTTGTTTTTCTCTAGAGCACAAGAAAGGCAAAGATAGGAAATCGATATGTTCATAGAAAAAAATAAACATCTAAAAGTCACCGTAATAGGAAGAAACTAAAGAGCTATGCCTGTAGATGTCTTAACAGTGGCAGAACAGGTTGGATTAATGTGCTGAGGTAAAAGACCATCAGAGAGGAATAAACTGCTTTTAGAGTAAATACTACAGGTTGCAGTGCCCTTTTCCAGAATCCCAGTGCACTCTAGCCAAAGCACAGGGCAGCTACATGTGCCCTCACACAGGAACAGTTCCTAAAAACATAGGATATGTATACATTAATTTACAATGGAGAAAGCTCATTACCTTTGCCCACATGCATAACTTGGAAATTTCCATACACACCACAAAGTATCATACTTCATAGTTAACCCACGCAGCAGTTCAGGGCAGCTTCCCTTCCTATTTGTATTTCCCCAAAGAAAAGAGCATATTTAGTTTGTGCATACCAGATCAAAGCAGTCTCTGATAATAAGGTGTTTATCTTATCCAAATAAAGGGAAGCCTAGGGAAGACTATCATGCCTTCCTAGGCTTTGGAAGTTTTTAGACAAAAGAAGGGTGTTAACACTTGATCAATGCAGAACCTGTATCTATTATACACTGAAGTGAAGGGAAGAAGGAACATTTCACTTTTATTATACCATATAATCTAACTAGATGTTACTAGATGCAACCCTACAGTTCTTGTTTCCATGTGAAGCTCATTTAAGCAGCAAGCTACTATGCCATTGTCTGACAGCGACCAAAGTCAGGAAGAGAAAGCTTTGTACAGCAGAGCAATAATCATATATCCACTGTGCCTCATAAACACTCTGCTGGGCTTCAAGATGTGAATAAAACATAAACACAGGTAAAGATAAAAGCAAGACAAGGAAAAAAAAAAAAGCTGGTGTAAAAATTTTAGGGAAAGGAGCCTAAAGTTTGTTTGATTTTTAAAGGAAGCAAATCAAAATTGTACCTGATTTTTTTTAATTTCTAATATAAAAAATAAAACACAGGAAAAAAGCTGCAAATAATTTAATACGAATGTACGCCCCAACATGCTGCAAACAAAAGAAACCTGAAAACCTTTATCTGCCAACAGCATAGATCAAAGTCTTGTGTTTCTCCTCGAATAAATACTCTTATCAGCAAACTCCCACACAATCCAAACACTTGCCTTCCAGAGCTCTGCTCAGTCGCTGTTAATTAAACCATTCACAGCTCTTCCAGGGCCAAACAGGGAACTCCAGCAATGACAAGAAAATAAGAGAACTGATTCAATATTTATTCTTAAAGCATATCTGCCAAAGTTTACGTACGTATGCCAGAGAGCTTTTTCTATTTCTCTTTAAATGCACAACCATCCCAAAGGACCTCTTTAGTAAAAGCAGTGCTATGTGCATAAATGTGACAGAATACACTGATACTCCGGAAATGAGAGAAAACCGCCATGGCAGCAGATAACATTAGGCACAGTATTTATGTACCAGAGTTCAAGTGAACTGAAACACAGATGACCACTGTGCAAACTGGTAGCAAGACCCTACAGAGCCTTTACAGTAGCAAAGGATTTTGTATACTGATTGGCACTGTAATCAATTACGAAAAAAAGAAAACAAAGCTGACTGTTAGAAGCTTTTAAAGCAAGATCTGTAGTAAGGACTCTATTTTACTGATGCTCAGATACAGAAGTCATACCCATACACCAACTGACAGTATGGGTCTTCTGCAGCACAGGAAGTTGGAGAAGCATAAACGGCACCTGGGCTTGAACTTGGAGAGTACCAAGCTTCAGTACTGTCTGAAGGAAGCTGGATGCTTAGCCTTTTTGATGAGGTCATGACAACAAACCAGGAAGCCTAAAGGGGAGAAATGCAGAGTAAAGAGAAGCTGGCCAAACAGAAGAGTCAGCCTACAGTTCTTGTTTCCATGTGAAAGCTCATGTAAGCAGCACACTGCCATGCCACTGTCTGGTACTGATCAACATCTACAGCCAGGAAGAGAAAGCTTTGACTGCACTGCAGAGCAATACTTCACAACCCATCTCAAAACTGCATGAAATGGGGCAAAATTCCACAAGACACACCCACCAGCCACAGCAAAGGAGAGCAGATTTATTCAACAGCTGTAGGCAGTGTAACTGCAGGACTTGGGTAAAGTTCTCCAAAGCAAGTAAGAACCAGAACTCCTCCTTCCAAGACAAGACCTGCTCATCTTATGGCACAGTGGGGCTAGTCATCTATTACAAGAACATAAGCATTGGCAGAACCAGTCCCTCAGCAATTCAGGGGCTTTTACCCTATCACCTTCATTAACAGTAACTGGTTGCTCCAAGTGCCCTTAAAACCACTGACCTCAGGGTCCTCTTAATCTGGAGCCAAAGGGCAGCACACAGTGTCACTCCGGCAGTCCTGCCTCCTCCTCCCTACAAACAGGGACGTTAAAAGCTTTTCTGAAAGGAGAATGTAGCTTGAAAAAATGACAGTATGGATTTCTGTATATGTTGTGTAACCAACTTTATGCAGCCCCTCAGCTTGCTTCAGAGAAGACACTTTGCAGTGAAAGTGGAAGGCCAGCACAACCCACACTTCAAGCTACCACAGCGCTTATTGTCTCCACGTGGAAAACTAAACAATCCCTTCTCAATAAGCAATATCCCATTTCTTCTTCATTTGCTGCCACATTTTTTTCTTAATCCTGGGTCAGACAAGCTCATACTAACTACAGCTGTTGTAGCTCCACAACCAAGAAGTTGGAGAACCTGCAGAAAGTTACTCTTGGAGGCAGTGGGATGTTTCCAAAAGAGACTTATTCTTTTCCACTGACCAGGTAAGCTCAGTTTCATCCAGCTGAACTGGCAAAACATCTTTTGACATAAGCATGGAGATGAAGACTCCTTATAAGAATCAAGGGTTTGAGGCATGCGTTTATTCAGAAAGAATATATTTACTGCATTTTTCAAACATTTTCTGCATCACTCCTCCTGCCTGGATTAACTGTGTCACATTATGCGAGGTCAGCTGGATCCCTCCTGCTGCTGTCTTCTCTATGTCACTCACCTGTTTCTGAGACATCTCAGGAGACATGAAAGGGTTGAGGCGGAGGAGCTGGGAGAGGCAGCCCAGAGGCCTGAGGCTACTTGTGAGAGCGGGAAAGAAGCAAGCTGCCAGAACACCCACAGCCACACAGTACTTGCTGATCTCAGCAGAAGTGAAAGAAGGCGGCTAAAAACCTAGGAAGATTGAGGTACTCGAAGCACTACAACCCATCAGCCTGGCCTATGGCAAAGGAAAGGCAGAAAGGGGAAGCAGAGTTCTCAAGGAAAAAAAGGGCACCTGAGTAAACCTTACACTGCAAGGGGCAAGTTCTGTGTTTAAAAATTTTTCTATCATAAGGAAAACAGAGCTGTTGGTACCAAACTCCACACATTCTAACACTTGTTTGGTTGGTGAAACCTGTTTATGAAGAACTTTACAGAAAGAATCTCTTTCCAAGGATCACACTGAAAATTAAAGATATTTTTACAACACCAACCAGGGAACCCAAATTCCTGAATGTATTTGAAAAATACCTGAACAGGACTTCCATGAGATGCTTTTTCAATCCCTTGATGTTTGGTCTTTCCCTTACACACACATGTAATGAAAACTACAACTCCCTTTCTAAAAATCACCTACTTGTAAAGATCAAAAAAGTTGCTCAAGTAAGACTGAGGTGGCATGACTAAGGGAGGTACTTCACAAATAAGTAAACACCCAAGCCACATGAACAGAAGGAAAGTCTCAAACCTTACTACATAGCCAAGCATTTTAAAGAACTCTTCCGGTTTTACACCTTTATGACTTTTACAGGAGCACAGAGAAAAGGAAGGGCCAGGAGTCAGAGGCCAAGTGATGAGTTCAGCAGGCATGGGGCCAGCAGCACGAGTGCTTGAAGACTCAACCTCTTAACCAATTAATAAAACAGAAGTAACAAAAAAATTTTTTTAAAAAGTGTAAATAATAATTCTCCTTTCAGCAATTTCTGACATGTATTTTTGATGATTAAGGGGGAAGCCCACAAACCAGGCCCAATGGTTATGAGACAGCAGAAGGAACCAGCTGTGCCCAGCATCCCATGGCACGTCACTCTGCAGGTAACTCGCCAACTGAAAATACACCATTCTTGGACCAGTCTAACTCTCCCATCATCCAACTTCTTCCTCTATCATCAAGTGGGATGACGCCAATAACGCTGGCAGGGTTTCCAAATTGCCTAGAACATGGTAGAAAAATGCACCTCCAAATGAGATTTTTAATTAAACAGATGCATATCTCCAACCTTCCAGCATTCATGCCATTTGCTGCAAACCACAAGAAACGTGCGCTCACAACATGGCTGTTCCTGTCACACGGTCCAAATTAAAGACAACAGATTGACAGTACCACAAACCATGACAGCTGTGATTGAAATTGAAAGACCTATTATTGTGCATTTTTATTATGTGGTTTCAATGCAAGTAGTTTTATCAGCTGTACTCCTAAGACATATTCCTATTTGCTAAACATCTTAACAGCAGAGTCTACCATCAATTAGAAGAACTAGAACACGTCAATACAAAAAAACTTATGGGCCTACGTGTGTAAACCCCAATGCTATTTCCCAAATAAAAAGCTTTCTACAGCAAGTTAAACAGGACAAATATCCGCTTATGCTTGTAGGTGTTATGCCATAGCTGCTACTGCAACACTGAAGGCAATCTAAGCAGCATGGCCACATGCTAGTTTCATACCAGAAGTGACACACAATCATCTGAAAAAAGTTCTTTAAATTTTGTTCCCAGAGAACCTCATTAACTGATACACATAAACACACCAGAAACACAGAAACTTGGGACACTGCAGTCCCACTTTGAAGATTAACACATTTTTGTACGCAGAGTATTCAGCCAGTACTGCAAGTCTGCAAAAACCAACGTGCCCTTTGTGCATTATCAGATTGAGGTATACACTTGGACAGCACACAGGAAAAAGAAACCAGTCATTTAGAGCAAAATGACTTGAAAAAAACATTTGTCTCGTTTTAAAATATAAGTGGGGAAACCAAACACTGCTGTCTGTCTCTTCTTATTAGGTTTAACTTGTTAAGCATCTAGGCACCACTATTTAGAACTAAGCAATCCTCAGCTCCTTAGAAAGGGTCTTGTTTTGTCAGGGATCACCAGTAAGCTAAGAAATCACCAGCAAAGCCCAACATATGGTTACCCACTGATCACGTTGTAGTCAGAATCTACAGAAGCCCAGGCTGGGTTCCCTTCTTTTGCCCTTGTGCCATGGCTACGTTTGGTGCGCCTGAGCAAACTACATTTTATTCAGGCCTAGCATTCCTGGGGACAGATTGCTTCTGAAAAAGACAGAGTGAAGACACAGTCCTGTTTTGACCTCCTGTCACATAGCCAGCAGGAACCTGTGGACAGGAAGAGTGGTAGACATGACATATCTCTCCAGTGACACAGCTGCCTTGCTGATATGAACCCACTGCCTAAAAAACATTGATTCCATAATTTCAAGCAGCTGGGACCTTCTCTACCCACTCTAAGTTGCCAGAGAGCATTTGAGCAAAATCCAACCTATTACAACAGAAAACAGAGGCTGACTGAACTGTAGAGCTCACTAGCCTCTAACAGCTAAACCCTTACTTTGATGCAGCAACCTCCACTCAACAGGTATATCTGGATTTCTTCACAGATCCACCTGTCTCTTTGGCCACGGATTAAACTTCAAAATCCGCTTAGCTGCAGGACAAAGATGTTTTATATTAATAATGAAATTCCCAAGAATTCGGCTTTCAAAATCTTCACTGAAAGAAATCTGCTGATCTGCAGTGAAGTACCGCATCACACTTGGTGTTTAGATGCAAGCTCACGTACCCATGTTACTTGTGTTCCAGTAAGCAGGCAAGCAGGTTATTTAAACTAAAAACCTAAAAGTTAAGTAATACACAAGCAAGGAGACAGCTATGACACCATGAGCCCTGCTCTTCCACCCTGCTACCCCTGGTTCTCTGCATGTGCGTGCATGTGCACGCATCTGTGCTTTCAGGCAATCATCACTGTCACGGCATGGTATGTCAGATTCTAGCCCATTTATCAAAGGCCCTCATTAATACAATTTCAACAAGAAGATGTCTTGAGCCAAACAGTGGAAGTCATCTTCAGGGACCAGGACCTGAAAAGCTGATGAGCAAGCATTTAAAATACATGCTTATTTCATTATTCTGAAAGCTTTGTGGGGCAGAGACATGCCTTCAAAGGCTTTCCTGATTTACAGGCAAGCAGTAATTGCATTGCTATTTCTAAAGCCAGGAAAAAGTGAAGGTTGCAGCAGCTCTCCCAAGTGCCTTGCTGGGTTGGGATACATAAATACAACCACAACCCTTCCTAAGTTAAACAGACCTGGGCTCTCGGTAGAAAGCTCTTAGTTTCAAGCACCCAGGCACCATTTGAAGCGCTGCCAAAGCTGCCTAAAAAGGGGGGTAATGTCCCAGTCTCCTACTCTGCACTGCTTGTGTGTCCCCCACTTAGCCTTTTGGCAACACTGCTGGGAGACATGTTTTCTGGGAAAAAAACAAACTTATTTACCTGACTGCCCATGGCAAGTAAACCTGCCAGGGTATTTCTCACAATCACATGGTACCTAACAAAAACGCCAACTAGCGTCACCGTACTTGGTCAGCCTATATGCTTATCTTCATTACTTCCAGGAGATCTTATGCTTCACTCTTTGTCCCCAAAGTATTGTTAAGTTGCTCCATAGACTTTAACAATTTTATATCTCCTCAGACATGTTTCAACAGCCAACTAAAAGTATTTGCACACACCACCGGATAAATCACTTCTAAACCACATCACTCATAAGAACACCACATTCATTCAAAAGCCACATAACTTCAGCCTATTTAACAAAATGCAAGAGTGACTATTAAATGAATTTTTCTTGTTTTGAAATGGTAAGATTCTTTCACATGTTATTTAACAGTGATAGTTAAGTAAACGTGGAGCAGACTCAACTGCTGTTGTTCCTTGATAGTTCGGTTGGTCATCTCCATGCCAAGCACAATGGTAATAAATCTAAACCCTATTTCCCATATCTTGGAAAACTACAAGTCTGGATCCAAGTGCCCATACTCAAGGCCCTAATCTGCAGAAAGTTACCTTTTAAAGGTGTAATTATTCCTTGAAAAATGCTGAAATTTATGTCCTCTTTCTGTATCAGGTTTCCATCACAGCTAACACTTTACACCACTAGTTTGTCATCACCAAGTGGGCTGACTGATCTGGATTCTGTTCCAAACCATGAACCTTCACCAGCTACACTAAGTTCCAGTTCATAATCTCCATTGTTAGTTACCTCAAACCAGAAGAAAATGTGATTACCTGTCAGATGGAGCAGCCAGATACCAAAAGATAACAAAACTTGCCAACTTCAGGGGATGGAGCAGGGGTTGTAAGTTACTTTTCAGGAATTTCACTTAAAGAATCAGATACAAATTCTTCATTTAAGTACTGGGACTCGGCCTAACACTGCAAATCACTGGTGGAGCTTCAACTGATTTTATTCACTTGAAAGAACGCAGTGCCAAAATTCAGGTGTTTCCAAAGGCTCCTTTCTAGAAAGTCAAATATTTCTCCCTACAAACGTTGTTAGACACATTTCAGAATACTTAAAAGATGATAGAAAACAGTCAGGATCTGCATGTAGCACACCATCAACAGGAAAGGATGTGGTTAAAAGAAACGTTCAACTTCTACCAACCATTCATTTCAACGTTACAGTATTTTCAGTGTTTGCTCTTTTAACCTATTTATAAGTCAGCTTCCTGAAGACACATTCTTACAGTGCTGCCATAAAGAGATACCAGTGAAGCTGGGCTTTTTTTTTTTCTAAATTACATATTGAATATTGAAGCTTACACAAGAGCAGACACACTTCAGATGAGATCCTTCCAGCAAAGCTTCATATGATAAAGCACTTTCATTTCCTTATTTGTAGTACTGCAATATACCTTCCCCTACAGCATATATGAACAATTAAGAAAAAGTAACAGTTGGGGCTGGGGGGAAGAAAAATAAAGAAGGGGAAAACACCACCAAAAGAGAAAAACATTAAAGCACGTTTTGGAAAACCGAGTTAGCTTGGAGTGTTTTTCTGTCTTTTGTGAATTTCAAAGAAAACCAAAAGGAAAAACGCAAACGTGGTGCTTCCACCCTGCACACGGTCCCTCCAGCCTGTCCGCTTTCCAGCGCAGGATAAAGACACCGCCGCCTGCAGCCGGACACCGCCATTTGAAGGGGCGACCTCTCCCCCGGCAGCCCCGGCACCCCCCGCGGGTGAGGGCCGAAGCGTGCTCGGCGCTGCCACCCCCCCGGCACGGTCCCTCCCTCCGGAGCCCACTCACATCTGTAGCATAATCTTGTTCAGGACGACACCATCCACCAGATCCATGTAGATGCCGAGGTTGTCCTCGTCCCCGCTCCCCAAGGCGCCGAAGGTTTTCACCTGCCGGAGGAAGGACAGTAGGGTTGGGAGACGGCGGAAGGGCCCAGCCGCTCACCGGCTGCCCCCCACTCCCCGCTCTGCTCACCCAGGTCACCAAGGGGCTCTGCAAGAAAAGCTGCAGGAGCTCGGAGACGGTCACGTCCATGTCGCCGAGTCCGGCTGGCAGCGGCGGGAGGCTGGGAGAGCGGGGAGGGCTCACTCAGGAGACAAAGGCGCGGAGCCCATTGCCCGCCGCCCCGCTGCCCGCCGGGCGCTGCCTACAGGGGAAACAATGCGCGGCTCATCGCTCCCCCGCCCCGCGCAGGGGAGAGACTCGGGACCGCCCGCCGCCGCTCCGGTCCCTCCTCCCAGCAGCAACAGGCTGCTCTTCGCCCGCCGAGCTCGCCCCGCAGCTGCAGGAGGGGTGGCCCGGACAGGAGCGAGCAGTGCCGAGAGAGTGAGGCGAAGGACAACAGCCGTCCACTGCCAGAGGTGGAGGCGCAAAGCTCCCAGAGACAGCGCAGCCCCAACCCCACTCCGGCCGCCACCGCGCTACCTGTGGCGAGGCGCGCCCTGACCCGGCAATTAGACCCGGGCCGCGGCAGCGCCGTGACGGGCAAGGCCCGCCGCGAATGAGAGGCGCCGAGAGGGTCGGCGCCGGCCAATGGACGGCGCCCCTGGGCGGCAGCGGGTGAGGGAGGGAGGGGGCTGGCGCGGACGGGCCGTGGTGCGGAGCTGGGGTCGGCTGCATGTGGGGCTGCGCCCGCCCATCGCATGGCCGGGGGGGAAGGGACGGGGGGTGCCGGCGGCGTGTTCTCCCCTCTGCTGCAGGTCCCGGCGGGGGGTGCGAGCGGTTCCGCTCCCTCCGCGGCTGCGCCTCGTTGCTCCGTAGCCGGCGGCCCGGCCGGTTACACCTGCGCTCCGCTGCCGGGAAACGACGCAAGCGCGGAGCAGTACAGTCGGTGTGGAAGTTTGTGCGTTAAAAAGTACGGAAGTAGGGCGAAGTGGTCTCGCGGCTGATGGAGGGGTGCCTCGAAGCTGTGCCATCAGCCGTCACCGTGCCACAAAAACTCGAACCGGAGAGCTCCGGGAAGAGCAGGAGCACAACCTGCTGCAGGGGACAGGACTCGTCCTGGTTTTAGTTAGGGGAAAAAATAACTCTCAGGAGGTTCAAAAGATGAGTGCTCCATCCCACTCAGATGTTGAGAAAATACCTTTTAGACATGAAGCTGAACCGCTCCGTGCCTGGTGCTACATAGCGAGGTTGGGTTTTGCTAGGGTTCTTATTTGATACTTTGCTGTTTTTCACGGGTGTAGTCTTTGCTTTTCACTCTACTTCGCTACTCCGTGCTTGTGAGACACATTCCCCCCTGCAGTGCTGAGTTCAGCTCGGGCCTCTGACATAAGAAGGACATGGACCTGTTGAAGTCCAGAGGAGGGGACATGAAGAGGGCTGGGGCACTTCTGCTATGAAGACCGGCTGAGAGAGTTGGGCTTATTCAGCCTGGAGAAAACTCTGGAGAGATCCTAGAGCAGCTGTCCAGTGTCTAAAGGGGGCCTACAAGAAAAATGAAGAGGGAGTTTATGCAAGGGCCTGTAGTGATAGGACAAGGGGGAATGGCTTTCAGATGGCAGAGGGTAGATTTAGATTAGACATTAGGAAGAAATTCCTCACTGTGAGACACTGGCACAGGTTGCCTAGAGGTGTGGATATCCCATCCCTGGAAGTGTCCAAGGCTAGGCTGTACAGGGCTTTGAGCAACCTGGTCTAGTGGAAGTGCAGTCAAAAGAAAGAATATTTGAAAAATAGTGCCCTTCAGAGAGGGCAGATTACAAATGCAAGAATGCTTTCCCCCCTTTCACAACCTGGAGGCGATTCGTTTGTAGGAGCACGCCTCTACAGACCCCTGAAGGGAAGCGACAGTTGCCAGTAGTGAGCTAATTGAAGGGGGGAAGGGGGCACATCATGGAGCACAGTGGTAAAGCCCAAACTTCTTATCCAGGAAATGCTCCAGGAGATGCTATTGAGTGCTGAATGCTCACGCGCTGTTCAACGTAACTGCCTGTGCTACAGAAAATATTCATTCTCTATAGCAGCAGCATAGCGGGAGCTGCAGATGCAGACGCAGGAGCGCGGTCGGGGCTGGGAACGGACTTGGGATAGGGTCGGGCCTCGGAGCGCGAGCCCCCCGCGCCCTCTGGCGGTCGCAGCCGGTGGTGCCGGCAATGATGGGAGGTGAGGTAACTCGGGCGCCCTCTCGGCTCTGGTGCGGAAAGCAAACCGGCAGCGGGGAAGAGTATTTTGTCTTGTCTTGAAAAGCCCCACCGCTGGCGTTGTATTGACAAGGGGGAATCGAAGCGCTGGAGGCCAGGGGGGGAGGATCTGCACCCAGCCCCTGAAGAGTGAAGGGCCGTGGGAGATAGACGCACTGAGAAATGCTGAGCAGTGGGCGAGTTGCTAAAGTCTCACGGCGGTCCAGAGCTGCAGGCTTCAAGCTGGCCACGCAAGAGCGCTGCGGGTCGGTAAAACCCCACTGGCCTGCAGAGGCACAAGCCAGGCTTGCCCCGGAGCCTTGCCGATTTCGGTCTCACAATACACAGTGAGGGCTGGGGGAGGCTGGACTGCCCACCTGAGCTTAACATATGCCCTGGCTCTTAGACCCCAAACTGCCTAGGCTGAGTTTTCCTTCCTTGGCAATTCCATGCTGTACCTGTCAGCCCCAGGTGCACTGACACCTCACTGTTCTCTCCAGATGGGCACTTTTACTTACTTACCTTGTGTTTCACCAAAGACATAGCTTGTGAAACATCACCACAGGTCAAGGTCTCATTTCTGGTGGTACCTGAAGCCTCCACCTTCCCACAACAGACAAAACAAAACAAATGCTTGTGAATAAAGGCCAGGTTGGATAGGGCCTTGAGCAAGGGAGGTGTCTCTGTTTATAGTGGGGGTTAGACCTAGATGATCTTCAGGTCCTTACCGAGCCAAACCATTCTATGGTTCAAGGAAGTTCAGATCCATATATGTGCATGCAGTTGCATTGTAGTATTTAATTTTAACGTGATTCACAACTTTCTTTTATACCATTTGCACTCAGTCAGCTTTTAACTAAAACTACAGTTCTTAAAGAAGAAGCACCAGAACAACCATTTGAAACACATACAAAGGTACAAGCATCGAAAGACATGAGGATGTTTCATGCCTCCATTATCGTGTGTATTTCTAAACCACTCTTCACAGCCACGAAGCACTCGACTCTCAGCAACACAGACCACAGAAGGAAATTTCTAAGCTCAAGCGTTTCCAAATGTCCCTTTAGGCTGACTGTAAATGGCATGATTCACCTCCCTCAGACTGTCCCCTAGCAACGATTACAACCATCAACAAAGCTCCACCATTCATCTGCTGTCTGAAGTGTAAGTTGCTGAGGGATGGGAATAACAGAATTCTCAAGGTTACAATACAGGAGTTTAAACTCATGGTAATCAGGAAAGGCCTTTTTCTCCTCCTTTGCTTGGGACTGTCCTTAGGCAGCTTTCTTGTAAATATGACTCTGCTGTTCATCAATCAACTTCTCATCTATGAAGCAAGTTTATTTTAAATAGACTCTGGAGCTGTAAACAATGGGTGCCAGGAAAAAAAAAAGCAAGAAGATTGCTTTGCTCCTCGCAATATCCAATTCTGAAATGCTGTTTTCAATATTGTTCATTTTTTTTGGACAAAGGTGGTAAAGAAACTGTGTTCGATAAATTTGAATGAAAATAAAAAGAACAGAACTATATGTGCAACCAAAACACAAACAAAAACCCAGAAGTATTTGCTTACATGCCTTAGATCAATCTGAATGTGGGTGGGGATGCTGGTGATTTACAGAGTCTAGGTGGCTGGCACCTGAAAGAAAATGTTGAGAGAACTCCCACAAAACCTAGCATTAACCTGTGAGGGAGGGTGGGATGTTCACTGAAATTTAAGCCAGCTGCGTAGGCTCCTGACAAGATTAACATAATACAGAATCTAAAACAGAAGGAGGGAGTTTAGGCAGAATGTTTCATAAACATCTGAGTCCACAGAAAACAAATACTGAGTCAAATACATGTGGCAAACAATAAAATAATACTGTGCAAAAGATAGGGGGAGAACATGAAGGGGCAGCAGTGGTTTATGGCTCTTTGCATGAACTTGAAAGCAAGGGAGGAGTACTCGCATTCCAGGCAAACACAGCAATGATGGCATAACCTCCTTGACTTAAAGCTTTGGAGAAGCAATGAGTGCTACAGCAGCAGAAGAATCCTCATAGGCCTGAAAGAAAAGAGAACAAATCCATTTAAGTTAAACTCATAAGCTAAAGAGATGCTAGAAACAAAGGCTGGTGGTAGTAATCTAAAGCAGTGAGCTTAGGTACAGGAGTGTGGGAACTACATGTCCAGCAAATCATGAAAGATGTAATCTGAAGCAGCAGCAGAGAAGGGAAGGTGTCCTGTAGGTTTCAAATGCATGACAGGGCCTGGTCTGTTGAGGAGATGATTACTGAAGGACCACAATAATTGTGTAAACGTTTGGGGATGTTATCCAAAAGCTTGGTTTCTCACCAAGGCACAGAACATTGCCAGGCACATTCCTCAGTTTCTCTTTGGTAGAACTATATCATTAGCATTAACTGAGATTCATGAGGTGAACTGAAGAATCAATAGGACCACACTAGGGATGGCTACTGGCCACTCTAAAAATAGAAAGGAAAGTATAGAAAGAACCAAAATGTATCATATGGAACATGTTTTGATTATGTTAAAGATTTACTATTGATGATTTGAAAATATTTTCAAATCATCAGTGTCAATCCCTATCAATCATCACTAGCAAATGTCCTAATAACAACAGAATGTGATTTTGAAGATCCAGTGCTTTAGGGCATGTTCATTCTTCAGATTGCTGTTTTGGCATTTTAGTTGCACAGGAGTGTATGAGTATCTATATTGATGACATTGGGACTTGGTATAAATTACGCAAACACAACCAAAGATTTTACAAGCAACTTGTCGAAGTACTTAGGCTGGCTAAAGTTGAAGTGTCTATTCACATGCAAGGAAAACACTCCAAGGAGAAGTTAACAGAGCCTCAGTAGGGAGGGAGATGACAGTAGGGCAGGGACCACCACCTCTACCAAGAGGATTGCCATTTCTTGGAACAGTGAACAACATGGGGAATGGGGAAACTTGTGTTTGTTCTACCTGCTCAAACAGCACCCCAAATTCACTCCTGTGTGACAATCAAGACAGATGTGGGAAGAACTTCAAGAATTTGAGGAACTAATGAAATGAAAGACTCCAGTTTTGAGGGGTTGTGAGAGAAGGCGCAAAGGTAAGGTTGTCCAGTGGTAGCCCCAAAGGGGTTAGATAGCTGGTTTACAAGAATATGGTAAAAATTGGTCATCAGTGGTTTATGTATTGTGTGCACTGACTTAACATGCTGAAACACAGAAGGTGGCTTTGATTCTAGTTGAATTATGTCGAAGTTTAAGATTAGAGACAGTTGATGTGAACAGAAACTTAAGGTCACATGGGCTTGGCTCACTCTCTTTAGAGTGAGATTATTTTTCAATTACAGATGCTGGGGAGAATTGTTATTTGGATTATAACACCGGTGTTTCACAGATGTGGTGACTGTAAAGTCATTGTAGAGGTGAGCTGAGTGAGCACATGCAGTAACTCATCAGGTCTTCTACTTTCACAGTTTATCTGGAATGGGTCTTAATCTCCTCAAGGCAGGGCAAATGCAATACTACTTACTCCAGCACAGACAGCACTGCTCCAGGACACCTCTGCAGCTGTAGAAGGGCCAGTAAAGGTAATGCTAACCTTCTGTAGTGACTCTACAGGTGCCAGAAAACAGAACTGAGCAAGGCAACCAAAGTAACTTGTGCTGGGTTGAAAGGTAGCCAATTCCTTCATGGAGCCATAGCAGCAATACAAGAACAGATTCTTACCCGTTTCTGAAATTTGCAGAGATGTCAATACACAGCCAAAACCCATCTGAACAGGTTCATCCTTGGTATGTTAAAGGATTGGGTCTACTTGACAATTCCATGAGAACATGACATCTCACCTGGGAGGGCTGTCAGAGATGATGAATAGTCTGATCTTGTTTACCAAGTAAATATAGTACAGACAGGTAAATTTTAGAGCCAACTCCTGTTAGATATACCAGCTTTCAGATCCTCCCACCCTCATGACACAGGAGATGTGGTTTTTAGTGATATGCACTGTTACCTGAATGCAGCTGCCCTCTGTGTGCACTGGAAGAAAATGTGAAAATATTCCAGATTACCCAGAATTACTGTCATTAGTGTAAGGGACCAGGTACTCCATACGCTTTTTGTCTGGTATCCCCAGTGAAGCAAGGCTAAGGGCTGGGCAGTGTATATCAGAGTAACCAGCATCAAGTTTTTCAACCACTGAAGGATTATAGTGAACTGCACTGATGATTCCAGCACATTGTATTTTGCCTGTATTATTCTTAAGGGTTTACTCTGTAAACCATACTTGAGGATACAGTTAAAACACAATTAAGACAACTGAGCCATCTTTAATACAATATCTACCCAGCTCTCTTGGGATGTGGACAAATTGTTTTAGAACTAAGAATAAAAAACCCCCAGCAGCCCAGAGAAAGATCTAGAAAGAACACTGTTTTGTAACATTTTTTTTCTACATCTTAACTCATTTTTTTTTTTTTTTTTTTTTTTATCTATCACTTCTCACAATCCCACTATTTCCTTTTTTTTCCCTGAAATATATTTCAAGATTTCCATGAATACAAAAGTGAAAGTCACTGGGAATAGCATACCCACCACTGTCCCCAACTCACCTACTTCCTGGTTACTTCCAACTTCCATCAAAGTGTAGATATGTCCTGTCAGGCCACAAGCATTAGGTACTTGGAAAGACAACTAATGATCTGAATACAAGTCAGACGGTATTAAAAGATGTGCAGCTTAGTACTTTACCAGTCCTTTAGAGCTTCATAAAAATACAGAAAGTTCAAAACCAGACTATTTCCATTATTATTTTGACCCAACCCAGTAACTTAAGGACAGCATTTCTTCTGTTAAATGCCATGCTTCAAGAACTGAAAGGCCAAAGTCCCAGACTCCTACAAGTATCATGGAAGTATGTGAAAGATTAGAAGACCGCAACATCACACATTACAAGATCCAACACTCAATAGCTGAAGGAACACAAAAACACATTAACAAAAAATGTTCCTTCAACCAAACCAGAAGAATGCCTTCTTGAAATATAGCTGGAGGATGTGAAGATGACTAGGTGGATGAATTTTGAAAGCTTTATGCTCAAGGAAAGTTTGACAGCTTCGGAAGGATTTAAATCCAGGCTAATTAAGAAAACCTGCAAAATTTCAGATTTCTTTGTCATGATGCCTGATCTGACACCAAAGTTGCAAAAATCAGGTTTCAGGCAGATTGTTGAGACAGCATAGGGGCTCTCACACTGCAGCAGAAAACTATCAGATCTTGTAGTAACCAAGTGCTTATCTCTTGCCTTCTCTGTAAAATTTACTGCTGAGAACTGCTGTGTTACAGACATTTCAAACACACTGTAAAAACTCAACCTTGGAAAGTGATTTCAAATTAATGTCTTGAGGAAAAGATGGCTAATATTTCCCTAGTGCACACTCTTATTTAAATCTGAAATTACTAACATGTATTAATAATGTCCCAGCGTAAAGGTACTGACTTCTGTAGTTGGCACAGAATCTGCCATGCAAAACACAATTTTCAGAAACAAAGTGCTGATCTACACAGGGGTGCAGTCCTGTATGATCCAGCCAGCCTCAGGTTTTCATTTCTCTCACTTCTGTTTGTATGTGATACATGAATGTGTAACATCACAATTGTTGCAACACTGGTGCTTTGAATGTCCAAAAGGAATAAACTCCTTAAAGTACATCTAAGAAAGGCTTTCCTGTTTGCAAAGGAACTGAATAAACTCTCCTTCAAGCTATCTTCTGTAAGTGCAGTAAGGAGGGAGGATATAACATTTAGTTTCAAATTGATAACTATTTAGATTTTTGGAAAAAGGGGGAAGAATGTCATCACTGAGTTAGACCCAAAGTTTAACTGCTCTTATTCAATTACTGGAATTAATTTCAAAAGATGGTATCCTTGTAAAGACTTTATTCTACAACCATCTTTGATTCACTAAAACTGGTATTCCAAAGGGAATCAGAGGTTTAAAAAAAATACCACTAATGCCATTTTCCTTCAGCTTTAATTAATTCTTTTTTATTTTTGTAAGTCAAATGAGTCAATATATTGGTATTCCTAAATCATCCATCTTGCATTTTGATGAGTTAGTCTACCACCGTTGTTCTGAGTTATGAAATTTCAAAGTCTCTTTGGAATACTAATTTCATATTTATAGGTTTATTTTTTTTTATTCCTATTTCCCTGAATTTTTTCTTGACAGTTGCTGATGTAAAATTTAATATAAAATATTTAGTCACAAAATAGTATTGCTTTTATGCACATTGCGGTAAGATTATTTTTTTTCTCCCAATAAAAACTATACCATCTTCCATAAAATCCTAAACATATTAAGAACTGTGATGCAGAACAAAATTACACAGGGTGAAACAGGTACCAGCACAACAGTGAGATTATATTACATCAAAAAATTTTAATGGTCCCAAATATATACTCAACAACTAAGCATACACTCAGGGGGGCAAAAAAAAATTCTGACACAAAAGTGACCACATCTAGAATTCCATTCAATCTTTAATCAAGAAGGGACAAACAAATCCCTTGACTCAAAAAAAAATTCTGCAGTTTAAAGGGCAAAGGGAACAGATTAAAAAAAAAAAAAAAAAAAAAAGAGGAAACTTTATATTCGGCCCTCCCCCATAGAGGTTTTTAAAACCTGTTGTAGCTTGAGTAAAATGTTCAGAATGTATGATTTCAAAGGCAGGTCTCTTTTATACAAAGAAACTGCTGGCATTCTTAACTAGTGAAGAATTAGGGCAAAAACTGCCTCTTCTTCAGAAGTCTCATACATGGTCCAAGAAAGCATGTTCTGATTGTAGCAACTGACCAGCCAATCCAGAGTTCCACTAACAAAACTCCTGCCCTGTTGGCTTTTTTTTGTTTTTTGTTTTGTTTTCCATTTCCTTCCCTGAGAAAAGGGCAACGTGTGGTCCAAGCTGGAGAGCTCAAAGGCGTAAGTCTTTCCCCTAAACGAAATATTTCCCCTCCTTCTGCTCCTTTGAATTGGCACTTGATTGGCAGAAATCCATTTGTATAGGTTGATCTGTGTCACACACAGTAGTTCACAAAAGATTGCTGCTTTGCTGTGGGTTTGTTTTGTTTTTGGAAAAAAGATCCTCCCCCAACTAGTAATGTTCTTCCGCAGTTGCCATTATGATGACTCAAGCTTCGCTTTCTTTGACAAAGATAAAGTTTCCTCTTTATCTTCATCTTCATCATCCTCTTCATCATCATCAGGATAATCTACAAGCCCAACAAGGCCTCCCTACAAAGACAGACACAATTACTACAATTAAGAAAATATTTGCATATATTCACATTTGTATTGGAAAATTATGTCTGTACGGAGTATTACCATAAATATACTGATTCAGGAAGTTTTGAATAAAATGAAGCAGAACATTAATAAATCCTTCAGGAAGAATTGTCTAAAAAATGCTTAAATGAATAAATCCAAAATGGGCTTTCATCTATCCAACTGCATGGAATTATTTCCAGTTGAAATTTAAGGAAGTCCAAAAATCTACTTAGTTTTTCTAAATGTCACTGCAGCTCTATCTGTAAAGATTAAGATCTTTTTTTAGGGAGCACGGCTGAATGCAGCAACAAGGAATCTGGAAGCACCCCAGAAACAAACAAAGAGTATCCTTCAGTTTGAATTTCTGAATGACGACACTTTTAGAGCACAGTCTGTCCCAACAAAAGCTAGTTTAAATGTGTAGTAACTTAAACAATTTTTTTGTGTTATGCAATTGAATGAGGTGTATGGGTTACAGAATGTAAAAACTTGGCAGCTGAAAATGAAAGCATATCCAGTAATATTAAAAAATGCCTTGTACTGCAAATAAACACAATTTTTAAGAGCAGGCAGCTGTGGAGCCATGAAGAAGTGACACAAACTTCTAGAATTTCCTCCAACTACAGTACGTTTTAATTTCTGAAGCTTGACCAGCATTTGACTGCAATGGCAGTTACTGGTACTTTACTGCAAGATATTATTACTTATTCAGGTGTCTAATGATAGATATCCAAACCAGCAAATTTCAGCCAACTGGGTGCCCAAATACAGCTTGATAAATAGTTACATACATTCTGCACAGTCACATACAACATAACACTGAGTATACTACACATAACAGGATCAGATAATGAATGAAAAACCCAATTTCAACACTTTCTGGTTTGCAGCTGTAGCACGTTCATGAACAGTGTAAATTTTACTGACAGGAGGCAGCTTATGTCTGAATCCATGAATGTTTTTCAGTGCACTGCATATTCAATGTACACTTTTCTTTTACTACCACGACTTGAAAATTTTGAGCCAATACTATATGCAATATGCTCCATATGTAGACTCCATTTCAGAATCAAGGAATTACTGTTTTGGAAAGAACATGCCTCCAGCAGAAATATGGAACAGACTGAACTAAATTCCAAGCTAATTCTATCCATTTTGAAAAGTGCTTGACTAACTCTTGTAATTTTTTATCCCCATAAATAAAATCTGCTTCCCTTCCCCACAGAAGGATTTAGAAGATGTAATTCTTAGTTCTTCCATCAGCCAAACTCTTCTTATCCAGGTGTTGTCAGCAAAAGGTAATCCAAATAAACTCTTAAACTATGTTCGACTATAAGAAAGAAAAGCCCTAGAATACCATTTACCTTTTCTAGAAGTTAGCTGAACAGTTATTCCAAGGCTGCGTGAGAACTGAGATAAAAACCTGGCCTTTCTTGTTATGAAAGTAAATTCGCATTACGTGAGCTACACTGTACCAACGCTACCTTATCTGTCTCCTGGTGCTGAGAAAACACCAATCACTCTATCTCCTTGACTTAAATAAGTTTAAATAGAGCTTTAACCAAAAATACAATTAAATCCAACCATTTTTCTAAAATATATAAAAAATACTGGTTTGGGATATTCACTGCAAGTTATAGCAACTCTTAAACAGGATTTCTTCTTCTACTTCAGTATGCTCCGACCCAAACCCATGTTATTTCAAAAGAGAAAAAAAGTCACGCTAGGGTATTAAAAATCGTTTCTATTTTGGCAACAGAAACCACCTCTCCATAATACAATTTATTTCTTTCATATGTGCCAGTTGTATCACTCTGAACAATATTAAAAATGGTAACAGTAGAAGTTCTCAGTGGGGGTGGTGGGACACTGTGGAATCTGACAAAATTTGGCGATGTTTACAAACTTATTTCTATATTTCTACCTGCCAAATATCCTGTGCAATTCAACAAAAGTAAAGTGTTGTCTGTATTTCAACGTAAATATCACTGCAAACAGTAGCTAGTGCTATGGCTCATACTTTTAAGAGTTTGGGCACTAGAAGAGCTGTTATTTCTTCTTTTTATATACATGTCAGATCTCCTTAAAAATGCTAAAAATCAGATAAAATGTACACAGAAACCAGGCCGTCCATTACTGCATAACCTGTCAGAATTCACTCCAACTTGAGAGATGATAAAGCAAATCCCTAGTGTGTAACAATTAATTCAATCTACGTCCATTCAGAGTTACCTTAGTTGTGATAGCTGCCATCTGAGATGTGCTTTTAGAAACTGATCCTGGAGACCCAGGGGACCCTGGAGATCCAGGCGACCCTGGGGACCCAGGCAGATTACTTGCAGATGACTGGCTGGTAAGGTTAGATTTTGTACCACTGGAAAAAGAAAGCTTGAAACTTGGGCTCTGACGACCTGAAAGGTTAGCTTTCAGAAGAACTTCCTTTTCTTCACTCTCTTTTACTGGAGAGAAAAAAATAAACATAAAAAAATGCAAAAGTAGAGCAGTATTATTTAGCAAAATATTTAATTACAGATCACTTTACTGTGTAGGAAAAGGCTTAGCAATTTACTAATTGGTAAAGTGAGTAATCATAGATTTTTTTTTTCTCATACTACTATACTAGCTACCAGCTGTTGTCATGGGCCAGGAAAGGACACTTTTATTCTACCAATGAAATCACCTGAATGTTTACATAGAAAATTTTGAATTATAAACCTGAATAAAACACCGGAAAACTTGACTATCAGCTAAGATTGCCTTTCAAATGCTTAAAGAAATCTGTAACAATATTTAGTATCATGCTGCTTTTAAAGACAACAAAACCTGTTTTGAAGGGGTGGTCCAACAACTTGGTGTCACAATTGCAAAATCTAAGAACTTCAGAATAAATATATGCAAATTCTTCACTGCAGTAGGACTACAGAATACAAGTTATAGCTTCTGCATGAGCCATATGGCATTACTCTTCTCATCACTTACATTTTTTCCTTTCCATGAATTTACTGATAGGGTCCATAATATCTTCATCATTTTTAGTTTTGTCAGAAGGGGGCACCACTGCCTCTCCATCTTCCATATCATCTTCATCAGTATTAAACCACATTTCCTCCTCATCCTCCAGGGTTCTTGCATCCCTTCTGTATCTATGGTTTCTCAAAATGGACCGCATGCTGCCGAACAGGAAGTTTAAAATTTCTAATTCAAAAACCAACTCATATTAATAACAAAACTTCTGCTCAACATTTACAGGGACAGCTTACAGATGCTAGTATTAGAGAACAATAAAAATACCAGCAAATCAATCTGTGAGTATTTGTATTTTCAATGCAAATATCATTAAAAACATTATTTATAAAGAATCAAATAAAGCACAATTCTGCTCATAGCACATTCAGACTACTCTGTCCAAAACTGTGTTGTATTCAGGCTTGAATTAACAGTTTGCACAGATAAATAAAAAGTTGCAAACCAAAGAGTTTGGAAACTATAGATTTTTAATTCTCTTTCTTCCTGAAAATACTTTATAACTCATCAGTATCTAGGGTCCAATGTGTTTAAGAAAAAAGGAAAAAAAAACAGCACACAACCTCCTCCTCCTCTGCCACTCTAACTTGAATATGACTCCGGTTTAAAACAGATACACTAAAAAGGCAGCTATCTCTTCCTGCCACATCCACTTATTACAACTTTTGGTCACTATCAGTATTTTCCATTCTTCAGAGCCCTGGACACAAAGTGCTACCTGTCCCTCCCCATTTGATCTATTATCAGTGTTGGTCTATCTCAGCTCCACCTTCTTTTTTTTTTCACAGAAGCAGTATTACAGCCTTGGAGGAGAGGGACAGTGATGTGCATGCACCCTGAAGAACACATAATCATTGCCAGATGTTGATTCTAACAGTCAGTTTCCAACAAAAGCTTGAAACATTTGACAAATCTCCTGTAGTGCTTCTTCAAAATTTACTGGCCACAATGTAAGTCTGAGATTTAATGTTTATCATAAAGTCTCTGTTACTGGAATTAAAATTTTAGTAATACAATCCAGGTTTATTCTATTAATCAAAAAAATCTTGCATTACTGACTGCAGGAAAAAGTCAGAAGGGAAAAATCAGGAAATTACAAGGTATTAAGTAAGAACGCTAAACATACTTTTAAAAATAAATCTAATTCTGAACAACCTGCTTGCCAAAACGATCATCTGGATGTATACATACTGCATGATTTTACACTGCATTTAAATTCAAGTTCTGCTAATAGCGCAAAACTACACCTAAGTGGCACTCTTCTGAACACTTTTGTGGCCCACATCAACAAAATTTCTGGCCTACTTCCTTACTGAGCTATTCTTTACTACAGTGTGTGAAAGATCCTTGCTATTTTTGCATTTTATTATTTCTGGGTTTTCACTTCAGAAATGACGTGGACTGTGACAGGGCTTGTGCAGCCACTAAACAAGATGCAGGAAGAAGGCAAAATCTGGGCTGGTTGAGCTACAAAGCTCTTGAAGCTATAATTTTCTGTTGGATAAACTCATGCAGCACAACTATACACAAATCACTTAGCTCAACTTAAGCCAAGCTAATACTAATGTTTTACTTCCTAAACCAGATGGAAATTACTGAAGGAAGTAGCTGGGTGTTCCTTCCAACACGTGCATTAATGTAACCATTGTACTGAATTTTACAGGTAAGTCATAAGCTTAGCTTGCAAGCTTACAAGCTTATCACTTACAAGACAAAATAGCATCTCACCTGTAAAACATTAGTACTCAAAATTGCAGATCTAATGCATACTCTTGAATGTATATATAACCTGCGATTATACTCTTAATTTTAATTGTGCGGTCTCACATTTAAATACTGGTTAAGAAATCTTGTGGCACGAAATAACTTAGAACTCTGAAATTTCAAGATGGCCTCGTATGACTAACCAGGATTACTTTTTTAATGTGTTTTCAAACTAGTTCAAGACAACAAGAACAGGTCTTGCTAACAATTCTAAAGATTAACTCATCTATTCATGCAAGCAGTCCATTTTGTTTTAATGAAATGACATATAAAAGTAGTATCATTTGCCAAAAACAAATGGGAGTAAAAAGTCTTAAACTTCCTATTTTTATACACCCTAATCTTTTAACCTCTGGTAACTGCTGTGTACTAAGGAAGGGAACTTCTGCTCTGGCAAACACAAGTGATTCAAGTGTTGCATCAGATCGATTTTTACTCCATCAGCAAATCTAACAGTGATAAAAAAAGCATCCTCTGACAATTTCTCTGTATATTCTGTTTCTCAGTCATTTTGGTAAGCTTGAAATATCTACTCCCACAGCTACCTAAAATAAAAGGAAATCTGATGTCAATTTTTTGAGGAAAAATCCACTGAATCATACTTCACAACTGAAAAATCCTTCACATTAAACAATGGAAATTAATTATTTAAGCAAATGAACTTCGATACTTGACAGGCTTCCAGCCTAACTGCAACGGTGTACATAAGTTTAGGATATGACAACTTAGCATTACTACTGGGGGTCCAGCAACTAATGTTAGCTGAAAGCTAATCAAGAGTTTGAAGCAACACATCTGGGAATCACACTTTTAATCAGGTAAATTCAACAATGCCCAAGATGCAAGCAGGAGTCTAAATTACTTAATTTCCCATTATTGCAGAACAACTCACCAATATTCCCAAAACAGAGTTGTAACACTAATGTACTAATAAGAGTATTTAGTGCATTTTACCTGTCAAGTTTTGGATTATCTTGTCTTTCCCTTTGTTGCTCAAATCGTAGTTTCAGTCCTTTGAATGTCTGCACATAGTCTACATCTTCCAGTGCCTTCCAGTAATTTTCAATTACATGAGCCGTTAACGATTTTATATCTTCCTATAGGAATGAACAAACATAAAGTGACTTATTTTAATTCAAATTACTTTATTTAATAAAATATAGAAACTGAAATGAGAGATGATTTTAGACATTACAAAGGAAGTAGCATATTAACTAGGTTATGCAAAAATGAGTAGAAATATAGTTAAAAATCTAGAGCTTCAAATATCTGATCAACTAAACAGGCATAATAGCAGCCATTTTCTAGCAGTATCTCCTTCCAAACTCATGAACAGAACCCAAAACCCAAATAGAAAATTATACCAAAACCAATTCTAAAAGGTCTTTGCCACTGTAACTTATAAATATTTTTATAATTATATCAGTTAATCACTGATATCTGTTGTCATAATTCAATTAAAAATATACTTATGAGATACAGACGTAGCATTTGTATTATTTCTTTCCTCACTGCAAATAAATTACTTACGTAAAAATAATTATTTAATGTATTTGTTTAGGATGAGAACAAGGAAGGTATTTTTCATCAGAAAATAACATGAAGTCTCTCCTCTGTGGCCATATGGTGCTGGCCAAGGTTCTTTACAAAACCCTCCCAATGGTTCTATTATTTTGGTTTAGGGTTGTGGCTGCCCAAAGCCACTCTAGGCAGCTAAGACTAGCACAGGTCTCCATTCTGCAGCACAGAAACTGCTCCTGGGCATTGTCTGGCTTTCTTAGCACAGCACAGCCCCTGGAATACACCTCAGAATAAACACCTTAATTACCAACTAATAAGGACAAGCAAAGAAACATGAATCTTAATACACTGATTGTTTTTCTTTTAGTTATGTGCTCAAAGGTCTCCTCTTATGGTTATACGCTAGTAACAATAAAAGCACACTTTTTAAAAATTTGCTCTTTATAAAAAACCCTGGATTTAAAACAAAAATATTACAAAATTTACAGATACCAGTAACTATTTTGGAAATGTGACCTGGGAATCTATGTGAAAAGGGAGATAATAAAATAAAAGACAATTTACATCCCCATAGCATGAACTGCAGAATTGGCACCAAATCTCGCGGAGTACTGAAAGACCACAGCACAGAAGTCAGGGCCATACATATGGATTAACTTTTTTCACTACTACAAAACTATTTTTAAATCAGCTCTTCCACAATGATCAGGTCATCTCAGTCCTGAATTACCCTGAGTCTCAGCTCCAGGAGAGAAGAGGTCATCAGCACAGAAGATTTCAAGAGGCAACCAAGCCTCCGTTTTTCCTCTCCCACTTAACTCCTCCATGACTGTCTGCACCCTAGCTTGGCCCCGCTTACCAAATTTAGGGTCTGTACAGCACCTTGTCAGAATCTGGATGCAGACAACAGTGAGGAAACAGTACTGTGCTAACAGCCAAACTGGCATGAATATTTTAGGAGACTCCCCACTGAAAGAACTTTGTAGCACTCTACTAATATAATAAAAAATGACTGGTATTTTTTCTGTATGTTTCCATCTTTAGTTGAGTTGATGTTACAGAGCACAGCTAAACTGGATGGTTTTGCAGCAGTAGTTTCAAATTACATTCCTGTGATGACAGGCCCATCCAATCAGCATGATTTGCACACCTGTGAATACACACTATTGAGTGAATTTAACTTTCAAGTCACAGTACTGTTTGAACATAAGAAAGCACATGTACAAATATGTAACAGTGATACAAAAGACAGCTGATTTAAATACAGTATCATACAGTCCCATTATGATAGCATAATTTAGGGTACACGTAAAAGGAAAAGTCATCCTGAATTACAAGATTAAACAATACAGTAATTGTCTTCATCATGTAACAGCACTCACCACTCTGATAAATTCAAACATCTCTATTATGGCAGAGTTCATCAGATTATAACGGGAACCATTATTTAGAAATGCTTTGACCACAGGTTCAAACAAAAAACTTTTCATTATGTAACGGTTGTAGAATTCATCCTTTAGCCCAATTATCTTTCTCTTGAAACGAAGAGCACCTGAAACAGAAGTGTTACCAAAATATTTTTTAAATTTAAAAGAAAAAAACCCTAGAAATTATTCACCATTACTCAGGACAATTTGCAACCTCAGTTCTTACACAGCATTAAATTAATAGAACCAGGTAATACATTCAGCTATTCTCTGCTTCTCAACAGTCTTGACTATACTGCTGAAGATTACTCATTTATTTTATCATAAAGAAATCCTTCATCATAACTGTAGGAGTGAAGCCACCACTGTTCACTGAAGAAATATTATACTACTGTTTACTTATTCTAATGTAAAGTTGTATTTTTGCTTTTTTTAAATTACTTATGACAATTAGAAAATTTGCTTATTAAACTGCAATTTCTTTAATTTACTTCTTGTAATAAGTAAATTGCAATTTACCTATTAAAATGTAAGTTCACAGAATCATAGAATAGAATCATAGAATAGTCAGGGTTGGAAAGGTCCTTAAGATCGTCTAGTTCCAACCCCCCTGCCATGGGCAGGGACACCTCCCACTAAACCATGCCACCCAAGGCTCTGTCCAACCCAGCCTTGAACACTGTCAGGGATGAAGCATTCACAACTTCCCTGGGCAACCCATTCCAGTGCCTCAACACCCTCACAGTAAAGAATTTCTTCCTCATATCCAATCTAAACTTCCCCTGTTTAAGTTTGAACCCGTTACCCCTTGTCCTCTCACTACAGTTCCTCATGAAGAGTCCCTCCCCAGCATCCCTATAGGCCCCATTCAGATATTGGAAGGATGCTATGAGGTCTCCATGCAGCCTTCTCTTCTCCAGGCTCAACAGCCCCAACTTTTTCAGCCTATCTTCATATGGGAGGTGCTCCAGTCCCCTGATCATCCTCGTGGCCCTCCTCCGCACTTGTTCCAACAGTTCCATGCCCTTTTTATGTTGAGGACACCAGAACTGCACACAATACTCCCAAGTGAGGTCTCATAAGAGCAGAGTAGAGGGGCAGGATCACCTCCCTCGACCTGCTGGTCATGCTCTTTTTGATGCAGCCCTGGACACGGTTGGCTCTCTGGGCTGTGAGCGCACACTGCTGGCTCATGTTCATTTTTTCATCAACCAAAACCCCCAAGTCCTTCTCTGCAGGACTGCTCTGAATCTCTTCTCTGCCCAACCTGTAGCTGTGCCTGGGATTGCTCCAACCCAGGTGTAGGACCTTGCACTTGTCATGGTTAAACTTCATCCATTCGATTACATTTAATTGAGTCCTTATTTGATCAGGATGCAAACTATCTCATTTTGAAATGAGCAAATGACATTTTCTTCACACATATAGTAAAGCAAAGACTTAATTTACATTCAGTTTAAAGCTCTTTCTGAAACTCCAAAGAGTACACAAGTATGTGAATGTCCATATATAAACAGAAAGTAGAGTTTCAACTTGATACGAGGCATGACATTTTGGTTAGCAACTAGATGTAAATGCAAAAGGTTATTCAAGGGTTCTAAAACCTAACTCAGGTGATTCAGTTATAAATTTAAAAGGTTATTTCTTATTGTATAGTACTGTGCAGTCAACGTTAGGCTTTGTTTTACTCTATGTGCACAATGGAATTATGGAAAAAATCTCTTACTTGCCTCCAGAATAAAGTCACACTCTTTTATTATTACTGTGCTGAGCATGGTCAATAAAATAGTTACTCGAGTCTGACGAGCAGCACAGAGCTTTTGTCCAAATTAGAGATCTGTTAATCTCTAATCAAATACCTCTGATAATTCCTACTAAAAAAATGTCAAAAGTTACAATGGTTATCAGTATATTCAATATTAAGATACCATCTTTTAAATTCACCTCTACACTGAGATTAAGAAAAATCCTTCTGCTTTTTAGGAAAAAAAAGGCATCTATAAATGCAAAACTATTAACTAATACTACTGACATAGCTAGAAATTGGTATGAGTAACACAGAGTATAATAGAATTCCTGTATTCAGTCACAAACTGTCATCATCCGTGAACAGTTTTCTTCCAGCAGAATGACAACATGCAACACTTCACATTCACAAAGTACTAGTTTATTCCTCAGGTTTCCAACTTACACAATGCCAAGAAAGCGTGCTTTGAGGCCATGAGAACGAGTACCCTTCGCAGGATATCTTTGTTTATGATGTAGTTCTTTATGTGGTAAGTATGATGTTCTACACAGAAAGTTAGCAATTCCAGTATTAATGCCAAGAGTTGGGCTGTCTGAAAATCATCTATAATAAAACCAAAACCAAAATCATTAAGCATATCGAGGATATTGCCTTCAGAAGCTAACTTCAAATACCCAGCTGCAGTCTGGTAAACATTTACAAGTTCTTCTGTGTTCCAACAGACAGTTTAGGAAACATGCCACAGGGTATGCTTAAGTCTTTAAAACAGAGACTGAACAATCTTCTTATGAACAGAGTATTTTCTATTTATATATATAAAAGGCAGGAACAGTCTTAAGTTACAGAAACTATTACATTTTAACTCAGTGTTTGAAGGTTCTGAGAGGACAGAATGTAACAGTAACACAACCATCAGGCTTTTTTTAACCAAATCTCATTATGATGCCCATATGTCTATATCATAAAATATTGCCCTATATGCAGTGCCTTGACTACATTTGCACCAAAAATATGATCTATTTTGTCTTCTAACAAGAAGAATCTCAGCTTCTTTTAATACTTCTAGGACAACCATATCCGCATATACAAAACATTAATCCTTCTTTTAAGTACAAAAATAGCAAGTTAAATACATATTAGATTTAATGCCTTTTTTAAAAAATGTAGTTCTACCTTTTAAAAGTATTGCCAGACAGTCGACCATTAAAGAACAGAAGTAATTTCAATAATAAAAATCTCACTTTCAATCCATCTGGATGACAGTTAAGATAAAATAGATTAATTTAACTAATCCCTTGGAAACCCATACAATAAATTAAGAAGTTCAGAGAACATTTATGTATCATTTATGTACCTTCTTTTACATCCATTTTGGATATGCTATAAAGAAACAAACAGTACTGCTGCTAGTAGCCAGCAAGAACAGTTACTTCATCACTGATCTCTGCTTTCTTACTTTGATTTAGAAACAATACCCTCAAATTCAGCACAGTATTGTGATACACACCTTCTCAGGGGCAATTCTACATCCTCTCTAGTAATCCCTGACCTTATAAAACATTTACATGTTTACATGTCTGTCACTGAACAGCCCCATGAGTTACTAAAAATTATACAGTATTTCATTTTTTGCTGAAACAAAATCTGCAGTAAATGCAATTCATTTCTTAAATGATGTCTCTGCTGAATTTTATAATTATAAAATATTCAAATGAATAAATAATGAATCAACATTTTACTCTGGACAATGTATCATAGACTCAGATACTCTTTAAAACAGAAAACATCCTTTGACAGGTACTTTATTTTAAACAACAGCCTTGATATGTTCAAAATCCAGAGCGGCATTACCTTTGCTAGGCTTGTCCTCTGTAGTATTGGCCAGTAAAGGGGCTGTCAGAACATGCATACAATGTTTGTAGAAGAAACCCAAGAACTCTGTCTTTTCTGTTTTCTAAAGAATGGGAAAGAAAATAAATATATATATATCTGTGTAACACATATCACCAATACTCTAAAAAACAAATGTAATTTCATTTTAAGGTGTTTACTTACATTGGCAGTAGCAAGCATATTTTCTGGATCAACTAAAGTACGAAGCAAACCCATTAGTAGCACTGCCCCTCCAAGTTCTGGATCTGTGTCACAAATCATGTGTTCTATAATGAGGTTGATGAGTAATATATCCTAACAGGGCATAAAAAAAAAAAAGGCAAAAATCAGTTCTAATGTTCCTTCCTTGCACCAAATCCAAATTATCTTCCAAATGGGTTAGTGCCTGGTTAAAGTGGTGCTCCATCAAAATTCTGCAAAATGTAAACAACTACCAAACAAAAAAATCCAAACTTAACAGAAACAATTTAACTTTACATGCCACTGATGCACCCTCGTCAGTGGTTCAACATTAAGAAGGCAAGCATTGAAGAATCTGCCAAAGCAACTAAAAATGGTTCTGAAATTAACAATCTAATTTTGAATTCAGTCTGAACTTAAATGTCAAAAGGTAAAAAGTAGAGACAGGTAATTAACAGTCTCAAAATACAACTGATTTCTGGAAGTGTTTTCAGAGCATGGTTTTTATTTTCACATCCCTTCCTCCCCCCTTTTAGATTACATACCAAGAGTTTTAGTTCTACAAACACACAACGTACATTTTATAATGCTATTGAACTCGATGAGATTATTTTCACCTAAAAATAAGCCCAACATGTATTTGCAAAAACCAAGAAATACACATAAAAGTAGAAAATAATATTTACATTTAGGAATCCCTACACTGAATTGCTTGGTTACCACCATTCCCCATGAAAGAAGACAGTCATCAGATTCAAGTAGCTAGAAAGACCAGCAATATTCCCTGTCCCAGCTGGCCCTTTCTTCCAGTACACAAGTAGCAGCACCAGCAGCTTCCTGCTCTCTGGCATGTTTTTAACAGATAGGAGAAAAGACATTAACTATCTCCTCTAGTGAAAAGGCAGCACAATATTTTTTCTCCACTGAATACCACTCTTTGAAATACCCTTCTTGCTACTAGTTGTGTGCTGCCTTTTGTATTAATCAGCTAGAGAGGATCTCTGGGAAATGTAAACCTCTGTTGAAACGTGTTTTTTAACACTCAGGACCATCATTCCACTTGCAACGTGTGAGACAGTAAACGAAACACAGGTTTCTCACAAGTAAATTAAAAACACGTGTATGCTAAGATCAAGACTGAAATTTGTATTTTGCATTTTAAGGAGGCCATCATTCAAAGCCATTCTGCACTGCTTGTATGACAGCTATGTTAACCAAAATGGTGGTTTATGGTAGCATGTTTTAAGGAACAAGACTATGTAAACAGGCAAACATTCATCTTACCAAACAGAACTGTTAAAAACATGGCAGTTCAGTATCCTGCAACCATCATGACTATACTGCATATTTCTTCAGAACTAGGGTTCATGTCCTTAACAGAGTTGTAAATATAAAACAATACACACATTTCTAGAGACCCTCTACTTACATCATCATTCTGCTGCGCTTCCTGCATGACAAACTCTCGTACCATGGATGGGTTATATTCAACCAAATATGAGAATATATCAGTGGCTGCACTTCGTACTTGTGCATCATCCATCCCCTGGAGAAGTCAAATAAAATCATTTATGTTTCCTTTAAAGAAAAGGCTTGAATGCAATGAAAAACACAAAGCATATAGCTTTTAATTCCTACTTACAAGTCATACCTAACTATTACTAAAACTGTATTCTAAACCTGTATTGACTGTAACCCCTTCTTTGTACATTTGACAACTGTTGGGAAAATACATTTTATGTTTACCTTGCTCTTTGGTCCATTTCCCTATTTTCTACCTTAACAGTACACCAAAGAGCATATAAAGATGTAAAGCGAGCAAGAAAACAAAAATGTAAGAATGCCAAGGCACTTACCAATGTCACACTGGAACTGGCTTTAAAGTTTTACAAAAATATTTTAACTCAAGCTAAGACAGGAGAATGAAGCAAACACTTCAGACAACCGCATGTCTGAAATTTGGCATACTTATTTTTTTAAAACAACCTCTCTGGACATACATAAAATTGTTATCACAAATAAAATGGAAGTGACTTACCAATATAACTTCTAATGCTGGCAGTATGCCCATATTTGACAAGGTTTTGAAAAATGCATCTCTGTTTTGAGGTTGCAATGTTTGAGAGAATGCACAAAACTCTTTCAGAAAGTTTACCTGAAAAACATGAATAATGCACTAGTTAGTAATTAAAAAAACAGATGCATGCCTCGCTTTGTAGTAACTGTCCCTTTCATGTATGTTTTACATATTTCTTACCAATTCCTGTCTTTTCTCCTCATCTGTGGCTTCATCTGTTAGCTGTGCAAACAAGTCTGTCAGAAATTTTTCATCTTCCTACAAAGGCAAAACAATACCATTTGTTTATTTGACAGTATCAAAAAAGCATCCAAGTATAACATAAAGTTCTTCTAAACTATGCTTCCTGTAACTGAGAGAATATACACTTGTGTACTGTAGTTAACCACACCAGTATCAACTTTCTCACTCAATTTTCAAACAAATTAATATCAGTCTTGGTTTTGTGCTTTTATGATGTTCAATAGGACTCCAACCCCAACACTTCACTCTCAGTTACGACGTATCTTGTATTGCCTTTTGGCTGTCTGTTTTCTATTTTCTACTGCCAATCTCATCATTTTGTTCATGACTTTTCTAACTTCCTTCCCCCTTCTCACATGCCTGTCCCCCAAACCTTGCTTATATAAACTGCAATACCCTTGCTTCAACTGTTTACATGTATTTATAAATATGACCTCCCACTCGGCCCTACACATACATATATCTTCGGAACCTTGAGATCTTTGCAGGAGACAGACACTATGAAGGGAGAGCTTCCTAACAGCAGGAAGGAGGCAAGATTCGTTCTCCCCAGTGTTGTGAGAAGGGTGAACTTTAGAAACCAAATCAAAGTGTTTCTATTATGTACGGCATCTACTGGGCATTCTGGCTGCCAGCAATCAAAAACCATTCCATTATTTTTCATGCTGCTCTACCTTAGCAAAACTACAAACAGCAGACAACATATTACAAACATGTATTTAAACTGAAAAAGCAGCAATATGTAGCTTCCCATAACCATCACGGTCCTAACAACTACAAAATCATTACAGTGGAAATAAACCTTCCCCATCCTTTCCCCAATATTACACAGTTATAAGACAGCACTCACTTGAAAAAGCTGCCTGTACATTAGATAGGAATAGATTTTTTTCAAAAAGCTGCCAGTGTTGTTTCTTGTGAAGTCAGTGACACCACGTGCAATGTCCCTCCACCCTAAAACCACAGTGCTACAAAACCAAGCTGCCTCGTTTACGTTTACACAGCATAAAGCAGAACCACAACCATACTTCAGATACATCCACATAAAGTTTCTGAAACTGCAGATTATCTAGGTACCTCACCCAGGGCCACTTTGCAGCCTTGCTGAGAAAATGAGTACCTCAGTTACAGTAGCACACCACGCTAATGCAGCTATAACACTGTCACAACCCAGTCCAGGATCTCTACATGGCACTGCACAACACACATAAACCCAAAAGAGGCTGGCATGAGCTACACCCTACAAGGCATTTTACCACACTGCAAGACAAACCCTGTATTTGGGATATGCCACGTGTTTCCTCTTGTTTGATCCTCTGCTGTGCTTCCAATCTGACCCAATAGTTTAGTGATAATAAAGAAGAATCATTTCTGCACACAATTTGAGGTGCTCTTTCTGTGGCTGCTTCAAAATCAAAATGAGGTAGGACAGGCTTCATTTGAAGTTTACTGAAATTCACTCTGGAGGAACAAGTACTAGAAATGCAAAGTTTGACTTTCAGATTTCAACAGTCGAACATGTTCTGGACGACTATTAAGGTGTTAAGATTTCAAGAAATGTAACTTCAGCTGTGATGAAAGAATACAAGGATGTTTGACTACCTGCTATCCAGCTGTAACATGGCTTGGTAAGATTTCTATTCTAATATCTAACTCATTAGACATTACAGGTAGCATGATAAACCCACAGTACACATACCAACATATTTTTTTACCGGAATTAAAAAAAAACCCAATAAACACAAAAATATAAAAAGTAAATAATTTTTTTGAAGAGCATGCAAGTTATTCTCCATGATGAGCAGTGTATTTAAGAACAGGCTAAGTAGTTTGCTTTCATTTATCTTTTTGCGATTTTTAATCAAGATGTAAAACTAACCTCATCTCTTATCAAAACTATTGAGAAGATACATGCTTATCCAAACTGGAAAAGTGTAACCCCTACATTTCCAGTCTCACTGTGAAATTAACTTTTTACTTCCTTCATAATACTTGACACTAACTGCAAGTCAATACCACAGAAATATCTTAGAATGGCCATTAGGAAAAACAGTGGAAATTTCAGTATGTCAGAGCCAAGATTAGTGTGCTTCTGCATAAAAAAAGGTATATAATACTACCCAAAGTTGGGGTTTTTTTGATTTGTTTTGTTCGGGTTTTTTTTAAGTCAAGTGTGGAAGGAGAGGAGGAGACCCTTTGGTGCTGGTGACATGGGGGATCTCACTTGTGACCCACTGCGGAGCCTTGGAGACAGAGGTGGCCAGGGAAGCTGCACCTCCAGCATGAACAGCAGAGCCCGACAGGAAAGGCCTTGCTGGGCAGTGACCTCAGCTCAGCTTTCTGACAGTTCACCATGTTCCTGCCTGGTTCCAGATGAGGCCATCTACAGCAGAGGCCAACCCACTTAATTTGTTACTGGGCTTGCAAACATCTGGGACTTGCAGAGGGGACTTTCTAACCCTAAGGATTCTATTTAGAAGATCAATTTAAAATCAGACAAAATTAAGATGAATCTGAGTGATTTGAAACATCCCATTCTTACATGGATAACATGCAGTAAATGGCAGTTATTCCAAGAAAAAAAAAAACAAACAAAAAACAACAAACCCAACCTGTTACTAACTTTGCAGTTAGGTCTCAGCCCTGAAATGTGTTTTAGGTGCTGTCGCATTCCAGGATGCTTAAGGAAAGGCAAACAGGTTGTAATTGATGGGAAAACCCCCAACGCTCCTATATTATAGAAAACTGTGATTGCAGTGAACATTCTAACTACAAGATTCTCTCTCTCAGGGTGTAAAATTACTGACATGGGCAACATATCTACAGATACATTCCTGAACAACACTACCAGAACCTACGGAAATGCACAGTCTTAAAGCAGAGTTTGCATATATTAGAAGTCACAAAGCATCAACACCAAATGCTAGAATTCCACAAGCTTAAGTGTTTCCCATTTGGGCTTTTTTCCAACTTGAAAAAATCCCCCAATATACAGCTGTGAAGCGAACACAGCATAAATGCGTAACTCTTTACAGTATCTGGCCCCTTCACGCAGACAAGCACCAAAATCCATTTGGATGTTATCTTGGAAGCCATGTAAGTCACAACTGTTTCTAAGAAAATAAAACTGCAAATGATAGTTTATGAGGCAATTGTAGAATAGCTATTTTCCCCATGTACAGAAATTAATTAAATGTGCAAAACTTAAACTATGCATATGCCAAATACTAAGTGTATTCATTTATGCTTCCGCAAAATCCAAGTAGATGCTCCTTGGATTTAACACATTTCAAAGTTCACGAAGATAAAATTAAGCCAGGCTACCTATGCAGTCAATCATTTATGACTTTAGAAACAAGAAAACCCACGAAGTAGGATCACAAAAAAAGACACTATTTATATTTGTGATTCAACTTTCAAAGCAGTCTTCCCCCTCCTACTACTAGGCACTTAAAAAAGCATTCTTCAAAAGCAGGCCTTTCTTAGATGTAATTAACTTGCACTTATCAGATCCTTCATGTCTGTGATTACAGATAAATGACAGAAAACATGCCTTTCTCAAAAAAACTTTCAAGAAGCTTTGCGACACCTGAGCTGGAAAACAGTACACTTTCCATCCTATTTTCCACCTCCATATTCAATTTGAGGCAGAAATAGTATTTCAGCCAAGCAAGTTTCATAAAATGTTATCAGCAAACAGAATTACAGCTTCAAACATACATTCCTTCCTGCTGCCACAACAGAAGATTTTATAGTTTAAAATATGTTTCAGTCTCCTTTATCTCAGACTACCTTCCCACACATGCCTTCATTTGCTATCAATAAGCTATTTCCACTTGAAACAGCATGCTGAAACAGCACCGGATCCATTTATCACGTTTGGAGTTTCTGTAGAGTGTGACAATAATTTTGTACAATGTAGAAGTTAATCTCAGAAACCATTAGCATGCACCACTTGCAAACTTCTTTCACTGTCATTTTCCCCAGAAAGTGGCATCCTTTTACACCGTACTTGCAAGGCAAATTTTGCTGGGAGTAGATCTCCAGAGTTACTCCTGAGCCAATTACTGCAAAACAGTAGACTGGCAGAAGACATTCCAGTCCTAATACATTTGTGTAAAGCTATCCATATGCACTGACACAATTCTTTCTCTAAAACAACTACAGATAATTACACTTGCACACACGGAGTTCTGTAAAGAATCAGTAACTACCTGTAAAACCACTTTCAAAATTATAACCAGCCTGTTGCTATATATAAACCCAGCAAAATATACCTAAATGTACTTTACTGTCTACAATTTTTTATATAGGGACTAACAGCAAAGTGATTTCTGCATTTAAAAATGCTAATTAACCAGTGCAGTAACGCCATGTGATCAGTGCTCGCCTAGGCACATGAATTATTGTAACATATGTCCAATGTTCCCATTGTACTCTTCACTTTCCTCAAAACAAAAGACTCTGAATAGAAGTCTAAAAGCACATACCCCAAAGTAATCCTAACAATATTCTGTATTGTGGAAAGTAAAACACTGCAGGACCTCGCTAGCAAAAAGAGCACGCCAATGAGAAAGGGGGGATAGAACAGAAGGAAACAGTGTTTGCTCACTCTATGGCGCAGTTTTGCAAGTTTTTTGTTTTTTTAAGAACTAGTTAATAATACAAAGGGAAAGAACTGGTGGCCTCCAGTATGAACATTAGAATATATATTTTTTAATTGCAAAAGAGCGTCATATAAAGTAAGAAACACCACTTACCTGTCCCACCCCCAATCTCAAAACTTGGCGAACTCCATGTTTCAGAGAGGATTCTTGGTGGCTATGACATCTCAAGACTAGAACAGGCTGGACCCCAAGCAGTAAGAGCATATTAGGAGGGGCTGAAATTGGAAAAAAATGTTATATACCGCTTTCGTCTTATGTACAGTGAATCATAAAACCTGTAATTGCAGAGGTTTCCAGAGCAGTTAATTCTGCAGACTGGAAATACTGAGCTTACTATCCATCATGAACAACAGCATCTAGTTTAGTGAGATCTCCACATAGTTACTTCAAATTACAGACCTTAGACAATTAAATCACAAATAAACTAACCTCTGTTTCTTATAAGAACCCATCAGTGTAAACATTTACATAAAGATTATGGGAAAAGCTAACCTTCATAAAGGAGAGAGGAATACAGTTCATAGCCCTCAGTACCAAAGGCGCTCCATTCTGTATTTTTATTGTTTTACCTCAGAAAAGCCAGAAGTTATTTACCTACCAAAGGAAGCAAAATCATGGAAGCAGGTATCATCCTCCATGACTTTATGATTTTTTTTTCTTTTTAAAGACGTCCAAAATTCCTAAAAAAGCCACAAATCTTAAGAATCTGCATATTCCTATTTATAGAATTCACTAGTTAATTTTGAAAAATTGACCTCACATGTCCTATGTTGACACCAAATGCTTTAAATAAGGCACTGGTAATTTTGAGGAAAGTCACCTGGCCTGTCAAAAAGCATAAGGCACAACCTGCACAGAGGCTTGCACAAATTTCTAGTCGCTTCTCTGTAACTAAGGTATGGGTCCGTTAATTTGAAATGAGGGAAGTGCAGCGTGCCTTTTTAGTTAATATACAGCCTGACATGAGAAGGGCTCTGTAGAGCTTCTCTGTTGCGTCCTGGTGGAAGTTACAGTTTTTCTTGTCCTTCCCTTAACAGTCAGTAAGAGAGAAAATAGCAGAATATAAAACAAATCAGTTGTACACACAATAAGCTGCAGTATGTCACAGGGTTTTACTTTTAACCCGAGAGGTAAAATTTCCTAAAGAGATCACTCTTCTCTCAGAGGTCCAGGAGAGACAACCCAAAGCCAACAGCTGAAGAAGCATCAACAACCTATACTACACATCAGCTAAGAAGTTCAGACTCATCCATGGGTCTCAACAAACTACTAGGAAGCATCCCAGAAACTCTTCAATTAATAATGATTTATAAAACACTAGCTTAAGTACACATTGGGATCTCAGACCTAAAACAATGAATGCCAGAAACTCCACAGACAAATTTAAATCTGTCATGAAATAACAACCCCTACCACTGAAATACGATGATAGAGCCAATTACAGAAATGCATGTTAAACCATACGCTAATAAGAGACCTTGAAAAATAGTTACAGAAGTTAAATCAACAGAGGCAGTCTTAATTTTGTTCTCAGAACATTATTTATTCTACTTAAAGAAATGAAAAGGAACAGAACCATACATTTTATACACAGAATGTAGGAATGGGGGTGGTGAAGAAAGGAAAAGGAAGAATGAAAACTGAGAGGGTAGAGATAACAGAAAAGTGCAACTTGACATATTGCTTTATAAATAAATGAATAAATAAATGTCAGGTAAGTACGCTTAAACCTTGGTTTAGAGCTACACTGTCAAAACTAGAAAAATCAATCTATCAACCAATCAAGCAATTTAATCTCTCAAAAATGCAATGGGTGTATAATTTGTGACAGCCCCTTTCAATTCCCTCAAAACCAAGAACTGATCACGAATATGACATAATTTCCAACAGTCTTATTTATAAACACAGGGAGTAACCACTCAATGCCATACAGCTGTACTGTGAAAGGTCTAGGAAATGCAATGTAACGCAGAATATGTGTTCCTCCTCCTGTGCTACCACTTGTGGCTGCTCAGAACTGTAGAAAGCACTTGAACAATTTGAAGTATTTATTTAACTTTGAAAGTTATGCAGCGATAATTATTCTGGCCCCACCACACACATACTACACTTTATTCTCAACCACAGACAACAGCAACAGAAGTGAAGATAATGCTCAGAAACCTGTGGTCACACAACAAATCAAAATCAGACCTGAGTCTCTGTTTCAACTGTAAACTGCAACTAAAATGTTTTTCAACTGCACCAATCCTTGATATTCTAACCCAAGCTTACTTTACATCTATTAACCTAACATAGGATGCAAGAGACAGAAAAAAAGGAAACTAACCAGCTACTCAATCAAGTTACCCAAGGATTTCTGGCAAAAACACCCTAAATGATTTTGCAGGATCAGGTCCTCATTTTTCCTTGCCCAGCTTCCTTTTCAAGAGCCTTCTCAGAATCAGCCACTAACACCAACACTCCTGAATAATTCTTCTACCACTCCTCCTCAAGCTAAAATATATGATCCTCAGGACTTTGCTTTTAGCAACCCTTGCAAAGAGGTCAAGACATTTTAGAGACACAGGTCATACTGGATACTTAAGCTGAGATCCAGTAACTGAATTATTCAGCACTCGCAACATCAGACTTGTAAGCTTTCTCAAAATGGCCGCTCCAAAATGCTTAAGGCCTTCAGATACACATTTGGGACTTTATTTATCAAGGACACACATACAGACATGAAGAGCTTGGTTCAGTTGGGTGCAGACTGGGGTCTAGTACTAACAAAGAGGTCACTGATGTTCTACCAGCCTTCTACCAGCTGCTGCAGGAAGTAATGGTCTGTCCACAAGGCACATGCCTCAGCTGCTAGGCCTGAGTGACATCATGCATGTCTGGCTGCTTATCAAATCCTCCATGTGTGGACATAACAGATTAAAGCTCCAACCGAGTGGATTAAATAATATCAGTATTCTGATCAACTGAGTGTGGTGGATGGAAGGATGGGAGGTTTTGCTATGAGCTTGCAAAAGGAATTTTACTCTCCTTTGCTGTATATTCCATAAAAATTAACAGGAGGTATGCTGAGATTCAACTTCAGATAAATATGATTAAGGTCATCAGTAGCATCTAGCACTTTGTTCATTTCTCCAGATAAGACAGCCCTTACAAAGACAGTGGCTATGAATTTATGAAATGTTAGAAGAATTAAGATAGCGACAATTAACAACTAAACATGTGCTCTAACACTTTGCTGACCTCATTGAAAGGGTTAGAAAGCTCCTGCTACAGACATATGCCACCTATTTCTACACAGCTCGGGAAGTTCATGGGTTGGTGCAGAATATTTAAGACATGTAAGCAAGGCATCTATAATCATCATATCATCTTTTCACATTTGCATTAAGACATACATCATGGAAACCTGGCAATTCTAAGCAGTATTATTTAGGAACTTAAAAGACAAACGAAAAAAACATTCAAGCACCAAAGGAAATGTTGTTCTGAACCTGCTCTTTCCGAACAACTGATTTAATTTACTTCCAAATCAGAAACAGTTACATCATAGAATCATAGAATAGTTAGGGTTGGAAAGGACCTGAAGATCATCTAGTTCCAACCCCCTGCCACGGGCAGGGACACCTCCCACTAAACCATGCCACCCAACGCTATGTCCAATCCAGCCTTGAACACTGCCAGCGAGGGAGCATTCACAACTTCCCTGGGCAACCCATTCCAGTGCCTCAACACCCTCACAGTAAAGAATTTCTTCCTCATATCCAATCTAAACTTCCCCTGTTTAAGTTTGAACCCGTTACCCCTTGTCCTCTCACTACAGTTCCTCATGAAGAGTCCCTCGCCAGCATCCCTATAGGCCCCCTTCAGATACTGGAAGGATGCTATGAGGTCTCCACACAGCCTTCTCTTCTCCAGGCTCAACAGTCCCAAGTTTTTCAGCCTACCTTCATATGGGAGGTGCTCCAGTCCCCTGATCATCCTCGTGGCCCTCCTCTGCACTTGTTCCAACAGTTCCATGTCCTTTTTATGTTGAGGACACCAGAACCACACACAATACTCCCAAGTGAGGTCTCACGAGAGCAGAGTAGAGGGGCCGGATCACCTCCCTCAACCTGCTGGTCACGCTCCTTTTGATGCAGCCCAGGATACGGTTGGCTTTCTGGGCTGCAAGCTCACGCTGCCGGCTCATGTTCATTTTTTCATCAACCAAAATGAGACTATATTTGTGAAATCTGGGTGAAGTAATTTGATATTTTTTTTCTTGTCATGGTAGCATGACAAAAATTATCCTTAACTGCAGTGCGTTGGAAGTCCCAAAATACAGAAAAACCCCACAAACCCCTACAAAAAATCAACCCTGCAAGATGCAAACAGTACTATTTATTCCAAACAACCACATTCAGGGTTCCACATATGTTTTGCTCCATTTAGATCAGTTATGGAGAAGCTAGTCCCGTATCTGAAATTTAAGAACATAAACTTAACAGCTCAGTACTCGAATCCATGCCGTTTATGTCATACTTCAAAATTATTTCTGGAATCACAGAAATGAAGGTTCCACAGCAGCACCTCAATCTTTCCAAGAAAAATGATCCAACTTTCTCTGCACAAGCACAAATAACAAATAAAGAGACTGAAATTCTGAAACTTACCTGTAACATACCAACTATTTCCACTTTATTAAAAAAGATGAAAGAATGAAGTGTTGATAGCATATTCTCCTCAAAAACTGAGGGAGTGGGTAGAACCATATCTTGAATATACTGTACTCTGTATGTCTGATGTATTTTTTGCTTCAGCTCTGGATCAGATATAGGTATCACCTCTTTAAATTTTGCTGTTTTAGTCAGAAATTCCCTGTGTTTCCGTGACTGTGATAAAGACGGATCATATTCTAGGCATCCAATTACGTCCATTATACATTCCTCAGAAAACATGACTTCAAATAGTGCAGTTCTGTTCAAAAGGAAAATTCCCTTGATAATTTCATATAAGTGGTGTAGTCCTTCAATGTTCTCCAAGTCTTCGCACACATGAAAAATTTCTAAGAGCTTCTTAATATAGCCCTCATTTTCCAGTGCTAGTGCGAGCTTTTCACGACGTAATGGTGAAGGCAGTGAAGATGCCACAAGTTCTGCAATTTCTTCTAGCCGGCTTAATTCACAGGATGGCAATTCTAGACCTGGTGATGACATATCATCAAAACGCTCTTCCTCAGATTCATCGACAAGGTCCTGAGTAATATCGACAGAAGGGTCTTTGCCTTGAACCTACAAAATAAGATGCATTCAAAAAAGTGGAGTTTAATGCTTACTGCTACCTGAACGCTTTTATAAAAATACCATTTCAAACATCACATGCTTTTTCCTTGTATGGCCAAAACAGAAGTGCAAACTGACACTGAGTACAACTGGTTTGGAAAGTAAGAGATAATAAGATTTCTGCAAACAGAAGGCTTTACAAAATTGTTTCTACATTAGATACTTATTTATTTTCTACGAAAAGGAGAAAGAATAAAGAGAAAAGCTACATTTCCCGAGTACTCCAAATAAAAAAGGGAATTCATAATTACAAGTATGGACAACTTTCTAACAGGCTATTGCCCCTCTACTCTGCTCTTATGAGACCCCACTTGGAGTACTGTGCGCAGATCTGGGGCCCTCAACATAAGAAGGACATGAAGCTGTTGGAGCAAGTCCAGAGGAGGGCCACGAGAATGATAAAGGGGCTGGAGCACCTCCTGTATGAAGACAGGCTGAGAAAGTCAGGGCTGTTCAGCCTGGAGAAGCTGCATGGGGACCTCATAACAGCCTTCCAGTATCTGAAGGAGGCCTACAAGGATGCTGGAGAAGGACCCTTCTTCAGGGACTGTAACAATCTGACGAGGGGTAATGGGTTCAAACTTAAACAGGGGAAGTTCAGGTTAGATATAAGGAAGAAGTTCTCTACTATGGGGGTGGCGAGGCACTGGAACAGGTTGCCCAAACAAGTGGTGAATGCTCCATCCCTGGCAGTGTTCAAGGTCAGGCTGGAAAGAGCCTTGGGTGACATGGCCTGGTGAGAGGGATCCCTCTCCCATGGCAGGGGGGCTGGAACTAGATGATCTTAAGATCCTTTCCAACCCAAAACAGTCAGTGACTCTATGATTCTCTGCAGACAGATTTTCAAATGCAAAACAGCAAGGTATTATTGCAGTTATAGCTTTAAATATTTATCTATAGGCTATTTAACTGCTCTTCATACTTTTCAAAGCTTCTGCTACCTCAGACGAGAGAGGCCAGTCTTGCTAATTTGTCATTTTCAGTTCTGGAGAGCTGCAAGTCAAAATCCGTTACTGTGTACTTTCTAAATACTCAACAGAGGCACAGAATCCCCTCTTAAGAACAGAACCCCAAAACCAACATTAACAAAAGAGTGGTGGAAATCTGGAGCCATCAGCAAAACAAGGCACAGGACCTGCAAAGATCTCTCTGGAGATACACCAAGGAAAGTGCAGAAAGTACAAATTAGTGAGGAAAGAAAATAGAAACAAGTGTTTGGCCACCAGTGTTTCAGCTCTAATGACATCTTTATTGTAGTATCTGTTTGGACTCTGGTATGTCGAATCCGGAAAAGCACTGCTGTGCAGACTGGTACAAGTCACTGTTCTTTTTCATCTTGAAAATCTTCTTCATGGATAACAGTAAGCCTCCACTCTAGAGTGAAATCCAGACTGCTGTCAAATTCCACATACTGTTCTGCTTATACATCAGCAAACACTTCCAGTATAAGTCGTACCAAAGTTTTCTTTTTAAAAGAAGCTTTAATAACTTAAATAATAATGATGAGATCATGAGATGCTTGAGTTCGAGATCCTCAGGACAGTGAGAAGAGTGTGCAGCAAGCTCACTGCCCTGGACTTCAAGAGAGCAGACTTTGGCCTTTTCAGGAACCTGCTTAGTAAGCTTCCATGGGATATAGCCCTAGAGGGCAAGGGGGACCAAGACTGTTGGTTGATATTCAAGGATCACCTGCTACAAGCTCAGGAGTGTAGCATCCCAACTAGAAGGAAGTGCAGCAGGAGGGCCAGGAGACCTCCTTGGATGGATAAGGAGCTGCTGAGGAAACTTCGAGGGGAAAAAATAGGCTTATAAAAGGTGGAAACAGAGACAGGCGGCCTAGGAAGAATACAGGGATGCTGTCTGGGAAACTAAGGACCAGATTAGGAAAGCTAAGGCCCACTTAGAATTAAACTTGGCTAGGGATGTTAAGGATAACAGAAAGGGATTCTATAGGCACATAGCAAATAAAAGACAGACTAGGGACAATGTGGGCCCCCTCTGGAAGCTATTGGGAGAACTGGCTATCCCAGGTTTAGAGAAGGCTGAGGTTCTTAACGACTTCTTTGCCTTAGTCTTCAGCGGCAAATGCTCTGACCACACCACCCAAGTCTTGGAAGGCAGATGCAGGGACAGTGAGAATGAAGACCCTGGGCCCACTGTAGGAGAGGATCTGGTTCGAGACCATCTTAAGAACCTGAACGCGCACAAGTCCATGGGACCTGATGAAATCCATCCACGGGTCCTGAAGGAGCTGGCAAATGAAGTTCCTAAGCCACTGTCCATCATATTTGAAAAATCATGGCAGTCAGGTGAAGTTCCCGACGACTGGAAAAAGGCAAATATAACCCCCATTTTCAAGAAGGGGAAAATGGATGAACTGGGGAACTACAGACCAGTCAGCCTCACCTCTGTGCCTGGCAAAATCTTGGAGCAGATTCTCGTGGAAGGCATGCTGACGCACATGAAAAACAACAAGGTGGTTGGTGACAGCCAGCATGGCTTCAGTAAGGGGAAATCCTGCCTGACCAATCTGGTGGCCTTCTATGATGGGGCTATGGAACTGATGGACAGGGGTAGAGCAGTTGATGTCATCTACCTGGACTTGTGCAAAGCATTTGACACTGTCCCACACGACATCCTTGTCTCTAAGTTGGAGAGACATCAACTTGATAGGTGGACCACTCGGTGGATAAAGAACTGGCTGGATGGCCACAGGCAGAGAATTGCGCTCAACGGCTCAATGTCCAGCTGGAGACCAGTAACGAGTGGTGTCCCTCAGGGATCGGTGCTGGGACTGGTCTTGTTCAACATCTTTGTCGGTGACATGGACAGTGGGATTGAGTGCGGCCTCAGCAAGTTTGCGGATGACACCAAGCTGTGTGGTTCGGTTGATACTTTGGAGGGAAGGAATGCCATCCAGAGGGACCTTGACACGCTTGTGAGGTGGGATGATGGCAACCTGATGAAGTTTAACCATGTCAAGTGCAAGGTCCTACACCTGGGTAGGAGCAATTCCAGGCACACATACAGGTTGGGCAGAGATTGGGAGCAGCCCTGCAGAGAAGGACTTGGGGGTGTTGGTCGATGAGAAACTTAACATGAGCCAGCAGTGTGCGCTCGCAGCCCAGAAAGCCAACCGTATCCTGGGCTGCATCAAAAGGAGCGTGACCAGCAGGTTGAAGGAGGTGATCCTGCCCCTCTACTCTGCTCTCGTGAGACCTCACTTGGAGTATTGTGTGCAGTTCTGGTGTCCTCAACATCAAAAGGACATGGAACTGTTGGAACAAGTGCAGAGGAGGGCCACGAGGATGATCAGGGGACTGGAGCACCTCTCGTATAAAGACAGGATGAGAAAGTTGGGGCTGTTGAGCCTGGAGAAGAGAAGGCTGTGTGGAGACCTCATAGCAGCCTTCCAGTATCTGAAGGGGGCCTATAGGGATGCTGGGGAGGGACTCTTCATTAGGGACTGTAGTGACAGGACAAGGGTAACAGGTTAAAAGTTCAGGTTAGATATAAGGAAGAAGTTCTCTACTATGGGGGTGGTGAGACACTGGAACAGGTTGCCCAAACAAGTGGTGAATGCTCCATCCCTGGCAGTGTTCAAGGCTAGGCTGGACAGAGCCTTGGGTGACATGGTCTAGTGTGAGGGACCCCTGCCCATGGCAGGTGGGTTGGAACTAGATGAACTTAAGGTCCTTTCCAAACCTAACTGTTTTATGATTCTATGATTCTAACTGAGGAAGGTTAAAAGCTTTAAAGTACACTAGACACAATACAATAGCATGGTCTCAAAACAGGATGTAAAGACACTGGTTTCTTACAAAAATACTAGATCTTTACATGAGGCTGAAGAAGCTGGGCTTTTTATCTGGGTGTTTCCCAAAACCACAATTTCCCCTTTCCCCTGATTTGTTTCTTTCCCCAACTTTTGGTCTTTTGACTGTTTAGGTTCCTGGAAATGTACTTATTTACATAAGTAGCACTTATTTCCTGATTTAATTTTAAATTCTAAGAAAATGAAAAATCTATACACATGCAATTGTAAAACCAGATTTCTTTTGCTTTATTTCTGAAATCAGTGAGAACAAAGTCCAAAGACATTGGAGTGATCTCAAGGTTTGTTAAGAACAGAAGAGTCAATAAAGAGAGAATTAGACAAATTTTGAGAAATGCCACCTAATGCAGCATAGAAACTAAGAGAAGTTGTAATGCTTGGAATAGAGGAAAAAAAACCTAAACAAGAACTGACAAAATGAATTAAGTGAATACATTGACTAAAATCTTCCAGGTATTGGTCAATAGTTAATACCTGACCAAATGTTACCCAGAAACAACACTGATTCAGTGACTATATAGGCAGCTGGTCGTAGTGGTAAAACATAATGAGTTAATAAGCACATATTAAAATATATATATGCTATATATAAATAGGTTAATTTCTTTAAACTGCAAGAACTATAGCTTTGAGGGGATAAAAAAGGGATAGAGCCATCTCTTACTACAGAGGGAGTATCAGATCAATCTTCCATACCCTGATAGTCAACAGAAGCATACTGTCATATTTACATGGAAAAGCTCTATTGAGAAACTCAACACTGCCTTCACCTGAAACAGTAGAATGACATAAGAGGAAGAGAAGAAGAAGAAATGCAGAAACAGAAACGTGAGTAAGATATGGTTAATTCTATGAGAAAAATGTTACAAAATTCACTAATAGGTCGTATACATTCTTCTGTCTACAACAAAACCGTGGACAGGTAACCTTTTCCCTTTTGGCCATCCTGGGAAAAGTTAATTACAAAATTAATTGTTATGAAACTTTTTAAGCATTCATTTTTGAGCTAAAGTTTCTTGGGCAGTAATAGAGCTAAAAAGACCTGAAAATACTCTAAAAAAACACTGCAAACATACTTCAAGTTCATAACAAATTTCTGGAGGAAGAAGAAAGTTTTCAAACTCAACAAATGCAGAATTCGGGGGAGGTGGCTACAATGATAGTTTGTACTTTCTACCCACTGTGTTAAGATTCATCTCTTAGAGCAGTCAAAAAATTCTGAACACAAACATTAAGATGATTGAGGTTGTCTCAATCTTACACTTATCAAACTTACCTGACATATTTTTTCCCATATTTCATCACATCCTGCTTTTTCTTGAAAGCTAAGTGCCAAATCATAATTTTCAGCTTCAGACCACACAATCAAGGTATCCTTCAAAGAGAGGAAAAGTATTTTAAGGCAATATTATTTCAGATTTTGCAAATCTGAAGAGTGCTTAAAGTGTAAAAATTTAAAATAAAGGCAGTTTAACCTCTAATTATAACAGGAGAGTAACACACTACAAATGCAATCATCGTACTCTGCAAGACTTCTGTAAGTTCTGAGAACATTTCTGCATAAAATAAGGAAGTTCCAGAAACATACTGAAAGGTTTAGTTAATTCAAATTACCATAATACTGTAAATCTCAAAAAGGTTGATCTAGAATAAGTACTTCTACCTCAATGAATCCTCTGATAAAACATGGTAACAAAAGCAACTGGCTTTGGTTTTGATTTGTTTGGGGTTTTTTAATCTGTTTCAACTGGACCACATAAAACTGCACATCTTTCATAGGAACTAAATTATGATCCTTTTTTTTCTTCTCATTTTTATAAGCCTCAGAAGTCACTGTGCAGAAACACAGAACAGCTGCTTAAAAAGCAGCCCCAAGATGCCTACAAACTGCAAACGAGAACAGAAACTTGAATATGCACACAGCTAACTGCCTAAGAGTATGCATACCTATTACACAGAACCACACACACGATTTTTACACATTCCAAATTCTGAAAGGATGTTTTGCCCTAGATTTCTACAAGTTAGTTGAAACCGTGCTTAGCTATATTTACTACCCAGACAGTTAAGCTCTCATCTACTTACTAGAATAGTTCAAGAGTTTACCAGAGCCCTCATATTGCATGCAAAAAACAATACATGGAAGCGGAAGCTGATGCTGCAAACAGCGATATCACACACTGATAAGGTATTCGATGGAGTAGTTTACAGACAGTCTGCTAAATAACTGTTAGAATAAAAAATAAACACGAAAAGAGAAGAAAATATAATCTGCATTATTTACATATGAAATCAATTTTAGTTTGTCTTTTGTCTTTCTATAACAGCTAGCTGAAATACAGCCACATCAAACATATATATCCAACTGCATTAGATTAAATGCTAAAACATGCATTTACTCACTAGCACAAGATACAATAATTTTTCTACTTATATTTCAATGAGAACCATAACTTACAGTATTTTTGTGTCATTAAGTATAAATTCTGCTTACAGTGATTATTCCTAAAGGAATTACTTTTAAATATTTGCAAAAGCACTAAAAGTTCCCAGACATCGATAAAGTTTAACGCACTTTATCAATTAGGCTTAATTCATTTCAAATATTAAAATGAACACTCAGGACAAAGAGAAATCTTACATTGAGATTTCAATATACACTTACTAGAAAATTCCTTTAACTATAGTCTGAAGAGCACAATAAGGTAGCTCCATCAGGATTCAGTCAAGCAATACAATATTATCAATTTGCCATTACCAGAGCAGCTATACTGCTTCAGAGGCACTAATGGCTTTACCTTGCAAATGGCAAATAGTTTACCTTTTCCTTTTCCAAAGAGTTGAGGAAGAGGTGGTACACAGAAGAAAGGGATTTAGGAAGACCACCTCCAAAATACAAAAGGAAGAAGAAAGTCATGATTAATACTTTATTCTCTATAAGACAGGTCATGGTAATACTCTGGTAATAACAGATTGACAGCACCTAGTACTGCTGACTCCTACAGAGCCAGAAAAATAACAGGCTACAAAAATTTAGAAAAGGAAGGTCCTAAAGAAAATTCTGGGTTGTTTGGTAGTTTTTGTAACCATCTTTTAAAAACAGGATGTCCCTTACTGCAGTATTCATTGAATCTATCAGGTTCAAACTGTAATACATTAATCTCTGCAATTAGTGTTTATACTGCAGAAATTTTAAGGCCGCTGTCTCATCAGCTTCCTGCTAAGTAGCACTTATTTAATTTTTAAAAAAACAAAACTTGACACTATAGCTTAAGTAGACCCTAGCAGAACTTGCAACACTCCTGTCTAATTACAATACCATTTAAGTAAAAGTGGTTAAATTTCTAAGCAAGCCATTTCCAAAAGAAGATAAAAATGTAATTTTTCTCTATAAAAACACGACTAACAAATAGAGAAATTACTAAAAGAACAAAAATAAGTACAGTGTTAATAATATTAACTGTGGTAAACTGAATAAACAAAAGCTCTAAGTCTCTGAATAAAATCCAGCACAGGACCAAGACAGGTCAGTTGGTCGGTCTGACTTTTTCTTCTGGGGACAGGAGGAATGGAGGGAGAAAGACAGGCAGACAAAAATGAAAGGGAAGACACAAAGGTGAAGCTGCTTTTGAAAACTATAGTCACAGATATACAGACGCACATTTGGCTATAGTATAGCAACTGTTCTTATAAACAAGATCATCTACTATCATATATGGAAATTCAGACTATTTTTTTCACCTCTACACATTCTTATTTTCCATTTTTTCCTTCTTTGGAAAGCAAACTAAAACCTGCTGAAGTAAACTGAGCAACAAAACAATAACACTGAAGTTCCATATATTAGTATTAGAAAAGTATTTTCCAATTGCCAACATTAAAAATTTCTAATGATTAGTTATCTGTTGTCTTATCACACAAGGATTTTATATCATAGATTCTTATTAATGCCTCAACTGAAATCTATCAACTGCTGCTCTCTGGATCTTTAGTAGGAGTATTTGTACATTCTTCCTTACCTCAAAAGGCTTTTAAAGAGAACATGAAGCGAGAAAAACCACTTCACTCTGTTGCGTAATATACAGTTCAAAGTTTAAATTCACTGTTAAATGCATGCAGTTATTAATGTAATTTAATTTCCTTAATCACACAAAGTTTTTAATCATCAAAAAGAAGAGCATGACAAGACATATATGTAGCGAGAAGTGACTAAAGGGAATTCTAGATGTAGTTAAAGATAAAAAAAAAATTAATAAAAATCCAGTTTCTGCTTGTTTTATTTAAAGGAATCTTTTTATGTGCTTGATCTGAAATCTCCTCAGTGTAATTTGAATCCACTATCTACTCTAGATCTCTCAGCTATGGAATAAGACTATCTGTTGCTTCCAAATGCCAAACATTACTTCTTGCAACTCCAAAAAGCAACCAAAATTTCTGAAGACTGCCTCTCCCATTCAGAGAGAAAACAGCAGTGTGAATAAAAATGCTTAGGAGAAGGAGCTCTTGGTTAGAGAGGTAAGGAGATGAATCTTGCACATTACCCTTGCAAGCATAAATTCTTCAATCTTGTATGATTCATAAAAGCAGTTCTGGCTCAGTTTGATCACAAACATATCCTTTTTTTAATTACAAACAAAATGTTAGTCTCTAGACAAGGAACTGGATGGGATGATTAACACAAACATCTGAAATCTGTTCTTGTCTAGCTTGGCATTAAAAACAATTAAAATGTGAAACTGCAGGATTAAACCATAGCTATATTGTGTGAACTATGCCACAGACATGGACACGTTTTATCATTGAAGGCTTTTACACTGAGTGCTTTGCCAGAATCCTGGCATTCTAGCTCTTAACATTCTTAAAGATGCATCTGAGTTCTTGGCAAGATCTTTTTTAAATAGGCTGATAATCAGAAAACTATTTATATAGAGTTCACAACCTTATTCTCAGTTTGAAAACCATTTGCTGCTTCACAAAAAAAATATTTTGACAATAGTGCCAGTAAAATAGATCATCACTATCTTAGCCTATACAAAATTTGCTGTCTCCTTAAGACCATTTATATAAATTTGTGTTCTTCCACATTATTGTTCATTATGACTGCTCATATATAACCAGGAGTTTTTAACTTTAAGCAAAAATTCTTATCATGGCATCTTGTTAGAAGACCTGCATATATAACATTCCCATAAAGAGGTATATATCATTTCTACCAAAGAGGTTGCACTCTTATCCTTATATAAAGATACAGCCTGAGGCAAAACTTCTTCAGAATACAGCTGGGGATTCCCCTGCTGCTTGTCTCATCATTGGCTGTATCACACCCACATGGAGCAAGTTCTTGTTGGTTAGTTAGAGATTTGCAGGGAAGCACTACTGTGTGCTACAGCTTTATTTAAGACTTCACTTCCACAAAGCTGAACTTCAAAAACACTACTGCAATGGCTTAAGCCAGAATGCAGTGGCAATTGTACTTAGATGGGTGAGGCTTAGTAGCTACCATGCGATTTCCCCTCACATTTTTTCCAAAAGTCTCACTTTCCTTAACAGAAAGGTTGTTGAATACACACCATCAGCCTTAAGTTCTTGCCTTAACACTCAGCAGACGTCACACTTTTATTAGACATTCAGTCAGTTTTATTTAATTATTAGCAAGCTGATCAGCAGGTGCATTGTACAGCATTCATACAATCTCCAAAGCAAGCCCTGAGATTTCATAATGAAGAATTTCAGAGCAACCAGTACTAAGGATTTGATTCTGTTGCAAAATTGATTTAAGCTTTCTTTCCTAATGTGCTAAAATTAAGAAAACTACTATTGTTTGACAGCAGCCACCTACTACTATTCACATCCAGGGAGAATAACAGTCTTCACAGCAGCTCCAAAATATTCTCTTGGCATCCCTTGAGATTCAAGCTACTCTCAAGAAGTAGTGATTCCCAAATTACACAGGTCTTTCATAAATGCTTGCTTTCTATCTTAAGAAGCAAATTAATCTTTTCCTACTAGTCAACAAATGATTCAGAACTGTGAAACTTTCCTGGATCCCACTGGAAGTCCAGCACAGGAAGTTTGCTCCTCCCCCTCTTGGACTGCCTGACTGCTAGTCTTCCTTATCGGAGCCCTTACATTGTTTACAGTTCCAGACACTTCCACATGTCAAGCCACCATTCAGCATCTTGCTAGCTAAATATTTACAATCAAAAGCACAATTTCCTAAGCAGTTTTCTGCTTCAGAAATAAACTACTGGCACTACCCGAGATTTTTAAGTTTATTTATACAGCTATCATGTTAGGTTGCACCAGGATCATCTGGCTATAAAATACCATCCTAGTAATATAAAGGTTCACTTCTGCATTTGGTTTCATGCATTTAGTCACCTAATACTGGAATATCTGAATGTTATTCCAAAAACTGGGATAACATATCAAAGCACACTCAGTCTTATGGCAGAATGTAGTCTATTAGCTTCTATGAAAGCTCAATAATCACATGTGTCTTTTCAGTTATCAATTTCATAGCCTCATTCCCATGAATCATGAAATAAAAACCAGTTTATTAGTTCTGTAACAGAATGGACTCACTGGCCTAGTGACCATACCCAGAAACAGCAGAAAAAATGGATTTCACTGGAAAACGTGAAGATAATGGAACATGTGAACATTTGAAATAGATGAACCAACCCACCCAAACCCAAGAGCAGTCACTCTCCTTGTTTCTCCTCTCACCCCGCAAAACCACACATTCTTCCTTACTATCTTAGCTACCATAGGCACAAATCTTACTGAAATAGTTTCACTGTTGGCTCGCTTATCCTAACAGCAAGGGCAGGAAGATCATCTTCTCAGAGTATTCTGCCAGTGCCTTTTTGGATCTCTTCAAAATGCAGCTTTGTTATCAGCAAGTCTGCTCTCCATTATACCAGGATAACCACCTCCGAACTACGTAGTTAATAGAAGGTACTCTGGAATAATGCGAGTTTTGTATTCTTGTGAGGACATGAAAAAGGGGCTGCAAAAGTAGAGAACACGAGACCCTGAAGTTTCTAGTGCAGAGGCAAGACTCTGCAGCTAGAAGCAACTCAAGTCCTCCTTGTTTCAGGCGCAAAAGGGGATGCAATACATATTTCATCACTGGGTTACAGGATGTATGTGGATGTATTTAAAATAAAGTTGAGAATGTAAGTCTTTACTGTTCTATAGCTAAAGCACTGCCAAAGTATATTTAAAGTATATACCCCAGCCCACATCCGTATCAATTTTCTCCCTAGATAAATACTAAGTATATAGAGTTTATTTCTCCTCTAAGGTTGCATAGGAGGAAATGTGTTGCCCTAAAATACTAATGCAATTACTCATTTTCTGAAGAATGTTCACTTTAGAACAGCACCTCTGTCACCAGCATTCTGGAATTGTGACATTTTAATACTTTAAAAAAAACCAACAATGTAAGAAACAGAGCATGAACTGAAGTGTGTGTAAACTGACTTCACCAGGGCATTACAATTAAAGTATCTTCTACCTTTACTAGTATATTAAGAAAACAACACCAGAAAAGTTAAACTAAGTATTCTATGTGTTGTCCAGCAACCATTGTATAATTAAATTCCCCTTACTAAACAAAATTTGTTTTTAAGCTCTGTGCTACTTACCCATAATTAAATCCAGTATATTCCATACTGAACTTATCATCCTCATTATGGTAACATTTAAAAATACAAATAATAATAAAACTCAGCATACAGTCCTAAACAAGAAAAAAAGCCAGGAGCCCGAGTTGTACTGATGCACATTTTACTTCTACAGAATAAAACTTCTGCCTACAAATCATACCTTAACAAAAGAAATATTAGTCCTTTTTCTGAGCCACAAGGCATTAGTTTCTCAAGATGTTTTCCTTCTAGCTTGTTTTTCTCACACGGATTCCTTTCTTCTAGTTTTAGTATAAGTAATAATGAGTTTGCCAGGAAGTATGCAGTTCAGAGCATCCAAAAACTTACACTGGTCAGGTTCACAGACACATTTTCTTCGTGAATGCAGCAGAATGATTCTTCATGGTGACAGAAAGACTTAATCTAATTTATCTGACTCTCTACATGTTTCATACTTTAACAAGTTATTCCAAACCTCCAGATGGTAGGTAAGTCTGGGAAGACAGCGGAAGTAGCTCAGGACAGTACTGATGTATGAAAAATGAGTCCCCAAGCAGATCCCAAGATCTACCAAATATTCTTCCTCTCCAAAGGGCAGACATTTGTATCTACCACCAATTAGATCAACATTTATGTGCACACAGAGACCTGACTAATCCACAATAAAGGGCAGTCAATGCTTTCAACCCTGAACCCCAAGAAATCTAAAGCAGACAATCTGACAGAATGTTATGTCAGGTTCACATGGTATGGCTTCTGTTGTTTTGTTTTAGTTTTTTGTTTATTTGGTTTGGTTGTTGTTTGCAGGATGATTTATTTGTTTTTCCATTGATGTCTTACACATCAAGACAAAAGCAGCAGCAAGGCAAACTTGTACTCAGGTCTTCACACTATCATTCTGACAAATAATGATCTAAGCTGTGACAGTTATCATTAAAATATGCAGATATATACCCTGAGATTGCATCATTTTCGATACCAACAATTAATGAGACAATCTTTTTCACAGTGGCATTAACAGTGCAGCATAGGTAGAAGGTTCCTTCACCAGTGGAAGAACTTCACTGTTTATTACAAAGTTCTTCTTGAAGAAGAACTCCACTGTTTATTACGACCCTATTATTTCCTATAGGGTTGGTGAAGAATCCAAAGCAACTGGCATTGAAAGTTTCCCCAAGAACTTACCATACCTCTCCTTCCTTCCAACCACAACTTATATTAGTTGGTCCAATAAAAGATTGTTTCTTCTTACAAGCCTCATGTCAGCCAAGACAAAAGTCATCCAAAGACCTTATCCACTGATTCCATTAGTTCGATCAGATATTTGAAGGCCCACAAGGCATATGCTAAGTACATCACAGTAAAAACAGACTTACTGCTATGTACCTCTTTAAATGGAATGGAGGCTCACCCTCATAACAAAATTCCAAGATAAAAGGCTGGTAAGACCATAAAACTGGGAAGTTACTTTGAAGTTTTAAGTCTTAGTTTCTAGAAGATTGTTCTTGAAATTTTATGAGCACAACTGGCAGGCAAACTCAAAGGTCTACTTCAGGCTGCAATTTCACTAGTAGCTTAGGTGACCTAAAGTGGCATCCTTTAGCCAAAAAAGAAAGATTTCTCACTCTTCCATCTCACAGTTCCACAAACGGATATTGTGTGAGGTGGCTTGAAACTTCTGCTCACAGAGACAGTTACGAGTTTTTGAAGAGGGATTTGGAGTATTGTGGTTTAGTGAGTTTAGGCAGTTCAGAGTTCTATGAGAGCAGCTGAAAAAGAAGCAACTCTTCCTTTCAGCTGCTAAATTCCCAAGATTAGCTCATATGGAATCACATTTAAACTCTGCACTTGACTTTTACTAAAGGAAAAGATAAGAAGGCCTCACATAAAAGAGAATGTGCTATAAAGTAGTTGCTGCTTGCCTTAAATATTATGAAAAATCCACCTACAAATATGAATTCTGCCTATGCGGCATTTGAAAGCTTTAAGAACAGCAACTTTCTTTCTCCAGCACAGAACACGTACAGTGCTGTTTCAAAAGGACAGATTTCCCATATTTCCCTGTTTAATATTTTTATTTCATTAACCACAGTTTCACAATCACCAGTATTGACTTCTGCAGTGCCAGATCACACCACATGTCTGACTCTGACCCTGAGTAGCCACGACCACAGATGTGAAATGCTGCTGCGCTCACAGGCACGTGTGGGGGTTTGCACAGATCTGACAATTTTATGCCTACTTTAAGTAAGCTTCACATCTGATCTGGCATAAAGCCTATTGATACAAGGCTCACCCCTCAATGCTTTTTCAACAGATTTCAATCAGCTAAGGAAGTTTACACTAGAACAGCACTTTTTTGCCAGAAAGCTGTGAAATACTCAACATTGTTTTAGGAGTCCTAAAGCTTGAGTTACTGCATCATAGAACCATGACCTCAACCCAGTCAGGATTACAACCAAGAGACAGTTTGCTTAGCATTTTGCTGGTCTTGTCTTTTCTTACTCCCTGCAATTGATTTTCCACTCTCCATTGGCATTATCAGTTGCTCAGTACAGACTGCTGATACGGTGCATTACAAATTATAGCAAGGGGCTGACAGAGGTTAAATTTTCAAGGAAGGGTATCTTAACCCAGACTGATTCTCCTCATTCAGCTCAACATAAAATCCTACAAGCAGCTGCACAACCACTGGGACTGCCTCTGAGCAAAACTACAGTATATATATGCTTATAATAAACTATTAAGGGTGAAGACTGAAAGGTATTTTAATATATTAACTGCATCTTACCACATTTTAGTAAGTCTGAGCTGACTAGACAGGCAACAAAATACGATCTGGTTTAACATTTCTAAACCTCTAACGATAACTCTCAGCATCCATGAGAGATTAACACAAAACAAAATTCCAAGACCTACAGTTCACTCCTCAACCATCTCAGCAGCTTTTTTTCGGGGATTACAATGTATGGCTTCAATAATTGAAGAAAGGTGCAAACTAGAGGTGAGAAGCTGCTTTTGTGTACAGAGAATGCTTTGAAGCTTTAGTAACCCATATCCATCTTGAAGCAAAAACCAAAGGTAAATATATAAATAACTTTAAAACCTTCTAGTCTTAAATAGAACACATCACAAGTTTTAGTGCCTGAAATACAAATAAAAAAGCCAGATGATATTAAATTTCTGATACTATAACTCTCAGGAACCTCAGCTACTTTGTGATTTTCACACCTATGCTTTGCCTGTCTCTCCCAAAGCAATTTTCAACGTAAAACAGAGTGCAAGTTATCTATATAACTTCACAAACACTGCAGAGAAATAACATGCACATATCATGAAATGCACAAAACTGTTGAGAACTACTTTGTCTCCTATTTTTGGTACAAAAACGTAAAATATAATTTGAAATAGAGACAAAAAAAACCCCAACTGTATTGCTGAAGTTAAAGTTAAAAAATTGCTGCCTTCAAATATGAAGAAAAAGCAGTATGTTTACCTGTTGCTTCTGGTATGCAGTGTTAGGGTTAATTTTCGACTCCAGAAGAAGAGAACCTAGAAAAAAAAGTTTCACTTATTTACATGTGTACTAAATTCCAATTTCAACATGAATCTTCTGATCACTCTGTCCACAAGTAGTATCACCCTTCCTCCCAACAACGAGCCTGTGAAACCCATATTCTACAGCTTTGTATTTTGTTTTTCCGTCAAATACATTGTTCACATAGTACATAACATTCAAGACTGTTCTGAGGACTGGATTTTGAACCTCTTTCTTATTCAGAGTAATGAACATTTCAGGGAACATTTTTACAGATTTTAAAATCAGCACACAAAAAGCATTATAACTGTATTTCATAGATCGCACCAGTTGTTTTGTAGGAAATTTGCTAATCATGTGGTATTTGTTCTTAAGGTTTAGCTAAAACACATTATTTTGCTGGAAAGCATATATAGAAACTAATGCTTAGAGTAGCAACCCTTGTGACAGCAGGACAGAGAAGGAAAACATCCCAAGATGAGCTTTACTGATGACTCCAATACACTAGTACTTAGGCCACAGTCCCGAGCTCTGCATTTGGGGTTTGCCTAGTGAACATCTAAAACCAGCATTCCCTTTCTGTTATCATCTCTTACAGGCACTATTTCACTTCAATCTTACTTTCAGTTTCAAAGCTGCAGCTTCAAGTACATGAAGTTTTAGAATATTATTTTCAGCTATTCACCTAGCTAACTTCTACAAATTCTTTACTATCTAGATATACTTAATAGCAGCAAATGCAAATCAGAATCGTAAGAATTAAAGCAATTGATAAATTCAACATTATATTTTAACCGTTGAACACACATCTCCAGACAGGGGAATCCTGAAATTAGAAAAGTCTTGAACACTATGTTTGATAAAATACTTAAAAAAAAAAATAAATCTTGGAAGACAATGAATGAAGACATTTCATCTTTCAGGCTAGAAGGAGACACTAAAGAATGACCTCCTTACTACACTTACCATAGAAGAACATCTCTTCTACTAAACCTGATGCTTGCAGAAAAGACAAATCAAGCATTATAAGGCTTGACTTGCTTCTGGAATCGGTTGCCCAGGGAAGTTTTGAATGCTCCATCGCTGGTGGTGTTGAAGGCCGGTTGGACATAGCCTTGGGTGGCATGTTTTGGTGGGAGGTGTCCCTGCCCCTGGCAGAGGGGTTGGAACTAGATGATCTTAAGGTCCTTTCCAGCCCTAACTATTCTATGCTTCTATGATTCAACTTATTCCTCACCATTTGTGATTCATAACTAGAAAAACATAAATTTGGAAATAGAAACATACTGAAGTGTAAAAAGCGTGCCCTACACCTAATAACTGCCCCCAACTCATCCTTCTGGAGGATTTGATGTCCCACTTGTGCAATTTGCTCTCCTAAAATGTTCAACTACTCAAAAATCAGTGACTATTCTACTAGTTAAGTTTAGTGAGCCTATTTTCCTACACTAAGTTTTACAGGGTCAGGCCCCTTGCTGGTATGAAACAGTCCTAGGTCTGCCTTACTCACTTCTGTGAACCAGGCAACACTAACAGATGTCTGTAAGACAAATATATTCTTTGGAAAAAGGTTACAGAAATTCAACGTACCAAAAATAAACCTCTCCTCCACTCAAAGTCAGTATCAGTACCGATTCCTAAACACAGATCAAGATGCTTAATCTCGCATTTGTCATAAGCAATTACTTTCTCTGTAGGTATTTTTCTTTTGGTACTACGCTACAATATATTAAGACTATCCAGTCTACTTTATAAAACTACACCAACAAAATCTCATCTTCACTGACCCAATGACTATTTATAGTTAGGTAACACCTGAAAACACACCTTAATACAAGCTATGGTTTTAATAAACCCCCCCCAAATTATGTAGATCTAAATATATCCTTGAATGAATTTATAAAGGTAACTGCAAAACAACGGTGCCAGAAAGTAATATTTGAAGCCATCTAATAAAGAAGAAAACACTGATTTGCAGAATTCTGTTATTTGCCACTGTAATGCAAAAAGGCACAGCTGGGTTTTTTTGTTAGTATAACTACACCATTCTATGCTGAGAAACGAATGTGCTTACAGGGAACAACTTGTTCAAAAGAGATTACATACAGATATACAATGCTATTTTCAAAGATATTTAGAGAAGCATTCTGAGCCAGTAGTCTTCATCAACAAATCTGCAGACTTGTTTATATATATACACACATACGGAAAAGACCTGCTGATATGGAAAACTGCTCCTCTCCCATCAGTTACGTGGATCCTTCCTCAAAAGCAGAAAAGGCACAGTATCACTCACCTCCCTGCACTAGTACAAACATGTTTTTTTAAATGAAAACTTCAACTCAAGAGCTGTTTTCTGCAAGATGCACAGAGATTTAAGCTCTGCAATCAGTTCTGCTGCTAGTGATTCACAGAAACCAATCCACTGAAACATAGGAACAGCTCAAACTGAGGTCCAGGAATGCACTCTGCATTTGCAAGAGACTATTCATCACTCTAACACATTTCTGAAGGGTCAAAACCAAACATTAAGGAGAGGGGAGAACCAGGAGAAAAGAAACAAAATTCTCACCCCTCACCCCCCAACTCCCACAGTTTTGTTTGGGTAATTTTTGTTTTGGTTTGGGTTTTTTGAGGGGTAACGGGTGGCATTTTCATAGAATCATAGAATAGTCTGGGTTGGAAAGGACCTTAAAAGATCATCTAGTTCCAATCCCCTGCCATGGGCAGTGACACCTTCCACTAGACCAGGCTGCTCCAAAGCCCCATCCAACGTGGCCCTGAACGCTGCCAGGGATGGGCAGCCACAACTTCTCTGGGCAACCTCTGCGAGGGCCTCATCACTATCACAGTAAAGAATTTCTTCCTAGTATTCAACCTAAATCTCCTGTTTAAATTTGAACCCATTCTCCTTTGTCCTGCAACTACATGTCCTTGTAAAAAGTCCCTCTTCAGACTCCCTGTAGGCCCCTTTAGGTATTTTAACCTAAAGTAAGTACACAACCAGAAATTTTTTGGTGTTGCTTTCCTATAAATACATGAAATTAAACCCTTGAGTTTTGAGCAAGGTAAAACAAACTTTGGCTACGCCTTCTGTCATTATTATAGGGTTACTGATAACCAGTCTAAAGAAAGAGTGAGGATGCAGGCGTCTGCCCTGTGACTAAAGTCATTAAACATGGTCTCCAATGGGGTAGCTCACTTCAGCTTGTCAAGAAGTTTAGTTATAGGACTGGTAAGCTTCAATTAAAAGTTTAAGCCCTCAAATTAACATGACTTAGTTGAAAAGAAAAGTTCATTACAGAGGTCACCTTAGGCATCTGGGCTCAGAACAAAAAAAGTGATCTGAAACTACTACGCAGTTAAAATCTAGAAGCACACAGACACTTCAAGAATGAGGCAGGCCACCGCAGCCTCAAATACCATGTGAGAAACAGGTAAGAAATCAAAGGCTTCCAAATACACACAGAAACTCACATGGAAGGCGATTATTCGTAAGAAAAGAGTTCACTATTGCCCTATTCCAACTCCAGTAGCATACAGTGCAACTAGGAATCACACAGAGAAACTTTTCAGGGTTTCAAGTAAAAAAGTTAACAGCTGTGTAAGTGTAAAAAACCAAAATCAATTCCCTGTTTAAAAGCTTAACATATCTGATCGGAAAGCAGTTTATGCTATTTCTGTACAGTAAGAGATTACTCCGAATAGCCTGCAATGATTCTTAAAGTTTAGCGCCTTGGGAGCATTAGACATCTCAGATAACAACATAAATCACTCAACTGCTCTCAACTCTTAAGATAGTGTTAAAAAAACCAAAAACCAACCAAAAAAACCCCAAACCACCACCAACCCAAGGAAAAAAAAAAAACAAACAAAACCAAAACCCAGTTACTCCTATCAATGAAGAAAAAAAAAATTAAAAAAAAAAAAAAAAAAAAAAATTGCACTTCTCACTCCTCCAATTTCAAATGATCACTTACCTTGGACTTGGCATACTGATTGTAGCTCCCTTATCTGAACCGCCTGACCCTGCCATAAAATCTCAGCCACTTGGAAAGCAGCTATGGAGGTACACCAAGTCACAGCTGCTCAAAAGACTGAACTACGTGCTAGCCCCAACAGTCAGCCAAATGAACCTCTGGTAATTCTGCTGTCACTCTGTGCCCAGCCAAACTGGCCCTTTCACATGACTGGCAATTTCCCATCCACAGCAAGAACTCTTGCTAACATCCCCCATGGCCTCCCCCACTCAGGAAACAGAGCCTTTAACTTAGGCAGATTTCAAGTCAGCTTCCTGAAGTCAGTAAGAACACAGCAGCATGCACAGGATGAATCTCAGCTCTAACACTAGGAAAAGCTGGTTTAGAAAAGGAGGAAGGAAGAAGTTTCATTGTGGAATGAGAAGGAGCTGACAAAGAAAGACAATATAAGAACGCAATGGAAACATGAAGACAAATGATGTATAGAGGTCAGGTTCCCAGTACTTTTATGTTTCTGACAAATGGGAGGGAGAGAGGGGTAAGAGAAATCACAGTGAATTACTTCATTTAGTTAAAAAAGCATGCAAGAGAACGCACAAATTGTGTGGTACCTAAAACACTAGTCTGGTGTTACCTTTTCCCAAAACATTTGCTCACACGTAAAAATGACTGTTTGCCTTCAAAATCAGCCCGCAAACAGTTGCTACGTAGAGTACACAAAATAAATCGATTTTATGGGGTGCTTACAAAAGCAAGTTAGAAAAACTAGCCTATTAATAGAGTGCACATTTACCCAGGACTGATACTACCTACTAAATTAAGTACTTAAGCTCTGTGTATTATTCAATACTCTTGAAATACATGAATGCTGTTTGAGAGAAGTCTAATGCGAGTATCCTATTAAATATACTTCCGTGTATTAGGTGTTATTAGTAAATTTGAGCCAGCTCTCCTTTAACAGCATATCTTAGCTATGCAACACAAAGTAATGACTTCATCTTTTTTTGGGATCGTTTATACCAGTCTGTATTTTCTTTCTTACAGATGTTCATTTACAACAAAGAAGCTGGTAACAACAGCCCAATTCAGGTTCTAATCAGTCTTAAGCATACATATCCCACTAAAAGTCAATAAAGGGATTTTAGTTTGAATGAACTATTTCTTCACAAGCAGGTTATGAACTGCAGTTCTTTTGCTTTCTTTCCTAAAAGGAATTAAAGAAAAAAAAAAACAAAAAACGAAACAAACAGGAAATTGTTTAGTGTGTAGAAGACATAACTTTTTAAACAAGTACATCAACTATGCAGACAGCAACTGTATCTACAATAAAATATACTGTAAAGAGCAGCCTAAAAACGTAGTGATACCTTTTTACTTCCCTTCTCACACTGAAATGAAACCAAGTCTGTTACCATTTTGAATAATTTCTATTAAACTGAAGATGGCCAAACTATAAATGCAACTTCTTCAATGAAAAATAAAATCAAGTTATCAGTTTAAGATCAGTTCAACATTTTAAAGTATAATCAAGAAGCTACAAAATCCTGAGATTCATGCTTATCAGCCGCTCTATTATTAAAATCCTGTTCAAAGTTTCATTCTTCCATATCAGTTTATGATCTCTGCTGTACAGGCTACCATACAGTTTGGCACTACTTTCTCAAACAGTAAGATGTAATGATTCTCAAGACGCTTTTCAACCTAGTTCCTATAATGACAAAGCCAAATAAAGAAAATTAAAAGGTCTGTTGACAGTCACAAGCTACACCTAGATTTACACGTCACTAGATACAGACAGCTGTATATCTAATGTAGTAAGTCATGCACTGACAGACTTTACTATCAAAATTATACATGCTAGATATTGCAAAGTATATATTTTACAATCTACTGTGATCACAGCAGACATGAAGTCACTTAACCAATAATCAAGACTAGCCCAAACATGTAGCTACAGGAGCAGATGCTACTACTCAACCTACACAATTGTCACATGCTGTTCAGAAAATATGAAGGAATTTGATAATGCATTGTTTTAAATGTATTTACAGGAAGATACAGAACTATTGAGGGACTGAGAAATACCATTCCATAAAAAAAAAAAAATCTCTGAAAATGCTGTTCTGTCCACTGCACTCACTTTACTACTGTAACAAGTGTACTCTGAAAACTGTTGATAGCTTTTAGAATGTCTTGCATAATTCTTGCTACCAAAGAGGGGAAAGAAAAGGTGGGGAGGAAAAGGTGTTAGCCATCCAATCACCTTTCAAAAATTTATGCTAAAAAACATGATCTAAGTTTTCAACGACTCCATTCACGAGGAGATCATTTCCAGAAACATCTAAGGAAGGATACATCATAGTTATCAGTTTTGAAACTGCAGTACATTCGGCATGTAGTGATAGATCACTAGATGCCCAAACCCATTCAAGCTTTACAACACGATCTTCAAGTATTTTGTATGCAACACACTATTCACTATGAACCAAGTGCCAACTATGCTTGCACTTCATGGCAATCTTCCATGTCTTTCACTTGGCCTACCACGAATGAACTATGGTTAGAGCCCACTTGCTTTTAGAAATCACACTGGAATTACGCAGTAAACCCTAAGGCAACAGACACAAAACTAAGCCCAGTTCCTTTTCTGGGCAGGATGAGGGAAGACTGTACCGCCAGACATACACACTTACCATCACTCTCTGCCCTGACTAGCAGGGACATGCCCTTGAGCCTCTCCACGTAGCAAGAGGACACATGCCCTGTGCCTCGATCGTCCCACTGGCGGTCCTCATTTAGCGTGTAAACCTTCACCCTCCGCCGGGTGTCAGTCATCCTGCCGCCTGCCACAACACAGCCACCACTCTGGCTTACAACTGCTGGAGAAGCAGGAGGCTACTCGGCGGCTAGGTCCCCCTCAAAGGAGGGGAGCGGGAGAGAAGGCAGGAGCCCCACACAGGCACACCAAGCAAGCTTTTCTTACTCCTCTTCAGTGCTCCAAAGGACTCCTCATTATCGAGGGTAATAGGGTTGGGGGGGGGGGGGGGGGACAGGGGAAAAAGGAGAATGATAAAAGAGGTGGAGATGGAAAAAAGGAGCTGCTTCAATCACCGTCAGACGCTGCACAAAAGACGAATAAGCCTGCGCAGAGGAGAGCCGCAGAGAGGAGAGAGGCTCTTTGCCGGGTGAAGGGCAGGCAGGAGAAGCGGTAAAGAAGGGATTCTGGAGGAGAAGCGGATCCACGGGTGTGGAAGTAGCGGTGGAGAGCAGATGGCACGGGCAGCAACGGGCAGCCAGCCCGAGGTGACAAGAACAGGCGACCCTGGCGGCCCGGGCCCTGGCGAGGGAAGCAGGCGGGAAGCTGGCGAGGCCGGGGTGAAGCAGGCGACGGGAGGCAGGCGGGAGAGGGGCCGCTCGCCCGGGCCTGGAGCTTGGCTCTATTGTGCAGCAGCTGCCCAGGCCCGAAGCCCCTCGCTCGCAGTCCGTCAGCGCGGGGCTCCGAGGAGCCGCCCTCCTTCCCGCCGGGGCTGGCCGGGGCCTGCGGGCGATGTCTGTCCCGGAGCCGGATGAAGCTGGCTGGCAAGCTCAGCACCTCGTCTCCCCCATGAGCTCCCGTCGCAGGCAGCGGCTTCACTCCCAGTACGACTCCGCCGCCATGTTCTTCTTCCTCGTCCTCCTCCTCCTCCCGGTCTGCGGTGGCTTAGTCCCGACTCCTCTGCGCGCCCTGCGACGTGGCTGCGCTCCAGGCACTCAGCAGCCCGGCCAGCAGAGAGGCGCTCTGTCCTGCAGAAGGGACGAGCAGCGACGGCACGGTGCGGCCCATCCAGCCCGGCTCCCACCGGCTCCGCCTCAGTCACTGCGCGGTCGCCATCTTGGTTTCACCTCTCACTGGAGGCGCGGGGTCTCCCAGCCAGCGGCGGAACGGGCCGCTCGCCAGTGCTTAAAGGGACAGCAGCCCCGAGCGGACAGCTGGCAGGGTCCGCGCCGCTGGGCACGGCGCGCTACTGGTGGCCTCACGGAGCACTGGCAGCCCCACACAGGCACCACCGCGCCCAGCACCGCCCCCACGCAGCACTCCGCACTGCACTGCCGGGATCGCTGCCGGAGCTGCGCGGGCGGGACACCCGTGGGACCCGGCCCGGGCCGTTACCGCGGGCCCAGGAAGGGGCGGCGCGGGGTGACAGCGCCCCCGGCGGCGGCTCTTTCCGCGCTCCGCGCGGGGCGCTACCGCGCCAGAGGTGATCGGTATCGCGGCTAGACGGGGACCTCCGGCAGCAGCGCGTGTGCGCGGGGCGGGAATGTGAATCGCGCAGCCCCGGGTCCCACCGCAGGGGAGACGTCGGGGAGCTGTGTTCGCCCAGTTCGCGTTTGGGTGTCTGCTCTACGATCACAACCGGGATAGTTATCTCGCAGAAGGGTTTTTTCCTTCCTTTTTTTTTTCCTGTCACACATTGCTGAGTGAGCCCAAAGTTAAACAGCTTCTGTCTGAGCGGCTACTGGATCCCCGTAGGCAGAGATAGGATCTAACAATCGCAGTAACAAACAGAAGCTGTCGAGTCTCTGCTTTTGCCACTGCTGCCAACATCTGAACATGTGTTTGACAGATTTCCATAAAATACGCAAAAGCGACCGACCCTACAGACACACCACTGTGTGAGTCCACCTTATATTCTAGGTACACTACACACATGGGAGCTTAGTGCAATTTATATACTCTATTAGATTGATTTATTTTTATACTTTAAAGCAAGCACTGATATTTATCAAAGTGAGTTATACCAGTGCTAGTTTGAGCCAAACCCACAGATGATGAGCTTTCACTCCAGAATTCATTGCGCTCACGAGGAGGCCTCCAGTCAAGCACTGTTTTCCTTTCTCCACTTTCTAGTTTGCTTGCCACGTGATAAAGTCAGTGTCCAGCTGCAGAATTGATACTCGGTTTCCCAGTGGCTCAGATAAACCACTTGGCATTTGCTTTCAGGCCTGGTTCTGTTGCCTAAGGACTACTTAAGAACACAGATGCCTTCAGGAGTATTGTTTGGGTGCCCTTAAAGTAGCTGAAGGCTTGTTGTGCTGGCTAATGCAGCGAAAGCTTTGAAAAGATTTGATTGTAAGAACTGCAGGTTATGGACCCAAATGAAGGGAAACCTCAGATAGCACATGCACAGAAAGGCACTTGTTGCCTTTGTTAGACAACCTGTGCAGCCCTTGTGGGGATTTGCCCTTGGAAGTGCTGTGCCAGAATTTCTCTCAGGCAGTTCTGGAGATGGATTCTTGTGACTTCGAAAAGGAATGAGGACACTTAGAGAAACCTCCGTGGGACCATTACACTCATTTACAATTTGCAAATTGTACCCTCTTGTGGCCATCAGATGAAGCATAGACCATGCTGTTAACTGCAGTTTGAGTCTTTCAGGGTTTCTTGTGAATTGAAAACAAGAAGTCCAATCAAGATTTCAGTTTATATAGTTTGCTATATGAAAATTTTGCGTTCAGGTTCTTTTAATTGGCCTTGTATTATTTTGATATCAGTCTGAAAAATGCTCAGCCCAGCAACAGTGCCCACCTGTCAGGGTTTTATCCCAATTCTCGTTATATTTAGCAAAGTGTTTCATTTTTTTCAAACGTTTCCACCGCAGTGCTTCCAAAGGAAAGGGGGGGTGCTGAGGGCAACTCACCATCCCGGAAAACAGACATGACAGAAAAAAATCCCACTCAGTTTATTTTTCTTAGAGTCATGAGTTAGAAGGCAAAAATGTGTCAAGTCATACCTCAGTACCTTCCCTCCACTTCCAGTGGTTTGATGGACTGTGTCCAGAAGGAAATATCTTCAGGGACTGTGAGAGGCCATTCTTAGCTGAGTTAGAAGGTTTAGCTTGTTAGTTCCTGTAAATAATAAAGGACTGTGCCCTGGCAGAGGTTTTGGCCCACCAGGAACTGAGTAATAAGTGAGGAAATAGAGTATTGAATGCAGTTTTAAACTTCTCATATTCACAGGAAAGTAACTGCATGGGGATCAGTGTAATAGGAATAAGCCTAAACTGGGTTTACCAACAAGGGCCTCTTGCACAGCAGTCCAAGATCAAGATAACTTCTTTCACTATCTGCTTCTAATCTGGAGAAAGAAAATGACATTGTTATTATGAGGTCAGACATATAACTTGGAGCTATGCATTAAAGCACTGTTGAGAGTTCCTAAAACTCCTAGCTAATTACTTTCTGACCAAAAAAAAAAAAAAAACCAAAAAACCACATATTCGGGACACTAGCAAATTCAGAATTTATTACGTAAAGCTAACTGCTAGAATATTAGCCAGTGCTTGCCCAAGTATTTCAATATGGCTACATTCAGTATGCGCAAACAAGGTTACAATCCATACTATATATACACACATGGATACTGGCTACATCTTCTTGTTCCCAAGACACATGTTTTGACTTTTTTCCAAAAAACGCTGTGGAAAATGAACCACTGAGTGAAAAGAAAAATTACATAGAAAAACTGTATCAAAGTAGGGGGAGTCTATAAAGATGTCTCTAAAGAAGTCAGGATACTGTGATCAAGAAAGAGGGGAGATTTTGAAAAACAAATTTCTAGTTGAGTGAGGAAGTGAACACAGCAGTTTGAAATAAATACATACAAGAAATAGAAAAAAGGCAAGCCAGCAATCATTGCAAATTCTAAAGCATAGAAAAATGGATGAGGGCCTCATGGGATATGAATGGTTGGAAGTTTTAGGAAAGCTCAAGTTTTCTAAATGTTAACACTATTATAGGCCTATTCTACCTAGATTTTTAAAAAATGTTGATATTGATTCAAAAAGTACATTTGTTTAGTAATTAAATTTGTTTGATACTTGAAATAATGTGTGATGTATTTATATCATATGAACAATGACTAAATGCCTTCCTGGTCATTATTAAGATGGATATTGAACAACTTTTCTCAGAAACATTTAAAGAACACACAGGTCCTCAAGAACTTGAATCTACAGGAATCCTAAAGGACTGTGATCTCAGAAAGCATGAAATATATTATTTTTTAATAAAGCTTAAATTATTGCAGAAATTCTGTAAGACATGAAGACTGACTGCAAGTATTCAAATCAGACAAGTGAGAACACATAATAATAGACCGATACATCTGACATCAATCACAGACAACAAATGCTGATACAGGATGCAGTAAGGAATTTCGAGCTGGAAATACAGCAGTAGCAGCTGATGTGGCTTTTTGGAAAAATCTCTGAAAAAACTGTGAATAAAAATTGTGTCTGACTCAAAGAGCCTGGAAGACTTACATGCATGGCTGAGGACAGAGTGGTCAGAAACAGACAGGTTCACCTACTGAAGGCTGTGATGGAGGAGAAGGAATGACTTAGCCTGAGGCAGCTGGGAAGGTTACTGGCAGCTGCTTCTGGCTTATTCCTGCTCTACAGGTGTCTGTGAGTTCATAAGCACCTCCCAGTCATCAAGCAATTAAGGCAAGCAATAGCACTTAAAATTTTGGGCTGTAAACAGTTTTGATGCAAGAGCTGATGGGAGACCAGCTTAGCCAGCCAGGGTGGGGGATGCCATGGTCAGCTACGGATGGCCTGGTTGTGCTCTGACTTACACCTCCAAAATGGGACCAGTCAGATACAGCCAAATACAAGGTCACACCTATGGGTATAAATAGTAAGGCAGTCTTTGAAAGAAGCTCAGCTGCACAGTAAACAAGCAACCTAACACACTGTCTCTATAATATCTTATATCTTTTGGTGTTATCTAATACCTTTAGGTACTTATAGTACCTAAAGGGGGAAGTGGAGAGGGATATTTTTAAAATGGCATGCAGTGACAGGATAAAGGGGAACTGTTTTACGCAGAAAGAGGGGAGATAGATTTCAATTTGATAAAAAGGAAATATTTACCATGAGACTGGTGAGGCTCTGGCACAGACTGCCCACAGAAGTTGTGGCTGCCCCACCCTTGGAAGTGTTCAAGGCCAGGTTGGATGGGGCTTTGAGCAACCTGGTCTAGTGGGAGGCACCCCTACCTGTGGCAGGGGGTTTGGAACAAGGTGATCTTTAAGGCCCCTCCCAACCCAAACCATTCTATGATTCTATAGTAAGCTAGCAAGCTGTAGAAGAATGTAACTTCAGGACTAAAAAGTAGCGTTAATGCCATGTTCTGTGAATCATGTTTCAGATGTCACTGCTCAGTTTTCATATCCTGCTGCAGATTTCCTAGAAGTAGTAGCCCTGTTCTTGTACCTGAATCACAAACCTGAGCCTGTGAAGGTCAGCAGTTAAAATTCTGTGACTCTTCCTCCTACATAATGTGCATACAAATCCCCTCAGCAGAAATGTCATCTCTTTTCTTTCAACCCATATTGTCATCTTAATTTTCACAGTGCTGACAAGACCCTAGTCTTGCAAGCAGAGCTTCCTTTGAGAATTCTGTGCAACCGCGTAGCTGTGCACAGGCTGTATTTGTTTTGAATGCCTATATGCCTCTGGAAACGTTACACTTTAAAAATGTGTAGGCCTCATCATCAAAGACTGAAGAATTTCAAAGCACTGCTGAAGCTCTTGGATGCAGAGAATATGTCTGGGTCATTTATTCATCTGATAGTGAAAATTCCCCTTTTTCTGAGAGGGGAACTCTAAGACACCTGAATTATGCTAGCTGTCACTATGAAATGTGTATTTTTATTTTTACATTTATTATTGTGCCTGTTGACTGTATTTGTAAACCTTTTTAGTAAGATGTTATTGAGGACTACTTTCCTTTTTTCTGTGGCAGAGTTCTATTGCTAACTTTTGTTCCTTGTGTATTTTTCTTCTGTGTTTTGTTGGGGTTTTTTTTTTCCTAGATTTCCAGTACTTTATCTGTAACTCAGACTGCAACAGGCTTCTCCTAAACCCATATGGTTTGTGGTCTTTGAGAAAATGATGGATAGAGCAGAAGGAAGTATGAGATCCATGTCATAACTTCGTTTCCAAGAAGCTTTGAAAGCCTGCTAAAAATCCAGGAGGGAAAAAAATAGCCCTATTTTCCTATGATGTTTCTACCTAATCCCATAAAAAATTACTAAGCAATGCAATACTCTCATTAAAATAAATTCCTCATTATCTTAGTGCATCTTAAGGTGAGTGTAGAAACTGTTAAAGCTGTTTCCATTTGTGTAAATAGGTGGATTTAGAGCAAAAAGGGAGAAAGACCAAAAATGGAGGAGAAGGGACATTGTCAGAGCCAGAGCAAGACACAGAAGCGTATCGACACAGATAGACAGATGCTCACCCCTATACATATAAACAGGGCCTCCGTAGGCTGGTACTTTTAGTTAGAGCAGTCATCTGGGTTGATTGGACTCAACCTGTGTAAGTTTAGTATCAGGTTCCTATACAGAAGCTGGTGAAACTAACAATACTTTTCTATATTTACAAAAAAAATGTAATAAAAAGTCAAAAACCTGAAAAGTCCTTCTGGAAAAAAAAGGAGGAATATGAGCTTTTTGAAGGAAGTATTTTAGAATCAGCCATTGTACTGACAGCACCTCAAATATAGGCATTTTCAGTTTTAAAAGTTATGAGACACTTCAGTGGTTGTGACAACGATGGCCTTAAAATGCAAATAATTCAAGATGCACAGAGCAGGAATGATTGTGGTACAAGTTGCAACTAGGTAATATGAATAACAGGCAGATGGGGAGCACATCCAGCTACTAGAGAGATTACTAATTATCTGTTGGCTCTAGGATCTTCATTTTTGTATATGAAACTAATGAAGTAGAGGTGAGAACCTGGCACCCAGTCTGTGGATGAGCTCTGCAGTTAACAGCGGCAAGGGATTTACAAGGAATATGTTCGCTGTCCTCATATTGCATTTCTTTAGCCAAAAGTGAAGCTAAGTAGACCAAATGCAAAATTGGAGTTTTTGCTCTTATTGTCACCTAGAAAAAACAACCTAAACTGTTTCAGAATGGGTGTGCCTCAACAGTCACATTGAAATACTCCTGATTCTACATTCCCAGCCTAGTCCCCTGATTTTCCATACATCTTGGCTCCTTTCTACCTCATGCCAGAGACAGAACGTGACAGATGTCTGTAGCATCTTGAAAGGCATGGAGAAATTCAGCACGGGTCAGTTGTTTAGTGTCTTCTCCAATACAAGAACCGAGTATCAAGAGGTCCAATGAGTGGATGGAATGGTCAAAGCAAGAAAAAGAGGGGTTTTTTTCATACCTCATTGAAGGTGGTGATGGAACACTGTGCTGCATGGTGTCATGGGTGCTGAAGTCCAAGATACTAGCCCAATATACTAATCTACTACCAGGCTGTCTCACAGAGAGTATGCAGAGTATGCACAGCCTCAAAGCTGAGCTCTGAAGTCAGAGACTTTCTGTGACTAATGGGCAAAGGCATTAGTGGCATGTGGGGATTATCAGCGGATGTCAGGAGGAAGAAGGTTCAGAAGGGTGTGCATGCTAGTAAGGGTCTGTGGCAGTGAGGTGCAAAGGGGGTATGGCAGCATTCACGCCGCAGTGTGTTGAAGTGTAGCGTGAATGCAATTACACATGCCACAGGGCTGTAAAGCCTCTGCTGTGTGGCTGCCTGATGCACGCCAATGGGGGTAAATAAACACAGCTAAGAGCACACTTGGATATTGCTACTAAAGATGTAAGTTTACACCATTTCATACATAAGTGTACACTGAACAATTATCTAAACTAATTAACATACAGGATTTATTTATGAGGTTTATGGTTCTCATTGGTGACAAAAGCTAAGAAAATAATTATGAGAGAGTCTTAAATCTCTAAGAATATATCTTGGTTCTACCTGTTTGTGTTTAATACTGACTAAAACAGTATGGTGAGAATTATTTACCTTCTCTGAAATTGGCAGTGTGAAATATTTTGTAATCATGTACTTTTTGGATATTGCAAAACCAATTTGGGAATGATAACTCAAATTTTAATGGAAAATTTACATATTTAAATTTTTTTTACATATGTAAAAAATCTCAGAAGATTAGAAATATATTACCAAATCAGGAGCTAATTTTAACATAAAGAATCTGTAAAAGGTTCAAGAAACACGCACAGGAAAAGAAATAACTTACTCTTTGGGTATCTTCTTGTATGTAATTTGGAAATACTGCTCCTACATCTAGGCAGAAGTAGCCATAGCAGTATTTGAAGTTTGTAATGGTGAGCCTTTGTTGTTCCTCCTGAATTTACATTTCTTTTTTCTTTATGATGCCCTCATAATTTTGTCTCAGAGATCCTGCAAAGATAAGGCCCACTAATAATACAATTGCTAAGATCCAAATAATATTTTTTTTTTCCAGAAAAGGTCACAGCATCATCAACATAAATCTGAAACAGAAAGCATTTAAAATATGTTATTCAATTATTACTAAAATTCTTTATCAGTGTTTTAATGCATTGGATGTATTACTTCAAAACCTGAATTGTTCTCAGCACAGAGATAGAAGACTATGGCCTTTTTCTGTCAGATGGGAACAATCTGGGAGCTCAGAAAAAGGAATTTTGTTGTGCATAAAAGATTACATGATGCATAAAATATAAGTCCCAATTTATCCTGTTCAGGTATGTGCCCAAAAGATAAAATATAAATGTTTTGTTGAAAAGATATTTCAATTTATATTGAAACTGCCTTAAAGGTAAATGGTGTTTGGTTCTGGAACTGTGGTTTATATCCATTTTTTGTCATAATTATTTTAATTTTAAATTATAAGACTTAGCTATGTTTAAGAACATAGACTCTGGATTATATATGGTAGGCTGGAGTATTTTTCCTGAACAGTCTTTTGGGTTTTTTTTAATATTCTTGGCACTTCATCAGTATGTGTAAAATTAGAAGGCCCAAAAAACCAGTTAGAAAATATTTTCAAATTTTTGTTTTCCCAGATGTATTGGATGCACTGGATGTAGGGTTTGGTTTCACAGACAGATAGGAAAAAAGAGTTAATTTTATTTTTTTTCTCTAACCTTTCCCCTATCTGATTCCTGTGGGGCACTGAGCGCTGTCTCCCATTAGGTGACAGATTACATTCACCACTGACAAAGGCATTTGGGATTGTTTAGAATCCTGTCTTTAATACAATGCTCAAGGATCAGTAGAGCAAGCTGCTGACTGTGAGAGATTGTCCAAATATATAAACTGAAGCTTCACAAGAAAGAGAACAAAAATCCAGCATGTCATGCAGGGTCCATGTCCACTCTTGAGTCATCATTCATAGGCTCCAGCTCAGTCTGATCAAGAATCATCAGTGCTGGACAGTCTTGAGATCCATTACGAAAGAAGCCCAAATTCCTTGCAGGCAGCTGTAGGTGTTACTCATACTACTGAGACATTTCAGTAGCCATGGACTTGTATCTTTAGATCAGCAGCTGGCTCAGGATGCTATGAAAACTTTGTGGAGCCCAGTACTGGAGGGTAAGCTGGATAAGCAATCTAACCCCCACTCATTTGGAAAACATAGTATAATATATATATAAAAAATAGTAAATATATAATAGTATATTATAAACAACATAGTATAATATAAACAGCAGCAGGAGATGTCACATGCATTCTTCACATTCTTGCAGCAGTTCATAGAAAAACTGTGGTCTTGATTTTTTACCCACTTCCATTTGTTGCCTGTTAGACTTTTGAGTTTTTCTAGGCGTTTGAGGGTCACTGACTCCAAGACATTCTCTCATATTTCAAATATTTAGTACCATAGCCATTCAATTTAATGCATAGGTATGGGGACAACAGAACTGCCAGCTGCCAGCAGGCACTTGTTGAGGTCCCCTGAAACTGGAGACAATGGTACACTAGATCCCTGATTACCTAAGGATCTTACAGTGCTTGCAGGCGCGAGAGAATTCTAGGGCAACTAGAGATAAAGGAAAACAAGACTAAATCGAGGGAGCAAAGCTGCAGCTCTGATCCCTTCCTGCTTTCCTCTGTGCTTCTCACTTTTCATAATCCCATATCACTGGGATTATGATTTATGCTTTCTTGTTACCTTTTATATATCACATGGAACAGCACTAAATCCCTTCCGTGACCTTCTCACCTAGGTAACCATGGATCCAGTCAAGCTCATCTCCATCCTTTACTCATGCAGTTGCCCTCTTTCTACCTTTACTGCATTCCTCCCGATTCCTTTCAGCACACCCAAATGATTTGTATTTAGGTTATGTTCTCACCTGCCATTCTGCTCATACCCAGCACTAGTTTGCTGCTGTAGGATTAATCTCTATACCTCGGTTCCCTCAACCCAAATACATTCTTAGTGTTTTTACTATCCTCCTGACTGTCTTACACTGCCTTGAAAGACTTCTACTATCGATCAGCCTCTGGTTTATCCTATTATAGTACCCTTTCTTCTTCACATTGCAAATGCTGTTCTCAGTTTTCACAGGAAGTGACTTTTTGAGAGTGTCTACACACAGCCTTGTAATTTAGTTCTGTCTAGCCTCTTCGTGGGGGGGTGGCAATGGGGAAAAGACTCCCAATTAATGTTGCAAAATAACTGTATAGAGAATCCACTGTAATCACAAACTATAGTGAAGGCACATACATGAGAAACAGTCATAGTTTGGGGGAAAAGAGATGCTTTTCTTAGAGTAATACTAAGAAAGATTTCTGGCTTCTTTTATTATGCAATGACCTTTAAAGACTGTGATTCCTAGTTTCTCTGAAATTACTGGGGTTTGCCATGGACATATTGGGATCAAAAATGTTTTATAATTTCTAATTTCAAATTATCCTCACCTTTGTCTCTTCCCAGCCTGTCTTCTGGTTGACTTCAGTAACCATGACAAAAAAAGGAAATGAAAGATTTCTAATGGACCTGAAATGCTTAAGTTGGAAACAGATTGGAAGCATTGTAATTGGATACATCATTCTTAGAACCTGAAATTTAAGTTGTATATTGCTATATGTCTACATTTAAAAGAAAAAAAAGCTCTGGTTATTTCAGGCATTCATTAAGCTTTTCAAGCCTTGGTGGTGGTTGGGAATGTCTCCTATCAATTTGAGCACAATTTTCCTTGTGTAGTTCTTACACTAATACTGGTTGTGTGTCTAGCTAAATACCAGAATTTAGCTTAGAGACAATAATTTTGATAATTCTGCTTTATTTATTACTTTCTCTGTACAGTCTGAGAAAGCAAAAGTGAAGACATGTTCTCAGCCAAGGTACAGTTGCATTCAGTTTGACATTAATGCAACTGCATTCAACTGTACACCTAATACAGTACACCTCTTATACAATTCAGAAATCTGTGGAAAAGGCATGAAAACTAATTCTACCTCAGTTTCTTGACTAAATCCTGAATACCAGACCTTACAGAAGAAGCTATGAGTAAACCAATGCCACTATTGCTATATGGTATGGGTGATTTCAAAATAATGATATTTGATACAAATCAAATATCAGCAGATATCAGGCCAAACATTTTATTTTACTTCTAATTTTATCTTAGGATTTTTCAAAGAATCTGATGCTAAAAAAAAATTTTTCCAGACTTACAGAATGCTTTTGTTAATATTTAAAAATTTCATCTGTACTTTATTTTTTCCATTAATATTACAACATCCAAAAATTCTGACCTTTTAAAATTTCAGTAATTTTCTGTCAAAGCATTGACAGTATTCCTCCTTTTATTGAGATGGGATTTTCCAGTAGAAGATGGTTCCATTAGGGGAGAAAAAATGAGCTGTGTTTGAAACTCCTAAAAGACTCTCTGGAAATCATAAGACCAGCACTGGATGGATCAAGCTCTCCCTGCTGAAACCAAGGATGAAAAGGGAATGCAAGGGGAAACACAAGCTTCTATGCCATCTTCCTACTTTTCATTGCTGGAGAAAATACTGCTACTTGCATGAACCTTCCCTTTCAGTAGCATGAGAGCAGGAATAAAGGCATACGCATATGGGGGACAAGGGCATAAGCAGGGAGTCCAGAGCCTACTGGTACTAAGGAAGCTCTTTGGGGAGGACAGCCTTGGGGAAGCTCCTCTGCTGCCCCATGAATGTCTAGGCTAAGCAACTGCTTTTTGTATTTATGCCTTGAGCCAGCCCTGCCTCAACAACCCAGCTGCTCATCTGAGATTGCCTTTAGTCAGCCCCATCTTATCTCATTGCCAAAGTTCTGTTTCTTTGGACTCACAATATGGTGACAAGCCAAAGATAGGGCCTTTCCTGGGACAAGCAGAAAGTGAACCTATGCTGTAGCTGTTATAAAGTCTATAAAGAGGAGATCTTTACAGTTAGAAACCTTTTGTAGCGTAGGCAAAAGCCAAGAACATGGAGTCAGGTATGAGTTTAAAAAAATACTTGCGAGCACATTCTTCATGACGTTTTCATAAAGGAACTATAAAAATTCTGTTTCTTGGTATGGCATCAACTCTGTTAACTTTTTGGGTTTATTAACACACAAAATGCTCCATTCCTGGCAGTGTTCAAGCCCAGGGTGGATGCAGAGTTGGGTGACATGGTCTAGTGTGAGGTGCCCATGGCAAGCGGGTTGGAACTAGATAGTCTTAAGGTCCTTTCCAACCCTAAATATTGTATGATTCTATCTGTTTAAAAGTCTCATTTGGAAAATTTTGATGCAAAAGCTATTTTTTCCTCCATATGTGTTACAATTTTTTGATAAAGACTGACACACTATGCCAGATGTTTCAACAACAGTGTCTTGGCTAGGTTTACAGATGTCTTCTCCCATCTTTCTAATTTAACTCATGACATCTTATCAGTACTTCTGCCAGTGGTGATGAGAATAAATCTGAAGTGGAAACTCTGACACAGGTGGTTTCCTCATTAATGACTATGATTTAAGCATTTACATTGAAGTTACCTGATTTTATATTTCAATTCCTGTTTTGCCCCACTGCCTATCCTCTCTGTTAATATAATATTTATCCTTCAGAGTATGATGTAAAAATATGTATCCTCCAATAGCATGTAATCAAAAGGTCTTAACTGGAAGAAAATAAGCTCCAACAAGCACACCACTGAACTGTCCTGTCTGTACAGTCTGCTTTTCAAAATGCTGATTATTAAAGTATATTATGGAAAAATAACTCTGTATGAAATAAACAATAGTAAAATAATTCATTTTAAGGTATGTCCAGTAACTATGAAACTATTACAGAAGACTTACTTTTGAATCCTTATGATCTTGTTGATCTTAGTTTCCTGGGATCAGCATTATAAACATTTTCATCACGTGGAATACCAATTCTCTCTTCAGATACACATCTGTAGTTTACCTGCATATAAATGTACCATAAGACAGATGGACACAGATTAAGTACACACTTGTTGTGCAGAAAGGATGCTAAAACTTATTCTTAATGCCAGGATAATACCATACCATTACTGGTGTTGTATTAAGCTCCAAAGCATACAAAACGAAGTAATTAATCTGCATCAAATAGTTCAATTCCCAGGAAGTCCTTCAGAGAAAAAGAAATTGCTTGGGTTTTTTTTTCATTCTTAGCCATCACCTCAGCAGTGATAACTGAGCCAAAAGGTGTTTGCTACTCATATGAATTATGTGATTAAATATATAGCCATAATTTCTTCACCGGGTCCTTTTGACTCAGGATTTTCAGGTGATGTCTCACCTCCACCTAACACTGCTCAGAAACCATGTTCAAAAGACACCAGATGTTTTCAGTCCACCACCAAATCATAGAACAGTTGGGGCTGGAAAGGACCTTAAGATCATCTAGTTCCAACTCCCCTGCCATAGGCAGGGACAACGCCCACTAAACCATGTCACCCAAGGCCCTGTCCAGCCTGGCCTTGAACACCATCAGGGATGGAGCCTTCAACAGCTTCCCTGGGCAACCCATTCCAGCGCCTCACCACTCTTACAGTAAAGAACTTCTTCCTTATATACAGTCTAAATTCCCCTGTTTAAGTTTGAACCCATTACCCCTTGTCCTATCACTACAGTCCCTAATGAGGAGTCCCTCCCCAGAATCCTTGTAGGTCCCTCCCCTTCAGATACTGGAAGGCTGCTATGAGGTCTCCACACAGCCTTCCCTTCTCTAGGCTGAACAGCCCCAACTTCCTCAGCCTGTCTTCATACGGAAGGTGCCACGACTGAACCCTAGAGATCTTTAGCATATATGTTATTTTTACAGGCTTCCCTTAAGTTTAAATCAAAGAGATGAACAAAGTATGTCTTATTTATGGAAAAAAAACAGAAATATAAATTTCATATGAGTTACAAGTTCTGTTAATCAGTTGCATTTTAAACACAGGACATATTTGGTAGTTTTATAATAGTTCAAACTCAAGACCACGCATTTCACAAAATGAAACAAGGACTTGATAGCAAAAGAAATCTTCAGCCATTTAAACAGGAGATGTTTATGGAATGACAATCAAATAGTACTTTTCAAATAGTAGCACAGTGAATGGTATCATAATTGGGAACTGTGCTGTTTCTTGCCTCTAGCTATCTCAGTTCAGATCTTTCACAGCAGAAGAACTTAAGGATCCTGAGGGAAATTTCTTATTTTTCTTTTTTCAAAACAGTGCACTGAAAATAAAACCCCTGAGAGGTTACGGGGTTACACGGAAAGTATCAGATTAATTTATTCAACCTAAATCGCAAAAGAAATATTTTAGCATACATTAAAAATAGATTCATTTTATGCACTTGTTAAATCTAGTGTCTGATTTCATCTGTTGATTTATTTGTGCACAAAGCATTCTTGCTATAGAAATTGGTAGGCCGCTGTTGACAACTCCTTCAGATAAACATGCCTGTAAGTATACACATGCTCCTGGCTCTTTTGCAAAAATGAGTGCACAAGGTAGGAAGTCCTTCTGTTTCTATACCAATTCTATGCCACCTGATAGCTGCTTAGTTTTCTTATTGAGAGTTCCTTTATGAGAAGAAAACCATTTTCATCTTTTATATCATTCTGTAGCCATAGTCCAGCAGCCATTGGAATTAGAAAAATGTAATGAATTGATTTCCCTCATAGGCTGCCACTCTTCACTGTTGTAATATGTTACTGTACCACAAATACACAATACTTCTGGGATTATCACAGCTATTGTATGTTTACCTTATAGGTAGTTATGCTGTGCAAATAAATTAGCACTCCCAAAACAAAGATAATAAAACCATTAAAAATACATAGTGAACACAATGTTTGCACTGACAGATATATCTGTGTTGCAAAGTTTGCTCCTCTTGCCTTACTAACCTAGCGCAAGGGTGTAAAGGGACTTGTTTGAATTTATCTTTGAGCCACTCATTTAAAAAAGTGGTTTACACCCTTTGTAATGCTCCCACAGTAATGATCAGAAGACCAATCAATCAATCAATCCCTCTTTTTGTTAGGAATGGCTTCATAGCAGAATGTGCTTAGTGAGGTGTTTTTGACTCAGAATTTATAGTTCTAGTTTTAAAGTAACAAAGCCACATACACTGAAAACTAATAAAATCAGGCTATGTTCTACCAGAGAACATGAGAAAAGCAGTTGCCAATTATGAATTGGTAAAACTGATAACAGAAATGATGTGGACAAGTATGGTACAAGCGGATTGCTGCTGATGTTATTTATGGGCTCATGTATTTTTAGCTACTGGCAATGCCTGCCACAGTGGAGAGGGACGGTAGATACAAATGGAAAAAATACTTTGAAAAGGATGTTATTTTTATACCAGACTTCTTGTATTGCTCAACTGATGTTGCCTCAGCATAACACTGAACACAGTCAAAGAAAGTGTCTATCACAAGACTATAAGAACTGCCACACTGGTCAGTCCAAAGGTCCATCTATTTCAGCATTCTGTAGAATGACCAGCTGTGACTGTTCTGAGACGGTGTGAGAAACAGGATAATAAAAAGTGGTCCTTATTTCTGACAATGAGTTGTTTGTTAAAGCATTTCAAGCCATGGAATTCAAGAGCAATGGACATATCCCTCCATATATTTGTCTAATCCCTTTTTAAAGCTATCTATGCTATTGATTTGCAATGCATCCTCTAGCAATGTTCAGCAATTCAGTTAAGCAACCTGTAAAAAAAAAAAAATGTTCCTTTTGTTTGTTTCAGATTACTATATAGCCTTCGCACTTCTGAGAAACAATGAATCATCATTTTTATACTACTGATTTTATGCCCTATCCACCTTTAATCATCTCTTACCATGAAGGAATGTCCTATTCAGCTTCCCTTGTATAGAACTTAATAATTGTTTCAGATCACTACTGTTGAATTTCTCTGTGTCTTATTTATACTTTGGTCTTTGAGACAAATGACCAGAAGCATATGTATTTGAGATTTAAGAAGAGCACAACAATACTGTAATGTTTTCCTGCTTTGTTCTCTATTCACAGAACAGAGGTGGTGGTTTACCATCCTCACAGTAAAATACTTTCTTTTCTTTGTTTAAAAGGAATTTCCTGTGTTTCCTTTTGTAACCATTGCCTTTGCTTTGTTCTTCCAACATTCCTTCTGAGCGTCATGAGGCTGCTCTGACCAATGCAAGTAACTACGCAGCTCTCTCATAAGTTAATAGTGGAGTGGCACATCAGTTTCCTAAGATCTGTCAGCCTGGAACATTGAGTCAGGTTAAAAGGAATCTTAAGTGCCTCTCAAGTTTTAAAATGTACACGTAGCTACTTCAGTTTTCCAAAACCAGCTGTTGCTAGGCATGCTGATCATTGGCAGTACAGTCTACGAGTCAGAGCACTCAGAAAGCACAAACCCTAATGTTCAACTTCTGTCACAGCCTAAATCCAAACATTTTTCTCAAGGGAGCACCCTGACTGTTAGCTTATAAAGCTGGGTGTACGCATTGCTATCTCCACTTCCCTAATGCTGAAATACTTGCTGTTAGCCATGAACACAGGGAAATGATGCCAGAAATACAGCACGCATGGGGGAACATGATTGTTCAACCTAACAGCACTGCAAGAGGGAAAAGAGAGTCCCAAGTTCCTGGCTGACAGCTGGAACTGGTTTTGATTTCTTACCCCAGTGACCAATAACAATAGTCTCGGGATCAGAGACCAGAGTTCAACTATTAAGCTGCAAAGTCATTGTGCAGTAAGAACCCAGAACGACAGGCTTACATGCAGATGATGGACTCATTTGGTTGCTATGGGAGGGAATAATTCAGGCCACAGCAATCAGAGCAAGATTGTCAGTACATTTGTAGTGTACACAAGCATCAGTGGCAGCAGCACAGTTGCTTGGTTTTCCTTTAAGAGATAGAAAGTCAAACAGATATCACTGAAACTAATAACTGGGCCTGAAACTAATAAATTGACTGTCAAGATTTTAGTATTCCTGAAGGGTATGTATAGTTTTTCCATGAAAGAAGTTCCTCATGGAACTATGTAGGCATTTTGATAGGCATGTACTCCCAACATGATCAGCTATAAATCTTAGTCTTACTCTCCAATATCAGCAGGGTGCTTGCTCAGCATAGGATCAAGTAGCACAGTGGTCAAGAATACCTCAAATTCTTTCCAACCTCCCCAGGTAGGTTAGGTGTAGCTCACACAATTAATTTAAGTGTGTGGAAAATACTGTGGATTTCTGTGAGACTTGTGTTGTAAAGCAAGTTACTGGTAAAAGTTTGCATGGTTAAGTTGTTTAGGAGATTAGCATAATCACCAAGATAAACATCTCTCACCCAGACTTGAGAAGGGTAATTCTGCAGTAACTTGTCTTGACTAGTTGAAGGTGGAACTTTATCCTAACTGGCCACTTGTTGAAAATATGAGTACATGATTGTGCTGTTAGTGATGTTCAATACACTAGGGAAAACAGTGTCTGAATAAGAATTTGACATAATCAGGAGGACAAAGCCCTTCAAAGATGTATTTCCTAAAGACTACAACACTTATGAATACAGGTCCCTCTGAGAAACTAGAGGGATTTATGCTCCTAGACCTCCAAGGCACATTTGAAAATCTCAACTCTCACCTATATAGAGGAGGCCAAGTCCTATCCTATGCAGCTGATATAACACAACCATATACATATTTTCAACAAATGGCCAGTTAGGATAAAGTCCCAACTTCAACTAGTCAAGATGAGTTACTGCAGAATTATCCTTCTCAAGTCTGGATGAGACATGTTTATCTTGGCAATTATGCTAATCTCCTAAACAACTTTACCATGCAAACTTTTACCAGTAACTTGCTTTACAAGAAACTACATGCATTGTTTTGTTAGACTAAGATTCTGTTTAAGCACTGATCTCGGTACTTACTTTCTGTTTGACTCATTCCTAATTTGACTTATTCAATGATCTGCTAAGAACCAACTATTTAAGAAACTGTGTATGTGAGTCTCGGCAGAAACCATGTCCACATGCAATAGAAAATTAATACTTTAAAAAATAAATTGTTTGGCTTTACTTTACATGTCTTTATGATTATTTATATAGTTTCAACTGAAAATTGTCAAAAGCCATTTTTCTTTGATGAAAACTAAGGCATAGCCCAAATAAATCAATGGAATGGTACCCACTTCTCAAATGAATATTAAGACATCAAACCAAAGTTATAGATGAACCTCTAGACTTCACATTTATAGCTATCTTAAGACTTTAAATTAGGTCAGTGCTAAGGTATTTGACAAAAGATAACACATGTATGGATACTGCCAAACTGAAAGAGACTTAGAAGATTTCATAACAGCCAAAGTGAAGCACTTTCATTTTTTGGAAGACAAGAGAGACAGAATCTGGTGAGATTCACTTCTGGCTGAATATAAACACTTAGAACACATTTCGCAGGTGATAATGTTTGAAAATAAGGAGGAAGTATTTTCATAGACATACCTAAAGTTTAAATTTGCTCAGATTGAGCTGTGCAAAGTCATACAAATGAGATAATGGGCATTTAATGTATTGCATACAAACTATATGCTTAAAAAAATGACTAAATGCTAAGTCTCTGTCATTGTTTAAGCCCAGCTGGTAACTCAGAACCATGCAGCTGCTTGCTCACTCCCCCATGCTCTTTCTCCCCCCACTCCCGGAGGGACGGGGAGGAGAATGGAAAGAATGTAACTCCCATGGGTTGAGATAAGAGCAGCCCAGTAACTAACCAAAAATTGAATCTCCTGTGCAGGTCCCTTGACCTTACTCCATTTTATGGCAAAACCGGCTTTCAGCAGGATTTGGATTATTTTTCTCCCTTCCTCAAAGGCTTCTTCTGCTGTATCACCCCACACAATAATGTCATCAATGTATTTTAGGTGTTCTGGAGCTGGATCAGTACATGGCAGATGGTAGGGCTGTGTTTCCAACCCTGAGGCAGTCAGTTCCAAGTGCGCTGGACACCCCTCCAAGTGAAAGCGAACTGTGGCCTGCCCTCTGCTGCCAGGGGAATTGAGAAAAATGCATTGTCAATATTAATTGTGGCATACCACTTGGCTGCCTTTGACTCCAGTTCATACTGAAGTTCTAGCACATCCGGTATGGCAGCACTCAGTGGTGGTGTGACTTCATTCAGCCTAGAGAAGAGAAGGCTGTGTGGAGACCTCATAGCAGCCTTCCAGTATCTGAAGAGGACCTATAAGGATGCTGGGGAGGGACTCTTCATTAGGGACTGTAGTGATAGGACAAGGGGTAACAGGTTCAAACTTAAACAGGGGAAGTTTAGATTGGATATAAGGAAGAAGTTCTTTACTGTAAGAGTGCTGAGGCACTGGAATGGGTTGCCCAGAGAAGCTGTGAAGGCTCCATCCCTGATGGTGTTCAAGGCCAGGCTGGACAGAGCCTTGGGTGACATGGTTTAGTGAGAGGTGTCCCTTGCCCATGGCAGGGGGGTTAGGACTAGATGATCTTAAGGTCCTTTCCAACCCTAACTATTCTACGATTCAGGCCACGATAGTCTACCGTTAGTCTCCACTCTGTGTTAGACATTCACACAGGCCATATGGGGCCATTAAAGGGTCCATATGGGGCCATTAAAGGGTGAGTGGGTCTTAGCAGTCACTCCTTGACTCTCCAATCTACGGGTCAGCTTATGGATGGGAATCAGGGAGTCTCTGTTGGTGTGATATTGCCGCCGGTGCACTATTGTGGTCATGATTGGCACTTGTTGTTCTTTGACCTTCAGCAACCCCACAACAGAAGGATCCTGAGAGACCAGGCAAGCTGGACAGCTGCTCAATTTCCTCTGTCTTCAAAGCAGCAATACCAAAAGCCCATCGGTATCCTTTTGGGCCTTTGAAGTACCCTCTCCTGAGGTAGTCTATGCCAAGGATGTGTGGAGCCTCTGGACCAATCACAATGAGGTGCTTTTGCCATTTCCTCACAGTCAGGCTGATTTCAGCCTCCAGTACAGTCAACTCTTGGGATGCTCCTGTCACTCCAGAAATAGAAACGGGTTCCACCCCTCGACAGCTTGATGGCATCAGGTACACTGTGCACCGGTATCTACTAGAGCCTTATCTTTCTGTGGGACTGATGTGCCAGGCCATCTGATGCACACAGTCCAGTAAATCCGATTGTCCCCTACCTCCACCTGGCTGGAGACAGGGCCTCTCTAATAGTCATCACAACATTGGACACTTAAGTCTTGTAGAAAGGGATTAGTCTTCTTTAACACAGGAGCTGGAGTAAAATCAGCTCTTCCACTCCATCTGGGAACCTGCTCACCAGAGACTGAAGCCGCAGCTTTCATGGGGTGATCATCCTTGACCTTTGTTCTCCTCTTCAATTCACGCACCCGTTCCTCCAGAGCTGAGGTAGGTTTTCCATCCCACTTTCTCATGTCTTCTCCATGATCCCACAGGTAAAACCATAGGGTGGCCTGTGGTGTATTCCTTATATATCTTCTCTCTTGAGCAGTAGGACACCTTTTGTCAATAGCTGAGACATGGGTTGGTACACGCGAGGAGCTGGATAGATCAGATAGACCATCTCTCAATTGTTTGAACTCCTGGGACAGTTTTTCCACAGCTGAAATGATGGAGGGGGTGAGACTGTCTTCAAACTCTTGGAGTTTAGGAATCATTTCATCCACTGTCGGTGGTACTACGTCATTCCAGGTTATTGCTGCCAATGAATGGGCATATGATGATGGTGCACTCTGTGTAAATTTCTGCCACATTGATTGTGTACATTTGACTTCACCTGGATCTATAGGTGCATTCCTGGCATCTGGCCTGGGGTAGATCATCTCTACAATAGCCAATTCCCTCAGAAACTGGATGCCTTTCTCTAGCATGGTTCAGTTGGCTGAGCGACTCAACATCGCCCTTGTACAGAAACCTTTCTTTCACAGCTGCCAAGAGCTGCCTCCAAAGGCTGACAGATGATTTCTCTTTTGCAATTGCTTTGTCAATTCCCCCTTCTCTAGCAAGCGATCCCAGCTGCTTAGCTTCCCTACCTTCTAGTTCGTGACCATCAGCCCTATTGTCCCAGCATTGGAGCAACCAGGTGATGATGTGCTCCCCTGCTTGATGGGTAAAATCTTTTCACATATTGTCACCTCTTCTTCCTCTTCCTCTGATACACATCATAATAACTTTTGATCAAATCCTGTCCCTTGTAGTAAGTGCATTGGTTCTTCATCTTTCCTCACTGTACGTGTTTCTCTGTGTGCCTCATTTGCTTTTCCCCTTGTGTACAGGGGCAACCGATATCGGCACAAAGTAGTCCTCTGGTTTAGCAGCAGTGATTATCACTGTGGCTGGAGTGGCTGCAGTATTTGTTGGCAGGATTGGTGCAGCCACTGTGCTTCAGGTTTGAGTAGAACCAGCAGCTGCACTGCCTGTTGCTGTTGAGGGTTTGGGTAGCTGCTGTACTTGTTGCTGGGGTTGGTGTAGTTGCTGTGCTTGGGACTGGATTAGCTGCATTGTCTGTTGTAGTCAGAGTTTGAATAGCTGCTGTATTTGGAGTTGGAGTAGCTGCATTGTCTGTTGTTTTGCCATCAGATCCAGAGACATTTTTTTCCCCTCTGAAGGTGTTGGATAGTGTTGAACAGGCCTCTGTAAGCATAGGCCAAGCCCCAGCACATTGCCATGATTTGCCCCTCTCTGGTATGACCAGAATGACAACACACCTCATTTAAGTGTTTTACTAATTTTTCTGGATTTTGCACTTGTTCAGTGGTGAAGTTCCAAAGCACTGGAGGGGCTCAGTGGCCTAGATACTCGCCCTTACTGTCCCACACACCCTGCCACTCATGACTGTCCAGCCTCAGGGAAAATCTCTTGGTCCTACTATATCATCATCTAACCCTAGACAAGACCCAAACCCGACTGCTTAACTTTCGACATCAGACAAAATGGTCATGGGTAAAACACGCTCTGTATGCGTGCCAACATGGTGATCCCCATCACAATCAGCAGGCAGGTCTCAAGGGTATCCAAAAGCCATTCAAAACCTTCAGAACTCTCAAATGATGCTCTAAATAGTCTGGTGGGGGAGCAGAGAGTGTGAGAGAATGTCTCCTTCATAGGTTGACCACCCAAGAAGGAAAAAAAAATGTGTAATTGCTAAACACTTCTATTATGTACATCCAAAAGTATAGAGGTGATGACCACACTGGGAATGCAAGCCAGATCAGTTTCATGATTAATGAGTCCCTTGTATTACAAGTCATTACCATAAAGTACAGCGAAACAAGAACCTTAGCCCAAGCCCCCAGCCAATAAACACTAAACCATCAAATACTGGCTGTAAGTAAGGTATGACATGCTGAAACTCTGAGATCAAGAGCAACAACCTCGAGAAACAATAAATCAGCATTGTGACCAGTGACTATTAATCTGAAAAAATAAATACTTATCACAAATACAATTAGACACCCTCTGGTCAGATCTGTTGTTATCTCAACCCTTCGGGCCCCACACGTTGGGCACCACAAAGAACTGTGGGGGTTTAAACCCAGCTGGTAACTCAGAACCACACAGCCGCTTGCTCACTCCCCCACCCCGTTCCTCCCCTCACTCCCAGAGGGATGGGGAGGAGAACAGAAAGAATTTAAATCCCATGGTTTGAGAATAGAACAGTCCAGTAACTAAGGTATAAGACAAACTACTACTGCTACCACTAATAATAATAATGATAAGGGAAATAAGGGAAGAGAACACCTGCCGACTGATACCCAGCCCAACCCGAGCAGCGATCTAGCCCTTCTGGGTGACTGCCCTCAGTTTATATAGTGGGCATGACATGCTGTGGTTAACCCCTTTGGTTACTTTGGGACAGGTGTCCTGTCTCTGTTTCCTCCCAACTTCCCCTCCCCTCCCTGGCAGGGCATGAGACTCAGAAAGTCCTTGGTCAGAGTAAACATTACTTAGCAAATCTAAAAACATTGATGTTATCAGCGTTGTTCCCAGGCTGAAAGTCAAAACCACAGCACTGCACCAGCTACTAAGAAGGAGAAAAATGACTGCTACTGCTGAACCCAGGACAGTGTCTTACCTGTATATTGAAGCAATGATCTGAATTTGAAGGCATGAGTTCTGTTCAGATCCAAGAATTTGATACTATTCTTTGCCCCATTATTATAGTGTTGCATCAAATATCTGCACTCCTCTAACTTCAGATCCCATTTTTTCCATTTATAGTACCAAAGTCATGCAAGAACCATTGCTTGGATGCAAAGCTCCAGTCGAAAGGCACCTTGTCAGGCATGGTGGAGTCTGCAGGTTTACTGTCCAGAACTCTTGTGATTAGGAAGCTCCCTAGAATCACTACTGTCTTTTCCATGTCAGTGTTCTAAATCTACTTTTACCTAAGGAAAACAAAGAGTTAAAGTTTGCTGGGTAATTTTTAGCACTGTGGTTCTGTGGCCAAATCATGACCTTCATTTTGAATAATTCCTTGTGTTTGCTGTTTGAAAGACCACAAAGCAACACAATCTGCTCTATAGCTTCAGTTTAAAACATTCATAAACAAGCTTTCTGGGTAAAACTCCTAACTGATTAACAAATTCATATTAGTTACAGCAATCACACCATTAGAGGCAGAATCCATGGCATGATCAGCATTTACATTTTAACACAGTGTCTAAAGTTATACAATTACAGAATATATTCCATAATTCATTAAAAAATAAAAAGAGAAAACTGCCTTACCTGAAAACACCAAACCAATGCCACTACTACAGCTGGAGATGGGACAGCAGAAAAGTCTTCTGTCTGTTATTTTCAATTTTATTTTCATTTGAGCTTACCTTTCTGACCAACACATGGGCAAGAAATGAAAAAAAAAAAAAAAAAAAATGGGCCCTTTTTTGGCCCGTCACGTTCCTTGCGAAGTCACTTCAAACTCTGCTCTGTGCACTGCAGCAAGAGTCAGGTCTGGCTCTGAATTTTTATATTTAAATAATTTTTGGTGTAGCTAAAACTTGTTAAGCAAGCCACGCAAAATTACGTTACACAGTCATTTAACATAAGAATAATAATAGCACTTTTTGTCTTTAAAAATTAATCTAGTTTTAGCTTTTATAATGAAAAATTTTTAAATAGGGCTGTATAAAATTTAACAAAAGATTATTAATTTTAATCAGCCAAAGTTTAGGAATTGGAGACATGCTCTCCATAACAATTCAGGATTGAATTGTCATAGCCCCATCATAGAAGGCCACCAAATTTGTCAGGCATAATTTGCCTTTAGTGAATCCAAGCTGGCTGTCAATCACCCTGTTATTGTTCATGTGCCTTAGAACAGTTTCCAGAAGCACCTGCTTCATGACATTGCCTGGCAATGATGCAAAGAATGTCACAGTGGGAAGTCACTGACTACGAGAGCTGCTCCAACTGGCCTAAGAGAAGTATAATTTTGTTAATGTGTTGTATAATTCCCTAAGTAAAAAACATGTGTCTGTCACATTGTTTTTACAAATTCTATAGAAAAAGTCTCAGAAGTGAAAGCAAACTGGCAAATAACAGATGTGGTTACCAGGTGACTTGCACAGATAAAATGATATTTGAAAATAGGTCCTCATAATGCTATGAACTGGTGGGAGAGGCTTAGATTCTTTACTTGTATGCCCTTTGCCTACCTGCCGAAAAAGACAAATAGCAATTACTTACCTTTCTTCTAGTGGACAGAGTTGTCTGTAGCTTTGTCCATATATATTCTGCAGCTATTAACATAATTACTGGCAAAAGATGTTGAGTTGTTCTGCAAGTGAAACACAGCATTATCAAATTCAAACTAAGAAACACTAAAATTACTTACAGACTTACAGTCTGTCTAACATGCATATACATAGATATGATACATACATGCACATATAGCAGAATACGGTTTCCACAATTTATTTCTTTTATGGACTACTCATAAGAAACAGCAGAAGTTGCTATTTTTTTGCTAAAATGCACAGCAATCTGCCTTGTGGCCTCTGAAAGATATGTCTTGGAGCACACATTCATGCAAAGTGGCACATACTTTAGCTGAAATTGCCTGGTCCTTAAACAGGTCAGTAAAGGCAGTGAAGAACATAAGAAATTTCTATACAGCAACATCTGAAACATAGAAAGCAATTTCTACCATTTCTTCAGAATTGTGGTTTGGTGAAGACAACAGATGTGAGAATTTGTTTCTTTAAAATGACAGAATATCTAAAAAAACCCCACAAAACACAACCAAACAAACCAATCTTTAGAATATTATAAAAAAGGTTAGTTTGCAGTGCACATGTAAACTTTATGGAAGACAGAATATGGTAGAGAAGTAGTGTTGAGAGACCACAAAGTTTTTACACTGTTGATTTACACATGAATCAATGATTACATTTAAATGCAGCATGGGAATGAATGCCCTGTCTCCCCTCCATGCTTCTTCCTACCTCCACCTACCTACAAAAATTAGGAATACAGTTAACTGATACTGCTAGAGAGAAAGGTAGAATAGATCAGCTTAACAGTGGACACACTTGAAGAATTACATCACACAGGCCCATGTTTGTGAATCCAGTGAACTCTTGAGGAAGAGAAATACATGTTTAGTAAACAAGGATGTGAAAAGTAGATATACAAGATAGGTGGAAACTGTAGAGTGACCATGTACTGGAAATTGTATTATTATTGTGCAGCTTCTCAGAACAGTTCAAATTATTTCCTAGAAAGGGATAGCTAAGCATACAAATCTTTCAGGACTGACTGTGGTGGTGTGTGCCCCTCTCCTCACCAAACTTGACCTTTATTTCCTGTAAAGCTGCTCAAGTGATAACTACTAGTGGTGGCAGTAATGGATGCGTCTGTGTCCTGAGGGTTGTATCAAAACTCTTGAGTAGATTGGGAGAGACAACAGCACAACAGCCAAGGGCTAATGTGAGCAACATGCTTCCCCCCAGTGATAGTCTTGGTCTGACTTAAGCCAAGTTTGGAGAAAAACTTAACTCCTGTGGTTGGTATGCAAGTGTGAGGATGAGCCAACTATATTGCTCCACAAATAGTGGGGAGCACAGGGCCTATTGAGCTCTCCTGCACAGTGGGAGGCAGTGGGTCTCCCCTTGAGTAGGGACACCTTTGAAAATTACTTCTTGAGGTCGAGAGATTGCTTACTGCATGCAATACTCAGTAAGTGATTAATATCATGCCAAACTTGGTAATCTTAGCTAAGTGATATAAAGGATTGATTTCACATACATAATCCTTCAGACATAAGCCATTGATCAAGTCTGGGGCTAAGTCCAGATGCAGCTGCACCTAGACTCCTCTCTGAGACATTTAGAGAGTAAGGGGGTAGTTTCTGAACATCATGACTCAATGGGAAGGTCTCTCTGACAGTTTTGTCTGACCCCATCCTTTCTGCAGTAAATAAGTAAGTGTACCTTGCCATCAAATCTGTTAAATCACTGTCTCATTTACTATCAAACTTTGTTAAATTACTGTCAATATATATATACTGTTATTTCTCTCTTATGAGTGAAGTGCATCACTCCATTCATAACACTGACATCTCTTACAATAACTGTCAAACTGATTTTATCAGTGGGTGTCCTAGGTTCATATGATAGATATGACAGAAGTGGTGGCAAACTAAGATCTTTTCTTAGGTACTATTGCTACTAATAATACACCATACTCAGTGATGCCGTCTAACTTCTGTTTCTCATTGGATGTTTTTGAAAACACTAAAGATCAATTTCTGCCAGTGGTATTAGAATCATAGATCATAGAATAGTTAGGGTTGGAAAGGACCTTAAGATCATCTAGTTCCAACCCCCCTGCCAGGGGCAGTATTAATGCTGGATAACTATTACTTCAGAAAGTCTAAAAATTTAAATGAGACCATTGACAGAGATGGTACAAACCCTGCAAAAAAGTGAGGCCAGTAATTGAAAAATGCATGAAACTAATAATTTTGAGCTTGAATCCACTGAAATCAGCAAGAACTTTGCCAAAACAGTTCTAACAATAGATTAGGACCATTTACTTCTAAAAAATCAAATATATAAAAAAAATTAGAAAAAAAATTAAGTTACTCTGAAATTCAACTTCACTACCTTAATATACATACCTCATTTCCTTAAACAGAGGAAATGGTTGTGTGGATGGAAAAACATTCCATGTGGTAAAAAATCTGGTGTTTGGAAAGACAATCACCGGAAATTTTTGGCTCTGATACAGTTTGTGATCTCTTATTTTAAAAAGTAACCACTGACTTTTCTGAAGAGAAAAAACACATTAAGTATCAATAGCTGAGATACTAGTATAATGGCTAGATAGATACTACATAAACTACCAAAGAAGTAGGAATAAATAACACACAAGCCAGGAATGAGTTTAAAGTCAGGAGAAAGCAAACAGTACACATATGTTGGAGAAAGAAAGCAGAAAATATTAAATGTACCTGATTTCAAATGTATATTTCCTTTATCCAGTCAAATACAAGTACTCCATGGTCATCTGTAATATTCAAGGAAGAATATTTTTTTTGTGTTTGGAAGATTAAAAGCTTTTAAGAGGGCAAGGTGCTGTAGCTAAATCAAAGGAGTTGTAGCTGAATCTGTGGAAAGCCTGCAGAAGCAGATTGTGTTCCCAGCTGAATCTAAAATTTCAGTCAAATCAAAATAATTGTGCTGATGGAAAGATACCGTCACTTAAGTTTTTGGGTCCTGTGTACAGGAAGGAGGAAATAGCACAGTAATAAGAGAAAAATACATCATTCCTATTTTACAATTTTTAAGGCATCACTGGCAGAGATTCTCAAATTGAAAGATGAAGAAATTCTCTATCAGGCAATAGTACAACATAAACCAGAAAAGCATTTGCATCCTGTAAACATTTCCTCAGTCTTTTCAGACCGAATTTCACAATGTGAACAGATCCTTCTAAGTTCTTGTAAATTGCCCCAACTTAGAAATAGGAAAATTGGTTCACAGAGAAACAAAGCAATTTGCCTGTACAATGAAGAAGCTGAGAACACCACCAAGATCTCTTGGACTGAAGTTTCTTGCCTGAACTTCTCACCACCATCATGCAACCTTCTTTGTTCAAATATGTTAGAATGACAAGTAAGAACGAGCAACTTAACATCATTTATAAACTCAATATAATGGTCCCTGGCTGTAGAACATACCCAGACCACAAAAATATCCATTTCTGTATTCTGCTCATAAGAAATCAGAAATGCTATTACTCTGTTGGAAGATGTCTTTGTCTTCAATTTCCCTCTGCCTTAGGAGAGTTTCCAGGAGAATCTGCTCCATGATCTTAGCATCCATTTAGTGTAGTATTTGGGCATGGCGAGGAAAACAGAAACCGAGATATGTACTTTGAAAAATTCCCCAGGCCTTTTTCTGAGCTGGTCATGATTTGAGTTCTTTCCTAGTTATCTCTTCAATGAGACAAGGAATAATGCTGTATTCACAAAGGCTAATTTTGGCAGAAAATAAGCACTGGTATATTAATGTCTTACCTTGCTGTGCAAAATACATGTAAATGATGTGTGACACAAATGGGTCTTTTAAAACACTTGGCTATATTTTTTCCCCATTAGCCGAGTAACTTCGTTTCATATTCGTATTACAGGAACTAGCCGAGATAGAAGCCTCACGTGAGTAATGCCAAGCTCCTCCGTTGTCCCTTTCCGGTGTTGACCGTAACAGTAAGTGCTTTTTGCGTTCTGTGCACGAGGTGGTGCTCTTGGCAACCGGCATGCTAACAGGTAAGCACGGTCGGAAAGCGCAGAATTCTTGCCGTGCAGCTTTTCCATTGCCTGTACTGGCGTGTCAAAAATCATAGGTTTCTGCTCCTTTCGCCAGATATAAAGAGATGTGGAAAAAATATTAGAAGCAGGATAAAATTTAAGATATCAAATAGACCTAAAATTACATAGATGCTTGGTAATTAAGACTAGTGATATTTACATGAACTAGAGAGCTCGGTCTCCAAATTCTGTGCAAGTTTAGTGCGATATGAATTCCTTCACAATTGAGATTGATAAACTGAAAACCCCCTTCTGAGTGGACTTTGTGATTTTTATTATTTTTACTTTCCATCTTAGATTTAAAATCTGATATTTTACCTTCACAGATTTCTCTGTGAGCTAAGCACTGGTGGTTATACCATACATTTGCACTGGAATACTCATTCCACGAGAAATAAGGAGAAATAAATCAGTAAAGTGATTGTACCTCCTCTGACATAAGGATAAATCTATAAATAACACAAGTTTATGTTCAATGATAGGCAGGCAAAATGAATGATTCATTGTATTTGGATATAATTAGATCACTTAAACTTGACTGATCTCAAGCCACAGAAGGTGAAATCTGGCTAGTACTCCCAAAGACCTCCAAGGAAACAGCACATGGATTAATCTCCTAGTCAGGAAAGTGAAATGTCTGAACATAAACAGCAGCAAGAGCAATACTACCTGCTGGAAATCTAATTATTCTAGTTATAACAAAATCAAAGCTTTGTTCATTCTGTTTAAAAACATCCCTTTTCATTCTCACAAGAATACCCACTGGTAACATCCCAGCCAAATTCAAGTGGATGCAACTAGATTCCAGAGTAACAATCCAAAGTTTCATATTCTTAATACCTTGGCTTATCCTAAAATGTCTCTGCGTTAAGATGTTAAGCACTTCAAATACTTTCAAAGAAACATTCACTCGTGTAAAGAGATTTGCAAATACAAAGACTGAAAACAAATTATATTTCCAGGTTTCTTACAATTTCAAAGCCACAGAGCCTTGCTTTAGAGACCTGGGGAAAGGAAGGAATTAAGAAGGATAAAAATAGCACACAATAAAGACAGCACAAATTGTAATGTTAGTAAAAGAGATATGCTGGTGTTTCTACACTTTTTCTTGCTCTTTTCTCTACCATTTTTGTTGTTGTTGCTTTTGTTATCTGGTCAAACAGTAATATTGTAATAAGCTACAGTAATGGAATGTTATCCTTTAGTGAGGTGTTGTATTGTAGATTTACAAGTCTTCTATCTCAGGCTGATGTTTCCAGAATTTAAAAAATAATGTCTAAATGTTCACATACCTCTAAGGAAAGGGCCAGTAAAAATTCCATTGTTTAGTCCTAGTGCTATAAAAAAAAAAATTTAGTGACTTCTGGAAAAGCTCTTGTGGCACCATGTTTTCCAGGAAGGCTTGACATTTGGCAGGAAGACTATCTTTGCATGAAGGATGACCTTTTTGCTGTCCTATGAGGACCTAACAAACTTCAGAAAAGACTTAAATTTCAACAGTTAAAAAGTCACTGAAGAAACTGCAATCCCTGACAAAGTTGACTCAGAAAGGTAATGCATTTTGCTGCATGTATAATGTTTTTCTAGACTGTCCCATGTACTCTGCTGCCTTCACTGGCACAGGCATCATGGAAGGCAGAACTATCTTCTTGTGAAAAAGGCACGACAGCACAGTGGAGAGCAGTACCTGTTTAACAGAGAACTCTGTTAATTTTGTTCCTGCAGCTCTGTCACTGTGCTTGTAATAGTTTAGGAGCACAAACAGGCTATTTTTATGGAAAGTGTGTATTTTATTAGCCCAAATAATTCAGCTGATGAAAAAAGGCTTTGAGGACCACAAGCCCTTCTTGAGGTGATGTTATTACTTCTGGTTCCAACTTCTGCCTGAATTAATATCACCAGTACTCATTAATACCCACTATGAGGATTTGCAACATATTATTTCCCAAGTTACAAATGTAATTGTCTGTTCTGTACATGGAATTGTCACTTCTATATACCTGAAATGTTCTGCAAGGAAATGACTATGTGAGATGGCTAAGTTGAAAGAAAATGCTGAAAAATTCAAAGGAAACATACCTACAATTAACAGGAAACAAATGCAAGCAAGAATATTACTTAAAAATCACATTAGATAAGGAATACATTTATAGCAGTGCCCAATACTTTGCATTGCTTATAATAAATTATATATCCTAAAATTCTGATTAAGGGTCCTGATTATGTATCAAACAGAAAAAATATATCTTCAGAATGAATAAGAACAAATCAACCTTGCTAACTGGATTTCAACTCCCTCAGATCAACAAAATCCATTGAAAACTCAGCTGATTGGGCAGCTTAAATTAATAAACAGATACTTAATTTCCTGTGCAAAAATTATTTTTTCCTTTCGCAAGAGATACAAAATAATAAACGAGTACTGGTAATGTCTTACTTCTTTCAAAATACTTCAATGGTATGGTAAATTCATGTATAAAATTTATTCCTTGGACAACATTATGTACTTTTGAAAAATGAACATTAGGTTTATTGTCTTTATTCACTGCCTTCTTTTATATTTTATTGAGAGATTGAAAAAATAACCATTCACAAAACAAAAGCAGAAGACTGAAAATGGAAAGTGTCATACTTCCAGAATACCTCTCTGGAAATGGCTACACTTGTTTACTTCTTATTTAGCTGAAGTTTTACAGAACTGGGTTAAAAAGCTACTTACTGTTACCTACTTCTAAGATTTTTCCAGTAGCATAGCATAGGTTTTCACTGACAAATAAACCCATTGTTGTGAGGACTGTTAAATAGTGATTTGTTAAGATGATATACATGAATCATCAGCCTTGGGGAGGGAAAAAAATTAACATTGTGTTGTTGTTTTGTTCCATTCATGCATCGCTTGTCGTTCTAAAGTCTACCCTAGAGTATTTACATAAGCACCCAGGAGTTCCCCTCAAAACTAGAGGGTAGCCTCATGCGAAAAGCCAACCTGCAGAGTAACCTACACTTGAGACTGTACAGCTATGCATGCTCCTTGGATACATAATACAGTATTCAGGTATCGCGTGCTGCTGGCATGAAGGGACATCTCTGTGCAGTCAGCTCAGCAAGTTTAAGATCATACTGTCCCTGTAACCAGCTGCTCTGGAGTGCTTTACAAATGATTGACACAAAAATAGTAAGATCCATGTCTAAAAATAGAGCTTACTACAGGTTTTAAACATCCAAACTAAATTGGTTCCCCTATCCAATGTCAGAGAAGTTCCTTTTATATGCACACCACTGTTTTTAAATAACATCCTAGCAGCTGAATCAGAAGCAAATTTCCTTTGAATTGACACTCCCTAATCAGAACAAGACTCTGCTGAGCAACGAATGTATATTCTCTCCACACCCACAAACAAATCATCAAAATCTCTGTAATTACAGGTATACATAGAGAGAACACAATATTCATAGAGTGATCCAGATGCCATCATGCAAATAATGTCCATAAAATCAAGCAACCACTGACCAAACAGACTAAGACAATAAAAATATACATTTATTTATATTGGGTACAATCATTTAAATGCTGATCTCTAGTCCTGATTCTTAAAGAAAACTTACAAAATAACTTCAGAAAAAGAATATGGGAGTTCATATTCCTAACTTTAGATAGCAAATTATAGATACTGTTTTGAACAATGCATGACGGTTTTTCCTACAACTTTTGTTCTTCTGCTGACCCTTTAGCAGAAGGGTACAAACTGATACCCTTTGACTGGCTTGACTGGTACAAACCCCTCTCCCCTCCCCCCCCCCTTTTTTTTAATGTCTCAATCTAAAAATTGGAACAGTTCTCAGGTTATACTTTATTTAAAATAGCATTTCTTTTGTTTCATATTAAGAACATCTATGTGTTCTAAAATAAATAAATTTTTATTACCCCCTCCCCCCCATCCTATTAGCTGGGTATAATGACCTCACCAGATTTGCCTGGCTAAATCATTGTGAAATCAAAATTTACCACCATTCAGTCTGGCACACTGAACCATTTGGTTTCCTCATATACAAATCTACTGTAAGCCAACACCTACACAGACACCTTTAAAAAGTCATGAAAGATTTATTAAAAAAAAAAAACTCTCCTCTAATATTAGGCACATTTAGGAAATATATTTTCTCCCACAGAACAGATATAGCACTTCCCTATTCAGGTAAAAACACCATTAGCATGAAAAGAAAACAGAAGAAGGATATCTGGAAATTCTGATAACTTCTAATGCTAATATTCAGTTTAAGGAGCTGTGAGCATCTTGTTCTGAGGCTTGTCTTGAAAGATTTTTACTCAGCACACATACTTTTCAGAAAGGGTGGGAATAGAACTTTAAAGCAAATAGTTTAAAAAACTTAAATATTGGAATGAAAGAAGGAGGGACAAAGGAAAGATATGTACATATGCACACACAGATAAACAAAATTTGAAGGTGTATGCAGAAAGGCTCTTAGCTAGCTGTTTCTTGAGTATAATGATCATGTGAACTTGCCACTCATGTTAATTCTCCCTTTCATCTCTTGAGATGCCATTTTTTCCATGTGAATTTGTGGAGATTTGTAACGAAAACCTGAAGTGTTCTCAGGTCTTGTAAAAAAATGCAACAAGAAACCCTAACAACTACTTTTGCCTCCATTTCTAGCCTAGTCTTTTATAGAGAAATGTTTTGTTGCAATTAATAATTAAGCAACTGCAAAACCATTATGAAAAAATGAGGTAAATTTCAACAGAACATAAAGTAGTTCAGATAAATCACCTGCATCTGTTAAGTACACTGTTAAAAGCATGTTAAAAATATTCTTAAATAAATTAGTAATTTACCTACACATTCTTTTACTCACTACACTGTTTAGGTCCGTGAACCTTCTGAATCTGGGAAATTATATTTTTACATGTCTACAGTTATTTGTGTACAGTAGAATAACTTCTATTTTTCTGTTGTTTTTACATTTCCCCCATTAGATCGGAGCAGTCACTTTTGCTGACATTGCAGTCTGTATATCAGCAGATCATAGGAAACCAGTATATAAATCTACTTGCTAAATATTGAAGTTGTCGATGCTAATAAGCATAAAAGACAGATATGCCTCTAAATAACACACTGTTACAAGACACAATTAATTTAATGAGATGGCAGAATTACAGTATGGATCTTCTGCATGATGTCTATTATTGGACAGGTTGTTACTTCCCCCTCATTAGCACATCAATGTGCCCTCTTTTTCTAACCATTTATTTTCTAAATCTTGTAGGCAAATGATGCCTCTTAGGCTCCCCCAGTCTATAAGGCATGGCTGAACTCACCAATGCCTGGAAAAACTAGCGAGTGAAGAGAGACAGCCAACATGACTAAAACTTGCATTGTTTTAAACAAAGGAATAACACTCAATAGGAAAAATGGAAATATATAAATGAACTATAAAACACATAAAAGTACAAATATACTTCTACTTAATTATCGATGTCTGAACTTTAATTAAAGCATTATACCATACCATTTCATTGGCTAAACTGATATTGCAAAAAGGACACAGCAGACTGCAGAAGCTAATTCAGAACATCCTAGTTCTTTCACATATTCATTGCTTTTCACTGGTTAGATTCATTGAGCATCCATGAAAACTCAAAGATCTATGCTTATCATGAACTGTAACACTACAGATGAGAACCATGACTACCACATCATTAGCACAAGGAGATTTTAACAATGTGACATTACAGATTTTAACAATATGATATTACAGCATCAAGGTTTTCAGGGCATATTTTTTTCACAAGTTCCCACTAAAGAACAGGTTTTGTGGGAGAGAAATGTCCAGCTGCTAAACTGCTGGATAAAGCATGAATAAGCTGTATGAATATGAACCAGTCTTGAGATATGGATTTGGGGAATAAGACAGCAAATATAATAGATAGGAGGATTAAGTATAGTGAGCATGTAAGAAAATAAATTAAATAGCTTTATCTGTAGCATGAAAAGGAGAATACACTTATTAAAAAACACATATCAAGAAAAGAAACATCAATGAATTATAAGACCATGCTTTTAACACAGAAAGCTCAAATTCATTAAACGTTTGTGTTGCAGTATTAGCACACACACCATGACAAAAAAGATCTGTGTAAAACTTCAGAGCTTTGTTGTTTCTTAAATTATGTTTTACATACATCTGTATTTAAACAACACTACAAAGATTGCAAAGTTAACCTTGAGAGCTGCCAGATCTGAAACCTTATGCCTGCTGTGGCTGGGACTGGATTTCAATAGGAAGAGTTCTGGGATAGTACACTGTGTTTAGCCTCTGGTTTCAATATGCCTGCTTGCACATGAAGCTGGTATTGATGAAATGTTTAAACCTTATAAAATGCCATAGAAGAATGATACTCATAGAAGGGACATCCTTCCCTGTGCCATCAGATCACTTTCTTAGTAGCAAGTAATTACTGAGCAAGGACATGAGAACATACCTAAAAAAAAAAAGCATAGCTAAACAACTCATATGAAAAATTAGCAGAATATGAGGAATACAAGAAGTCAATATACCTGAATATTTCACAAGTGAAAGATACTGTTTTCTTATCCTAAACATGGAAGTGTCTTATCATCTATCCCAAGACATGGGAAGTATCTTGGCCACATCAAGTGAAAGCTAGGAAAAGAGTAAAAAATTAATAAAATTACAAACTACAATGCTTGGAAAGCCTATTGCTTTGATACACAAACACTGAGTTTTATCCAAAATTACACCTGTCACAAGCACTACACGAGGGAGAAGACTATTAACGAGAACAGCAAATCAATTTTACACTTGCACAAGAGCAAAGATTTTAGAAACTCCTCCTAAGCCCAAAGTCAGCATACCACCATTAGCATTGCAATGGAGACACTGAGAAAACCACTTCTCTGGAGCAAGTTGTCAACAGCCTAGACCATGACAGCATTTCATTCAATACCACAGTGATGAGTATCAGGTGGATTTCTTCAAAAATCTGCAATATTGTCAGGAAATGGTAGCATGTAAGCGTGCAGATATTAAATTCGGGGAGTTTTCAGGCATAAGCAAACACTGAGAAATCATCTAAAGCTCTTAGAATTTTATTTAAAAAAAAATATATCAAGGATTCAGCCTAGGAAAGTTAAAGCAATCTGCAAGAATAAATAAAATCTCTGGTTTTCATATTATATGAGACACAAGTATGAGCAGTGGCAATATTGAAAGAAACACGGTGTTACTGGACAAAACACAGGAGTTTAAAACTAAATATGCCAGCATGATTCTGGACCTAAACTCACAAGTGAGAACAGCTGCTATTATAAAGTAGTTTACAAAGACTGAACTCCAGTACCTCCTGCTATAGTAAGCAATGAACAAGTTTGTTCATCATTCATTAACTGTACTCATACCAGCAATGTCTTTGGAAAATAAAGAAAATTGAAAGAAAAACACTGAAAAATTTATTTGTAAGGGAAGTTTAGGGAGACCAACCACCTGCAGAATGGGTACACAGTATGTAAATGGATAACAAAAAAATCTGCAAATATTTGAGTCACAACAAAAATCAAGAGAATTGAACATAGGCAGCAAAGTTAATTAATTATGGGACAGCATTATAGCTACACGAAAAAAACAGTCAAACGTATCCAAAGAAAAACATTAATACAAAGTAAGATTTGAAAATTCTTACCACTATTATATGTAAACACACATACATACATAATGTTTACTCTGGGAATAATGATGTCCCAAGTATTTGCATTGTCTCCATTTTGTTTCAGAAATGAAGATAAACTTTTAGAAGACTTTAAAACTTTCTTGAACAGGCTACATTTAAAAACTTCCCTTTCCACAATTAAATGTATAATTGCCCATGACTCACTGCACCATTACAGGACTAAGACTGAGGGTAAAAGCTGTGGAGTACCAAAGTCTTCAGAGAATACTCCTTGAGTTTATCTCAGCTTAAGTCAGTTGGGATACACCAGGACTCCACTAGCTCACAGAACCCTTGGAGTCATTTATGCTTTTCCATCTGTCCCATTAAGCCCTGACTGCATGTCAAATATTTCTTCAGCTGATGGTCAACTTCCTTTGGATATGAGCTCTTAAGCACCTGGATTAAATAGTGAACATGCCAAAGTTCAAATTTAAGAACTCAAAAGCTTTCTTTTTCTTTTAAACAAACAAACAAAAAAAGCAATCAACACACCCCCTCCAAAAAAAAACAAAAAAAACACAACAACAAAACCCCACCACAAACCAAAAAAAACCCACCCAAACAAAACCAGCCAACACACACCAAAAAAGTTCCATCCTCTTTGCACCCTCCTTTTGGGTATTTGTACACATTAATGAGATCCCCACAAACATTTTCTTCTGAATGGTCCAGGTCTCTTCACCTTCCCTCATTAGAGGGATACTGTATTCTCTTAATCACCTTATGGCCCGCCCTTGAACCATCTCCAGTATGGCCATATCTTTCTTGTACTGTGGAGCCTGGATCTGGACACACTACTCCAGTGGCCTCACAAACACTGAATAGTGGGGAAGGATCACCTTTCTCCATTTGCTGACAATGCTTTGCCTAAGGCAGCCCAGAATGGCATTAGCCCTTCTTTATAGCAAGGCCACACAGTTGGCTCCTGCTCAACTTGGTGCCCACCAGAGCCCCCCAGGTCCTTTTCTGCAAAGCTGCTTTCCAGCCAGTGAGCCCCCAGCACGTACTGTGACTTTTTCTTTCTATCAGATCTACAAGAAATAAGGATATTCACAACACCATTCTGTTGGAATTCAGGACTTCTGAATTCTGCTTGCCTTAGACTTGTTGATTGTGAGCAAGTCAGTTCTTACACTACCCATGCTGCCTATCAGACGCTGCCTCATGTTGCTACATATGGTGAAATTGAGAGATTAGGAAGTGGCAACCAACAGCACATGAAAATAGGGATTCAGTTTGGTTTCTCTGCTTTGTGTGGCTTTGGACAAGTTATTTATTCTCCATGCATCACATACTTTGCATTCATCAAAGGAAACAACAGGAAGCTTTTGTTTAAAAAGCACCTCAAGATCTAGGTAAGAAGAGATAGTACAAATGTAAAGTCTGAGATGCTCTGTCTGTTTTAGACAGTCCACCTTGACACATCTGTACTTTCTCTCTGTTTACATTTCTCACCCCTCACTTCAGCTTTATTCCTGTTATTCCCTGCATGTAAGGTACTATCTCTTCTTTCCAGCACAGCTGCAACCCAGGCAGCAGGAGAAAGTGTTTCTTTCTCCCCACCACACCAGGTCAGACCTCTCTGCCACCTCCTCCACACTCTACTGGGCTGGCAATGACCCACTACAGGTCCTTGGCAAGGGCACAGCAGCCTATCTGAGGTGACCATTAGGGGTTCCAACAATCCCCTGCAGCCAGCCTTGCCCCTTCAGGGAAAGAGAGCCACAGATGCCCCCAGGAGTGAACCTGAGGGCTGTCAGCTCTGTCACCTTTCATCCCTTGGACAGCAGTCTTGCCTCGATGGCTTCAATAACTATACAGCTGAAGTTCACGCATTTCACTTTTGACCCTGTGAAGACCAGCAGCAGCAATTCACATTTTCCCTTTAGCAGTTTAAAAACACTGACAACCAGAGCTGCCTGACATCAGTCTCTCCAAGGGCATTAACACATCTCACCTCACCCTGCAAACACTTAGAGTGCCTGCAACCAGCTGAATGAAGGGGTTAGCAGCATCTGAATCAGTCCTCACACATCTGCTTGCAATCATCTCATCATACTGGTAATTGGCATGAGCTACATTATTTCCTCTGACAGGCTTATGACAGATTTCTTATACTTCAGACCAGATGTGGCAAAGAACAAAGTCTAAAGAGAATAGCTAATACCCTTAGTTTTTAAAGATGCCATTTCTTTTGGAAGTATCCGTAATTATCCTTCTATAGACAATGAGTAAAGATCACAGCAACAGTCAGCTCTGAATGCTTAGCATTTTCTCCCCTCTCTTACAGAACAGAGTGGCAAGCATGGATGCAAGATACTGTACCATAAACAGCACAGCTGTTTGTGATAGTATAGCATCACATACTATATACAGTATATGTATATACTTTATATAGTATGTGACTATATACTGCTGACATGACTGTAGACAGTTCTACTGGCTAGCCAAATACATAACAGTAGTAAAGCCTTATTCACAGGTGATGGTATCAGCATGTCTAAATTTCTCCACTGCCCTCCCAAACTGCACAAGAGAGAGCTTCAAATATGGGGTAATAAACCCAAGAAATTATTTGTCATTGATGGCAAACATTTACTGTGGCAAACTGCAAAGTGAAGTTCAACAGGTGGAAGCAGAAACTAACTGAAGAAATAAAATCAGTAGCAATACTACTGCCCTACAAAGCCTGTACATATTAATGTATACATGTACATACATACAAATAAATATGTGTATTTATAAAACATTAGAACAGCCCCTTAAATCAATAGCTATGAAAGTGACAGCAGCAGTAAGTCTTTTACAATCTAACTTGTCACAAAATACACATTAGAACAAGTTAATGTCTATATATTTCATTGCTAGGCTCATAGGAGTAGTTGCAAGAAACACTTGCAACGATGCTAAAGTATTTTACAGATGCCAGCGAGCTGAGTTCCAATGTAACTGAGATGCAGACAGGCACAGTCGCACAGGAGAGGGTGAAAATACAATATAGTGGTGAAAGCTATTGTCCCTAACTCACTTAGAAACATCTCTGACATAGCCAAGAAAAGACTTTTGATCTTAGAATTTCAATTCCTGATACCCAACGCTGCTCCAAAGCACACTGTAATCTGTACAAAGATCTTCATGTGTTACAGAAGCTGTTTGGTTGGCCTCTTAAAAATAAAACCATGTTGTCATTATGACACCAGTATATTATGACTGCAGGAGAGCAATGGCTGCCAAACATTGTGTTGCAAAAGCAATGATAAGCCAGTGAAACACAACAATTAAAATAAACAGTGGAAAGTTACACTTGGTAAGTAAAACTACCATTTGAAACAACAGAAAATAATATTTGAAGATAAAGTGTATTTGAAAAGAAAAAAAAAAAACAAACCAAAAAAACAACCAGAAATAAAAGAAGCTTTTATATTAAAGAGAATTTTAATTTCAAGAAAAGAAATCACTAGATGTAATAATATTCTGATAAGTTCAGTTCTCACTAGAAAGTCAATCATAAATATACTCATTGCAAATAGCACAATCCCTTTCCATCACAGAATATCTAAAGGTCAGTGCTGGCCCCAAGTCTAATCTCTACAACTTTCCATAAATTAGTTTTGGCTGACTTTTTATTTTCTAAATTTGTTGCTACTACTGGTACTGGGTGCTCTCTACATTCCCAAGGCCTGAACTCTTCAGCAGTAGAAAAGGTGCAGCCTAAGAACAATGTATGCTTCTCCCCGATCTTAATCTGAAGGATCTGCCACTGAAAGAAAAAAGGGTTTATACTAGTCAGCATCTGTGACAAGGCAATGAGTTCTTATGTTGCTGTAGGTGTTTAACTCCAGATCTGCTCACTGTGAAATCAATGATGGCCAGCAAGTATATTTCATATAATCGGATACAAACACATAATTCGTAATTCTCATTGTTCTGTGCTTATTTAGGACTGGTGTTGATCATTCATCATCAATCTCATCAGCTATCCAATCCCCCACTCTATTTGCTAAACATGGAGGACATCTGTAGTGTTTAAGACATCTGTGTTTTAAGAAGGCTTTGGCTTTCTCTCAACATGCTTTTTCCATCACACTTGACCCTGCAGTAAATCTATAGCAGCAAATCTCATTTTGCATACATGGAACACAGGATCACTGTAGACTCAGCCAAATGAGAAAACAAAGGTTAAGGAGATACATTTCTATTCAAACACACTTAGCTCCCAAATGAGCAGAGGCAAGACAGTGCTTGGCTGAATGCATCCATTTAAAACTAATTTTTTTCCAAAGTTCATTCTAGTGCTAATATGTGTCTTTCAAGTAACACTGGAATGTCAATTCTCAGATGGGGAGAGAAAACTTTCAGAGTGTCTCAGAGAACTACATTGGCACAGTTATGTTAAAACTTGATTTTTTTTTTGCACTGAAGTGCTTCGAATTTATGAACCCTCAAATTGTTCACTAGGAAGAGCAGAAAATGGCAAACTACTATTATCTTTCATCTTAGATTTTAAGTTCTCTGGAGAGGTGTTGCCTTTTTGTGTGTGTCTGGCTCAAACTTTTGCAGAAGACAGGACTACTCCCTGCCCAGTCCTCATCTGTGACCTCGGGGTAAATCAAAGGAAAACTTGTCATTGGCTTCAATGGGCAATGAATCAGATTCTTCAGTAATATAAAATAATACTGCTCAGGGAGTAATACCTGAAGAGGTGGTCTCATAGGTTCTACTTGTTTATTGCAAGGATAAAAATTATTCAAAGTGTCTCTCTTGTCAACCTGAATCCTACAAAGATAGAGCCAACTCAGAAACCAACTGTTTTGCACACATGTATGTGAATTGTTCAGTGTTAAGCCATCAGTTTCCTTTTTCAAGTAACATGGAAACTCAATTTTTTCTGCAAATGAAATGGCATAATCAAGCCGTATTTTTAAAGTGAACTTTTCTTAAAAGTGTAAGTTAAAAGTATCCCAACTGTACATTTTTTAATCTGAAATGGAAGGAGTTCCTATTCAAGGAAGATTGGGAATTCATTCTGCCAAGTAATATCCGCAGTGGGGCAGAAAGCAAGACTCTAGTTAAACTACCTTCTTGGGCAATGGAGTAAAACTGACCTAGCTTAATGAAGTCTCCCTGTGTATCTCTTTTAAGAAGATAAACTGGGCTGGTAAAAAGAAACATTTCCCAATCTCTGTTCATTCTGAGGTGTGTCTGAACTGAGGTTAAACTTGTGTTTCCAGCTTATCAGACAAGTGCAACAGATGGCTCCTTGTTTCAGCATGCTCCTTACCAAAGACTCTGTGAACACCATAAATCCAGTTTTATGAACCATGAATCAAAAGAGGCTTCCTGCCAGCAGCCTATTCCTACCCTCTGCAATGAAGAAAGCAGCAGGTTCCTTCACATGACTGAAGGTAGCGACATGTGCTGAAACTGCCAAACCAATTTGAGAAGACCTATTTTCCTTCAAATCAACTATAAGAGGATATAGCGTTTCTTCCCAAACTACTGAAATCGCTTTCTATTAGTTTTGTTGTTTGCCACACCCTAGTAGTGGCTGTGGCTGGTTTTCAACTTTGGCAGCACCTAAAGCAGTGCCTGTACAATTCAGCATAGATCCCCATTTAAGAGGCTGGAGCTAACAAACAACTTGGCATGCCCACACAGCCCAGCATTGTTCAGCACCAGTGCAAGATACCAGCTCAGATCCCAGGGACATACACAACCCCTGTGAGTGTGGAGATGGGCTCAACAGTCCCGATGCACTGCATGTTTTGGTGACAATACCCAGCCCTGCCACCTCAGAACAGCATCAGCACCAGGACATCCACACAGCCACACCTTTTATTACAATGTAATAATGGTGTTTGCTAGAATAAATAAACTCATTACTGTATATTTCCATTCTACCTCCCCCCCCAAAAAGCAAACAACAAAACCAAACCAACAACCAAAAAAACACACCCACCCAAAAAAAAAAAAAAAAAAAAAAAAAAAAAAAGAAATCCCCAAACAAAAAAAAAACAGAAAGAAGCAACAGCTGAGGAGCTTAGAAATTATATCCTGGTTTGGGTTGTAAGGGGCTTTAAAGCCCATCTAGTTCCAACCTTCTGCCATGGGCAGGGACACCTTTCACTAAACCAGACTGCTCCAAGCTCCGTCCACCCTAGTTTTAAACACTGCCAGGGATGGAGGACTCACAGCTTTCTTGGGCAGCCTGTTCCAGTGCCACACCACCCTAACAATAAAGAGCCTTGGAGAAGTCTGGGGCGCGTTCATGTGGAAGCTCGGATGTGCAAGCACACGGATGGAGCAGCAGCTGAGGAACGGGGCAGTTAGCTGCACTTCCAACTTACCAAAACGCGGGGCATTAACTCTTCTCTCGGGTCTCCCAATTCAGCAGAGGTCTGCTGTATGGTCTTCGGGTAGTTCTCCGCGATAGCCACTGTGTGGCAGAAGAGATCAAGACTATGATTTTCTGAGGCTAGCAGCGAAAGGAAAAGGGAAGAGCGCAGCCCACGACCGCCAGTGTAGGACAGCCGCCATCTTGTCTGCCGCCTGTGGGCGTGCGGACGGTCTGCCCATAGGGACCCGTGGAGCGGGGGCGGAATAACTGCCGGTAGTAGAACAAGGGTCGTTAATTACTAACGACCGTTAATTACTTATAAAGGCTCAAAAGCATGCAGGTGAAGGCAGTCAGCTCAGTTAACGGGCAGAGCCAACAGCTGGTATGAGTTTTCGTGCATAGCGTGGCCCCACCTGCTCGGCCTGTGCCGGACAGGCCGCCGCTGCCGATGGCGTGGAAAGCAGCGGTGGGTGCTAGCGGAGCCGTTCCGGGCAGGAGTCCTGCCTGGGCTAGGATATGCAGCGCAGCTGGCAGAAGCAGCAGAACTGAGTTTAAAAGTAGAAGACAATAAATAGAGCTGCAGGGAGTTCCTGTTGGCACAAGGAGAAAAAAAATCAAATGGCTTTTTGTCTCTTAAGAGTCCAACATTCCTTAAAAGAAACACAGAACTTACTGACCCGTATTCACAGCAGAGTAGGAAACTACTTGTAGCAAACAGATTTTCAAAAAACTATTTTTTCCAGAGCATTAGAATTATTAAAGTCAGATGCCACTTAATTCGAAGTTTTCTGAAGACCTGAAAATAAAGATTAATGTATGTCTTTGCTGAAAACTGAAGACAAAATAGTTTTAAAATCACATTTTCATTTGAAATTTGATTTTCGAGGTGATGCATAACGAAATCGAAAGAAACCCTTTTGGGGTGACTTAAAATGTTTTCAGTTCTACCCAAACCAAAATTATTTTCCATTTGTTTAGTTTGGCCCCTGAATTGAAAAGCTGGTACGTCATTATCCACTCTTAACAACAAAAAAAGACATCTTAAGGACAGGAAGGGTTTTAATTAGTTCCACTTTAAGATGTATGCTGAATGGAATTGCAGGCAGAATGTATATGTCCTGATTAGGAGTTTAAATAAAAAAATGCAATTTTTTTTTTCCATGTTAATTTTGAATAGCTTCAGGATTGAGTCAAGGCCTCTGGGAGTGATCATTGCAAACATAGAAGAGGTGGTGACAATTCAGTGTGCTTGTAGACAACAGAAATAAACAGAGTTGGGTAATACAAAATAAAAGGCAAATATAGTTGTTGGTGATGTAGTGTGCATAATAAGCTACAGTCTCAGCACATTTGCTGAAGTATTCACAAATAGAGGACAAAACCAAACCAAAACAATCCAAACCTACATCTGTTAACTGAAGCCATTTTGTCAAAACACACTTGAAACAAGTTCTCTAAACCAGACTTGTTTAGAGAACGGTGTTGTACATAACCATGGGAACAACTGATGTTGAAATCCAAGCCTACAAAAAAAAAAAAAAAAAAAGAAAAAGCACAAAACCACCCGCATGGATTAGCAAAAGTTTCAGGAAATGTGATATAATTTTTAAGCAAATGTTTTTGATAGAAACTCTTGAAAACTGAAAATTCAAGTAATGCAAATATGGCTTCACTTTCTATTTGCCCATTGTGGGAATGTTCAGGAATTCTTTAATGGCTCTGTGCCTTATACCTTGGTTGGAGAAGACTTCTGCCTTCTTACAACTGTATGCTACAATTCACTGGCCAAAATGTTTGTCTTCCATTTCTCATGGTACAGTCTTACATGACTGTGATTTTAGTCCTGAAAGGCAACATGCATATAGCCTGGCATTCATCAGATGTGTAGAATTTATTTCCAGCATATAAATGTGTGCATTAGTCTCAATGGGGCTACTTTACGTGCTCAGATTTTTTATTAAGCTGTCCTGATAGGATGACTACCTGCGTAAAACTGTAAGTCCTTCACTTCTACAATCAAGAGCTTTGCACGGGTTACAGGTTAAACAGGTTTGCAACTAAACAGGAAAGAAGAACTGTGAGAAAGCTTAAGTATTGGTCAACTGAAGACACTATTGCTGCAAGAAATTACTATAACAAGACTGATCGTCTAGCTAAACTTCAAGAGAGAATTTTGGGTGTACATGGAATGAGGAACCAGAATCCATCTGTCAATAGCCAAAGGAGTCATAAAAGGCCAAATCAAACAAACAAAAGATCCTAGAGTAAGAAAAACCCCAAAGTTACTCGAATTTATTGAAATCACAGAAACCTCTTCATTCATGTGATCTTTTTACATGGTCCCATTAAATTCCCAATCCTTTGAGACTGGTTTTTTCATTGTGCACTCCACAGTGAAAAACAGAGAAGCACTTTAAATAAGCAGCCATCAGTCTGCACTGAATTTCTGCTTAGTTATTCAGCTATCTCCAAATTTTGATTCTGTAAGATTTGACACATAATCTGTGAACTACTATAAAATATACTGGAGGGAGGGAGTAAAACCAAATGCTGTTCTTATGATTGCAAAAACCTCAAGGACTTCTGTCATCTCTGCACCTCAGCTGACCTGCAAGCAAAACGTTTCATACAGGCAGTACCAAGTCTTCATCTGGGCCAGTAGGTTTTCAGAAATCTTCTAACAAACACACAGTGTGGGACCTGGTGATCCCGCCACATTTGCACTGTGAAATGTAAATTGCACTACTGAAAGCTTCTGACATAAAAGAGAGCAGCAAATTGAGCAAATTGGGCATTGAGTACAATTAAGATCCTGTTTGCCTCAGAAGTACAAAAGATCTTGAAGTTAGCATCTTTGTTAACTACCTAAACACCACCATGTATGTACAAAATAAAAGCTAAAATTCTTGGGGAGATGGGCAAGAACCATAATTTCTTTTCCTATATACAGTACTCAGTGTCAGAAGTATATAAAGGAAGTATTTCAGAAAGCCATTAAGCATTCACTAGGCATGGGAAATCTTCCTCAAACAGGCATATTGTTATGAATTACAGCATTTATCAGCCTACTGATGATACAGTTTACTGTAAGTCTGCTCTTTCAAAGTGAAACTCTTTCAAAGTGAAACCATATGTTGAGTGGGAAAGAGTAGAAGCCTAATGTAAGATAAGACTGTTTATTAAGCTGTGTTGATGGATATTTTGTGGGTGAACTTTCTTTTACAATATTGTTAAGAGTTATATAAATTCTAATTGGTATATGCAAACAAATTTACAGACACTGGGTATAATATGAGTTAACTGTCAGATGACAGTTCTGGAAGATAGTGGGGCCAGTACTACCAGGTGCCAAACACCTGCAGCATCAAACCTTGTATAGTTCACATGTTCAGGTGCATGAATAATGCTAGCTTCTAAGGAGCAAGGAGGAAGATAAGCTGATAGTAAATCTTTCCCACTGCTCTTGGAAATTTTATGTTGCAGAAAAGCTGTTGGATCTTGGAACACAAGAGGAAGTCACATTTCCAGTTATTCCCCAAGAGTTCCAAAAGCTTGAGTTTAGAATATGTCATCCTGCTGGGTCCTTGAAGCTGTAATTGAGGGTGCATGTTTGGCTTCTGACTGCGTCTGTCAGTTTCCTGTCTTGTCTACTGCCTGCAGTGCTTCCTTGGAGTTGCAGTCTCCTTAGAGAGAGCAACTCCTAATAAAGGACATAGAGGCATTTGAGCTACAACTCCCATGGGAAGAGATGAGAGTATTTCCAGAGTGAGGCTTTTCAGCTTTTGGCTAAAAGACCAGTTCTGAATATTTAATTAGTTAATTTAAAAGAAAACAAGGTTTTCCCCAGAAAGCAAGCTTTTTGTTTCAAAATGTGCATTTAATAAAGGTCTAATTTTCCGCCAAAACTGTTTCAGCCAATGCTGGGAATTATATTCCCTGACAAAACTACTTGAAAATGGATTTCATAATGTAAAGCAAAATCCAGACAATTTTTTCCAGATGACTTTAAAGTGATGTTGTTAATACTCCTAAACTAAACATGATAAACCTAGGAAACTAGCAATTAAGGTTAATGAAAATCTAGCACATTAAAGACACAAAAATATATCATTAGAGTATGAAAAATGCTTTGGTCTCTGCCATCTCATGCTTTAACTTCATAGTTATGAGAAAAAGTTGTATTTCGCTTGATTTACTCCAGAGCGTCTCAAAGCAGCCAGAGGATACTGAATAATTAAATACTTGGTATTGCCAGGGCAGCATAAGTGTTTAGCCAAGCTCAGCTGCGCTGCTTATGTGTCAGCTCTCTGCTACCTTTTGGGCTTCTCTGTTCTTCCCTGGGCCTTGCTCTGCACACAACTGTCTTGTGGTCCTTCTACCACTTTCTTCTACAGTTCCTTCTATGAGTAACTCTATATAGATGCAGATATACATAAACCAAATGTGTAAACTCACACAGGAAGAGAAGTACACATGAGCTTTCTACTGCCCCCTGTTCACTTGAGCATGGCTTAGTCTCATGTCTTCTGCTTCTTTCTTATTCTGGCCTTTTGGAATGTATCTGATGCAGTGAATACTTTATCAAGAAAATACATAAAAGTAATGATGATTCTGTAATTTCATAATACAAAATATATTTTCCTTAGGAATAGCAAAGCATTAAAAGTTACTTTTCAGAAGTAAGTCCATTGGTCTCAGAGGGCCATTATGCCCATAGAAAAGGTGCTCTCTTAAAATGGCTCTTACACAGTACTTGAATGGAGTGTAAGGACCACCTTCCTCAGTCTCATTGACAGAGTAGGACAAACATCTCCATACAGCAGTTACGCAGCTGAAAGGTAATTTTGACCACCATTTGGTCCAGAGTCACTGGAGGTTTTCAAATGGGGCAGTTCTACAACAGGAGTTTTCATTTACTGTGAAATGCAAAAAGCATTCAGTTACAGTGTGGTTTTTGCCTTTTGACCTCTTCAGCTGTGTCTCCAGTGATTGAATTTGGTGAAATGTAGGAAGTCCTTTCTACCCCACTCACTATAGTATGTTTGCAGTTCCATCAGTTTCATCATTAAAAATGTTCTTTATTTTGTTTTGTTCAAATGGGATGTAATATTTTAAAACCAAAGACTTGCAGGCTTGGGTACAATTAAAAAAAAAAAAAATCTTCCTCTCAGCAATACACAAAGAAGCACTTAGGGGAAATGTGTGCCATAATGACTGGATGGAAAGGCAGAGCTTTCCTTAAGACCTATGCCTTCTGCAAAAAATAAATAACACTGGAGATGAAGAATAATGATTTGCTTTTTCTATTCCAAAAGAAAAGAGCTTCTGAAGAGAACATGGCAGTACATACTCAAGTTACTTGATTCCGTACCATTTTTTCCTGCAGTGCTTCACTTCAAACCACTCATGGCCATTGTCTGTTTTATTTAAACACTCATTCCAAGGCAGAAGTTTTAAGTAATTAGAAAATAAACAAGATCTTCTGCATATTCCTTTTCATCTGTAAATATCTCCATTCATGATGTCTGTTGTGATGTTTTTATTGGTGTAACACAACCTACGCATTTAAAAAGGTTTCTGTGCCCAGAGGGAAATTCACAAGATCAGCTGAGCAGAGGTGAATCACAGGGTGTTGCAAGAGCACCTAGCAACACTGCACAACAAGTGGAGATGGGAAACTGATAACCACATGAAGCAGCTTATGAAATTAATTAGAAGCTTATTAAGGCAAATTATGGTTGTCATAAGTGGCCTTTATCCAGAGCATACAGTTTATAGTAGTTAGGTATTCAGTATCAGCCAAAAATTCTTTGTTCATGAAAAAAGAACAAAACTTTTACCAAGTTAGAAACTAAAGGCAGAAAGGATGCATGGATTTTATGGCAGAATTCTTGCTGAAACTGATTTTTAAACATTTAATTTCTGTTCTGCTCTGCATCTCTGAGAGTATCTGGGGTATTCATGAGGCAGGTGCTCAAACGATGTCACAGTTAATGTTTAGCATCATTTTCCCGTAGGTCAAATCCTTTCACACCCTTTTTAAACAGAAAGTTGGCATTAGACCACACAATATTACAAAAGGAGTCAAGATTATATGCCATTCACACAATGTCACATTTACATTCTGTAAAAGGAAAAAAAATAAAATGGTCTATGTGTAAATTAAGTGTAATAAAATACCATAATCAGAAAATCAACATAAGTCATAGTAGGCCCAGTCCTGTTATACCTGGATTTGTTCGTTAATCTGCAAAGAGCTGCTTGTGCGTCAAACTCTTAACAAATATGAGTGAACACAAAACGGCTTTGAAATTCCAAATGTGCTTAATCAGTTTCATCTGGAAATACAGCCTATACTATAAATGAGAATAGGCTGGGACTGAAATGTAAACAAATTAATTTTAAAAGTCTCCAGCGGCGCTGCTTGAGTTTCCAACTGTTGCATTACAGTAACATTAGAGAAGATCAAGCAAAAGCTACATTCTTAAACTTTACCTCATGCATGTATCCCATTAATATAGAATGTGGTTTGGTTTTTTGTTTCTTTTTTTAAATTATTACCTTTTACATGTTAAGAAGTCAAAACACATTCAAGTTCAAAGCAGCCACCAGTTCACCAAGTTAAGGCAAATTCAACTTTAAACTAAGAACAGAATATGTTTTCTTGCTGCCAGTGTTAGTTCCACATTATTAGCACAGCACTTCACTTTGACTAAACCCGTGTTGTTCCCTTAGACAGACCTATCACATTCCAGCTCCTAAGCCAAAAAGAAATGGATGGTACCATGGGATGAGACTTGAAAAGAAACAAATTAAAAAGCGTTTTCAGTGATTTCAGTATGGTCCTGCTTGTTTCCAGGAGAGAGAACTGGAACAAATTCCACTCCAGTTGTACACCATTATGATTTTATTGCAGGTATCTTCACCCAGTTCCATTAAATGTCATTGTTAACAACTAAACTGATGGAAGTGTGCTTGGACAATGAAAATCACTAAGGGAGCTTCCAAAATGAGATCAAAACCCAGCACTTGCTAGACCTTTTCAACAGTACTTTCTCGCCCCATGTTTCTGGCTGGTGGCCTAACCAGGAACCCTGCATGTACTGGACACACCCCTTGCAATGAAAGGCGCCCAAGGAATGCGTGATGAGGCCCCTGGATGAGGAAGTCAATGACCCTTTGTTTTAGCCTTTTCCTTATACTGGGTGTAATGGAAAGCTTTTACAAAACAAGGTTTATGGGATAGAAGAGACAATAAGGAATTAATGGATTAAACAAAAGGTAGAGATGCCATGTTTGCTAAAAGTTGTGCTTTTTGGTATTACTAACCTTATATTTACCATGTAAACCATTACTGTACCAGAAATACAGATCTACCCAATGGGTGAATTATTTAAGGTTATTTCCTTGTCATTAGTGAGGTGGGTACTTCACATTCCCTTTGCAAAATTAAGTTTTTGTCAGTTTTAATTCTGAGAACTGCCAAACTTTCATGAAAGGATTAAAAAGACAGATGAAAAGAGGTATTATTTTAATTTCACTGGAAGTTTCTCATAGAGTTTTTGGACTGCTGATATGAACTGTTTTTAATAGACTCTTCTGCAGGCCAGCAAACTAAAGAAAAATTTAAACTAAAGAAAAAATAAATAATTTCAATTAAAGAATTAAAGAAAAAACACTTTTTTGTTCATTATAGCAATAAGCAAACTTTTAAGATACAAGGGTTGTGTTTGAGCACATTCTACTTGCTTCATTACTTTGTAGGGATGTTAACATGTTGCTGCATAGTCTAAAAGATTGAAGCAGATATTTTCTAGCTGAATCTTCCTTTTCATTTGTGGTGATATGAGCATTCAGTTTATCTCTAGCAGACATTGAGAACAGTCATTCTTTGTCCTCCTTTTCAACAGGCTTTTGCCTATTAGTATTGTATAATTTTATTTCCATGCTTTCTCTTTTCCAGTTTAAAACAAGTCAGTACCTTTGCTCCTTACTTACAGGTCAGATTTTCTTGTTCTTAATCTCATAATTTCCTCTGAACTCTCTCCATTTTGTCTGTATCTGTCTTGAAGTAATGATGATGACAGCTCAACACCATCTTCCAACTGGGGCTTTCCCAGCACCAAGTGAAGTAATGCATATCTCTGTGTCATCTGTGCAAAGCTCTCAGGATGGTATTTCCCGTTCTTGCAACAGCAGTATATTGCCAATTCAAATATCTTTATTCTGAAGCACAATATACAAGTTTCACGCTCTAAAAATGTGTACTGTGCCCATTTCTGCTTTCAGTATGAACCTCCAGAAATTACTGTGTTACAGTTTTCCCTTTACTACCTCCTTCCCGTAAATTCCAACAGCAGGCTAATTTATTACAGACATCAGGAAATGTTTCAATGTTTTTAAAGTAAATGTAATTTGGGAGGCCTACAGTCAGCTTGGATAAACAGCAATTAAGCAATTAACCTCAGTGCCCTGGAATATTATCCCTGACGTGAATGAACACTCAAAATTGAATGGAATATGAAGAATCAATGCCATTATGCCATACCCCAGTGTCTGGGATGGTGGTACCAAGATGTGCCTTCCTTTTTGTCTGATAGTTGGCTGAGTCTATAGTGTCCTCATACCTGACCTTAGAAACATGATACTGAGCTGTGCCTCCTTTGCAGTTCATGTTATTTTGCACTTTCTTTCTACATATACAACAAATATAACAAAAAGATGTGCTGTCGAAGCACTGGACAGCCTGTTCTATGGAAATACTCTGTAAAGGCTCATGGGGACTATGTGTATGGAACTGAATGACTGCCAGGTTGATATTTAAGAGAAAGAAGGGAGATGATATGAATTTTGGCTCCCTGGGCAGAATGTGCAGTTTAGCCATGTGGGATCTGAAGAAAGTGCCACCTTCTTTTTCGGCTGGTTTATATCTACTCACAGTAACAAGCTCACTCAAAACCAGGATGACTTCTTACAGTGCTGCTGCCAAGACTGTTTTTGCCTCCCAGTCTGTACGTGTGTGCGTGTGTCTCTGTGTGTGTGTGTGTGTGTGCATGTAAATGCATGTATAATGTCAAGTGACACGTTCCAGAACTCCAGAATATTGGGGCTTTTCCTCTTTGCCATCTCTGTCTCTGACTGATGCATCCAGGCAGTTCTATGCCAGTGTCCAACATAAACACAGTCCGTTAGTTTCTCAGCTTTCGCTTTGTGACTGTTTAATAGCAGTCAGTAGCCCATGTGCTTTCATGAGGACCATATGCTTTACCTGTCACAACATGGTCCCCTGATCTTTTCCCCATGAAGTATTTACATGTAGCAGCAATGCGGCTGTCTTCATCTGTGCACACTGTACTGGCATGAGCAAACTCCTGTGTGGCTGCCCAGTTGACTGCAGGTTTTGTATCTTCATGGAAATGCTGAGCACTGTCTTAGCTTGTGCCTTTTGCTGCAGCATGGTTAATTGCACGTCTTTTTTCCTATGACCTCTCTATTAGTGTTGCTTGCCTTTATTCTTTCACTGTCTCTTCTTGCATTTTGGATCACCTATTACATATATTCTGTCATAGTTTTAGTAATTCTGTAGGAGCTTTTGTGAGCTGGATGACTGCCACCACTTTGCAAAGTCCAATGGTTTTATCACAAATTAACTGTAGAGTTTGTGGTGTCACATTGAGAAATCCTATTTAGTAAAACAGATACAAATGGATAGGGCTTATTAGTTGATTGTGAAGCTGTACTTCGGTCAGGAAACACTAAAACTGAGAAAGCAAATAATGGCCTTCCAAGGGTATGGAAGGCCAGAGATTAATTCTGCATCAGTCCAGACTATAGATGAAGTTTCTTCTTTCCCATTTTCACCTGAGCTGCTGAAGGTGTATTTTCAGTCCTGAACACTTGCTTCTGAGAGCCCAGTGCAGTCTACTGAAGCTTTCCAGCAGGTGAACAGCAACAGTCACAATCTTCTTACCATTTAGCAGACTGTAGTTTCTGTGGCTTGCATGTCCACACCCCAGCTGAGATGAGCTGGCTCAGATTTTCCAATGAACAGTCCAGTTTACATTTTACCGGCTGAGGATGTGCGCCTGAACATCAGACTCATGGCTTGTTCTGCAAAAATTCCTGCTACAGTGTTGATGCAGTTGGCATGGCTGACATGCTCGTTGCTTTTGTAGACCAGACTAGGGCTTTGATCTGGTCATACAGAGGGACACTTGCAAACAGATTTTACATCTTTCTGAAGCACTGGAGAAACTTGTCATTCTGATGACCTTCCAGGGGCTGATTAGAGGAAGTAAAACAGCTGGATGTGTTTGATTATGCTTTGTCTCTTAGGCAACTAAGTGAGGTGCAGGCAGGGAAGGGGAACAAAATGCTGATGAAGTAAAGTAGCTGAGAACAAGTGGATGCCATAAATAACATTCAGTTCAAACAGAATATAAGCACCTGCTGTACTTTTCAAAAAGTGTAGTTGTATGATTTTTACTCCCACAGCAAGGAACAGTGTTGCTAGATAGAGAATATTGAATATACACTGATGTTATATTTCCTTCTCTCTGAATTTTGGCATTACATGCAGAGTTAATACTGGAAATCCCATTGTGCTATACTTCTGAATCCGTCACGCTTAAGGCTTCAGTTTATACACACCATGCAGTTTTTCTGCACTGAGGCACGGCAATCAGCAAGGTTGCAGTTGGTTTTCAAAATGCATGATGTGGAAAGACAGTGAAGTCTTAACAACTCACAGCAAAGGAGTAGAGCCTCAGAGATCCTTTTCAGCTCCCAAGATCTACTTTACCTTACATAGCACAAGAGCTTAGTTGAAGTGCCCCTAACATCACTAAGACCCTACTTCCTTGCCTTTCAAACTAGGGGAGTGTATTAATCCTGATTTTGCAGCCCTTTACCCAATTTTCCATACTTTTATTTTATGGGTATTCTGACCCACTTTTTTCCCCCATACAGGCTTATCAGTTTGAGCTGGTTATGTTAATCACAAATGCACATTTGATTGTCACAGTTGCATCCAGAATCCCTTGAGTTTATCTGCCCTGCTTTACAAAAAATAAAACACCTCAAAAACTTTTGATTTGAGTCATCGTGAAATCATCCAGTTCTTTGGGGATGTTTGTACAGTAATTCTAGATCCACAGACTCACAGCTGGCAGTTATGTGGTCTAAAAGCAAGTCAGACTACCTGAAACTAAGCCGATTCCATTGGTGAATTTGGTTTTGATGCCCTGCGCAAGTTACAGGGTAGACCCAAAACCAATGGTTAGAAATCTCAGATCCTGATCCCAAGGTTCAGGACCATTTGTAACTGCCAGAGTCAGTGCTGTGCCAGTGGAACACGGAGCTTTTCAACCTCAGCACCTTGGGAACTGGTATTGCTGGAATCGTGGTCAGCCATGATCTGAAAAGCTTCTCTGGCCTGTGGCAGCACAGAGGAAAACACAGCTGAGCCCTAGGCTCCAGAAGCAGCATAGTTTCTCTCCTTCTCTCCAATGCCCACAATAATTTTTGAGCCCATCAGTCATTGCAGCCAAATTTGACTGATGATAGAGATGTCACAGATAGTTCTGTTTCCAAAGGTTTCAGTAAAACCCAACAACAGACAGGTAGACAGGGGAGATCCAGCTCCCAGTTTCTCACGTGAAGGAATAACTGTCATGAGCTTGCCACTTATTGGAAATCAGAGAATCTATCTGGGAGAGACACTCTTATCACAACCTCATGTGCTTCAAAATGATTCAAGGTCTACCTCTATTTGCCCACCGAAGTCAAGCAGCCACGAAGGATGAATCCATAGGAAATCAGGCATAATTAGGTCAACAGATCAAAGGTCAGTGAACACAGCAGAATGAAGCATTATTTAAACACAAAGAGGACGAATTCAATCTCATGTCAAGGAAGTACTGAAAGAACCTAAGCAAATACTTAAATGCGTCATCATCTACCTAAAGTCACCTCAAATAAAAGCTTTGTCAATAGTTACAGGCACGTTACATTGCTTTGAAAAACAGTGTTTTTCAAAACAAAAGTGCTGCTTTTATTTTACCCCCCTCACTACCTGCCCTTAACAGCTGCCCTCCTGACCTGTCCTTACTGCAGGAAAAGGGGCAGATAAGCATGTCTAGGTCCACCTCAGTGTTTGAAGGACTAACAAATACCAATGCAGAGAAGACTCCACCCTGCTTTGGGTGTACATGCTGTTTTCTTCTTCTGCTATATTTCACAGACGAAGAAGTCACTTCACTTCTATGACAAGTGACAAAGCTTGGCTATATTTAAAACTTAACAAGTACATTCCCATGACTGGTTGGTTTATTTTTTGTTCTTTTGTTTTTTTTTTCAAATACTCCCGAGATCTTTCAGTCAGTGCTCTGCTTCCTATGTGAACCATACCATTCCTCCTATGGAAAATTTCCCTTTTTAGCTGCTCCATAGCTCCATAATTTAGCAAGATAAGGTTTAAAAGTACAACATGACAACCCCTCCCTTTGGGCGTCTGGCAGGGATTGCAGTCCCCGGGCTAATAAGCATTTCCCAAATCTTATATAAAGGAGACACAAGTCTTCCTCACCTGGAGGTGCAGCTTTTCACAGCTCTTCCTCAAGCCTTCGTTTGTCTCACAGCACAGATAACAGCAGTCAAACAACCACTTTGTCCTCAAAGGTCAGAAGCACAAACAGCTTGCTCCTTCTCACCACCCAAAAGTATTCCCTACAGTAATTTTTGGAGGAGGAGAAAGGCAAGTGAAGATACCAGATATACCTAAGATTCACCCCATTGTTGCATTCAGTGGTGGTAGACAATACAGAAACTCAGGAAGCTCCAAAAGAACCATACCATCAAAGCTGTGAGCAAAAGTAGTGTAAAAATGCAGAGCATTGGATGTGATCCAAGCCCAAGGACTGAAAGCCTTCTGCTTGTAGCCAGTTCTTTAAGCACCAAAATTAGGATATGTATAATGCTGGTCCCAATTCTAGATGAAAAAGAAGGGAAACATTACTAGAAAAGCAGAAAGCTAATTGCAAAAAGCAGACATCATTTAAAGACTTGCCTATGCTGAGGAAGAAGAGCAACGGTCTACAGGAAAATAAAAGGAGAGAGAAAATTGCACAATCAGAAATGAAGGGAAAAATCAGCACAGAGGATTTGTTTCAAAAGTCACTGAAATCTATGTGCGAAATTGCATTATGTTTAAGACATGCAGATCTACTTTCAATGAAATTCAGTTTCTGCAGAAACATCACCGTGAAGAGATTTTTATCTATTTAAAAATATATATTAAAAAATAAGCGGTGTGTAACCTTTTGTTAGAAAAAGTGTACCATCACGGTGCTGAAATAACTAAACCAGCTTTGAAGACAAGTTGCTTCTGTTGAACGCAAAGGGGGTTTTGCCCTAGATTGTGAGAGACGATCGCCTGTCCCTCAGTACAGCTAGGGAAAAATCTAAATCTGCTGGGGCAGTGTTTGTGGAACATGGTGCTGATTTTAATGATGGCTTTCTCCATGCACCAGGCATGAGATCATGTACAGGGCTGTATTTACATGGTGATGTAATTTTACAGAGGAAGCTGGAAAAACGAGGAGGGTATACCATATCCAGCATGATTTATGCCAAGCTTTCCACAACTATGCAGCCTCCCACCCATGTCATACATATGTTGGCAGGATGAAAGTAAAAACTAGGACAACCCTGCCCCCAATTTCTAGACACCCTTATGCCTTGGCTGTGAAATCAACTCATAACTCAAAAAGCAACTTCCAACGGGCAGTTTTTAAATCAAAGAGCGTATGTGCTTAGTTGAATGCTTAAAATTACCTTTTGTTTGAGACAAATGTCCTGCCAACAAAGGAGCAAACCAGGGATGTCTAATGGATTTAGCAATATGCCACTATTTATGTTGTGATCACAAAAGATTGGATACTCTAATACAGTTATTTTCCAAGAAATGTTCTATGATAATGTGGTTTACAAACTTTTACATCCACTCATCTTTTGAAGTAGAATCTTACTTTTTTCTTCCTTAAAAGTGATGCCATGCTGTGCCATTGAGATGTAAAGACTTGAAAAATAAATTTGTTGGCCTTGTTTACATACAGAATGCTATTAGTCATAAATAAATAAAATAGAATTGTTTGATTTAACAGTGAAGTTATATACACACATTCTGGAAAATCTCATCAAGTTTAGTCTATGGAAGGCACAGACCTCTGTATGAATAACATTTAATATAGGATCATAACCGGTCTTCCAGTTCACCTCCATTCATTTTGGAGTTGATTGAAATAAAACACATGCAGCTTCTGAACATTTGCTGCTTTCATCAAAACTGTTACAAGCTGGGAAGCTAGTGAGTCACTAACTAGAAGCAACAGCAAATCCAACTATAAATTGTGTGTGCCTTACGTCTACAAATTAAGTGAACTGACAAAACCAGCTTTTATAACAGTATTTTCAGTAACAGTAAACTTGGATATAACAATCAAAATAGTGGCTGAACACACATCAAAAGGACAGCATACAGCTGTCACCATTAGAAGAGTGCTCTGAGACACTTTTTTTCCTTCCTCTTGCATGTATCCTGGAGTACATAAAGTTCCTTGCAGATTTATACTGTGGCTTGGTCTTCAAGTGATGCATCATTTTCCTTTGTTGGAGAACTGCCTTAGCTTCAAATAAGCCAGGAGCTGATTTGGAGGAGCCAAAGTCTCACGTGTATTTATGGCGAGGTAGACTCTAAGCAGTAAAGCAAAATGTTCTGCAATTAAAAGGCAAGACATCACAGGTGATTTTCAGCTGGTATTTAAAGACATTCAAATTGAAACACCTTGTTTCAGCTGGTGTTTCAATTTGAATGTCTTAAAACACCAGCTGAAACATCCCATTGTACAGTCAGCTGTACCCCCAGACTGGTGGTAGGAACATGCATGTATTTTCTTGTCTCATATTTTTTCTTCAGGACTGTTATCTAGCATGACAACTGTATATAACAACTGTAATCCAGTATAAATAACCACATAATTAACTGGATTAACATCCAATGATGGCAGCCCCTATCCTCCAAAATAGTTTTGTTTTCCAACCCACTGTAAGCAATCGTCTGGACAGGCCCTTTGCCTGGCAGGTGTCCTCCAAAGCACCAAAACAGGCATTGTCATGAGACTATAATTTTGGGCGAAGATGCGTTGTTCAAAGCACAGCTTTGGTTTACTTGCAAGGTAAATGCTGATGTGATGAGTGGGCACCTTTTGGTTCTTGAGCTGGACAGGACTCTTGCCATTCCTGGATGATGTTCCTCAATAGTGAAAGCAAAGAGAATCGCTGGTTTCCTCCCAGGATCTTGAGAGGCAGCAATTAGGACGCAAGTAGGACACAGCAGTTAAAGCCAAAACATTGCATTGTAAGTGTCTTTCCTTCATCATCTTGCCTCTTTCCCTCTCTACCCCACTATGTACAGCAGGGCTGGAATGTGCACAGAAACAGACATCCCAATGCTTTGCTGCCATGCTCTCAGTAATGCAGTGTGCATTGAGTCAGCTGAGACAAGTAACAAACGGAGCCATATTTTGTGTGGTGGGGCAAGTAAAGCATTTTCTGCTTTCTATACCTGAAATGCAGTCAGTTTCATCAAGAACAGTGTAGTGCTCTGGACAAATTAAGGAACAAGTCTGAGCAACAAGCAACTTACATGCTCCTGTTTTGTAGGAAAAAAGCTTAGTGTCTTTAGCCAAATGTTCTATTAAGAATTCATGAAATTCTCACATGAATGCAGACACAAATGCAGAAAACTCCAAAGCCTTGGAATGAGTACAGGCTGAAGCAGTGCCTCAGACTGTGCTCTTCAGAGTGCTCTGATACCCGTGTGCGTCTTTCAAAGAAAGGCCTTACGTATCTCCTGTGTGTTAGCAGTCAAGTCCCCTACATGCAACCTTACAGGAAATACAGTTCCTTACTTGGCATTTTCAGAGAAAAAGGTAGGACTTGAACTTCAGTTTGAGATGCTGGTAAACATGGGTATAAATAATTGGGGGGAAAAAAGATGGAATATTTTCTCTTCAAACTTTTATTATAAACACATAGATTAAATATTAACATAGGAAAAGAGAGACTTTACCAGTTAGGCCTTTAAAGGGCTAGGTGTCTTTAAGCAGCTCAAAAAGCCCATTTTACACAGTATCCACTGAGCTGGCAATCTCTGTAGAACCACCCTGTAGAATCAAAGCCTCCAAAGTACTGGGTTATTCCCTGTCTTCTCTTTCAAGTGGAGCAGCGTTCTGCATAACGAAACAGTTTGCACTTCTCTTTATTGCAGTTCAGCCTCAATGGATAAAAAGATTGTCGTATTCAAGTACAGATACTCCAAGAATATCAGCTCAGTCCAGTTTTGGTTTTTTTTCATTTTACCCAACAGGCCAGGCTCATCCCAAGTGTTGAAACTGTCTGGAAGTTAATGCTGTCAGTCAAGATCTTCTAGGCCTACTGGGAACTCTGCAAAGAGTGTCAGTAAGAGCTAGAACTGATGTTTGTTCTCTGAGTAACATGCAAAACTTTTCCAGTTCATTTATAAAACTGGTCAAAAGCAGAATATGTAAGAACCTGGGAAAATGCTTTTGGTTGCCCCTTTTCAAAATATTAAATTTAAAAGCCAAAAATGGTTGAAGTTTTAAAAGCTTTAATTATCAGCTGATGAAAGAGAAATATTAAAGAGATTCCATTTTTCTTTACCCTTACTCAAAGCAAAAAAGTTAAAATAAAGATGCTCTGAGCTCTTCACTTAAATACAACATGCTTTCCTGTTACAGCATTTTCTCTGCTCCCTGCTGTTCCTTTGCCTTGAAGCAGCAAGTGCTCTCATTGCTGCTGTAGTCCATCTCAAATGCTTGAATGGGATTCAAGTTATAAAAAAAGCTAAAATTATTCAGTGTCTATACAAACATATGTATTTGTACAGTCCAGACAGCCAACAGGAAATCTGTAAATAGTGGATTTAATAGAATATATTTTTCAAATCCCATAGTTCAAGTAGGGCAGAGATCTGTGCTTTTAGATGTATATACGGTCAATCATATAGATGGCATTTTCCCACCTTAAAAATAACTGTGAATAAGCCCCTGAAAATATGGGGACTGACAGAAAAAATAATCATAGGATTTTGTAGTAAAAATATAATTTGCAATAAAAATATGGTAATTTTTTCATGCTACAAACAAGTAACAAAAGTACTCCCACGCGTAATTTTTCACCATCCTAGACATGTAACAAATATTTCTGCTTAGTAGCCCATCTTTTAAACAAAGTCTAAGTTCCATACTGTGCTGCATTTTAATTAATATCAAAAAGCACTTATGTCAGTAAATATTTGCTTACTCTTTCGTACATGTTAATCTGGGTTTTAGCAATGTAAGCAAATGCTAGAACATTGTTGATTAGATAGGAAGTGGTTTACACATAAGAATTCTATACAAGAAATTTATCTAAAAATACTAGCCCTGATCCTAGGGAGGGTTGGTTGCCTGTTTGTATTATTCCATTGATTCCAACCAGAATTCACCGAAACGGAGCAAGTGTAGAGGGCCCTGCTTGCAAAGATCACAGTCAGAGAAACTTATCTTTCAATCACTCTGTTTAGAGAGAAGGATGGGGGAAAACACAAGCTGCAGGCATGTCAGAAAACTGAACAACCTTTCATCAAAGATGGAGACTAGAAAAGTCTTTGGATACTGCCTTATTGCAAAGTTCCCTTTATGCCTTCTACTGCCACAGCCTTCCCACTTGCTCAGGCACACACTATGCTGATCAAAAGGTGCCAGCACGGGTGCAGCCCAAGAGGCTCAGAGGTACATAGAATCAAGTCACTGACTGGACCAATTCCTGTGAATTGGAGCATGCCCAAGACAAGACTGCAGATGAGGATAGAGCCAGTGCCTAGTGAAGAAGATGCTGATTCAACCTGCTTCTTTCCGAGATTGGATTCCTGTTCTCTTATGGAGCCTGAAAGGGACAAAAATATATTTTTCAATGTGGATTTGTTAAAATCGAATGAGCACTTTTCCAGTTCCTAAGTTTTCCTCTTAATAATATTTAGCCAGTATTTCTCTTGGTGAAACTGAGTTTTCCCTGTTACCAAGGAGGTTTGATGTATTGGAGCACTTCCAAAGAACTTGTATAGACAATATTTTTCTTTTTATTTATGCTATTTTAAACAGCGTAGGAGTATCTTCATAGAAAAATCAGTCCTGAGTTTCATCTGCAGTCTTCAACATGGACCAATGCTGTACCACTTAACAACAACCTTTTCAGGGTTAGCAATAGTATCTCTCCATTGCTTTAGTGCTTCACTGTTGCTGCTATCAGGACTTATCCAGATCTGCAGAAAGAAACAAAAAAAAAAAAGAATTTGAGTTTACCTGATATAACACAGAGGCCCAGAATTTATTGGCTCCAAATGAATACCATGGAAGTGTAGAATGACACACAACATGTAGACTGCAACCAAAGTATAAGAGCAGCAAATACAGTTATCTTACGACTAACATATTTTGGCTGTCATCTGGGAACACAGGGAGTCTGGGTTTAAATTTAATCTCTGAAATAGTTTAGAGAACTCACTACATACTAATGTTTCTGTACTTAATGAGATGTTTTAAGTCAAGCATTCCTTGCTCCGCTCAAATGCACGTGCTAGGGTCAAGGGCTCATGAGGGCCAGTGATGGCTCTAGGCTTTCAAACTCCAGTTGGCTGCAAGCCATCTGGCATCCTCAGCTAGCTGTCCAGCATTTTCATATGCATTTAAAATTGCACACTCCAACAGACAAGGCCAAACCTGCATTCCACAGAGGTTACTAGCATGCCCATACCACACATAGTCACGCAGTAAGAGTCCTTTCCTTCTCAATATTCAGTTAATGGATAGTGGCCATTAAATGAGGAAATGAGGTACAAGGAGGACATTTTCCTCTGAACATTATCACCAGTCTCATTGCCAAAAAGAATTCTGCTTATGTAAGTAGGTATCGTTATTTACGGGACTCTTTCCTCAAGTCTTCCAAGAATGAGTCTTTTTAAGACTTCTCAGAAACCTTCACTATGAAGCACTACACTGCTGAGGCATGGAGTCCTCAAGAAGTGAGAATAATGTCTTCCAGAATACCACAGACATCTCCACAGAGATTCAATATACATTTTGCTCATGATTAAAGACATGCCTGTAAAAGCAGGCTAATCTAAGTATTGTCTGCTTAGAACAGCATCCAATTAAACATCACCCTATGAAGAACAAAATTAATAGATCCAGCTATATTCATCTTTTTCCAGCTATCCAGCCAATTGCTCAAAGTACATTTTTCCCTGAGCCATATTTTATGTCTTCATGTGTTATGTGGCAATGTCTGCCTGCATGAGCTGAAACAACCTTTCCAAATAACCTCTGAGGAGCAGAAGTAGCTCATTTCCTCCCCCTAAAAATAAGATCTGTGATTAAATGTAACTCATCAGATTGAGGTGACCTCATATATTGCTAAGTGACTGCAAAATCATACCCGGTTATTTTTGCTCCAAGGTAGAACAACTAAGATGAACAATTCTGATTTTTAAATTTTTTTTTTCCTATTCCAAATCCAATTCCACCAACAGGAATCACAAAAAGATGGAACACATGTGATATGAGGCTTCATAAAATGGAGGAACTGCACATAACTTTTGCTGGCACATCACTTCTGTAGCTTTTCAGCATCTCCTATAACTGCATGTCTTCAGCAGGCACAAGAAACATCACCAGAATGGGACAGTATCACTTTCTGTACCTAAAGATAGCACAGCCCTTCATCTGACAAGGGACATTACAGTTGGTGTCTCAAAATTAATTTACATTATTCATTTAGCCATACATTAAAAATCTGCTACTAAATCTAGCTGAGTCAGGGAAAACACAGAGCATTAAGAAAAGCTATGTCTTGCTATACTAAGAAGAAAAAGAATCATAGAATACCACGTTGGAAAGGACCTCAAGGATCATGTGGCCAATCTTTCTAGGCAGAGCACAACGTCGACTAGATATCCCAGCACCCTGTCCAGCCAAATCTTAGAAATGTCCAACACTGGGGAATCCACCAGTTCTCTGGGGAGATTATTCCAGTGGCTCATTGTCTTCATTGTGAAAAAATTTCCTGTTGTGTCCAGTCAGAATCTCCCCAGCAGTAATTTGTGCCCATTACCCCTTGTCTTTTCCATGTGACTCCTTGTAAAAAGGGAGTCTCCATCTTCTTTGCAGCCACCATTTAAATACTGGAACACAGTGATAAGGCTTCACTGAGCCTTCTTGTCTCTAGGCTGAACAAATGCAGTTCTTTCCCCATACAGCAAGCTTCCCAGTCTTTTGATCATCCCTGTGGCCTGTCTCTGGACTCCCTCCAGCATGTCCACATCTTTTTTGTATAGCCGAGATAAAAACTGAACACAGTATTCCAGGTGTGACCTGACAAGCACTGAGTAGGGTGGGAGAGAAAGAAGGGGCAAGATGACTGTAAATTAGAACAAGGGGAAGAGGGCAGAGAATAAAGACACCAGACTACCAAGTTTTATGATGGTTAAATAAATATGACCACACAAATGCTTTCAAAAGAGACAGTACTGAAGTTCCAGCTGTTTAAAAGAGGGGATGAGGGGAGAGAGCACTCAACTAAAACATAATTTTGTGTTTGGTCACCTATGCTATCACTCCATCATACACATTTAGAATACTGTGCTGATCTCAGTATTCTAAATACTACCCAGGAAGGCAATCTGATTGTAGCTGTTGATAATTCCTTTCACACACACCTGTTTGTAAGTGTATTGATGTGGTAAGCCACCACACTCCCTTTCTGTACAGTACATTATAGGTTGTGGAACTCCTGCTAGTGCGCTTTGTTTTCTTTAGAAAGCCTAGAGGCAGGGAGGAGATTGTATATCTGTCTGTATGAAGGAATCTTCCACATAGTAGTACTCCACACAAAAATGACTCAAGGATTTCTTCTTTAAAGAAAAATCAAGTGTCAACTCCCATTCTGATGTTAGGGCATGTTTAAGAGCCCAGTACTATTATTTCTTGGGTTACATCCAGGAGAGTTTATTAGCATTTACTATTTTGCTATATGCCACCTTATTTAAAGTATTTTAAAACTCATACCAAGAAACCTGTGGAACTGGATTTTAATTGAAGGATATCATGCCAGTTAGCAGAAACCAACCTGTCCTAGGAAGTGTTTTCTTCTCACTGAGCTTCTGCTGTAGAGCTTGATGAGAAAGCCAATTCCTTGTTCAGCTTGGCTAACTGGAAAAATCATCATTTCTCCCCACTTCACTTGGCCATTAGTGGACTTCAGAAGACGAGTCTTCTTCTTATAGATCATCCCTTCTGTAGTAAACATTCCAACTTTCACAAAGAAATCTAGCAAAAAAAGGGAGGGGAAAAAGGCATAGCACACAAAGGGTTACTCACAAACACACCCAAAAAGGAACTGACAAGATCTACATGTATGGTTTAGATTGCAATAAATTCCCAAAAGTCTAGCCAAAAGGACTGTACAATAGCTTTCCTGACTAGTCACACAGAGTATGTTCAATAATATTGAATTGATTAACACAGTATGCAAACAGCAAGTGCAAGCTAATGCTCTTATATGTCAGGATTAATACTGGCATACAAACCTTCCAAAATACATAAACACATAACTTCAAACCAAACAAAAAGTAATCAAGTAAGACCTCTGTGGAAACAAGCCTTGGCAATGGAAATTACTGCACAATATGTTAGTCTGAGGTTTGTAAGGAATGTTATGAATTGCCAGCCCATTTGAGCAGCAATTTACCTGTTACAAATGTTTTTAGACAGGAGGCATGAGACAGCTGATGTAACTTACTTGGAGACAGTGGTGTTGATGAAACTGGAAGGTTTTGTGCTTCCAGAATCTGCAACTGTATCCTCCTGTTTACTGCTTGAAAACAAGTTCCTACTTGAAGTTCTGCACAGCACACCTACAAGCAAAAAAATGTTGCTATAACATCTGGATTAAGTTGCTTATAAACTCGGGAAACACAGGAATTCTGTCATATGCCGGGCTCCCACAGTTATATCTGGGATTTCCTGGACAGAAATAAAAGTATGTGGTGTATACACAACCTGCAGATGCACAGTAAGTGTATCTTGTACTTGTCATAGCTGCAGTACGTGTGCTCCACTGATGGACTGCTTACGTGCCGCGCACAGATGACCCTAGTGGGCTGCGGCCAGAGATGCTGGATAAACAGTCACCTGGGAAAGATCCCTTAATGGTAAGTGCAGACATGCACAGGGAAAAAGACATGACATTGTAGCTCTACTAAACCTGGGTGTGGAAGTGAGAGACCAGCTATGCTCCACTAGTGCGAAAAACCTTTGGAGTTCTTTTCCCAAACTTCCAAATTTTGCAACATGCAGATATAAGCAATGCTTTCTATAGATATGAGACCCCATCACTTAATGTTATGAATAAAAAAGGGTGACTGCATGCTGTGATGTTTCCTCTGTTATGGAAGCACTTGGGTTTTACATGCCTAGGTACATACACACCCCCTGCGCTCTGACTGTACTGAGAGCTCCAGCCTGAATTTTTGTATTTTATAATTTATAGTATTTTTTGCTAGTTGCAAAGGTGCGTTGAGGCATCCTCATTACTCTCATGTCAGATGCTAATGTACTCTGATCACTTAAGAACAGCGGGAGAAGGCCAATGGAGACCCAGGTTTCCTGACAGCTTCCATTTAAAAGGATTTTGCTAGTCCTAGTTCACTTCAAGTTTTAATGGAATACAGTGAAGCAAAATGTACCAAGAGAGCAAAAGGTCAGTAACAGTGAAGTCAGGCTCCAGTTCATCAAAGAGACCAAAATTCTCTTTGCACCTCAGCCACAAAACTTCTGTGTAACCCTGAGAGGAAGCCACTTACTCAACTGAGCTTTGTCTCTCTATTGGTAAGTAGAGTACTTGCTGCCTGACAGGGTAGGACAGGGATGAATTCCAGCAGTGTCTGGAGGGCTTGTAGAAATAATGGTGAAGAAAGCCAACAGAGAGAGAGAAACCGTGAGGTGATTAACATGAATTTACACTGGGATGAAGCATTTTCTAAACCAGCTTCCTCTTTCACTTAAGCTTATGACTTTTGAAGCAATATGATTATTCTTGTTGGACCTAAAAAATGCCAAGTGTAACTTATGTTAGAAATCAAGAGTATCATTCATATTACTCAGACACACTTAGATAAAATTTGCTTTTGAATTGCTAATTCAAGTTTAATTTGTTGCAAATACAAATGTCTAGACACAATCTGTTGAAGAAATAAACAAAGTGAGGGTAGGGGGAAAGGAAATCCCACTGTGAAAGCCACCTGCTTCTTATTACGCTAATGGAAATGAACTGCCTGAATTATTACTTCACAGCATGGAATCTGAACATTAAATATATAGCTATCCCTGCAGTTTCAAGCCACTGAAGATCTTGGCACTTTTCTTCCATAACAGAAACAGATTCCATTTGCTCTGAGCTCTTGCTGTGAGTCCTAAGGATCTTCTGACGCTTTTTTGGTCAGAAAAGGCAATTACCTGCTGTACATTGCTGAACATTTCCCCAGAATACTGCTCCCTCAAGCTGCAGGCCATGGTGTGGAAGAGCTTGCTCTAGTCTTTTCCCAGAAACAGCTGCAGTTTATGATCAGAACAGATACAGTCTGCATGTTTTCCCCATCAAAGTGCCTTTCTCCAAGAACAGGGCAGGGGAGAGGAGGGATGAGGGGAAGAAAAAAACTAAAAAAGAAAAGAAAAAGAGACAGTCCCCCCCAATTGCATTAACATTAAATTACTACTAAATTACTTTACTTTCATTCCCAGAAACTCTTTCTAGTTGACACAGCAACATACTTTTGCAGTTTTGGCACTTACAGGTGCCTTGGAAGGAGGAGATATATCCAGCCAGTGACTTGATTCTTCTGAGCTGAGCTCCCGCAGTGCCAAGGAGCACTCTCCAATTGTTTTTTTCCTGGGAGTCTGTGTCTGGATTTTAAATACCAATCTGACAGCCTGCAGGCTTTGCAGTTTAATAGCAAATACAAAAGTTTCCATGAATTCCATGTCCTAGAAAGAAAAACAGAGGGGTAACATCACCACCATAAGAGTCACACTCGGCTCAAACCCAAAAAATTGAGGTTTCCTGGTCCTACAGCCACTGCTCCCAGCTAACATTTTAGATTGCTATGGAAAGTGTGCTTTTGCAATGCTAAGTCCTCACAGACTCACCACCTCACTGCCACACCCTGGCGGGGACAAAACTCTCTATTATTTTTCACTACCATAATGAGTTGAGGCCATCTCTTCTGGAGCTTTACAATAGCATATACACATTATGAGAGCAAATTCCTCTGTGGCCCTTTGCTTGTCTCTCCTGCTAATTTTATTTCTTTTATCTCTGACTCACATTACAGGAGTTTTATGTTGCTTTACCTTCCACCCCCGTAGTATTCACTTACTGAATACACTAGCAGGAGTCTTGTCCCATGCAAACAATTCTTACTACCTTCTGTAGAAAGGAAGTATGAACTTCATCTCCTGCCCTAATGAGAGGCGGTACTACATCTACCTTCCCTGGAGTGAATGTGCACCTACAGGTATGCCCAGTCTTCCTGCAGTCCCCAACAACTGAGTTGCCAAGGCCAGCAGCTCATGGTTCAGTCCCCTATGAGCATATCTGTCCTGCTGACTTAGGAGAGAAGGAGGGCAGCAGTACTAAGTGAGAGAGGATTTATAAGGGGGGGAAGTGGAACAAGGCTTTTAATAGGATTTTGAGAAGGGGGGCTGGGAGAGATGGGGAGAAATAACCCAAACTTAGACAACTACCACAGCAAATATGGCATAGGAGTGAATGTTTGGTCCATTAAAAAAAAAAAAAACAAAAAAAAAAAAAAAAAAAAAAAACCAAACAAAAAACCAAACAAACAAAAAAAACCCAAACAAAACCCAAGAAACAAAAAACCAAAATATAAACCCCACACATTTACATTTCACTTTTATTTCTTTGGGGAAAAGATTTCATTGGCTTTTTCCTGCCTCTACTTACAATACACCCTTCCTTGGCAGAAGATTTAAAATGCACTGGTTTGGGCAACGTGAGAATTCCCTTGACATAGATACGAGGATGTTCCCCACAGCTAGAAGGCCAGCTCAGGTCTTTGCACTGTAACATTGAAAAAGTTATTTTAGACAACGTAAGACTCTGGCCTTCAGACAACTGAGAGTCTACACTGTTCTAGAGCTATGCTTAATTCTTGTAATACTGACTGTAAATCAGAGCTAATGTAATGATTGCGTCACTTCAGATCTTTTAATAATTAATTTTTTACAACCAGAGGGTAAAAAATTGTTCAGTAGATTTTAATGATTTCACGATGTGGTGATTTGACAACAGATAAATCATGAAATCCCTTATGTATTATTTATCACTCTATATAGTTATGAGGATTTCTGAGTACTCAAACTTCCACTGCCTAAAAATTATTCATAGTTCCTGGAAAATTATAAAACAGCCAGCAAAACAATATCACATTAGCTAACAAAAAAGCCACAAGATGTTACATGCCCTCAAAGTGTTGTTATGGTTCTGCCTTGAAGGAGCTGTTAAAATGTTAAATGCTGCCTCCAAAATAGCTCCAATCAGCTGCCTCCAAATTTCCATAGCAAGACCAGCCTATGACCAGCTCATCTTTCATACCTATGCTGAACAGTTCCTCACTCCACAATCAGAACATATGTATAGTAACATACAGAGTTAGATTCAACTTTTTATACCTTTTACTACTTATTGCAGCAGAACAGAGATTGCAACGGGGGGGAAGAGGGGGGATTGGGTGGGAGAAGGAGAGGAATATACTTGAATGAAGCCCAATATTACATTAGACTGAACTTTCTTTATATTAATACTTAGAAGTAATTTTCTTTTTCTCCTAGAAGTATTCTTAATGTAACAGGGAGGCAAATTTAATGAGAATTATCACTTAGTAAAATAGGTTCTTAAGTAAATAACAATCAAGTTATTTATATTTGCTTACATGTGAAACTGTGATCCAGATCTGTTCTACAGAAGAAATATAACACAACTTCACATTCAGTCTTCCAAAGTCTCGTTCATCACCTGATAATGTTATAGTATCTGTGGAAGAAAGCCAATTACTGGTTTTGAAAGTAATGCAGTATTTTGGAAGTTCATTCCAAGAATAAGGGAACTTATTAGTAGGTGGACTGCCTATCTTTGAAAACTTCTCTCAAAATAAGTGTGAAACACCTTAACACCTACATTTTAAGGATAAAATATACATGAAGTCCTGTAGCCTGGCCTTCTGCCCAGCTAAAAGCCTTCATGTTTACCTCAGTTATCAATATTGAATTTTATAACTTGTATTGTACTTGAAAAACTTTTAGAAGGGAAAAAAGCATATGCTTGAGACACATTTATAATCTATCACTTCCCTTAGATCAATCACTTCCACTGTTAAAGTTATAAATTTGCCTGCTTTTTATCTTTCTCAGATTTCAATTCCAGTTTAATAAACATTTTACTATTGTGCTTTTCTCCAAGTCGGAAGAACCATTTAACACCCAGTGTTTCTCTGGCATAACTGAAACTGGGTCATTGCCCCTCCAGTCTTCTTTTTGAGGAGACTGGGTGAAATTCTGTCTGCCAGCAGGGTCAGTTCTGTGGGGACTTGATTAATTTTTGAGGGTTTATTTTGCAGTATCTCCACTTCAGTATTTTTTCATAAATAAGCATACTAGGTTTGCATGCAATATTCTTTCCTAATTCTCAGTGTAATATGGGCATTGGATTCGAGGTAAAACACTGATACATAAAAAAAGACTCGAACTGTGACCAAGGTGCTGCATTTGATCCTAACAGAGCATCTGCAGTTTTGTACTTCACTGAGGTAGTAAATCCAGGGGTGATTTCTTCAAAAGCATTTGAGAACTCCTCAAAGGCTCATTTGCTCAATCTCCTGATGACAGGAAAGTGCAAGTCCAAAACTCTACATTTCGAATTGTGAAGTAGTCTCCAAGCTGACTTGCTAATCGTAGTCAGCTAAAAAAAAAAAAACCCAAAAAACCAAACCTCAAACAAAAAATATACCCAAAACAAACACTCCCTCCCATCAATAGTGGAGACAACTTAAATGTTTCAGGTGCCAAGGGAACTATTTCATTACAAGGAAAACGAACTAAACATTACCCAGACTCCTGTTACTGCCTTGTGAATCCTTCCTGGATGAGGTACTGCTGGGTACACTGGATAATGAATCGTATCTCTGGAGGCAAAAATAAAGTCACTTCATTCAGGGCAACAGATGTAAAAAGCCAGAGAGATTCTACCACCAGACAAGACATGATAAAAAGCAAACACCACCCAATTTCAAATAATTTTCTCATTCCCTACTGATCTCTTTATCTAGCAGCATGGGATTACTACTTTAACACAATGACAGGACACATATGGCCAGCTCAGAACCATAACCTCTTGTCTGTCTTCGCATGCCTAACAGACTGCTCAGGTTTCTCAACAGCCCGTTTGGCCAAAACAACAGTAGTCAGAGGAGACATCAGGAAAGAGCCTCTTGAAGTAGGTCAAGACACTGAACTTTTTCCCCCTAGTCTTTCCAGTGCATAGTTCAATGGCCCCCAGTGTTTACTTTGAAAACACAATGCAACAGGAACAGATACACCAAGTAAGCTGAGTTTTTCAGCTTAACCTAAGTTACAAGGGGAACTCACCTTCATGAAGCGATGAGGTGGGCTTCTGAGATCAAACATTGAACGACTTACATCAAATGATCCAGGCAAAGCACTGGATCTCAAATCACTAACTAAAAAGACAAAGAGAACAATACAAATTATGTAAGCAATGTTGCTAGAAAAAAAAATTAAGAAGCTTTTTTAACATTTAAGTAGACCTATGGTAGGATTGAAAACTAGCTAAACAATATCTAAGGAGGGATGTTAGCACCTTTCCCTGCTTCCCCTTTTCAAGAGAGAACGAGCCATTAAAATATCTTAATCAATTCCATCTTTGCAACAGTTTGAACTTACTTGGTCACACTGGTAGCACTGGTGGAATGGGAAGCCTGCCTCAAAGTTATTTCCTCAAGAGAACTGGTTTTTTTTTTTGTAGATGCTTTAGCCAAACAGAAAGCCTTGTCTTTAAATACGGTCAGCCAGAACTGGGGCTTAGCCTCATTTCCTTTTTAAAAGTTTTCCACAGTTAACATCCCAGTGCAAAAACTGGGATGTTAACTGCAGATGCTGCTTGCTAAACTTGTCCTCATCTGCCTGGCTTTACTGATCACAGTGTCAAAGCACCATAATCTGCACTCTTCCTAGATCTCAGACAAAGCAAGTCCTAACCCTGAAATGACAGGCACTTGTTATAGCAAAAAAGCAAGATCTTTGTTTTATAGAAGGACAGTTTCCTCAGCAGTTGGAGATGGTTAAACAGAGCCTGTCAGTTTTCTTTCGACCTCGATCGAAGCAACACAGAGCTAAAGCACATTGTCTGTGCATGATATGTAGCACCAGTAGAAAATAAGAGCTGAACTAGTGCCACTGTTTCAGGAATTTTTGCTGACTCCAGTAATGTTCAGGAGGTTTTTAAAGCCTCCCAGCTTCAAAACTGACCCATACTGAAAGCAGTATGGTTTAACTTGTGGGACTCCCTGATGCAATGCATGGCTTTTTCTTGCAATGCTGTTACAGTATTTCAGAATTGTTACAATATTTCAGAAGACTTCCATTACAACTGACTGCTCATAGCTTAACAGAATTACATCAGTTGTTACTGAAAATTTATTTCCTTTTCTATTGCTATCAAAAGAAAAAAACAATTATGCTTCTTGTAAGATATGACAATAAAGAACAAATCTTTCTTTTCCCAAGGAAGAAAAAGAGAGCAAAAGATAAAGATAGTTTTAAGAACCCATAGGGGGAAAAGGAAAGTAACATAATAATTTAGATAAAATTTAATGAGGGTCTGTAAGGCTGGCACAAGCTCCAAATTCTCTCCTGTGCATGACATAAAAAGGCTGAATTGTTCACGAAGCCTGGTGTAGCAGTACCACTATAATATCATATGAAGCCTAGAAATCTTGTCTGATATAATGGGAGCAAGTAGTAGAGTCCAGCTCATTAGTTAATTTGAAATTTATTACGGTGATGGAAACTCATTCCATATTCAGTACTCATGACTTTCACAGCTTACTGGGAAACATCCACTTGAGCCTGTAGGTTACAGATCACCAAAATGCTTTAAAGACAGTTATGATCTGCTGCATCTAGTAAAGCTGCTTAATGTTTCCAGGGAACATGGTGGGAGGACTTCACATGAAAATTCAAGAACCTCACTTCATACCTTCCAAATAAACACATTCTGTTCTAAGACACCCCCCACCCCCCGGAATAGTATCATAGCACTTGCTGCAACAAAACAGGCTTATAGTTTTGCTTAAATAGTCTATAGATGCACATGAAGAGAATCATGTAGGTTCTGAAAGAGTTGTCAAAAAAACTCTGGAGGGAGAAGACCTTTTAGAACTGCACTCTAGACACACTTAAGTGACCTTTCTTATACTTAAGCTTACTAAGACAAAACTAGTGAAGTGTTTACTTAGCTTGAAGAAAACCATAAAAGAGATGGTGAACTGAAGAAAATTTCAGGACAGTTTATAAAACCCATTTGGCTCCCACCACAGATGCTTACAAAGCCTAGCGAAACCATATGCGCTAAAGGCAGCTGAAATGCTATATGTATTTTGTTCTCTTAAAAAGAAAATAAATGGAGTAGCCTTCTCACGTAGTCTCTATGGTGATTCAGAATTATTTTTAAAACAAGCCACAGAGATATTTTCCCCAGCTGTAAAAGAAGCATGCTATACCATTCTAACTAAAACATCTTTCAAAATGCACATTGTTGCCAGCTTCTGATTCAATAGAGGTGTGTACACATTTCTTTGACTGCATGAGTTTTCTGAATGTGTTCACCTTAGCAGTCACTTACAGCAAGCAACACTTAGTAATTTACTTTAATCTAAACAGTATTCATTATAGGTTACATATGCTAATGAACAGCACAGAAGTAAACTTTTACCTAGATAGCTAAACACTTTCTAGCTGAACTTTTACTATCTCACAGCCCTCCCCCATTCTTAAACACTTGCAATGAGAAGTGGGGATATTTCTGCACCTTCAAAAGCAAACTACAGAAAAGCTGGCATATAGCATCACTTCCCATTTTGCACCTGTTCTTATAGTCTACTCCTGGATGTTCTTTTGGTGCTTGTTCCTCTCTCCATATATATGCACTCCTCATGCATTCCTCCACTCAGCATACTGCCTGAATTCCTTTTTCCATCTCCCTCACTCCTATTACTGGCAACTGGAATCTGCAGTACTGCATCCTGTTTGAGATCACAGGCAGCTACACTAGCTTGCCTTGCCAATTTGTCTACCTTTGTGTGATGCATGCAAGCCTTGTTAAGCCCTCAAAAGACAGAAACTAACAGTGCAGCTGGAAATCAAGCAGAACTGGCTCCACAAACTGATTCAGCAACCAAGAAGCATCTATAGCATACAGACTAGTTTGAGAACTGCTATAACCAAACACATCTTCTGTAGGCTAATGGCTTTTTTCTCATACCAGTAAACCCTGGGAAAGAGAGAAAGACAGAAAAAATGAGGGTGCAATCCTTCTCACCTGATCCATATAATTTCCTATTATCTGATTTTGCTTGGAAGCGCCTAATCAGATCTGGCGAAACCCGCTGCTCCAAATAGAACGGGTTATACACGTCATAGTGGGGCCACTGGTACACGCCGTGCAGTTCTGCTTTCCGGTCACCAAATGAGGCTCTGGCAGATTCTGCAGTGCACAAGTAAACATCAAATGCAAGAGTTCCAGACATAACACATGTTGCCTGGCTCCAAAAAGCAGGCAGATTGCCTGCAGGGCAAAGGACAAAATATTTCAATATTATCTACTTCAGGAAAAGGAAAAAAAGAAGTAAAAGTAAAGAAAATACACGTACACATTATGTCAGATTTCCACAGTGTGTCTGCAAACACAAGAATTAAATTGGCCATAAAAAGCTATGCATACCCTGTCTTGGAGTTCTACAATAAATGCCTAACTAGTTAAAATACAGAAGGCCCCCAAACCAGACAGCAAGATAGAAATCAACAGCAAAAGTAGGGCCATGTGTATAGAAAACCTCTGACTTATTTGGCTACCTACTCCCAGTACATTCCCACTCAGCTGATGGACCCCCAAACTTTCAGGAGGGTCTTGTATGGAAAGATAATGCAACTTGTGACTACAGTCTCCCTGTCATCCAATTCTATAGGAAGTCTGTCAGTGGTAAGATCACTGGTCCAAAATGACTTGAATTGTTGGCTGAGGCACAAGTAGACAGATCTGAGACTGCTTGAATCCCAGCCCTTTACTCAGCCCATTACAGCACAGCTGCCCTATTTTTCTTTCTTTTATTTATAATCATTTTGGAAAAAATGTACATGTCTCTGTCAGCAGAACAATGAAGAACACTGCTATAGTGCTTCATTTTGTCTGTCTGCAGCAAAAATGAGCTGTATATAACAGTACAGTAGAGAACATGGATGAGGTGACCTGGACTCTGCAAAGCTCTGGCATTTGCTCCCTTCACTTCATCTTTCTGGACTTCAACCCATCTGTTAAAAAGTTCTTTACCCCATTATAAAGTGCCTTCAGTTCTGCAAGTGTGTTGCACCATAAGAGGCAAACTATTATTGCTGTAAAATCCTTTCCACCAAGCGTTAGTAAAAGTAAGTAACCAAGAATAACTAAAACAGTGAGATGGAACATGAGAGATGATAAAGCATTAATTCAAGTATAACGGGCTTGAGTATGATGTGAATCAGGATGAACGCTAGAAGTGAGGCAACAGAGAACTGCTATACAGCAGATGATGGAAAAGCCAGTGTTCCAGACCAGGAGCACACTTCTTCCTGCTAGCTTACTTCTGTGACAGCATGAGACACACTGCAGTGAGTACTGAGGAGGAAAGCTGCCAGAGCTTAATTGCTTTCAGAAGGGATTCCAAGAACTAACACTGAGCATGTTCATAGAATCATAGAATAGTTAGGGTTGGAAAGGACCTTAAGATCATCTAGTTCCAACCCCCCTGCCATGGGCAGGGACACCTCCCACTAAACCATGTCACCCAAGGCTATGTCCAATCCAGCCTTGAACACCGCCAGCGATGGAGCATTCACAACTTCCCTGGGCAACCCATTCCAGTGCCTCAACACCCTCACAGTAAAGAATTTCTTCCTCATATCCAATCTAAACTTCCCCTGTTTAAGTTTGAACCCGTTACCCCTTGTCCTCTCACTACAGTTCCTCATGAAGAGTCCTTCCCCAGCATCCCTATAGGCCCCCTTCAGATACTGGAAGGATGCTATGAGGTCTCCACGCAGCCTTCTCTTCTCCAGGCTGAACAGCCCCAACTTTTTCAGCTTATCTTCATATGGGAGGTGCTCCAGTCCCCTGATCATCCTTGTGACAGTTTCACTACAGGAAAACGGTCAGACATGCACAGAAAATGGAGTGGAACTGAGAGCAGAACTTGGACTTTTACAGGTATTTAACAGTGTCCTAAGAGGCAAATACTCCAAAACCATTTTTTTTAATACATTTTGGCTAATATGAAGAAGGAATGACAGCACACTTCAATGTATTTAGTAAATCTCCCTAAAAAGTAAACTTTGCTTTTTTAAACAGAACTTTAATGAAGCTTAAAAAATAAGTATCTATATTTGGAAAGAGGAATGGCAGCTGCCTACTTGACCTAAGAGCCACTTTTCAAATATTTGTTCAAGAATTTAAAATATTTGCTGAAGAGAGACAATCATGAACAGTCAGGTCATCTTGCTAGAAGATCTAACAGATTTATAGCCTGAGGGCCGCTCTGTTCACCAGGTCCTTCAGAAATGATGATAAAGCAGAATTCCCAGTCCTGACAAGCTTCTCTGTACACTCTCTTGAGGATAAGGTTGAACAAAGCAAGGCAGAGCCTTAACCCAGACACAGTTACAAAGAGGATTACCAGGACCATGTCCTGCATGTCTGTACCTTGTCCAAGTATGGTGGTCCTTTTAAGAACCAGCTACTGAAATAGCAGGCAAGTAGGGAGGCTAACAGAGGTCAGGCTCAGAGATGAGGAGGGTCTCACATGTTCTACCTCCAGCTATTAGGTTGCCTGTCCATGTCTGGTGAGGCAGACCTCACAAAAAAAACCCACTAACCAGATTAGGTACAGAATGGCCAATCTATACCAAAAAGCTCTGCTAAACTGATTAGCCTGGTTCTGGTGCCATTGTTACCAGCAGGGATGGGTGAGGAGGCAGTTTGGCAATAGGCTTGCAGGAGGAGAAAGGAAGCAACAGCAAGAATCTAGAGAGAACAGAGAAGTATGGCAGTAAAACCACGCAAGCGCAAAGCAGTTAGGTAGTACTGCACTGGTTATTATGCAACATGTGGTTGACTTTTTTTCAGTTACTAAGGTTTCCACCTTCAAAAAAGAAATACAACCACATGGGTCTGAAAGCTTATCACACCCTCAAAGCAAACCAACTCTAGAGAAAACAACCATTCAGGTATGCCCCTGTGCCGGAATTTTCCCTTACCTAATTCTAGGCATCCCCTGACAGGATCAAGAGCCTAGCAATAGTGTATGACCTGAAACTCATGTTACTGGGCCAGGCTTCTATTCTTTTAAGATGCCACTGTGCCTAAATTGCACGTACATCATTTTGGCAGTCTGAGCATGAGACTAACTGGCAGAGGTTGAAGCGTAAGATTCTTGTGAAGCAAAGAATTACAGTAGCATGTGCAACCTTATATCACTGAGATCTGTGATCCTTGGCCTTCCAAAGAGCAACAAATAGAGCAGGACTTAGTAGGGGCAAAAAATTCCACCATGTAGTAGCATATGCTATTAGCAAAAATTTTAAAAGGAAGATGTGTTACTATGTTAAAGCATATCAGTTCATTAAACATGAAAGCCGGACCACCCTCCTTCTTTACTTGAGTCATCTGGATACTAGGGATGTGTTAAGTCTTTCCTTGCTTCCAATAAACTCTCTACTAAAGCTTCTGTTTCCTTTTGAGTATGAGCAGTGCTGTGCAAGCCTCCCTTTCAGTTTTATTCATGCAACATCACAGAGATTCACAGTGGGAAGACATCCTTCCCAAAACCTCTCTGGGTGTCCAGAGATAAAAGAAACAGGAGCAGGCTTCTAGAAAAGTTCTGCAAACATATGTTTTCAGTATGGATACTTGACAACTTCTAAGGAGTAGCATAAACTAAACAACTATTTCAGCAATGCTGTTTATATTTTACCTTGAACCCCTCCATGTGAGACACTAGGAAGGTTCTTCGGTTGTACATAAGCCAATTTGAATGGAGGGACCACAAATGGTACCTCCTGACCATCCAGGGGCAGTTTAGAAAGCAGATAATCTTCTGAACAGCCAACTTGACGCTTCACTGACACGGAAGACAATGGAGGCTTCTCTACAATAGCTGGCTTGCTTGCGGCTGCTGCTTCAGATTCCTTCACCATGGAAACTGCTAAAAATAAAACGGAAGAAAAACAGACAGTCCACATGTGTATTAAGTTTTGAGCAATACTATGAACAGAACTCTTTTATTTCACAGGATCTGTGCTTGATACCTTACTGCTAGTGTTCAGTTTTACCAGTATTCAGGACTAGCACCTGGAAAAGATACTCATTGTCATGACACCTGCACTGATCCAAATTCTTTGTTGTCCAAGCTGCTATATTTATAGCTACCTTGCTCTTAAGTGATTTCTCACAAGAGCTACACTTGTATCATAGGAGAGTTCTTCAGACATATAAGATACTGAAGCAAATCCAGAGAGTTTAAAAGAAAAGAATTCACTCTTAGAGTTTGACAGATACAAGACAACTACAACCTTGGATAAAAAGCTAGCTTTTTTGGAACATTCTAGGCTGCAAGGAGCAGACTTCAGATGAGTGTTTTTTCAGTTCAAATTCCAGTTCATAATGCTAACAAGCATGTGTTCAATCTCCAAATGAGGTATGGAAAAAATCTTGGATATCATAAAAGAATTCAAGCTTATCAGTTTTAACACAGTCATTTTACTAATGGGAAATCTCATAATTAATGAAGCCAGAACAGCAAAACCCTTAGTTCATGTCATTATGTCAGAACTCACAAGAATTTTTTTCTTTTTCCATGCAGAAACACCATTTACAGCAGTCTTTTATACATTCCGTTGCCATTGTTTTCAGTGTTACAATTTAGAGGAGATCAGAAAGATCCAGTGTAGCTATCAAACCTGAAAAACACAATAAACCAAACCATGGCAGATGGGAATAATTGAAATCAAAATACAATATGATTATCAGTTATTTAATATGTGACTGCTTATTGGACACAGTCCCAGGGTCAATGAGAAAGTTACTTCAGTCATAAAAGGATCAGAGCCATCAGATTTACTCAGATCTTACCGAGACAAATTATGTTTTATGTAAAAGCACAGGACAGAGATCATTTTAACATACAGCATCCAAGTACTTTCAGTGACCCACTCAGACAGGTACCTGCCTTTTGGGAACACTAAAATTCTTCTCATATTTCTGTGTATCACTGGGCTGTGGAGTTTATTCAGCTTCACAGCTGTTTTGATGTGGTCTTGTCAAGTCGTTTGCAAGATGTGCTTTTTATTCCATTCCTCTTGTTCATGCTTCTCCTATCCTCTTTCACTCATGTACTATTTGCACATACATCCATACGTGTTTTCATTTTTCACTCAATGTACTCCATTCTTCACATTTAAAAACACTTGTTATGAATTATGCCAAAATTGCCTTCTTTGAGGAACTACTGCTTTCTCATAATTGTACACATATGAATCTGAAGACTTGGTTTATTATATTATTGTCTGCTGTGCATACAGAAATAGAGAGTGCTGACTTCCAGCACAATAAGAGGCATGTAATCTACTAAAGAATGAGAACAAATCTATAACAGCTGGTTAACATTAAAAGAACTTTATGACAATGCTAACTGGCCTCATTTAAATGTCTTTATTCATATCCTTATGTTCTCTTTTCAGAGGGATTCAGACAGCTGCATTGCCTCCTGTCCAAAACTTTAGCTGTCTAAGTCTAGTTCTTTTCCATGTACCTAAAGTACACAAGGTTCTTTGTAGAACATACCCAAGATGTGATTCCAACTCCATGGAGGTCAGAAGACACCAAGCAGCACATGAATATTAGCTGAAGGGGTACAGAAGGCAAGAAGAGAAAGGGGGAAAGCATAGAAAATGACAATCATACACAAATGGACACATTTACTTGGTTATCTCAATTGCAAGAAATTGCTGAAAGCTTCTATGCTCCAGCACAGGAGTCATTCCCACCTGCACCTTGAGCAGTGCCATCATTTTGTTTGTATGTGTATTCAAAGACAGCTAGGGAACCACACAAATACTGTGGAAATAACACTAATATCCCCAAAACTTTTCTTTCATTAAAAGCCCCTCAAAATTCTGATGGATGCCAAGTGGAGATATTAAGCTACAGACACTTCAACTAACTTAGAAAACGTGCTTTCTTGTGTTAACATTATTTATTTCCATGGGTATGGAGCAACTGAAAGTTATCAACAGATGTATCAATTTGCAAATACTGACCAAACACAACGTATCCTTACTGACCTGCTCTTTTGCGCCCTACCATACCTCCACATTGCTAGTTACGTTTTACCTTATGGGTTTTGCAAAGTCACTGAGAACACGTGGTTTCATGAGGAAGCCTTGAATTAGCTTGGTATCTTTAAAATACTAATGTGAAATATAATTCAGGTTTATTATTATAACTACATAACTGTTCCAGAATTATTCTTAATCCTGAGCTATCACAAAGTACAGATTAGAAGGAAATTCTTAAAATGTATTCCCATTAGACCTAAACCTAGGTAAACCATTATTCTATTGCAACAAGAACCTAAGGGAATATTTGGTTTAATACAATTTCTCTGAATAATTTTTGCTGATATTACCACTCAGTGACATTAATTATTTCCTCTATTTTTATACTGCTCTTTTTGCTCAGTAGATCAATATGTACAAAACCCAAGTGAATGTAAAAACCTCAGAAGTAGCCCGAATATGAATAGCACACATTATTCTGGAAAATGGGAATACTACTGAAGAGATTACAGCTTAGTTTTTATCCAGACACCATAACTCTGAACAGAATCCATCACTCAGTACTTGCTCTGATCTCAAAATTGCCTGTACGTGTAAATACAGTATGAGATCTGCATCAAAAAAACTTCAGAGGCCATGCCACCGACTCCAGAACCTGCTCTGAATCTATACTGAGGCACTAAAAGAGGCAAGCAAATTCTTCATTGAATTCTTCACGTTTCTAAGGATCAAATTTTCACTGCTGCTCTTCCCTCAGAGGCGTGCTTATGAAACCTAAACCTGCTAGAACTACAAGTTTACTTTAAGGTTCGCTTGCAGTGATTTTCCTTTCCAGCTCTTATCAGTACACAGCTGGTGTTAATATGCTTTACTCTTGTTCACCATGTTTAAACTGGGCTGAAACAGCTGCTTCATTTGCTCTAAGCTTTGAAACAATGATATCTAAGCCTCAGTGGCAGTTTGCACAGGCAAAGAGTCTTTTATCTCAAAATGACCAGATTGAATTTATTCACTAGTGCAGGTGAAAAAACCAAAATATCAGTAACCACCCCACTTTCCAGATACACAGAGTGGAAAAATTTATTTTTCTGCATCAGAGAAGATTCAGTTCATGGTAGCGATTTTTTTTTTTCCCCAGAACTATTCAGCCGAAGCCATTCATGTAAGCAAATAAATGCATGTAAATAGTCTGTCACAGCCAGTTGCCTTTCTATCAACAGAGCTGAGCGCCTCACCTAGAAAGAAAGGTCTTTTGTTAAAAAAAAAAAAAAAAAGTTTGCAATATTTTAAGCTTGAAAATGTAATGGTTTAAGTGACAAAATTTGTGCTCTTGTTCCTTGACTTCTACCAGACCCCCATTACAAAAAAAGACTGCATTTGCCGAGGGATAGATCACCAGCATGCAGTGCTCCCTCGTTCCACTTTGAGCACTTTGCTTTGTTTGTGAAATCATAACATGGATGGGCTCGATACAGTATCTCTCTACTTCATTAAGCTACAAAGATAAATATATATAGGGGTTTTTTGGTTTAGTTCAGAAGAGCCGTCTTGGCAATAAATTAGATGGCTTGGATCCAGTTCATTTATTTTCTCATATCTTTGTTTCCCAAGTTGCTTAAGGTTAGTTACACAACTTTCACTGCATGCAAAAGTTTCATCTTAACCATGTGGGACAGAGAGAAATTTATCAGGTTCTCTTGCATATTTTATTAACCAAAAATGAACAAAAATCTCGCAGAAAATTAAACCAGTATTTCATGATCTTGACAGAGGTTGACAATTCTGTCAAAGGTTACACTTTTCCCATATGCCAGAAACTTTTGCGGGTGTCAGCTACCCAAAAATCCTTAGTGTATCATTTAAGAGTTGTTAAAAGGTTGTACAAACATGCATTTGCCTGGAAATTTACCAAATAAACCTGAACTATAGAAACATTTGTTAGGTGCACCACCAAATTCCAAAGAAGTACTGACTTTCCAGCAATACCGTTCTTTTTGACAAGAAGTTTGGACTCCTTGACCTGATCTCTAAGTTTTCAAGTCAATTTTTGTTAGGCAATTGCATGCAGCAAAGACATCCTCCATTTTGGAGATATGAGACTGAGAAAACGATAGGAAGAAAAGGTGAATTATCCCTGATTATCAGACAAAATAAATGAGATCGAGAAATTGAATCGTTCGCAGTGGAAAAGGGAACTGAACCCAGATCTTGTCACTCTGTCTCAAACTCTATGGCTTCCTTGGTACTTTTCCACTGATTTCAGTAAGCTTTTTTATTTCTCTCTTCCCAGTATCAAGCCAAAATAAGATACTCAAATGTAACTCAGCAATAGTTCTTCCACACCAAGGCAGAATAAGAGCCAAGTTATTAGAATATCCTGGAAACAACAAAGTTTAAAAACCAACCACACACATACACTGAGCCTAGACAATTACAATCACTACTATTTTAATGGGTTTAGATGGAGAACATAAATTATCTTAATGATTTCCAGATTTCTCAGATAGAATTTTTGAATGAGCTAAAATCAGATAAACAAAGTATCAAAGACTTCAGTTCCAAATGCCTCCAGAATGATTACAAGACAGAGCTGTTTGGAGAAGAAAGTAAATATTTTCAACAACTCATTAAATAAAAAGAACATGGTAGAAAATGGATGATCGCAGTATTAAATATTAAAAGCTGAAAGCAGTCTGAAAAAAAATTCAGGTCTTTGCTGCCTTATGATAAAAGGCCGTGTTTTGCAACAAGTTTGTAGGCTGTCGATGTATTTTACAGCATCTAGTCACAGCAGTGCTCCATAGGAATTGATCAGGTAACACATTTAAAACTATGCAACAGATACAAAGGTGAAATAGCTGATGTCAAACTGGGAAAGTTAGCTAAACCAGAGGTTTCAAATGTGATGAGATTTATTGCCGGTGATAAATGTATGAAACACACTCAGATCTGCATTCCAGAAACACATCACAGCAAAATTTCTAGTAGCAGGAAGTCATCGCAAAGCAGGAGGTGTAAAAGTTGTTATTCAGTATTTGGGATAGATCCTCGAATGACATAAGTGTCTATAGCTCCAGCCCCAGCAGAGCCGCAATACATTGCAACATCCCAGGATCTTGCCCTGTGAAGAAAGTGAGCTGAAGCTTGCCAGTTCACACCTCAGCCAAACAGCATATTTATGCTACCTCTGTGCCTTTCTGCCTTTCATATCCAGGAGATGCAGTCAATCCCAGCCATATAAATCATTCAAATTGCATAACAGTACCCCTGCAGGTCTCAGAAGATTAACAGGAACATAGCACAGCAAAAGCTGCTCCTGCTGCAGGTCAGATAGATCCTCTTTTGACAGTGCAGATGCTGCAAAAGGTTTAACTCCCATGGCCAGCTGTTTTGAGTGTTGTTTCTGGGAGAGAGCATCTGGGAGCCGCTCACCAGTCTGAGCACAGCTCCTTATCTGAAGAGGGGTGCCTGTGACCACTGCATCTCAAAACCAGTCAACATGAGTAAACAGCTTCAACAGTTTTGCGAAATTTGCCTCCAGGTACTTTGCTACTGTATCAGCAAGGATAGCACATGCACCCAACTACACGCATAGGCATACATTTGCCAAAGGCATAGAATCATAAAATCATAGAATGGTTTGTGTTAGAAAGGACTTTAAGATCATCTAGTTCCAACCCCTTTGCCATGGGCAGGGACACCTTCTAGTAGACCAGGTTGCTCAAGGCTCTGTCCAACCTGGCCTTGAACACTGCCAGGGATGGAACATTCACAACATCCTTAGGCAGCCTATTCCAGTGGCTCACCACTCTCATGGAATAATTTCTTCCTTATATCCAACCTAAATCTCCCCTGTTTAAATTTAAACACATTACCCCTTGTCCTGTCACTACAGACTGTGATGAAGTCCCTCTCTGGTATCGTTGTAGGCCCCCTTCAAATATTGGAGGGTTGCTATAAGGTCTCCACACAACCTTCTCTTCTCCAGGCTGAACAGCCCCAATTTTCCCAGCCTGTCTTTGTACGGGAATAAACCCCACGGTTTAAAAAAAAGCCCTATTTTGGGGTGGACTGTAAGCAGGTCTGACTTGCATCATCCACACAGGGAAGACAGGCACTTCAAGTGGGTCTGAGCGTGTGAAAAGAGAGGACACAAGCTTTTTTTGCTATTCATTATAAACCTAGACAGTAGTAGAAAAAGAAAGGAAACAAAAAATGAGGTATTAACACATGCCTACCAGGTGCATGATAAAAGTTTCCTATCTATGCCTGTTCCAGAAGAACCTCACAATCGTGATATCTGCAGTAACTAGTGTGGGGGGGTGTTTACATACACCTTCCTTCCCTGCTTGTAACTCAGGGAAAAGCATAAAAGCTCTGGAATTTGAGTACAGAGATTATTCCAGTTCTGCCTTCTAAGGAAATGAAGGAAAACGTGAGGCTTTCCTTTCTTTTTGTGCCTGGAAAGTGAAAGGGATTTCACCCTGACGGTAGTGGATTGCAAAGGAGTTGCTGAAATATCACAACAGAAAAAAAGACAAGTTATAAGAAGGCTTTTGAAGGACAAAAGCAGAAAGGCATTCTTGTGAGAGGCATCTTACAAACAGTTTGACAGAAACATAATGAAAAGATGCAAAGCTCTCCAGTGCAGCAAATAAATGCAGAAAAAATCTAGTTACATATTTAAAACTGAAAGAAAGAGACTATGCATCATTAACCTAGTTCAGATGATGGGTATTTTATGATGGACCATTGCACAGCTTTCCTGGCACAAAGAGTCTAGTGGCATTGTTTAAGTAGTTAAACAATTAAATCTAGTAACAGAGATGGCAAAAAGTTTCTGGGAAGAGTGTCATGCTCCATGATGCAAACAAACCACTAACTGCCTAGGCAAAGGAAGCACCTTCCTGCAGTCGTAAATGATGGCACAACAGCCCATCCGGGAAAGCTTTACCAATTCCTCTCACTGATCCCAGAAACAGGAAACCGAACTGAATGGATGACTGGTCCGATCCAGCATGGCTCTGTCCTGCAAACTCCTCTCATTCACTTACAGTTTGCTAAAGCAGAATCTTCCTTTTGAAGAGTAGAAGGCCCATTATTATGCCTTTGTCCCGTCTTCCTCAGATACTGACAGCACTGGATTTCAACCAGTTACTCCTGCATTACACTGAGCAACATAAGCAGGAAAATGCTTGGGGCTTATGTCAGAAAATATTCCAATGGCTAATCACCTTCACTGTTAATATTTTAACTCTATTTGTAGCTGCTTGGGATTTTTTCCCAGTTTTTATGTCCCTTTGCTATATTAAGAGTGTTAATTGCCAGTAGTATCTCTTCTTCATTCAGATCTTAAAAGATTAGGATCTAACCTTCTCTTATATTTCTCTTCAGTAAGCGAAGTAGACCAAAGCTTCTCTGCCCAGACGAAGATGATCTAATATATGTGTCTCTTCGTGCAGGCCCTGAGCTGAACCCTACAGAAAAAGCACTTGTGCAATCTAACTGTGGTTCCCCTCAGCTCAGCAGCTGTTTCTTCCCAGGGCTCCAGGCTTGAGATGGCCAAATGGCCTTCAGCACATTTGCAGATGCAGCCCTGGCACAGACCACGAAACAGAGTATATCATGAACAAGTAACTGCTTTTGCCTACTTCTCTGAAGAAAAATAAAGCTGAGCAGGTGTGTGTGCTTGAGCTATTGTGCTACAGGAACAACTGCCTCTGCTTTCCAGGCACCCCTTGAAGAAGGGGAACAAGCCCTGGCACAAGTACACAGTCCAAAGCCATCCTTCTGATACAGCCCCCAGGGACACTCTGACTCTGGCTTAGCATTACAGCCTTGCACCTGCAGCCCTTAAATTCAGACTTAATCCAACCCTGCCCCAGTATGCAGATTAATAACATCATTTACAAGGGCCAAAAGAACACTTTTCATAAATCTGAGCCAATTTTCTCATGCAAGATTTATATTTGAATTAAGAAAGGAACATTATAAATCTATCCCATGATAAAGCTTAAAACTTGGGATTTTAATATGCTGAATCCCCTATGCTCTGGGCTTGAAAAGTTGATAGTGTTTCTTCCTAATGCTGCATTAGGCAAGTAACCAATTCATCCAGTTACTGAACTGACAACACTGTTCCTGTGAGCTGTAGATAAATTCACTGACTTGGACAGGGATGTACAATATGGTATGTATTGGGGCAGTAAACACAAATGAATAAATCCATTATGTTGGACTACAGATCATTTTGGACTCAGATGGAAAACAGCAAAGCAAAAGTTGAAGTCAGGACACCAGAAAAGAAAATTTAAGAGACTGAAATCTCTGTAAAAAGAACTTGGCTTTTGATGAGAACATGGAAAGAATTCAACATGAGATAAGTCTTTTGCTCTAAGCAGATTAGGAAAAAATCATGACTATCACTGATGGTTACTCGACTTAAAACTTAAGACTTTCTTTGTGTATTCTGTGTCAGGTTTTAATCCAATTTTCTCTCCTTCAGCAGTAATGCCAGGAAGCCACAAAAATAGAACTGTCAGCAACCCCTCTAAAGCCCCGATACTAAAGAGAACTGTTAACATCTGGATGCATTTTTCAACAGGACAGCCAAAAAGAAGGTATTTTAGGCAAGAGCATCTGCCTGTGCAGTGGAGTTCCCTAACATGGCTAAATGGGTCTAGCTTTGAAAAGATGGCCCTCGGAAATCAACTCAATGAAACACTTAAAGAGAGCAGTGAATAACATCCAGGGCTCCTCAACCTCTGCCATGACCACGGAGCCATACAAAAATCACATGGATACACATGTAATATCCAGATAGCTAACAAAAAATAGCTCCTCCTGTATATATGAAGAAAAGAAAAAAACCCAAATGTTTTGCATGGAAAAATAGTTTCATTAGCCTTAAAACAATTCTAAGGGAACCCTGTTGACCTACAAGAGTCAAAATGGAATATTTCTTTTTATATATGTACATATATGTATACACACATGCACGCACACACCTACTGCTTTGGATTAGGTGAAACAGTTTTTAATTAGTTATTTTACATTAATTATTTGATAGTTATTTTACAGATAATTATTGCACTGTTTCATGATGAAAACAAATTTTTTTAAATTACAGAGTTTCCAAAGGTTGAGTATTCCCTGTTCCATCGTTCTGCTCTGCACTCTCACTATAACTAGTTACAGCACTGTGGTGAGAGGAAGGAAATAAGCAAGCGGTACAAATGAAGGCTATACGACTATGGCTGACATTAAGAAAGGAAACAGGTGACTGCAGGACACCCCATATATGAAATAGATAAAATAGATTAAACAAATGACTTGAGAACAGGAAATGGGAACTGATCTAAATTAATTCAAATCCAAAATAGACTGGGTGTATGGCTCTGCACAGCATGTGCACTGAGGTCAGGAAGTTGCCCAAACATACTTTAAAAGTCCATGAGGATCCCATCTTTATAAGGTGTAACAATGCATTATTTTTTGCTTTAAATCCACCCAGACCAGGGGCCCACAACCACTTTTAACAGCCCCAGCAGTGCCTCTCAGAGAGCTGCCTGGCTGCAGGGGTTGGCAGTTGCCCAGGCAGAGGAGTAGAAACCATGCACTGCTGAAAAGAGGTATTTTTGAAGAATTTTGCATCAACATTGGGAGAAAACAGCAGAAATCAGAGCTGTCTCAATTTGATGGGAGCATCGAACATCTGATTTATTATTGGCCAACTGCTGCTACAACTATGGGGCATGGTGGTGAGGCTCCACTCCCTTCTGACAAGGCAGAGGTCCTGAGAGCAGAAGTTGACAGCATGAACTTACCATCCCCTTTTTCCCCTCAAGACAGATTTGCCTAACAACAAAGCAAACAATAGCTACACCATGAATGTATGGGGGTTTTATCCTGTTAAGTTTAAATCAACACTCTTCACACAAGATTTTCGACCCAAGATTTCACACACTGGTGAAACTAGATCTGGAAGTACACATACCACTGAACTGAACAAAAGCCAGGATGATTCATGGAGATGTTCTGTGTTTAATCAAGGTTCCATGAAGGAAACTTTTTAGCTACTCCAGTCAGTGCTGAGCAAACAGAGAACCTGAATGGGAGACTGACAGAGAGTTTCCAGTCTAGAGGCTGACAATCCAATTTTGCTAAAGTAAATTGAGGAGGTGTGGGGGGAGAAACCCCACACCAAAAACCCAACACAAAAAACTAAAATGTGTTGAATTTTACTCTACTATGAAATGAAACCGATCTTGAGATTGTTTCATTGTCATCTAGAAGATCATCAGTTCTAAACGTTTTATGAATCTCTTGGAAATAAGGCGCACAACTGTTTTTTTGTACCAGTTCACTGCTACCCACAGCAGCACTGCTAGCTCATGTTACTTTTAAATCTTGTTCTCTAACTAACCCTCCTCTCTCTATGGCAGGTGCTTTCCTCATCGGAAGACGTACAAACACAGTGGGTTGGATGCCTTAATTTTGTAAAGAGAACCCACCCTTAACCCCCCTTTATCTGCCCCTCCAGCCTCTGCCAAGCTCTTGTCAAGGGTTGGGCTATTTTCTGGCCACATGAACCACTTGATGCTGTGCAGGCTGGCCCAGCTCCAACAAGCAGGGTGGACAGGGCCACATCCAGCCCCCTCAGACCAGAGGCACGAGGGCTCTGTGGGAGAGAGGGGTTTCATTCCTCAGGTGTAAGGGACCCTCCTGCAGCTCTGGTGATGAGGTTGTCCCACAAAAGCCAAGCAGTCTTCTAGCTCTCCATGCTCCAGACAAAGGCAAGGTGCTACACATGTGCATTGACATAACACAACCATGCTCTGCTGATGAGGCTGGAGAGGCCCAGGGGAGCTGGGCAGGGAGCCAGGCATCCCTCTGCCCAGGCTGGAGCACACTGAGCAAGTGTCCAGGTTCAAGGCTCCAAAGCACAGGTGCAAAATTAATTTAAACGCTGAATAGGTTTTGAGGCCACTGGATCATAGTCTGTTTATCTTTTCTGGACTTGAAAGCTGGTTTAATTGCCAAAGCAGCATCTCCAGAACTGGCTCTTTAGGCCAGACCCAAAGCTCTTTACAGTGACCACAAGAGCCCCCCCAGATACCAAGGGCCTTCGTCTGGGGCCTACTTATCTGTTCTCTCCAGTTTAAGTGTGGATATTAGACCACTGAGAAATAGCTCCAGAACAAAATCACCAGTGTACAATTTACAGGAAAGATAGGCATGACATAGCTGACGTAATTTTTATTTTGGCACTGAGTTAATGTAAACTTCAGCTGCGATGACAGGCAAACAAACACTCGTACTAAGCTTAAGAGAAGTGTCCTCACCAATCCTGCACAGTTTGATGTATTAACATGAGTAAGAAATACAATCCAACAGAGATGAGTTCAAACCAAATCCAGGATTTAAACCTCTTCCCACTGAGGCTTCTCAGTTTACGTCTGAAGATTCATCCCAGCCACAAAAAGCTATCAACATATTTTTTCTCTGCATAAGCAATCTTTTTGATGGAGCCTGAATAGCATTACTAACCAGTATGACAACACGGCTTAACCCAAACTCAGCCTGTCCTACTTAAAGTCAAAGCCCCGTTTGCCTTTCCCCTTCAAGAGACAGTATCTTAGGTTCTCTGCTGACAGAGATTGGCTGTTGTCCTACTTAGCTTAGAAAGAGAATATTTAGCAGACTTAAGGTATCTTGGGAGACAGAAATTCAGAGCAAACAAAGTCATTCTTTTATAAAATGAAATGAGTCCAAAAAGGGGAGCAATAGGTCAGTATATGCATCACACAAAATCCACCAAGTGAAATAAATATCATTTGAATCAAGCAAACCAGTTCAATAAACATTTCCACCAAAGGCAAAAGGGCATAAGCCAAAGCGGATAGGATTCACAGGAACACAGTAGGCCTAAGCTAGCCAAACCCCGGCTTCCTAGCAGAGGCTGCCCATCACACATAGCAGCTGCATCCTCCTGTCCTGAACTTGCCCAAAGGGCTGGCTGCTACCAAGAGGGGCAGTTCCTGTTGGATGTAGTAGACATGCAGCTGCATGATGAGTTGGCCCAGCTCATTGATTAGATCCAGAACTAAACCACCAAAACAAATGAACGTCTTTTTTTGAAAGTTCTTTTCCAGCTCCTCTGTGGTTGACTGCACAAAGTGGGGTCAGTGTGCTGTGGGGAAATCGGGGGGGCCAGAGCTGGACTGCCCTTTACACAGCCAACCCACAACCCTGGCATTTAGAATAATGTAGATCTGAAACTAAAACACCTATGAGTATGACAAACAGAGGCTAAGTGAAAAGCAAACCAGTTGATGTGAAACAGAACACAAGTGACAGGACAAACAAGTAAAATGACTGAGCCTAATGGTTAGGACAAAGAGAGATCAGAGTCTGAGTTTTTTCTCCAACACTGTAAATTAATAGTCTATAGACACATAACAGACTGAGCAATCCTCCCCACATTCACTCTTTCCATAGCATAAGGAAACTAAATCACCAGGGGACCCATCACCTAACTTAAGTGCAGGAAAGGGCAGTGGATTTGATGGAACTTCTGTGGAGTCCAACATACCCTTTGGGCATGGTGCTCTTAGCAGGTGTGATTTTTATAGGTATTTGCAAGAATCAAGGGACACTTTAATAATAAATATATTTTTCTTGAAATCCAATATTGCTTGACCACAGGTAGTCTGCAAATATACTTTTAATATTTAATTTACAGCTGGAAAAAAAGACCAGAAATCAAACTTCTCCATTCCTGGATCTGTGCCTTAGCCACTGAATTGTAGGACCACAGCTCACCTAATGAATATTTCTGCATTGAAAGCAAGGTGAAAAAGTTTCATAACTAGGGAGCCAGAGACCACCAGCCCAGAACAACACACAGGTTTATGGCTCCAACACTCCCTTGAGAAATAAAAGATGAAATTCAGAACCTGGCTCTTCATATCTGGGTAACAACTCTAGACAAAGCCTAGAAAGCATAAGAAAGGGTAAGGGGAGAACATGTCAATATACTCCCCTGCATGTCTTTTAAGTGGTCATGATCATCTATACGTAATCTGAAGACACCTGGGCTCTTCAGGAGCAACTTGTCAAGGAACACCTCACTTCTGGATCCCTGGACAGCTTGGGCAGCTAACTAATCAACATTGCCAAAAGTAAAGACACATCAAGCAGCAGATCTCAATGCATTTAGTGAGTATTACTGGGAAAAACCTGAGCCTGCAGAGATCAGAGATTTAGGGTTAGGACTGCAAGGGCAGAGCTCAGAGGTGAGGGTGCCTGCAGGATCATCCTAAGCACTTCACAGTTGTGGCCCAGCATACATCCTTGAGATCTAGTTCTCTTCCTGCACAATTAAAGTGGCGCTGACTGGAAGTGTACCTTATGGGAATGGCCATATCAACCTTTCTGTTCTTATCTAGTGAAATGCATCGCATGAGACATTGGGCATGTTTTCACATTGAAGGAAAGTTACCAGACCAGCTTAATTTAAGATTATATATATTTCAGAATGCTGTTTAATAACCAGAGTGATCTGAACCAGCCAGGAATCCAGCTGTACGGTATGCATTAAAAAAAAATACACAGTGGTTTTTGAACAGGACAGTTTGAAACTGCTTACAAGCATGACTGCTGCTTTAACAGTGCTGTTGGATACAGCAGGTTATAACTTCACTAAATATAATGTAATTAATGATGCTCATTTCATCCAGTACAGAAGGGAAACTCTGTCTAGCTATATTCACAACTACCTTCTGAGTTTCGGTAAACCACACCTCTAATTATCTGAAGTGTTCATAGGGAAGGAAATAACCTAATTAGTTGTTTCTTGTCTATGAAAATGCTTAGCTGTTAATTCACACAGAATAGCAGGATTTTAAAAGGACATTTTCTTATAGCAATACCAGTTTAAAGCTGGTTTAAGTACAATTTAACCTCAGACCTAATTCCTATGAAGATTTAATTCTGTAGTAATTCGATATAGTGACGGTTTTTCTACCTCCATTTCTCAAGGTCTGTCACTTGATAGAAACTACAGTCCTCAGACAAATCTTGGAAGCACACTGTAAAATTAACGCTCATACAGCCATAAGCAAACAAACCACAGGCACTGAAAGGTCTCCACTCCAAAACCCTGATAACGTATCCTGGTGGCAAGGCATTATAGATGTGCACATCACTTGTAATACAACTACCCATAACAACCACTACCTTTTGCAACTCATGTTCTGCAAGTTGAATTGCCTGTTCAGTTTTAGCCTACTTAGAAAAGCCACATAGATCAACATGCTGACATCCTGAAAGAATTCTGACTTTAAAAACACACTGTCCCATTCAATATACCTATCAGTATGCATCGGGGGAAATACATCAGGGTTTGTAAAAAAGATCATTAACTTTTGTTTCTCAGGAGCCTTCTTTAGTTTCTCAAGAGCAGAGTGAGAAAGTAATAATTTACAAATCGCAGTAGCATCATTGTATACTCATGTTTAAATACTCTAAGTATCAATACTCAAGGCAGTTACGACATGTTCAGTCATGTGGGTGATACATACGGAAGAGTAACTTTAGCAAGACAGCCCAACACAGCCTTCCCAGCTGCGGTGTTCCCATTTACCCTCACCGACATCCCACACTGCTATATCGCGGTGTGCCATGAGTTACAGAGCCTGATGGAGACCGGCTATGGCTCTGCTGGAAAGATAAAGCCCAACTTTACATTTCCATTGAGGACTAGGGAGGGAAAGCAAGCCGCCACCTCCACCACCCGCCGCGGTTGTCCGAGGAGGGCCCGAACGCAGGGGACACCTCGGGGCGGTTCTCCTGGCTCCGAGCTCCGCCGGCAGCCACCACGACGGGGCTTCAGGCTGCCCATGGCCGCCGGGGTAGCTCTCCAGCTGGCCCAGACCGGTGCCCGGCCTCACCGTCGGTCCCTGCCTGCACCTGCCGCCCCGCCGCTGCCTGCGCCGCTCTCCACCGCCCCCTTCCCTTCAGACAGCCGGCGGCGGCCAGCGCGCCCGCGGGGCCCGGGTGGGGGCTCCGGCCCTCACTCTCCGCTCCCGCCCGACCCAGCTCCCCGGGCCCGGTACCTGCTGGGGGGGGCGCCCAGCCCCTCCTGCGCCCGGTCGTGGCTCCTGCCGGCCGCCTCCTGCCCGCTGCTCCTGCGGTGCGGCGCGGCACTGCCCTGCCCTGCCCCGGAGCTGCGCCCTGCCCCGCGGCTCCTGCCCGGCCACTCGCCGCCTCTCCCTCCCAGGCCTCTCCTCCCTCCCGGCGGCTGTCGGCCTCCGCCTGCCCCTCGGAGCCGGGCACTGCCGGGCTCTTTGCCCGCATAGCACCTTAGGTGCGGCCCCGCAGCGTTTACTCACCCATACCTATCCCGAGGAACAGCTTCCCCGTTGACTTGGGACTCACCAAAGCTACACACAGGGGCAGATTTATTTCCACATAGCTGCCAGTAACTTTTCCTCGTCGCTTGCTAGACTGTTACAGTGGCAAAGCCAGTGCCAGTGCTGCCCCTTGCTTTGCTAGGAACAACACCAGGCCTGTATTTTAGAGAGGAAAAGTGAATTTTTAATTTTTTACAATGTTCTTAGTAAATGACATGTTCAGCTGGAGTATGGATCCCTGTCAAGTTAGGTTTTACATAGACACGTGAGAGAAAGACCCTGAAACAGAGTGTATCGTCTGTAGGGGTGATTTATGAATCACATGTGGTGGATTGGTTCAGAAACTTCATCAGGAAATTCTGATTCAGAAATTTCCTTGCAGGAAGCAAAGTTTTGTGAGACTCAAGGTGGTCTCCTGTCCCTTTCCCATCCCCTCCTCAATTCCGGTTTCTGATAAAGAATTAGAAGCGCTAGAATACCCCAGGAGGCAAATATGAGTGAGATATTGGTGGATTCCCCATGTAACACAGCTACTTTGAGCTCCAGAGCCACTGTAAGGGGAGATGTTTTGCCAAAAGCACCAACTCATAATATTTGAGCTAACAAAGCATCTCTGTTCATCTCTGCACAGAGCCAGTCACACAGTGCTGGGGTATCACATAACAAAGTGGCTCTGATTCCTGCTAATGGAGCTCATGAGATTATGTGTGGTCACTATTCTAAAGAAATACCAGTAACCTGGTATGCTTCCAAAATTATCTGAGTCCCTCTGATGTGCACATTTAGCACGCATTTCAGGGCATCTTATTGAATTAATTTACATGATTGAACATCTTTATCTTCACTGTTCACAGAAGCGCGTTGTTTAACGGCTGATAAGGTCCCTGTATGCCGCTTCCTGCTATCAGGTTACATCGGCATTTTCACGCTCAAGGGTTTTTCAGGCTTTTCAGTGGCTTCCAGTCCTGCCTGAGTGGCTCTTCAGGTGCTGGAGCCAGCAGTGCGGTAGCAGCCAGCCTTTGGGACTGCAGGCTGCCTCTCCGATTAAGGAAAGGACATTAAAAACGGTATTTTTGACAAGGCAGTTAAAGGAAAAAGCAGTTTGTAAGGCTAACTTCCTTCTTTCTCAAGTCAAGACTGCCCTCTATAATTTGAGGGGGACTTTTCTCACATCACTGAGGCTCTTTTAATGGTTCGGGACACACTTTCCATTCTGCTTTCAGCCACTTGAAAACTGGGGAGTTCATTTCAGTAAGTGCAAAATACAGCTGTGCATGGTAAGGGGTATGACTGACTTGATCTAGTATGGAGGAGGAGAACATTAAATATCAAACTTCAACAGGGGAAGTTCAGGTTAGACATAAGAAAGAAATTCTTCACTGTGATGGTGATGAGCCACTGGAACAGGTTACCCAAGGAAGTTGTGAATGCTCCATCCCTGGAAGTGTTCAAGGCCAGGTTGGACAGGGCCTGGTTGAGCTACTTGGTCTAGTGAGAGAAGTCCCTGCCTCTGGCAGGGGAGTTGGAACTAGATGATCTTCTGCTTATGATTCTGTTACTGTGCTGTGATTTTTTTAGCTGGGATGAGAAACAAACCTCCACCATCCCATAGATTTTTGTCCCAAGCAAATCTGGTCTGACTGAAATTAATTTACCACTGTTCTTTGCTTCCTAGACCTCTCTGTCAGCTGCAAATACTATCTTCCTTCCCTGCCAGCCTCCTGGCAGCATAGAGTGCCCTAGGTTCTGCTCTAGCATTTGTAACCTTTCTGCAACTAAACCTGGCTTGAGAAACCTGGTGATGTTCCCATGCCTCACTGATGCCTGCTCTTGGCCCCTCTCCTTTGTGTGCACATCAGGCTGTCACTACAGCTACTCATCCTCATCAGTTCTGGTGCTCTGCAGCTGCTCTTGCCTCCTCATGCTGCCTCCACCCAGGGCACCCTCAGTACTAACACCAAGCTAATAAACTGGCCCGGTTTCGGCTGGCTGTGCCAAACCACAGCACTCAGCTCCAGAAATGCAGGGCTGAGACACTTGAGTAGGCCCATGCAGAGCCAACAGAGGAGAATTTATAAATCTGGGCCATGCTTCACCTCTCATATCCCCCAGTGAGCTCTTGTCTCATCTGTTTTGAACCTCTGCACAGCACACTTTTTCACTTGCTGCTGAGGTTGTTTATGCTATTGGATTACAACTTCCCAGTGTTTTTCTCAGCAAAAGAAGAGTATCCAGAAGAGGAGGCTGTAGAAACAGCACAAGCAGGAGTGCATGTTATTGTCCTTGGGTCTCAAACATTTAGGAAGTAAAATAATGACACAATAAAACCCCCATGTATAAATATGGATACAAATGTTCTTGAGTAATCCTTTTTATCTACAAAAGCTTTCAAACAGACTAAGACCCTTTTCTTCACTTTGTGCAAATACTCCAGTGAACAAGGTTTTAAGCAGAGAGGCTGACAGAGGCTGCGGCTTTGCATCAATCAAGCCTGAATTCTCCCTCACAATCATTTACATCAGAACCCTGATCCCGGCACTTCTGCACATGTATTGAGTCATGCCAACTGCCATGTTAAAAGATCTAGCAGCTCAGAGAGGTTGAATCATGTTTGCAGAGAGCACACTGAAATCTTTCAAGCAAGAAAGTGGAAAACATTGCCTAGTAGTTCTTGCCTTGTTTGCAAAAGGTCACATGCAATTAAGCAGTCACTTGCAAATAGCTTCCCCACCTCTGGAATCCTTCAGAGCAAGCAAGCATCTAACATTACTGCTTGTGAAACACTTTAGTTTTCAGAAACTAACATGAAGTGATGTACTTACCGTCAGAGGTAAAATCCAGTGTATACCGCAATAGCCAAGTGATGAGCTCAGCTGTTAGGACCTAAAAGCAGGGCGTTATCAAGGCAAGTCCAGCACACAGCATACATCTTACAGCCAAATTCCATGTGTAGAGACTAAATTAAGGTTTCTGATACTGAGGTTTCTTGCAAGAGAAAAAAGGAGTTTGCAATTTAGATGTAAGTGAAATAGCAGAGTCCTTTTCAGCTGAAGTCTCTAAGTGGTTAACACACCTTCGTTATAAACAACTTCTGCAGCCAGAAGCTTTTACAGCCGTTAAAGTTTTTGCAGCAGTAATCTTTATCCCCTGAGGTTTTACTGGGAGAAACATGAAACTGTTTCCTCATCCTTCCTGTGCTACTCTCAGCTGGAGACTGGCTTTTTCCATTCCCATCATAACCTTTGAGCTAAGCAGATACCTTCCCTCTTCTGCCACAGATGCTGGGTGGGGTCCACACACTTCATTATAGAAAGCTGCTGTAATTCAATCTGTGACTGTTATTTTTTGTTTTCTCTTTTTTTCAAATGCATGTTTAACGTCACGCTCTCCTGACATAACCCGCTGTAATTCTGTCCTCCATCTGCGACTGCAGCCAGTTACCTCCTCCCAAAGCACTGAGAACAACTTTGTTGCACAACATCTTTTGAAAACGTTGCTACAATGCCTAGAGGAGCAATTGCATGGAGACACTTTGTTGTCAAAATTAGACCCTCTCTTTACCTCATCTAGATTTGTTGTACTGTGAATTTGAAAACATATCTGCTGGCTTGTTGCCTCACCTTATGCTATAAGGCAGATTTTCGTCATACAGACACACATCATTAATACATTCTGATAATAAATCCAAGGAAGGCTCATCATTCATGCACCAGAACACTTTGGTTCTGTCTCTCCACAGCCAGTCCCATATCTGTGTGGGCTGCAGCAACTGCTTCTGAACTACACAGCAGTCTTCAACCTTCAACCTGTCTAGTTTGTGAGCCTCAGGCTAGCCCAAGGCAAGCTGAGGTTCCTGGGTAGACAGCTACTGTGGCACAGGTGTGCTGTGCTGGACCGGGAGTGGACTTTTCAGGCCATCAGCTTCAGCTTGGGCTGGGAAACAGAAGCAACTGTGGGTGCATATTTATGCAGGCGCAAATGATTCAGCTTCTTCCTCAGGCTGCATTTCTTGCTGCTGCTACTGTCTAGGAATACAAGATGATGAATCCAGTAAACTCAAGAGACATTATAAACCTTCACATACAGTTTACAAAGGATGAAATAGAGCCAAGACATGCTCCTTGAAGTGTTTTCCAGTTGCATCCTTTTCTTGCCTGACTTCATTAAGAGCCAGATGCTCTTAATGACCAGTAAAGGTCTGGGAAGACATTGCCACACCTTCTGAAAAAAGGTAATAAGATTAAATGTTATCAGCATCCTGACACCTTCAGATATTTTCTAGAGCTTTCATACCTGCAAAATTGTGGGTAGATGTGCTATCCCTGCTTTAAAATGAGCACACTCCAAGCAAAAATCACTTGGCATATCGAATCTGTCATTTGGATCCAAACAATTCCAGTATTTTCCTGTTTGATTTGGTGCTTTAAGCCAATATATTTAGCGTTCGTCTGGATACAGTTTGCTGTTTGAAAACTGCATTTTCTGGGAAAAGGATAAAAAAGAAAGGAAGAACGTTACCTGTTGTGGATTTCAAGAATGATTTGAAATCTGAGATATCTTTGAGTTTCTGTCTACCTCTCGTTGCAGTAGTTGAACTCTGCTCAATAACTGGATTTCAAATTGTTCCCAAGCCTGCATTGCTGGTGGGGAAAAAAAACCAAAACCCACACCCAACAACCCCCCTTCACCCCCAAAAAACAAAGAATAAGCATGCAACCCCACCCCCAAAACCCTCAAAACCCCCAAACAAAACAGGAAAGACGTGTTTCAGGAAAGGCTGTTGTATCACTGAAAAAGTCCCCATGGAGCACTTCTGAAGTAATACATATTTATTATAAATAATTTCCATGGTGTCACATTAACAAACATAAAAGGTCATGAACTTCTCTATTTGAAGCAAATGTATTTGGCTGCTGGGATCTGGTAGAATTTCCTCCTGTGGGATAGCTTGTTTGCACAGACCTTTATTGAAGAATAATATCAAGAATGAATTATGAAATATTAGTGTAACCTGGTAAGAAATTATTGTATTTTACAAGCCAGAGACATAATAAATCTCACAGAATTATTTTAGCTCATCCGATTAAAAAACACATGAAAGAATGGTAGCTGTGACCAGCTAGCAGAGGAAATCTGTGTGGTTTAGGCACTGCAGCTCGAAATGGGCTGGAAGCACAAGACCAAATGTAGGCACTTAAATGCACATGTCTATTTTTGCTATGCCCCTGCTGTATGATGGGATTGAGGAGGGAATTGATAGGGAGCCTTGGTAGGTGGGGGAGCCAAAGAAGCCAGGCCACCCCTATGCACCCCCATTCACTCCCAGCCAGGGAGCAGGGCAGCCGGGCAGCCCCAGCCTCGAGCATCAGACATCTCTGTGAGGATGGGGAAGGGATATGGATAGGGAGGACATCAGAGCTGTGGGGAGCTGGAGACCATCACTCCTACAGTTTACATCTCTCTCCTCTCTCTTGCCCAGGCCAGTGAAAATCTCATAGGAGAAGTCCTTTCCCAAAAACTGGGGAATGCTCCCTGGGCTGTTTGTGAAGCCCAGTCACCCTAGAAGGTGCTCTCCCACTGTGCTGGGATGGTGCCACCTCCTGGGAAGCCTCTGAGTGTCTCCCCAAACACTCTTCCAGTCTCACTTGCTTGTGACACTGCCCATAAACACCTCTTTCAACATGGAATTGATGATGAGGGGCAGCTCTTCAGGTCCTCCCAGTCTCCCCAGGGCCTGGGTGCCTGCCTGCCCAAGCGACAGGCAGAGTAGGCAGCTGACCCAGGGACAAGACATGTCCAAATTCCTGCCTGGCCCCTTTCTTACCCCTGCTTTGATGGGACCACAGGACATGGTGCTGCTGTCCTGCCCTGTGTTTTCACGCCATTGTCTCTCTGAGGTCTGCTTATGGCCTCAGAGCTGGACTCTCTCCCAACAAAAGACACAGGCCTGCCCAAGGACGAGCAGATGTTCCTCTCCCTGGGACACAGAGGCGAGCCAGGTGTCACTGCACACAGAGCAAGGGCAATATGCAAAAAGTCCTTCCTGAAAGGGACCAAGTCAAGAAACAGGCCCAACATATGAAGCACAAAAATAGTTTATTGTTTCCCATTGTAAACCTCTGTTTTTTCTTCTTCTATTTTCAGATGAAAGCAATCTTCATTTACCTTGCTTAAAGGTGGTGAGGGCAGAAAGCCATCCCAGAAATCACAACACTTTAAGGCCTGTCGCCCCTGTGAAAATGAGGGATCCAGGAAGAACATCTCTGCAGCCCAGTGACCTGTTGCCCATAGAAGCTGGAATGCTGTTTTTCCATCTGAAATTTCTCAGTTCAAAACAAGAGAACATGCTGACCCTCTAGCTGGATCTTTGGGCACATCCCTCTGGGAAAGGCAAGGAGGCAAAAACAGGCCAGTCTGGCTTGGTGTTTAAAGCCATTTAAAAGTAACAAAACTAGAAACAGAGGTTGCTAGTCTGAATTTAACTCTTTAACCCAGCTGCAGGATGTTTGGCTCTGTTCCCTGGCAAACACACAAATATACAGCACTCTCAAGGTACATGAAACAAGGCGATGCCAACCTGCTGCCCTCCCTCCCAGCCTTCACTTTGCAGGGCTGCCAGCAGCATTGGCTGCTCCACACCAGCACACCCAAGGTCACTGGGAAGTAACTGTGCTGTGGTGAAAATCCTTGGCAATAACACTAGGGATTTTAGAGCAGGAATAAGGATGTACTCTCACCCCAAAGCAGAGCATTATCCATATTTAACTCGTTTGGTTTTACACATAAGTATCCAGAGAGGAGGGAATATGCAACTCTTCGGAGACTGCTCTGCTGAACAGACTGAAGTGGGTTACTGTCTTGGTACAACTTGGTCGTACAACTTGGTTCACTTGAGCTGAATGGTGCAGGTGTCACAAACCTGCACTTTAACAGAAAGTTTAAAAGCTGCACACTGCAGGATATTTATTCTCAATAGTATTTTCTTGGCAGATTATTTTCTGGAATCCTGAGTCGGCAGTAATAACTGTAAGTACAAATATTTGTTTGCACGACACAGTAGCTTTGCCATGTTATTTACCTGTACTCCCCAAGCCAAAAAGTTTATATATGTATGACTAAAGCTGGCCTTCCATGGTGAGCAAATATCCACCCGCCTCAAGTGTTTTCAGCTGTCATTATTGCTTTAACTCTTAGGTCTGTAAGAACTAGATCATGTGGTAGCAAGGAATTCAAGGGTGAAGGGTTAATCATTGCACTGCAGCTTGGGGATTAACTTCATGTTAAAACCACGTGCGTGTGTATCCAAGTGACATAATGAAAAATGTGGTGGGAGATGGAAGGTGCACTCATTCAAGCAAGCAAGGACTTATTGAACAAGTTCTTCAAGATCTTAATAAAACTAAACGTTTCTCAGGCAGTGCTGTGGCTGCTCCTTCACTGATGTGGCTGTTCCATAATTAACAAGGATTTTCATTAGCAGGCAGGCAGAGACTGTTTTTCTGTACTGGCTTTCAGGGGGCCTTGGTGATCATTCTGTAGTGGTGTGGTGTCTGAACTGTGCAAAAGCTCAGGAAGGGAGAAATAAAACAGTCTAGAAAGTAAAAAATGAAAATGCAGAGTGCCATTGAAGATCAGCAATTACCTGCCATTCAGGACAGTCCTTGTGATCAGTGCCACAGACTACAAAGCCTTGCGTCAGTGTGAAAGAGCTAAGTTCATGCATGCTGTCCTAATAAGTTACTGGGGTGAGAAAATGTTTCCCACTTCTTGGGAAAAACATGAAGGGTTCATTTTTTCCGTCACTTATGTGGCTATGTGCAGGCTGACACTGAGGACAGTTTAACAGCATTCAGCAGCACCTGCAGGCTCAAGGAGTAACTGATGCCACCAAAAACAGAAGGGGGAGAGGGAGGCAGGAGTTCTGATACACAGAATATGGCCTGTGGGACTTCTAAAGGAAACACGATTCATAGCTCACCCTTAAGGAAGTGCAGTAGGAGGCTAAATCCCTGCACGATATCAGTTTTACAGCCCAGACAAACCCCATCTCTCCAGCAGCAGCGACCTTAACCAGCTGGCTGGACAGCACTGGCAGAAGAGAAAGTACAGCCCCCACGCTTGTGAGTCGGCTCTGGAGATACTGTTGCCTTATCCCTCGGCTCTGGAGATATTGTTGCCTTATCCGCAGAGCTCTTGCTGAGCAGGGACCCTAGGCTGGGAAGATACTGTCAGAGCAGATTGGTTTCACATTGTGAAAAGAGCAACAAAAGACAAGGAGGGTCACACTCTCCAGTCCCATGTGCAGCCCCATCTAAGACAAACATGACCGCATTTATAATAAGAACAACCTGAAAAGTGGACTGCTAGCAGCTAGAGAAAGAAGGATGCAGCGGCTCGTGTCTGGAAACCTCAGATAAGGCTACTTGAGCTGTATGCCAACAGCTAAAATTGAACAATTTTGTTTCCAAAAGTGTTTATTCTCCAACAAATTGAGTGGAAAGCCCAGCCATTCAGTGGCTTCAGGCCACTTGTACCAAAGCACCCCGATGGAGACTGAAGAACTAAAAGTCCTTCCTTGATCATGGACCACAGACCTGTTTTCTCATTTTTTTAAGCAGTTCTAGACAGTTGTTTGCTTCTCCTGAAACTTTGCAGCCCGGCATTCCTGCATGTGGCCTCTCCTCTCCTGGTTTGCACCTGTGCCTGTCTCAGTGTCATTTTTCTGGAGTGTGTGATTCAGGATTAATGCATTTGCAGTGTAGTGGAAGGAACTGACGTGTCCTCGTGATACTGTAAATGAGCAGCAGCAGTTCCTTTGAGTCCAAAACAGCTATAAAGATCTTTATCTGCTTTCTGAGTGGCTTGTCAATCATCACAAGCCCAGTGAATGGCATATTACCTACCTCACTTCTGCAGTGAGTTATTTCAGTGACGGAATGTGAGAGAGCAATGGTGTGACTTAAGTTCATTCACTTCTCATAAAGCAAACCAGCACCAGGCTTGGCTGCCCTTGCAATTCACTGAAATAAGAACATTCCACCTTCAGCCACAGAACCAACCAACAACAGCCAAATGCCATTAGGCATGGATCATTGAGCATGGTACGGGTGGAAAAGCCTTTCTTGTACTAAAATCACAAGCGATGTAGTGCAGGTGGGAGTGAGAACTAGCTGCTAGTTAATGATTTATGCATGAGGAAACCAGTTCAGTCCATTTTGTATTAACACTACTTGTTAAGGAGACAAGTTTATTCTGCAGAGCTAAGCCAAATTCTGCCCATAGCCTCATGTTCCATGTACAAACCCCTGCCTTCACTGATCCATGTTGTACCTCTAAGATCCAGGGCAACTGGGAGAGGAGAGTGGCACCACATCAGGCTGGGAGAAGAGTTCATCTCCTAGGATCCTCCAGGAATGCCTCCAAGGCTGCAACATGCAGCTTATAAACCCTCTCATACACCCTGAACACATGCTGGGCAAAGCATGAATGGTGCTTGGGGGAATGAGGCAAGGAAGCCATCCCCACCGCCAAAAGCAGTGACCTGCTACAAACCTACAGTGGAGTTGCAGGGGAAAGAAATACCTCAGATACGTCAAGCTCCTGGTACAGATAAAGTAGTATTACGCAAAATGTTAATTTGAGCCTTATCATGTATAAACGCAGAAGGAAATGAAGGTAAAATACACACACGTACCTCCAAGTATGGGCAAGCTTACAACAAAAACTGTCAAAGAATATTAGCTTCCTGAGAATTCATTGTATTTTGCTTTTAAGTTTTCTCTGCCACTGTATGCATGTTACTAGTGTTCATGACCAATAGATGTACCAGCATCACCGATCCTCATTCAGCTTGTTTTGAAAAGAGGTTATATGATTCTGGCAATGATCAAAATAAACTAGAAGTCAATTATGATTTTTGTTAGCAATGTATTTTTTATTTTTAAAAAAGCTTTAAAATAGTCCCTACTGGCATATTCAATGTAAACTGTTCACAAGTTATAAAACAATACGAGAATTAAAAGCTCATTTTCTGCTACAAATGAAGTAATGCTTATTGGTTAAGGGGGCAGGACAAGGGACATTGAAACCATCCATTTTAAATTACAGTATTTCTCTTCCAAAAAGAATGAAGGTAGTTACAAAATATAACATGTTTATGAATCTGTACAGCCAGCAAGTAAGACTTAGGGAAATTACTGCTTAAGCAAAAGCAGAAGTTCTGTGGAGCATCTGCTGATCTGGGCAGCAAGTTCTTCTCCCTGCACCTATACCAGATGCAGAAGAAACTGTTGGTATAAGGTGGTTCTATATGTCCTATGCCTTCAATTGTACTTATAGGCTTCCAGTGTCCAGTACATCTCATTAGGTGACAGGCTGGCCAGGGCACTGTGATTTTATTGAAAGCTGATGCTGCATCCAAACACATGAATGCTGCCCTCCTTTTTTTTACTGAAGTGACTGCTAACACTTTTCTGTCTTTCAAAGGCCTCAGCAAAGCTAAAACATTTTGTACAGCGAGAGAGAGACTTATCTCAGAGATCCTGCACAATGAGAGTGCTCTTAAGAACTTTTACATTATATTGGTTTGTCCTTCCCTTGCCTCTGCCCCTTCTTGGGCCCATCCATCAGCCAGCCATTGTGTCTGAACCCTGGTAAGGATCAGCTGTGCTTAATGCTGCCAATGGGAGACAGGGGTGCTGGAGGCCAAGGAGTGAATTCTTCCTTTCCTAGATGTTGTGTGGGATATCTTCATTCCAGAGCTACTTACAGGCTACAGGAGTACCTGTCTTTCTAAGGAGATAACATCTTTTTTAATGTCTTGGTTTTCTAGTTGATTATTTTTGTCCCTATCAATGACATCATAACCAAAACACTGAATGTTAACTAATGAGCAAGCTCTTTTTTAATTAACTTTCTGGTTCAACTGTAATTTTATCTCTCAATGATTCTTTTTTTCATCTGTGGGAATGATCACAGTGATGTGCACCAAATGCTGTCACTTACTCCATTGTGACTCACACCAAATCAGGCTGGGTAATTAAGTGAGCACAACTCTGGGGAATGGCAGAGGGATAGGCTAGATCTTGCTCCAGGTAGTGTACATGTGTTAGGCAGCAGCTCAGTCCAGTAATTTTGAATTTTGTATAAACGTATAAACACAGCGACAGATTTTGTACACGCTATGAAGTGAAACTCCACTTGACATCATGAAAAAGTAAATGAAGATATCTCTCCTTCAGCTGAGGACATGTCTTTATGAGTTTAGTGCCTTCATCACTGATATGGGGTGCAGACTTGGACTGAGAGGTGTTTCTGATCCCTGCAGGAGCCTTGGGATCTCTGTAGAGTAATTGCTGTTGTTTTGGAAGGGGACACTTTTTCTGTCCCCTTCCCCTACTTGGATGGCATCAGGTGTCAGAATCTAAAGGAGTATTTTTAAATGATGTACTAGATTCAGATTCCCTTGGAGATACTGATTTAAATAACAAATCTTTGTTTGGATTTTACATAATCTACAAAATGAGGTTACTGAACAAAATATTTCTTAAACCCAGCAATTTCTTATGAATACAGGAGAAGCCTGGTGCTGGACTTCTAAATTGTGTTTGTATTTTGTGTAGGCAGCCAAGAAATGCCGTATGTTTTGAGGATTTTGTCAAAACTAACCTTTGCAGCTATGATTTCACATGTGCAACACAGAATATTTGTAGCAAGCTGTGGATGAGCAACCTCCAGACTTAGGTCCCAGGATCGAAAAACAGATGCACATGCATTACTTTGAACACTTCAGAATCCCAAGGAAGTCAACACAGTCCCTTATAAGTTACATAGAGGAACAATTTCTATGAACATTGCATGGGCCATGACTCTGCAAAGGCTTGGGTATAGCTTGATGTTTTAACAATATATGGAGCCAAGAGCCTGGGTTGACCTTTGAAGAACAGGGGTGAGGAATCATTCATGGAAGCACATCGATGAATGGCTTGAAATACCAGAGGAAAGTTTGAAGTGTCAAAGATGTCTCAAGAAATCATGAAATACCCAAAAACAGTGCCCACAGAGAAAGAGATACTGCACTCATGCTACTGTTTATTTTCTGGAAACAATCTTTCAGCTCTACTGTAAAAATAATGTGCATCTGCTTACATTTATACCGCTGACACTGAGATTCAAGACCTAAAAAAACCCTGGGCTAAGTCCAGACCCAATGTGAGGTGGTAAGCGATCACTGACTTCAGCATAGTGGTGACATTGCACTCTCTGGGCCAAATACTCTGTTTGCAAACTGGGAAAACCTCATCCAAGGTGTCTAGAGCCCAAGGATGTATTGCATAAGCTTGTCCATATCAGGCTACTTAAAAAGCCCTGAGACTAACAAGCCAGCATGATACAGATGCAATTTCAGGAAAAAAGTGATTCATCAGGACCTAAAAGAGCATCTATAGCCTTCAAATCTGGGGGGGTTATGTTTGTTTTTAATCCTCTTCATGAAGTCAGGCCCTGTCAGCAAGCTGGGCAATCCCTTCAGCCATTCAGACCTAATACTTTGTTGTGAGGGTGCCTACCAGCATTGCAGAGGGAGGGGGCTTCAAAAGCAGCAGGTGGGTCAAAAGCAGCACCTTCGTTTCCAGTGAAACTTCTGAAGAGCTTGTTGTACCTATGGTGGGTGCAGAGGAACCTGGCAGGGAAATAATGGAACTGCTTTGGCTATAAGAAAAGCAGCTGAGGTCAGTCAGAGCTTAGAAGAGGCACATAGCCTCCAGCTGATCTCCAAAAAGTGTGAAAATGTCTCCAAAATGTTAACAATATTACACATAGTGCCAGAGAAGGGAAGCTCACTCAGTGTGTGCTTGCAGTGCATGATCATAATGAGATCACTTGTCCGGGACAAACGCAAAAGGGAGAATGAGTCACTTCTGGGAGACAAGAGGAAATTGAAAGAGACTGGACATTTCAGGAACTTCTGTTTGTTGAAGTGTTTCCTGAAGATCCCTTTGCTACAGAACTACATTCCTCAATTCTTACATAAAGATTACTGCATCATTATTCACTTGTTGGTGTAAAAGTATATCTGCCTTGCACCAAATCTCTGCCTCTTGTGAATTCATCAATATTAGCAGAGTTACACAGGGGGGTCAGTTTGGCCAATGAAAACCACTAGAGGGACGTCAGAAGTTTGAACTAAGAGCTGGAGTAGGTGAGGTTTTCACTTCTGATACACACACTTATAAACATTAGATGCACTCTGCACTGAAACAGGTAAGGAAATCCTTTGCAGGATCAGAGACATCCCCACACAAATACCTCTGAATCCTGCAGCACTGACCCGTCAGCCTCAGTCTTCATGACTGGCACCTGCTTTGGGGTTGAGCTATTCAGAATCGGTTCAAAGACTTAAAAAACAAAATGTGACAGCTGCATTCATATCAGATGAGGAAATAGAATTTGCTTGTTCTGTGTTATCTTACAACTCTTTGACTTCCAAATGCAGAGCCACACTGCCACAACTAGTTTTAGCTTATGTGAATTCTCCTTGCATACACATATATGAACAGTTGTTTACACACACATACGGAAGACCCTAAGGATACTTCTGATCTTTCTGTTAAAGAACGGCAGAGTCATGCAAAGGGTGAGGGGTTTGTCCATCCAGGATAGAGATTTATTTTAACAATAGTGCCTGTCAGGTTTGAACATACTTTTATTTATTGATTATTTATTTTAATGTCTTTGTTCTATGAAATTTTAATGGGATCTAATACAGCTACATGCTATGGAAGATATTCAGTAGCGTATTCTGTGATTAAGGCAAATTGGAGAACTTGAATGACCACTACATTTGGTGACGGTGCGTGACCAGGTACTCAAAGAAGCTTCATTATTCTCAATGATGTTATTGTTGTCAGAGAAGCACAAGTTGACAAGCTACCCCGTGAGATCCAGCAAACTCCCAGGTGAAGCAATATTTTTTTGTCTGTGTCAAAACATGTTAACTCCCTAAAAATATCTGGAAGTCAAATAAACCAGATAATAGGACCCATTCAGCTCTACAGCACTGGATCATTCATCTCTTGCTATTATTCCTTGTCTGGCACCTGACCTGACTAGCATGAATCACTTGGTTAATTCATCAGAATAGATTCTCCTTTCCAATCACTGTGATCTGTATCAAAATGACTGCCATTTCTGCTTTTGTTTACTTTTATTCCAATTATTGCAGTGGCAATAGGTGCTGCACAAACACACAGTGAGAGCCAGTCTTTCTTCTGAGGACCTTTGTTTAAACAGACATGACAGCCAACAGGGAGGAGAGGCACAGACCTGTCCAACCTCAGCACAGCCAGGGCATGGCTCTGCTACCCCAAGTGAGGAGTGTGTAAGAGCAGAGCTGGAGGGAAGCCACACGTATCCAGACCAGGGTCAATGTTCTCATCTTGTGCCAGCCAAAATATTATCTATTAACTAAATGTTAAAACCCTTTGTGTCAGAAAATCCTCTGCAATAGGTTACAATAAATAATAATTTTCTGGACCTGGAATTCTGTCTACTTTTATGGAGGCCTGGCCTCAAAGGAGGACATGAATGTATACAGGGGTTGCAAGTTTGCATTTTTAACTTTCATGCTGTATAAACCTGACATGCATATCCCTATTTTCTTTTTTTAATTTGGTGAGAATTGCTGTACAAGTCTGCGATGGTCTATTGGAAACAGACCTCAGACTAGGAAATGGGGAATTTAGATGTTATAAACTGCTAGTAATGTATTATTTTGAGATTGGCATATATTTTGGCTAAGCTGAAGTTGGCTGGAGTGATAGTGAGTGATGAAAGATGTTATGGCATTTAAGAAGTGGCTGAATTCCTTTGTTTCCAGGCTTTTCACTTTTTTTTAAGGCACAAAATGTTTATATAGAAAGTGTAAAGTTTTATGAGTACTTTCTGGATCCCGCTAAAACCAAGTGTTCAAGATTACTCTCTTAACAAACTGTTTTGTTATGGAATTCCTCTGGAGTCTGATGTTTCTAAATTAGGGCTAAATCAGGCTGGTACGTGGGGGCCATGGGAGAACAGCCCAGAAGTGAGAAACTGATGCCTAACAGAGTGTGCTTCGTCTCCAGGGGGTGATATGATGGCAGGAAGAAGAGAACTTCTCAACTGGGCATGAAGAAACCTTAACATAGGGGCAGAAAAGGGAGAAAATGGGGCTTTTAAGTGCTGGGAAAACTTTTAGCATGTTAAGAGTTTAACATCTTTAATGTAAGAGACCCTGCCTGCCCCTTGCCTCCTCTCTGGGCCACCAGAGCCTGCTTGTTTCCCACGTCTCACTTCCATCACCTGGGACACACGAGTACTTTTGGTTAGCCCCACGGTTATAAACTAACATTCCTCTTTCCTGTTTGTCTCTACTTTCCCCTCCAAGACTGTGGTATATGATGAGCCATGATACACTCAAGAAACACATTCTTGTTTTTGATATTTCTGTCCACATTTCCTCTACATTTATCTCCTCCAAGTTGGCTACTCACAAAACTCGTTGGTTTCCAGCCCTCAGTTTGGCCTGCTTAATCTTGGAGTCCATCTCCAGCCTTTTTATTTTAACAATAAAGGACAGCCTGCGTACAGAGCTGTAAGCCACAAGATCCCAGGACATTGTGGCAGCACAGAGATAACTTTTAACCATGAAGAAATGGAAGCTGCTAAAGCACACTCAACTCAGTGTTTCATTGTTGTCAGCCATGGCATCAGGGCTGCCCTCAAACTGAGTACAAGTAAAAAGAGCAGAGTCTCTGGTAAAGCTAGGGAAAACCAGCTCCAGACTAACTCACAAACCTCATTAGGAACAAGAGACAGTTTTCTGATTGTGTAATGCAGTCTGTGCTGTGGTAACTTTCTGAGTCTGTATTCTCCAATTTAATACTCCACTTTAATGAAGACCTCACATAATGCTTCCACTCTGCTCCTGCCTGCTTGCATTATAATCTTCATAAACTTCTTTCACCAAGTAGCATTATGCAATCCCAGCTCCCAAAAATACAAATTAAAGGTTATCTTTCCTGCCATGGTAATGCTAGAGGGCAAATAAGGCAAGAAGGAAAGTAGGAAGGGGAAAAGCAGAAGAGCTCGTTTCAGAGACATTTAAGAACCAGGCATATGAACCCTCATCCCTACTAATATAAAAGACCAAACTGCCAGTGGCTTCAACAAGATAAGCATTATATCTCCAAACTATACAATTTTTATTTAGTTTTTTTTTTCAAACTCCTGAACATATATATAGATTAAGCTTAGCACTGTGAGGCCTCAGCTGGAATACTTTTCACAGTTTCGGGCACTGCACTTCAAGAAAGATGTGAACCAACTGGAGAGAATCCAGATGAGAGCAACACGAATGATCAAAGGTCCAGAAAATGTGATGTATGAGGAAAGACCAAAAGAATTGGTTTTGTTTAGACTAGAGAGGAACAGTCTGAGGGGAGACATGACAACAGCCTTTAGATACGTTCAAGACTGCAGCAAAGGGGAAGATAAACTGTTCTCTGCTTCTACTGGAAGTAGGCTAAAAAGCAATGGATTTAAGTTACAACAACAGAGATTCAGATTAGACTTTAGGAGAAACTTTCTGTTGGTTACAGCAGTTATACCTGAGAAGACATTGCCTACAGAAACTGTGGGACCCCTTCATTTGAGGTCTGGGTACTTGGATAGTGGGGTCTGCTTTGCGGCAGAGGCATGAACGGTAAGACTGGTCCAAGTCCTTTTCAGCTTATTCTCCCCAGCGTTAGGAATGCAGGAGGGAGACTGCACATGAACATAACAATAATTTTTTTCTGAAGGAATTTGGACCACCTGACCTGAGTGGTCTTTGAGCAGGAGATTAGTTGTAACCTCAACTATGGTGTTAGTATCGCTACCTTATAACTATTACAAACTGTCTGCAACTACCCAACTCAGGAAAACAGGAAAATAAAGTTCTGGGGGTTATCTGCTCTAAAGATCCTGGACACTGTTCTGGCAGTAGAGGCCTGTATTAAAGAGCCTGGTGTAAAAAAGCATAGCATCCTAAATACTGTAAAACATACCATCCAGTGATAGATTTCTATGAACTCTGTTATATATAGAAAGATTTAATACAGGAAGGAACCCAAACATGTGACACCTTGTTAGAAAGTAGAAGATTACATAGTAAAACATGTATTTTGGAATGAATTTACGATGAGTTTTAACTACAAAATGGAATCAAAGAAAAAACAAGTGAAACTAAGACAAATGCAGGGTGAATTGAGACAAAGTGCCTGACTGATAATTCCAGCGATAATTGGGAATGTAAGTTAGCACTTCTGAGATCCCTTGTTTCAATAAGTGACTTTTTGTTTCTTTTTTCTGCTTGTCTGCTTTCCATTTATAATAATAATAATGAAAAAAGGCAAGATTGCAAAAGCCAGCTTTTTTCTCAGTTTCTCTGGTGCTTTTTGCTAAGCAGCCTTGGAGCTACAAAGGTTCACAGTCTTTGAAACATAAGACTCATACTCTAGAAGTGTTTACAATGGAAAGAAGACTCCTTAAAATGTATGACCACATACAGAATCATATGGGATCTGCTGACAATACATCTTCAGATGTCTGCAGCCTGGTAGGGGCTGTGCATGAAGAGGCCTCACTCCTCAGACAGACATAGGTCACAGGTCTGTGGAAATACTGATTTGGTTTGGAGCTGCTATATGTACTGGCTTCTGAGGAGAGTTCTGCAGAGGAAGAACCATTCTCTTTCATTTTAATTTTTTCAGAGTACAAACTCAGGGTTTAGAAGGAGTACTGTGATACGTATATCCTCAGTCGGATGACAGAGCTTCCTCTGAAGTTGATGACGGTGTTAACAGTGATCATTTCCAGGTCCAACTCAACAGTACGGGGCCCCTTCACAGGGCGAGTCATCACTAGAGTAGCACTAATTGGTCCCGTTTGCTGTGCACAAAAGAAGAAAAAGCAGGTAAGATTGCCTGTTATTTGCTATTGCCTCACTACAGTCTTCAAGCAGCCAAAATAAATGGTTTCTGTTGCATTGTTTGAAGCCACTGCAATTCAGGGGAGAGAGAGCTTCATTTCAACACTTGGCTCCATTTCAGTGTTTTGTATGAACTATCACCTTCCACAGTTTGTAGAGCCTTTGGGAGCCCTGCACACAAAAGAAGCTATTGAACATAGAAATTTGCTATTGTTCAAAAGGAAAAAGATGAAAACGTGGATTTAGGCAATAAACATGTAGTGACACCTTTTGTTTTGTTTTTTTTTGTTTTTGGGAGAGGGAGGGAGGAAGATATTATTTTGTTTCATGTAAAGAACATTATTATTTTGAAGCAGTGAACACCAAGAAGGGGTTATGCTAACAGATCTCAAAGAACAGATGTTCATATGTGAACAGGATCAGGGTTTGTTATATAATTGCATATATTAACATCACAAAAACTTACCCTTTGAAGAGAGCTTTAAATATGTGAAGGCAGTTCAGACAAATCTGTCTGTAGTAAGTGGAACCAGACCTTTGAAACATTTGGCCAGAACAGTGGATTATGAACATTTAAGAATCAGAGCTTCTGATGTTAAGACCAAGCGCATTTTGTTTTATTTTTCTGGCAGAACAGAAAGAGGTACCTGTTTTATCACTAAACTGAGCAGTTCGTGTTATCTCTGATGAGAGAAGCCCAACAAAGCTGGGAGGAGCGCGACGGCCCCTGGTGCCTCAGACCCCCGGCGCAGGGTCCGAGCCTTTGCCCTTCTCTCGCCTTTCCCTCTTCCCAAAGCAACGAAGCAACTACTGGGCACCACCTGCTGGCTACGACCTGACGGGAGAATGGAGCTGCTGCCAGGGGAGGGGTAGCTTGTGCAAACGGAGGGGCTTAGGTGACAAAGAAACAGCGGTGTGACAGATAAAGAAAAGAAAACAAACAACTTGAGCACTGATACTGATCGCTGGAGCCTTAGCATCTGGTGGGTCAACTTGGGTGACATGGTTTAGTGTGAGGGGTCCCTGCCCATGGCAGGTGGGGTGGAATTAGATGATCTTAAGGTCTTTTCCAACCCTAAATATTCTATTCTATTCTATTCTATTCTATTCTATTCTATTCTATTCTATAACCCAGATGGAAGGGGAAAGGTCGGTGGCATCAGTAATGGCTTTGCAACAGGAAAGCTCTTGTGAGATGTAAATGATCATTCTGGGTCCACTTGTCATTCCAGTATTTTGAAACATTTTCCTTTTTTTACAGTGAGAATCTGAGGATCTTGTGAGAAATTGGAATCTATCACACTACTGATTTCTGTGGGCAATGGGAACCATCAATAGCTACTGAATATTATTTAATGTGAATACCAAAGCCAGGTTTTGCCTAGGGTTAAAAATCAACCTTTTGAATGTCACCATCCCTGGTGACTCTGCCTCATTCTGTGCAGATGCTTCCCATGGTCCCTACACATCAGAGGTGCAGCAAAGATGACTGGAGAACAGAGATGTCTTCTGAGGAAAATTCAGATTAAAGAAAAAAGTAGTTGAGTATTCCTCTAACAATGAATACATAAAATGTGTATTCTCAGTGAAAAAAAAAAAAAGTAACAAATGAAAGAAGAGAACCTAGAAAATCAATTATTGAGATAAAGGCTGGGGTTTGGTGGGGATTTTTTGTTCGGTTGGGGTTTTAGTTTGTTTGGTTGTTTTTTTACTTTGTGATTTTCATTTTTTCTCAATTTCCAATGAAGAGTTTCATACAGCAAACAAGAAACATTGTCTCAGTGACAATTACTGATTGTCCATCAAATATAAAAGGTTTGGCACATAGTTTCTCTTGAGCATGGGAACCCTGAGCTATTCTTAGACATGGGCAAAGCCCTGGATTTTCCTGAACCTAATGTCTCATAAAAAAAGCGTGTTTGCTTTGAGTCAGTTATGTTCTGGAAAGAGCCAGCAGCTTTTGCAGATGAGTGTACTGCTTTGCATGTCTACGTGTAAAAATGCTTCATACTCAATCTTTAAATGATATTCATTAAAAGTAAGTTCTGCTATGAGGATATTCAGCGAATGAGAAGTTAAATCCCTGTTTTCTCTCAGTGAGCACCAGACTTACCCGCATGTAGAATTCTCTGCCCTCATTCCCTGATTTGATTTGGAAGATGTAATAGGCTCCAGGGTAGCGAGTTGTTGCTTGCATCTGAAAAATGTCAGAAGGCACAGACCGCCCGGACACCATATCCATCACTCTGTACAAGATGGTGAATGGCTGATCTCTGCAACCGGCGTTTTCAGCTGGACACATGCAGCGGCTAATTGTTAGAGATAGGATTGTCATTAGAGGTTACAAACTGCTGTAATACTTGAGTCTTTAATGCAAATACAGCTGCTTAAATAAATCAACAAATACTGTTGTCAACCAGCTAAAAAAGAATTAGTGAAACTTGTAATGAATTTTCTCACTTTTTGTATTCTCTGTGCTGCTATTCTGACCCACCTATATCCCTGCCTTCTTTTCCTTGTCTTCTAGGCCGAAATATCTTGGCATCCTTTGTCTCCTTAGAGACAACATTCTCTTTCTTATTCATCAGCTTGTCCAGCTTCCCCTTATACCTACATGAATGTTTGCCATCTGCAGCCAGGAGCTCCACAGCCCCCCTTCACCTCTCTGCACTGCCGATTGCTGGCTTTGATACTTCCAACTCCGCTATTAAAAGGAGGGGTAGCCAGTCAACCCCTGCTCATCCTCCTCACACAACTCAGGGTTTCGTATTTGACCCTGATCTTGACTGAAGAGTCTTAATAAGGAAGTTACTTCATACTTCTGATCATACTCACTGCTCTTTACAAACCTTTGTCCAGTTATATTTCTTTTGAGACGAAGGGAAGGAACTGCACAGTCTTGAAGATATGGTTACACAATGGCTTGTGCTCTGAGGACATTATCTACCTATTAACAGCTCAAATTCAGATTGCTTTTCAGATCATTAGGTAAGTACCGCAGATCATAGAAATATCTATAACAACCCTCAAATCTCAGTTTGGATGGGTTATGATCAGATCAGCACTTTTTATTTAATTTGGGGTTGTCTTTTTACTTTACATTCATCTACACTGAATTTCATCTGCTACTGTTATTGCACAGCCATTAAGGCTCCTTCTGCACTTCTTTTTTGACCACCGCTTTTCTCTACTGTCCTCAGATAGTCCTGCAGACTTTGCCCATCTTATGATATATCCTTGCTTACAAATATGTTTTGCAAAGTAGGTCCAGCTCAAACCCCTGCAGAACTTCACTGTGAAAGTTGACAATATAATACGGTATTTACTTTTTCTCTTTCAACCTCTTCTTCTTCTGTGCCAGGGACTTCTCTCTTCCTTATGGCTGCTTAATTTCCATAAGGCTATGTGAGGTTCTCAGAAACCAAGGAGACTGCATCAGCCCATGTGCCCTAGCCACATGTTGCTGATTTCTTCAGAGAACTCTAGTAAAGTTGTGAGGCAGGATGCCACTTCATAAAGGACATGCTGGGGAATTTACTGGAAGAGAGTTGTGTCTTTTTGCTTATTTTTTCTATTACCTCCACTACTGACACCAGTTTAAGACAGTTCATCTTGCATGACCCCCATAAAAAGGCTCCTGGCATTACAAACACCCAATTCCTCCCACAGAAAACACAGATGCAAGAAATTCACATGGCTTTTATACTGACCACTTCTAGACAGATGCCACAAATTAAACGCTCTCACATCTAGACACCAGCCAAAGCCACCAAATACAAAGCTCAGAGATGAAGAGTTTTAATGCAAGCTGATCTGTGAGGACTCTATAGTTGGGCTCTGGGGAATTTAGATCATAAGATTGCAGAATATAGAATGGTTTTTAGTTGGAAGGGACCTTAAAGATCACCTAGTTCCAACCCCCCTGCCACAGGCAGGGACACCTTCCACTAGACCAGGTTACTGAAGGCCCCATCCAACCTGGCAACCTATATACAGAGATTTCAGATGTTTAAAAATCCAGTTCAGATCATAGAATAATAGAATCATAGAATAGTCAGGGTTGGAAAGGACCTTAAGATCATCTAGTTCCAACCCCCAAACACTATGGGTGAAATACTGTGGGCTGCAACATATAGATATCTGTCTGGAGCTGAAATATTTTGAGCCCCAGAAAAACATCTACAAAAATGTAAAAGAAATAGGCAATTTTTAGCAATATGGGGTTTATTTTTTGCTTGCTCAAATAATTCCAAATTTAGACAGTAACAGTGCTAACAGCCTATCCAGACATACTAGATTCCTGCACAAGGCAAATCAGTCTGTGGACTTTTCAGCATCTCTAACCTTTAAGCACTAGGAAACTACTTGTATTCTGCTATAACTATCATCTAATGTTTTAAACTACTTCCCAGACATAAGCTAGTTCATATTTACACAAAATATTCATACTAGTAAACAGGCTGCATTTGAACATATATGAAGTCACTAATATAAGTAAATGTCTCTTATTACATTACAAACCTTGCTGTTTTCTCTACTCTCTGATAAGTATTATTCCAGTCTAACTTCCCACACATCTGAGTACCATATCGTATCCCACCTGGTGATCTGGTAAGGAACTGCAATTTCTTATATTTACAAAGCTTACCAATGGTAAATGCAGCAACAGCATGTATGCATAGCTTTCTAGACACATTTCATGGCTGTGTTATGAAAATGCAGCCTGTTTGGCTCACTCTAGATACGCTTCACACAGATAGAATTTGCTTTTGTGGCTGTGGGTACATTACTCACTTCTCATTAATCTGAATATAAGGATCCTCACATCGTACTGGGTCTAAACATTTATATTCTCCTGGGATATTGAAACATGTTTGCTGCGGAGTGCAGGTGAAGTTTCTGGTTTCACATTCATTGATATCTAAAACACCAGAAACAAGAGAAAGGGTAAATCAGCAAAATACGTGCAAGACACCACTCTTACAAGCCAGTTTCCACCTTAAAGGTTTGCCCCAAAATTCCTAACACTCTTGCACCATGAGAAGTGGCCTTTTATTAACTGGCCCCTGCTTTAAGGTCATTTTTTACTCCATTCATTTCTGCTGTTGGAGTGCTCCCATATGCTGACCGCTGCAAAAATAGAAAAGAAATTGGCCGCTCAAGCTCTCTGACCTTAGAGAATGGGAAAGCTAAAGAGAGACGTGCACCAGAGAGGAATGCATCTGAGGGCTTTCCCATGTAGCTGTTTCCTAGTCAGTAAAGCCTTACACCAACACACCAATTCACCTCAGCGGGACTATTCACGTGATGACATTCTTACCAGAATTACATAATTGGCCCCTATGAGTATTTCACTGTGCAGTGCCAAGACAAAGCATCTCAATTCTTGAAAACCTTTCCAGACACATGACTATTATCTGGTCCCCCTGGGTTTTAATCAGTGCAGGAATGTTCTTACCTTGGCAGCTTCTGTTATCATCAAGCAAGTTATAGCCCGAAGGACAGATACAGTAGTAAGAACCAGGCCCATTCACACATTCGTGCTGGCAGAGGAACTCTGAGAAACTGCATTCGTCCATATCTGCAGTGGTAAAACAAAATCTAGTGTCTTCTGCTTTCTAGTCAAAGGAGCAGTCCCACAGACAGGTGGCCATCCAGACTGGGTACCCATCACCCCATCTGGAGGTTGGCACCCTCCAGCTCCCTAGAGCTTTGGAGCAGCCTAGCAAAATGCTATACAACAAGCTCATGGTTAAAGACTTTTTTCCTCAGGAAATCAAAACTGCTGCTGAACACAATGCATTTTATTTATTTATTTATTTATTTATTTTTGTTTTCGAATACCTGTCAGCAGTTGGCCAAGTTTTCAGTTCTGTTTTACGTCAGAGATAGAGCCACTCCAACAACAAAGCTGCAACTGTAATTTGAAAGGAGAGACTTGGCAATGGTTTTCTTTGCTTTCTTTCCCCCCCTTTTTTTCTGGAGAGCAAACTTTCCTTTCCCAGGGCCACATGGGTCCCAGCAGAAGTCCTGCAGCAAGCCCTGGCTGTTTTATATTTCTTAACCTCAAGCCAGTTACTTCCAAGGCATTCCAGCAAGACTACAGAGCTTATCCCTGCTTGGGCCAGACCTACTGGAAGGCCCAGCCATCTCCCAGGTACCCAGGAAGCTAAGCAGTCTGTCAAATCACTGACTAAAAGCAGAAATTGTGCTCTTTTCTCCTTGCACTCATAAATTGATCAGTCATTTTAGTCTGCAGAACTGTGCTTAAGTGAGGAAAAGGAACTTCAGAGCTGCACATGAAGGCATGGCTGACTGAGGGGAAAACACATGCAAAGGCACTAGACTGAGGGAGACTGCAGTTAATCATTTCCTTATTTCCCTGTTCAGGGGAAGAAAGAAACAAAAGCCAAAGCCCCAGCCAGGAACTCCCAAGTTCTTATTCCCAGCTCTGACATGTTGACTCTCCCAGGCAAATCACTTACTCTCCAGACTGAGTTTCCCTTTCTTCTAAATTGGGCTCAGTCCATTTATCCACTTTCAGTGTTTTGTGCAGATGGATTGGAAAGTATTTGAAGTCCAAATATGTTAAAGTGGTTTTATGGCTGTAGCCACATTATCAAAAGACAGATGAAAGGAATTCTACACCTACATAGCCCTGTTATTGTGTGACTCGGCCCAGCGAGTTTGTTGATAAAAACCCACCTTCCTAACAAAACATGGACTGAGGGCTGACTCAATAAAGGGACAGAGATATCACCCACATCCCCTCCCCCAGGTATCCAAGCCCATACCTCCAGAACATCAAATTCATATAACCTGGGCTCAGCTGGAGGTGCTGGAGGGACTTAGAGCTCCAAGGGTCCTACATTCTTGCCACTGAGCCCACACAGGGCAGACACACCCTTAGTGTCCCTAAACACTTCTGGCATTCTGCTGACTACCTGCAGAGGACAAGATGGTAGGCATTTCAGAGCACATCTAATTCACATACAAGACCTCTGTGACTAGATGCCAGTGTTGGGAAAGCCAGGTTGAAATCTCTGCTTCTCCCCTTCAACTGGGGCATGGACAGCTCCAATCTTCAAGCTAACCTAGCTGCCGTGGAGTATTCCAGCAGCTGTTGAAGTACATCTGGATCCAAGATGCCTCATAGGAGTGTCCTCCTAGCCAGCCATTTCCTTCGTGAGCATCGGCAATGTCTAGTGATTGCTTGTGAAGTGAAAGAAGCTCATCCAGAAAAATTTGACCTGCTGTGACAAGCATTTTCTTGCACAGAATTGTCAAGAAAAGGTTTTCTGTTCTAAATCTGAGTGGTGGAAAGTCCCTTTTGCTATCTTAACTCTCAGACATGAATGAGACTCAAGCACCACCTCTTCTGTTAGCATTTTGCACTGGCAGTGTTTATGCGCCATTGCATTGATGTTCACTTGTTCAGGTCCCCAGCTAGCTCAGGAGCGCATAAAAAGATGCAGGACTCTAACTTAGAAGGAGAAACTCCATTAGAAAGCAGGAAATTTAAGTTTGGTATTGAAGCTCTAACTGTTAAGTTTAGAAGACCCTGTAGAGTTCTTTCCCTTATAATAAGGATGCTTGCAGGGAAAAAACACTTTGGAAACACTAATCCACACACATACTGCATATTACATGTCCTTCTCTCCCAGAAATGGCATGTTACATCTGTTTACTGTAAATTAAAAAAAACCAAGTATTTTCCAGTGTGCTTTTCCTTCCAAAGAAATATTGGCTGAATTCTCTAATTTTATCAGGCTGTGGGAACATTAAGAGAAGAAATAAGTTTTGCCTTCAATTAAAATAAAGCAATAAAAACAAAAACAAGGGAGGAAAAGTACAGTGACATGAGCACAGTTTCTTCTGCTATGTGATGAACAGATTAGCAATAGCTGTGCTGAGAAAATATATATTGTTTCTGAAGCGTAGCCAGAGCCATACAGGACTTCTGAGGGAGGTTTCAGGCAGAAGTGTGCAGTCATGAGAGCAAGAGGAATACAGCACACAAATGGAAAAGTGGTTTATATAAAGCATTTAATCATGGAAGAATGTTCTAAGACTATCCCTTTACTTGCTCTAATAAATTTTCCTGTTCAGCATTACAAAGCATTTTCTTATGTCTTGCTGTTATCTTGGAGCTTTTTAATATGTAGCTTATTTCTTTAAACCCTTTTGCAACCCTCCTCTGTTGCGCATGTATGGGTATTCGATGTGTGCTTTAACTAGAAAGAAAATCATAAGAGTTGCAGCAGTCCTGGTGCTAACCATGGACCAAGGTGAAAAAGCATGCACAAAACAGCACCCTGGAAAAAGAAAACTTAACAGAATTAAAGAAACCAGAACAATAAATAACTAAAGATAGTTACCACTGCAGTTAACTCCATCAGCTTCCAGTTCGTAGCCAGGTTCACAGCGGCAAAGAAAAGAGCCATAGGTATTGACGCAGGTCTGAGTGCAAGGGTTTTCAGTGGTACATTCGTTCACATCTATGGAAAACCAACGCCCAATGTATCACTGACTTCACCCCAAACTCTATTTTTAGCCCATTACTATAAAAATTTCAGAGAGATCAGCTGCACAGTCAGAATGATTTGTTCTGAGAAAATACAACCAAGTCAGCATTGTTTACCAGGATTCAGGCTGATGCCTGGAAATAGCATGTTGGAAATACAGCATGCATGGAAATGAGGCATTTTGGGAATGTCTCCAATCAAAAAAAAAAACCATGAAAGATGCTGATGAAATATTTATTACAAATGCTTCTGCCTTTATCCTGCAATTTTAAAGCCATTGAACTGATTTGTCATAACAAACCTGAGAAAAAATGTAGCAGGATATTCCTGAGGAAGATAATGCAATAAAGAACGGTCCTCAAGCAAATCTAGGACTAACACAAAACCTTTTTTTTTTTTTTCTCATTTTAGGACATGAGCAGCTTCTGGTCATCATTAGCAGAGACCATTTCCCACAGCATGTGGGAAGATGCTGCTTGCTTAGCTAGGGAGAGGCGTTAGGAAGAAGTTGTGTTGACTTCCAGAGAAGGGAAATGAAACTGGTGAAGGACCTAGAGGACATGGCTTATGAGGAGTAGCTGAGAGAACTGAGGTTGTTTAACCTGGTGAAGAGGAGACTCAGGGAGGGCCTTATCACTCTACAAATACCTGACAGGAGGATGGAGCAAGGAAGTTGCTAATCTCTTCTCCTAGGTAATGAGTGATTGATGAAGAGGTAGCAGCCTCAAGCTGCATCAGGGGAGATTTAGACTGGATATTAAGAAAAAATTCTTTACCAAAAGGGTGGTCAGGCATTGGAACAGGCTGCCCAAGGGAGTGGTGGAATCATCATCCATGGAAGTGTTCAAAACCTGTGTAAATGAGGCTCTCAGTGACATGGTTTAGTCGTCAGTCCTGGGGTAGAGGCTGGACGTGATGATCTTAAAAGATCTTTTCCAACCTAGTTGATACTCTGATTCTGTGATAGATTCTATGACTTTGGTTGAGGTAGCATATCACAGCAAAAGGTGGTCCAACGCTCAGGACCCAAGTCTGGAATTTGGGAGGCTCAGATCTAATTTACTGATCTGACAGAGTTTCCCTGTCTCAGGTGGGTCACATAGCCTCAGATTTTAGATATAAAATCAGTGCTTAAACTCTTGGTAATTTCAGGGAATCAAGTAACTCTAGATTATAGAGGGTTTTGGTCTCTGTGCATATTTCTCTCCATATACTAGTTATGTTGCATCTGTTCCCCTCCGAGGTACTGTGAAACTACAGAAATATCAGGCTGACAAACATTAACATTTTCAAAACAGTGCTAGGAAAGTTGCTTTTATTCCAAAACATAAGCAAGTTTTAACGGAGTTGATGGGTTGGGACCAAAGATTTCAGTTATTCACCATACCTTGGCATGATCTTCCATCATCGTTAAGGGTAAAGCCTGGGTTGCACGTACAGGAGTAGGAACCAGGTACATTAGCACACAGCTGCTGGCAGTAGCCGTAGCGACATTCATCTATATCTATTGATGGGAAAGATGAAAAGTAGAGTTGCCTGCATTTTCACATGCAGGTACAAAGCAGCAAACACACCGAGTCAGCAGTACCAATAACACAGAAGTAACCCAGAGTACTTTTTAGGGATATAACAGCCAAACTTTCAGGTGTTCAGACCCAGAGTCAGCTAAAATATGTCTCAACACAGATGAACGTAGTAATGTGTTTTTATCCACAGCTGACATCTATCAGTATGTCCCATGAACTGCCATTGCTGTAATCTTTGTCTTAATGTGGTACCATGCAGAAGCCAAGAATCAGTCCCCTGAAGCAGCCACCTCAAAGCGTACCTGGTAACTGGCACATCAGCACAAGCACAGCCAACATGGTAGCAAAGTGTTGCTGGGAGCAAGATAGAAATCTTTTTTTCCTCTGCAAAACCCAAAGCTACTCACTAGGAAAGCAGTATTTGTTGCTAAATACTTCTTTTTTAGAGAGGATATTCTTTAAGGCTTTTTTCCGAATAGTCACATTCATATTTTATATTCATTTTTAACAGACAAGTTATAGCCTCTAAAATGTAAACAGTACATTTAATGCCAAAATAGCAGTTTGGACTGAATTGCAGCATTAGCAATACATGGAACTAATACCTAAAAGCACAAGAAAATGGTGTAAGATATGTATGATCGTAAATGCTTGAAGAATTTAGCCCCTGGACTAAGAATTAGAATGAAACACCTGAAGTAGCTGACCTTTCCAAAGCTTTACATTTCCTTTGGTATCAATTTGCTTTTGATTTATGAAGATTTTTTTAATGGTTACTCTCAAAGCTTCGAAGTCAAGTTTGTGCAGTAGAAAAACAAGCGTATTATCTCTGGTCAGATAGCAAGATAACCTAAAGTCCAGAGTCAGGTATGGCATGTAGACCAACAGAAGCTTGGCCTAAATCCTGAAAAAAGTAACATGGGGTTTTAAGTAAATTAATATCTCATTTCATTAATACAATGCTTTACAGTAAATACATACTTTGGCTTTTGCAGGACTGTTATCTCAAGAGTGCTACATTTTGAGGATAAGGACTTTTACATGGCTGCTTTTGTGGGTGGGTTGTGTGGATACTGCCGTAGATACCAGGATAATTACAACTGATAGAAGTGTAGTTTTTGTAACTGTGGTTTACTAACAGTGCACCAAAAAGCTTGTCTCTAAAACCTCTGATTACAGTAACTGGTCTTATACTGCTTTATGCCAGCAAAAGTCACATCTTCAAAGGCAGTGGAAAGCATGGAAAACTGAGAATTTTCTGACACTTAGGGAAAAGCATAGCAACTGTAAACACAATTTGCTTTTAGCTCTTTGCGTTGTCTTGTAGTAATCTCACATGACTGTTCAAAGTGGGCAGCACTGCGGTATTATTGCTTATTTTAAATAGCATAAGCAGATACCATGTCTAAATCCTGAATTGCTGTACACAACCCTTTTGTTTGGGCTGCAACTGGGAGAACCAAATGGGTAACAAAACTGGTGATGCAAAGCAGAATCCCGCTCCCTGCCCTCCCTCATCTCCACCCCATAACATACACCTGCACAACTCCTGGAACAACCCTTCCCCAAGAGAAGAAGAACTATCAGAGATTAAGAAGCAAGGGATTTGGTGATTTCATATCCCAGGAGAACTACAACACAGTGACTCCCCAAAGTGGCTATGGCTGCACAGACCCTGGCTTGGATGAGGCTCAGCTCTGTCCCTGCCAGATGAGCTACACAGCAGCTGTTTGCAGTAGTTAGGAAAGCAGCCATGAGTCAGTCCTTCACTGGAATTGGTACTTGGAAGGAGAAAGCTGGAAAATAACTAGAGAAGATCCAGGGATGAATGGGCAGGGAAAGCCCATTCTCCTTCCAGCGGAGGCGCTGTGGCAGGACAGTCCAGCTCCACAGAGCTGGCAGGCAAGCAGCCTGTGCCACGGGGAAAGATGCATTAATGAGCAAACATTACCAAAAAATATTGTATCCTATCTCCTAGGTCCTGTCTGTGTACCTAAAATTAACATCTACTTCATCATCACATGGGCACGTCAGGTGAGGGGAATGGGCTGGAAAGGGGAGCTGGAAGGTTTTCCAGTGCTGTTGTTGAGGGATGGCTTTTTTTTAATAGGTCTGAGCTAAAAGCATGAACTGGACATTGCTGCAAGGAAAATAATAAAATCGAAATAAAACTGGTTGGAAGCTACCAAAACAGCGCCCAGCTCGGAAGTATTTCTCACCTGAGAGCAAAAGATTTGGTTGGTTGAATCTAGGGATTTACTAGTCTCTTTCTTGGTATCAGATACTGATTCCTATGGGCCCACATTGTCACAGTGTGGGAAGGACAGGTCTATTGGAGAATAAATCTTGTGATGGATCTCATATGAAAGGGAATCCTTCAGACTGGGAATATGAAAATCCCACATGTTACATGGATGCAAGTCATATGGCATTTACATTTACATTTTTGTTCCACAAGGGAGTCTCTGCCAAGCATACCCTTGGCACTTACAAAGATGAAAGACAGCTTCCACATAGCCGAAGGTTTAACCATGTATTTGACAAAGATGCTCAGTGCCATTATTTCAGCTATTCATAAGTACACATGCACAGATGCTCAAATAGCATATCACAGGTTTTTACCTAAACACTGGCCTTCTAACAGCCAGTAGCCTTCAGTGCAGGAACAGGTATAGCCCCCCTCAGTATTTATGCAGATCTGGGTGGGGTTACATTGGTGAGAATCTGAAGCGCATTCATCCACATCTGCAACACAGAAATACAGCAAGAAAATGTTAGAAATGGCAACAGCAAAAGACTGTGCACACTGTAAAAGGGCTTGCACTCACAAGGGTGCAAAGGACGTGGCTTCGTGTGAGGAACCAAAGTGTGGTGGAACAGAAAGAATGACCATGACCTGAAGTAAAACTCATAGTAATAAGTATCTGAGGGAGGTGAGAACTTAGAGAGCTCACCAAATCTCTCCCTCTTGCAGATGACTCAGTGTTTCTCAGAGCTCCTCAAGAGAGGGATCGCATTACCTTGAGCTTTTTATTAATTCCACACCGAACTTTGTCACTGAACTGAGATTTCCATGCTACTCGGCAGTGTTCAGCCCTAAGCAAAGGCTGCTAAAAGGGCTATATAACCTCACTGTGGACTTAGAGATGAATGGAAATTTGAGAGATGTACAAATACAACTCAGACATATAAAAACAATTTTTTCCTGCCCTTACCAGTGCAGATTATCTCACTGTAATTTTTCTGACAGAAAGTTCAACCAAAATCAACATTCACCTGAGAAAAAAAAAAAAGTGCACTTCCCTGGAATCAATTTCCTGACAATAAAACTCTTTTCTTTTTAATTTTTTTTAACCATCTTTAATATTTGTAACGTATTTGGGTTTTATTACAAAGCCTCAGGGTGGTTTGTTGTGGCCTTCTGGTTTTTTTTTCTTTCCTTTTCTTTTTTCTTTTGCAGGGGAGGTAAATAACATTCCTACATTTATATAAGCCAGGACCCTGGAACCTAACTGATTAAAAATGCCTTTCAGAGTCAGAAGTTCAATTTGAATCCCTCATTGCTCAGTCTCTTCCCTGATGTTTCTGGCATCGGTTTTGCCTCTAGATGTCAGAAATGGAAATAACAAAAGATAAATTGTGTCATCTTTTCAGCCAACTCAAATTTCTATGTTTTGATTATTGATACCTAAACTATTTTTTATTCCAGCATACTGTGCACTGGCTTTTGCTGAAGTACTGTGCTGCTCCCTTGATCACCCCGTCACCACACACCACCACTCCCTCCCATTCTTATAAACCCAGACTTTGCTGGATCACGACTGAAAGTATCTCATGAACGTGCTGGGCTGGAGTAGGCAGCAGAGGGCAGGAACTGCCTCTCAATATCTGCCCTGAGGAACCTAGCACAGCCAGGCAGCTCTAAATCCCCAGCAGTCTTAAAATAACTGAGTCAATCCACCACAGCAGCATATCTAACATGTTCAGATATATAAATAAATCTATATATATTATATATATGGAGAGAGTCCTTATCGTGCCAACATCTGTACCAGGGCAATTTATGGTGAGTCAAAGCTGGTAAGATAACAAGACTGGGACAATTAGAGGTAATGAACTCTGTCAGAAATTGGTTCCCATGTATTTATTGGCCAGATGAAGGTTGGCAAGACAGTGGGGGAAGTGGAAAAGGGGTAAGATAAGAAGTCTAGACTATGCAGTTATACAGATATGTTGTTCAGTTCAGCTACTGCTTCTGCAATTGGGCTAAAAATTCTGGATCCTCCCTTCACACAGCATATAACATAATTGGTAGTATTTGAACTCAGATTTTACCTAACCATAAATTTAATAAAAATGACATTATTTTCTCCTAAATGAAAAACCTTTCTATTTGTCATGTTTGCTTATTGTTTTAGGAGTTGGACCTTGGGATCTGGCCAATTCTGCTGTTTCTAACCTACCCCAAGCTCAAAAAGGAGGTTTTAATTTTCCATGCTCCCTTCTTCCAATAATATTAACAGATGAAGCATAGTGCAGACTGAATGCAGGTCAGGATCCTACCACCACATATGGTAGCAATGATGTTTGAAGACTATAGATCCTCTACTGCTCTGTGGTGTATCTTTCTTGTAGGGGTACAGCATGCATCCTTCATCAAAAGTAATGGCTGCTATGGGATCAGCTTTATTCTTGAGCCGTCTTTGTAGCAGTTGCATGAACAATAGTAAAATCACTCCAGAAAAGTAAGACATAGATCATCTCTCCTTTGCTATCTCCAATCAGATTTCTCTGCTTACTCCCAGTCTTCAGCTTTTGTAGTGGTATTCAAGACATATTTCCATTTGAATGCAAAATTTTTTACACAGGGCTACCTGAAGGGTTTCTGCTGTCCCTAGAATACCTGGTCAACCTGAAGTTCTCTATGTAAAACACCTTGACTCCCCGCACTTTACAGTGAACAATACTTCACTGACTTCATTAATGAAGCTCAATGCAACCAACAGGTACAAACAGCTTTACTGGTAGTATCAAATCTTTTCATTTGGGTCTGAGTGCACACACGGAGTTCTATATTACCAGTCTCTGTCTTTCCCGAAGATCGCCCCTTACTATGAGAGTCAAAACTGGACATATGACAGGGAAGGGAAAAAAAACAGAAACCAGATTATTTCCACTGGGGAGAAAACTAGTTATAAAACTTAGAGAGATTTGCCTATAATGGATTCACTATACTTAAGTGCCAGCATAGAAACTATATCAAAACACTCTCAGCGCATTTTTGGTTGAGCTGGAAATTGCAAGTGGGAACAGCCTGACAGCTAGTCAATAATACGTAAATCATTTCTTATTGTGATTGCACAGCCTATTTCTGTCCCATTTGAACATAAATCTTTGGTGTGATAATGCTCTGGTAATACGACTTCGCCGTTCATTTGTACTGCCTCTGCCCTTGTGATGTGGGGTCACACACAAGACTAGTGTAAGACTGTGATGCTAAATGTACATGATACTAGATTGTCATCAGTTTTGTATGTTCAAAGCAGATAAGACAAATTCAGGTAATAAAACAAAAGTAAGGACTACTCAATACAAGGATTAGAACATGTGGCAAAGCAGTCCCTGAGATGCAGTTTTCTGAAGCCTGGAAGAGTGTCTCTGACCCAGCTTAACTGGAGTCGGAGTCTTCACTGTGGGAAGAAATACCACAATGAGATGTCAGCCCCAAAGTCTAACAAGCCAGAGAGTAGAATAGTTACTAAAACAAAGCAAGCTAGCAAGAAAACCTAGAAACCCCACTGCCCCCCCTTCAAGGTATAAATAGGTTGTGATATTTGGTGATTTTAACATCAGTACCATGAAAACATCACATGATGTCACCCATCACTAATGAGTTCATTATACTGAACCTGCTTTTAGTACCTTTTATAGCCAAGATCCTTAGAAAACATTACCTGCATTCCAATAGCAAGTCTAGATTTTGCTAACAGCTAGCTTTATTGAATGCTTCTTCTGTGATTTTGGCTAGATTACTTAGTATGTGGCTACAAAGAGAATTGCCATGAAGTCAACTAGGACACAATTATAAAGTACATGTGCCTTCAGTTAAAACAGACTAAAGGATCTGGTAGTTACTATGCAGGACAAAGAGCCAGCACAGCAGCAGTGACCACACTATATCTTCTGTGCTGAGAATTTACTCTGTGGGAACTCATACTTGCTCTACATCTTCCACCTCCTTGCCTCCTGTTTGAAAAATGAGGATAACAGAATCTGTGTTGTAGTCCAGCCTCCCTCACTGTTTAGTATCTAAAACTATTCATGGCAGGACCTGTCCTCTTCAATAAAGAGGGAGTTCACAATTAGCCCATTTTTATTTGAAGCCTTCCAATCCTCATACAAATCAAACTGCATTAAAAAACCCTGCAACGTCCCACTTGCTGGTAAATATCAGTGTCCCTGGATTTTAACAGGGAAATTCAAAGCTAAGGAATTAAAGGACTAGCCTGAAATCACTCAACAATACAGAAGCAAGAACAGGCCACAGCTATTTCTGACTTGCACTCCTTCATGTAGCCCCTGTTATACGATTACTTAAAAATGTGACTTTTTCAGGAATTTTGTGCAGCCTCTACATTGGCTATTGAGATCTAAAGTAAAAGATTAATGATCATTCTGAAAGCATTATGTTCTACTAGGAGACCTCAGTGACATCAAAGGCTCTTTCAGCTAAACTCTATGCTACTCCCCCCAATGTTAATGGTTTACCCTAATGGTGCATCAAACCTTAGTTTCCAGAGGTTACTGAAACAGAAAGAGAATTATTGACACTGTCAGTGGCAAATTGAAAATGTTATCTAGCTACCACACTTCTTACCTCTATAGACAGAACTGGGACTGTTGCTGTGAAATTACATAGAAAACCAAGAGGATGTTTAAGATCATCATATCTAATTATTTGGCATGAGTCCAAATTTTCCCAAGTCACTCTGAGTGACTCCTTTGAGGTTTCTGACTTTGAGAACGCGGCTGTTCAGCACTTAAACCACACTAGAGAACCAAGGCAGGGTAGGATGGATCACTGTTCAAAGCTTCTCTTGCCAAAGAGTCCATGGCCAGCGCTGGCCCTGGATAACTTGGCTCTTGATTATGCTGTGTGCTGTCAAATCAGCAGTCATCTACATTCAGTCATCCATCCTTCCAGCCGCTGTGTTCACATTACTGCTCCCACAGCTAGTTCCAAGGGCAGAAGTTCAGGCAGAAGTCCAGTCTGAAATGAAATTTTTACCTGAAGTGGGAACAATTCTCTTTGCTACTTCTCAAAGGAATGCTGAGAGCAACCGCACAGCCCATCCAGACCTCTGCTCCCTGCCTCCTAAGAAATGCCGCCTAGAATGAATGCAGAGCCTCATGGCTGAAGTCATGAGTTTTAAATATCGTTGGTTTACTGGCTGAATGAGAGAACAGGTAGGTGGTGTCTCCATATACATCTGTCAGGAAGCCCTTGCTGCAAGAGCCTGAGCCTGAATACACCAAAATCAATCACATTCCTCTCTCTTAGTTCAGTGCATCTGCCTGAAAAATTTATGGCTGTGGTGGTTTGGGGTAGCAACCGTGGGGTGTGATCTGTTTACTTGACATTTCGACAGAGGTGAGGTGGCTGGGGCAATGAGGTTTCATCTGGGGATTGGAAGGGTGGAGAAAGTGGGTTTTTTATGTTTCTGGCTGACTGGCTGCCTTTTGTGGGATGTGATGTGCTGATGCTTTGTTTTTATTGGTACAGATTGTATTTTTAATGGATGGCAGCATGCCTGGTGACTGGATAGATATAATTTACAATGTCAAAATAAATAGTTGAACTAATTGTGTTTAGTATGCAAATTACTGGCTCTGTAAAAGCTAGCAGTAATCTTTATGGATTCTTTAGAATTTAGCCACATAATGGAACAATGAATGAAATTTTTCATTCATTTATTCTATTTAATTAATTAATTTAAGTTATTCATTTATTTAATTAACTTATTTAATTTATAATAATAATTTAAAAAATTAAGAGCCATGCATACATAAAAATGGGGCAGCATATTAATATAGTCAGAAAGAAAACCTAGATGCCAAGCTGCAGCATAACAGCATATCTCACCAGGGAGACTAATTCTTACCAGAAAACTTAGTGATCATTTATACTGACTCAAGTTTAGATTGGATATGAGGAAGAAATTCTTTACTGTAAGGGTGGGGAGGCACTGGAATGGGTTGCCCAGGGAAGCTGTGAATGCTCCATTGCTGGCGATGCTCAAGGCTGGATTGGACATAGCCTTGGGTGGCATGGTTTAGTGTGAGGTGTCCCTGCCCCTGGCAGGGGAGTTAGAACTAGATGATCTTCAGGTCCTTTCCAACCCTAACTACTGTATGATTCTATGATTCTAAGTCCACAAAGACAGCAGAACTGAGGCCACTCTCATCTGTATCAATAACATTGCAAGAAAACACAGCACAAAAAGAACAGTAATCCACTGAATGAAGACCAGACATATTCAATAGTGCTCAAACGAAAGAGGCTAAAATGAAGAGACCAGAAATCTCAAGAGAGAATCATAAATGTAGAATCACACTGTGAGTGTCTACAGGATCCTGAGGATCTTGTTTTGGTCCACTGTTTTCCACAATTGTCATAAAATGTAGAGGATCACAAGCTGATAGAGGCAAGAAGTGAAAAGCGAACACAACACTTATATGAAAGTAATTTTCTAAGCATGGTGGCCACATTTGAAAGTGCATTTCAAGGCAGACAAATACAAGGTCTGATAGCAAAAGTAAAAAATGTTTGTCATTAAAATAACTCTGGAGGCATTAAAGATAATCACTTGAACATGAACTTTTCCTGACACGGTGTTGCTGAAAGGACAAACATAAACAGGAGAACACTGAGTAGACACCGGAAATTGTTCTTACCACTGTATATTGCATTAGTAAAATAATCACTGAAATACATTTCTGCTGTCAACGCTTCAAAGAGCAATTTTGCAAAGAGCTCAGGAAATCTCCAAAGAGTAATTCCAAGACACAGAAATTTGTCTCAGAGCAAGACAATGCTCCATTTAATAATCTCTCTAAGAAAAAGTTCAAGGTATTTGCCTGTGATCTATGAATATCTTTATGAAAACAAACTTTTTAGCTGGAGATGGTCACTAAAGCTAGCAAAAGACAATGAGATGAAATTCAGAGTTTAGAAGACAAATTCAAACAAATTCAAAATCAGAATAAGGCACAAACTCTAATTTAGAAGACAAATTCAAACAAATTCAAAATTAAAATAAGGCACAAACTCTAATAGTACTACTGATCAAGCATCTGAAAAACAAGTAATAAAGCCCATAGTAGATGTTCCCCTACTTCAGGGCCTTATACTTGAATGGTATTTCTTCTTTGAAATACGCTCTAGCAAAAAACTGTGTGCTTGAAACATCAATTGCATGGTTCTATAGCCTGTGTCATAAAAAATATGGATTATAGGGTCTAAGTGGTGTCTTGAAGCCATTAGGAGATATCTCTTGGCCAGTGAAACTACTGAAAATGAGGATAGGAATTTGTAAATTTCTACCAAAATGCTTTCTCTTTTGTGAAGATGTAGACGTACATATGTGCAATTTTTCACTTTTTTGTTTGTACTTTTATCAATAGATTTGATTTTTAGTGAAAGATATTGTACCTCCAATGTTTGCAGTAACTGCAGAAATACGTGGAAAATTTAGAAAATGTTGCTAACTTTGTTATGCTAGGATATGTTAAGTCATCAGCCTAAAGATGTTGGGCATGCCAACCACCTTTCTTTCAGGACACACAGAATGATTGCATCTTCATGGAGCATGAAGTAAAATAAAGAATCCAGGTTCTTCAAGAATCTTCAAGAATCCAAGATCCACAGACAAACTGTTGAATTAAAGAGCCCAGAGAGGACTAAATTGCAGGTTAAGAGAAGTGGTGATTGTTTTGCAAGCGAAGTGACTTTAAGAGGTGGAAAGCCACAGAAGAAAGCCAGCAGACAAGAGGAGAAGCAGCAGAGGTGCTTAGGAACTGGAAGGGGATGCCCACTGGAAGGTGAGGTTCAAATACTGTAAGCAAAGACACACTTTACCTTTCTTTTGCTTAGAAAAACAGGACATTTTGCATAAACAGGACTTTATGAATTAACACAGAAGGAAACAAAGGCCTTAAGATCAGCTCAGAGACAATATCAGAGTCTTTTAGGAAGAGACTTTCTTGGCAAAAAGCGATTTTTAAAAGAAAACCAAAAGTTAAATAAATATATTGATGAGTTTCATTTTGGTATTTATGGTTACATACCACATGACAGAGTAAATGCATGTGGAAGGCTTACCAAAGAAGCTCCATCTCAAGGAGGTGATTTGCACCTGCCACTTCAAGAACAAGGGAGACTGCTGCCTTCTTAAGTCCATCCACTGGTGTTGAAAGCTGTGGGATCTGTGACTATGCTTATCCTCTCACAAGCGTGATCCATGCTTAGGGTGCTGTGGCCATCCCACTCCCTCCATGACAGCTACTTTCCCTGCTGGCTGGGAAGGTCATAACACCCCTAGCAGAGAGCTATCATGGAAAGATGTGGAGTTATCAACTTTGAGCTAGAACCAAATTCTTGGAGACTTTGGTGATTAGAAGACAAACTTTGCTTGGACTCTGTATTCAAGAGGAAAGCCAATACGGACAGCAGATTTCCAAGACGATATGATTTTGGCATTATGTACTGTTTCTCAGATGGACTGTTACATTTTGTTCTTTTTGGAACATATTTAGTATGCATGACTTCCTTTCTTAAGTAATGAATTCTGATAATCATGCCACAGATTTCTGTGGGTCACAGTAGCAGATATGGCTGCATTTCCTTCTTTGGATCAACCATTGACAAAAGTGGGTATGTTTTTGCCATCATGATTATTTGATAGCCATTAGCACCACAGGGTTCAACACAGTAAGGCTGAAGATTAATTTGACAGTTGTGGCAGCACGGGTCTTGCAGATCAAAAAAAGTTTGTCATGGAAAGTCTTCTTCTCCCTTCTTCTAGATGGTGGGGGTGATTTGGGGGCCCTACTTCTCTATTTTAACCTGTCTGTATTTTAGTCCTGCTGTCGTATCATCACAACCCCAGGAGCTCACCCCACTCTCAAGATGCGAAGTTAATGCAGAGAGCCTCAAGGCTGCAAGCTTGCTCCAAAATCTGCTCAAACAGTGAAGCTCGTTCAGTCATTTATAACCCTCAGGGATCCACTTTACAGTTATACAAAGATTGGATGTCTATTTTTTATGGGAATAATTGCAGGCCAGGACTAAACATCCGAGCTCAGTAACACGGTGTCAGTTCCAAGATTACTTGGAACAGAGCACTTTCTCCAAACTTCTCCCCCACTCCTTATTTGGACACTGAGAAATAATTTCCTCAGTAGTAGATTTTTACTCACTGAAATCACATGTTTTCTCAAAACTTTTTTTTTTTCTCAAGATAATTACATTTGATAAGAAAATGGGAGAAATAACAATGCCACATTCCTAAAGTGCAGACTGAAGCCAAATTCAAACTACTGCTGTGTGGGGTCAGTGTTTTCTTCCAAGGACAACTGACCCTGCTGTGCTTGGACACAATCCAAGACCAACTCCCTAAACACCTGTTTAATTGCATGTTTTAGTGTCTGAGGACTGGCCGTTGATCGCTGAATTCATTTTGTATCTGCATCCCATATACATTATGTTACTGGTTGATGGATAGATAAGGATTAAAGTATTTTTTCTCACAGATGGTCACCCTGGAAGTGGATACTAAATAGTGTGAGGCATCAATCTGTAATCCTGCTCCTTCTGCCTGGTATGAATATTGCTCAACATGTGTCACAGGTTCTAGATCTCCTGCCAGCTATCTGAGCTGTTCCTTAGCTAGCACACTTTGAATATTGCTCAAAGATGGTGATAAACAACAGCTAAACAGTGAAAGAATTTTACTCTTTCACCACAGTTCTAGTCCTGCTTTTTTGATTTTTTTATTTGTCCTATAAATAGGACAGCCATGCAGGTAAGTGCGTAGTAAGGGAACAAAAGGGGCAATAGCCTCTTCCTCCTCTGCTCAGAACAGACCTGTGCATGAGTTCTACACCTGGCATCATCTGCATGACCGTAGCTCCTCATTCTTACCAATTCCCATGGCTTGGTACAAGATCACATGTGGTTGTTCCTGGTGTCACATGAAAGCTTTTGCACAAATGTACAGTCTGCTTGTTAATTCTGATGTCAGAAAGACGATAAACTACTGATTTCAGTTAAAGGCTTTGCTTAAGCATGGAAACTCCATGGACTGGAGCATAACTGTACACCCTGGATTCATGCTTTGCTGTTGCACAACTTATGAAATCCATGGTCAGCATATGTGATTTGGGAATCTCAGTTATTTCCCCACCTCACCTGTACTATTCCAAGTAGCTGTGGTAGAGTAGAACAAGAGTGACCCAAGTACCCTGGTGGAGTAGGGTAGAGATGTGTTAGAATCCTACTGATGACACTGAATCTGATGAATTAGAAGGTACCAAGCAGTTGCTGCTCAACATGGCTTCATCTGCATCAACAGGAAACATATTTTTCAGCTGAATAAATGGATAATTACTGTTGTACTACCCTTTTCTCTAGCTTATTGGTTCTGTGTAATCATATGCTACACTGAGATCTGCTGGTAGAGTGGTGAGAGCAGACAGTGAGCACTGAGAATACTTTCAGATGCTGGGAGGTTATGTAAGCCACACTTTCTATTGCAACCTAAATGAAAAAGATGTGCAATCAGAGCCAGGAAATGCACACTAAGAAATTAAAACATACTTCTAGCAAAAGGTCCTTACAGCCCTCCCTCTGCTTCATAACATGAAACAGTCTCTAGAGAAGTCTCTAGAGAAAGTGTATAAAATTTCACAGTAGAAACTATTAAAAGTAGAAGTATTAACATTGAAAACATGAATTTTCTATGGCTGAATTGTATATTTTCTCTGCAATTCTATGGACTATGTTAAAAAGATTCTGTAAGAAGGAATATATTAAAAACATTGCAGTTTAAATCACTATTTATAATGCTTTTAAACATGTCTGTGAAATTCTATTGGCTTCTTCTCCAGCAAATTCTTTCAAAGTCTTTTCTGTTAGGGTACAGAGCATGAGGGAAGTAAAAGAAGAGAACTGCTATTCCCACTTTCACTCCCCAGGGAGCTTTGAGAAATCACTAGCACAAATAGTCCAGCCAGCTGGTTTAGCCAATTGGTGGTCAGTTTACATTTCCTCTACTAAGTGAACTTGTTGACCGTACATTTTAACTGAGTCATTAAGAGCTCCTTTTCCAAGTGTTTTGGCAGGCTAACAAGGTCTGAGATTCGGAATAGACCACAATAACTAGTAAAGAGAAGAACAGCATTACTTTAAATACAACAGAAGAAATCAATCCAAATGGATCCAGAAATAAAAGCCGCAATGAAAATAAAGGTATGCAAATATCCACCTGCAGGATATAATAGAAACTTTTATTGGAAGGGCTGCTTCTTCCATTAAAATGCCACTTTGGATATACGACATAACAAAAGCTTTAACCATTGCTCAAGCATGATGTGCAAACAAATGTGGGAGTGAAGTATTGGAGACCTGAAAATACAAGAGACATCCTAGGTGTGCCATATGTACATACCCCTAGAGAGGATTCATTGCAGATGCTCTAGTCACTGTCACAGGATACCTTGAAATCTGTAATATATATGAAAAAGAAAGGACTCCATGCATGTATATAAAAAAGGGAACTCAATTAGGGGAAATGGAATACCAATATGTGATTCACCATTAAACACTCTCTCACAAAGCTTCAGCAATCAGCAGCAGCATCTCATTCAGGAGTACACTCGATTTCAAAGCTTGGCTTGAGCATGCAAGGCTACAGGTAGACGGTGCTATGGCTGTATACTGCTTCATGCCACTTGAACTGCACAAGTCAAACACACATGCAACGGAAGCTACAGTGCTTTGTCTTCCTCCAGGAATCTAAGACCTTAATCCATGAACCCAGCTGATACAGAATCAGGGAAAAGACCCTGGCAGCACCAACATGCAAGACGTGCCTGGGCAATAGGGCAGTTTTCTATTTGTTTTAGGGGTTATGTGGAGTTGACCAGTTATACATGACTGAACACACTCATCACTGGTCTGCTCGGATGCAGCCACAAGTTCTTTATGCAGTGTGATTTAGAAGTCCTTCTTAGGAAGGGAGAGCTTCAGATCTCTGCCCATGGCAGCAACCCTTGCCAGCTGCTCTAGGAGCTGTCGTGATTGAATATGAAGACAGTGTTATGCTTGGCACTAAAGGCATTGGGAGCTTATCAGGGGAGAGAATTGGTTTTCATATGTCATCTGAGTTTCAAATTGGCCCATGTGTCAGCATGCCTTATAACAATCTCAAAAGCACCAAAAAGCCACTGTAATTCTTGTATAAATGTTAGGGACTTTTGAGCTTTTTTGTAAGCAAAGAACGGGTAGTGGACAAAAGCCAGTGGAGAAGAAAAATCTTTGAGACTTATACTCAGCAAATACTGGCTTTCAGGCTCAGACAGCTGTGTCCTCATTACTGTTAATAGCAAAGAGCTATGCATGTTGGGCAACATTCCCCTTTGAGTGTATGCATAGCAAGCCATCTATTTATTTATTTCTGTGGTGGTGATCATTGGAAAATGCCTATAATTGCTGCTCAAATAACTGGCTTTAACTCAGATTTGGCATTCACTGTTTTATAATGACTGAGCCACATTTGCTTACAATGTTCCAAAAATTGCCGCTGGCCAACTGGCTTGCAGATCTTCCTGGTTAAATGAAAACTGTGTGGATATGGGAGGTTTACTTTATTCCAATTGGCATGTGATGTGGACGTCTACTGGCAATTCTCCTGTTCTTCTTACTCTCAGTTCATGTCTCCCTGGAAAAAGAGGTGTTTAATCTCAAAGGGCTTCCCCCCACTCTGCTTTCAACCATATTCAGTTACCTTTTAAGCATAAATTAAGACAGAAACTTTCAAGATTTGTGAACTCCTGAGATAATAAGCCCTCAGAGCAGATATTCTGAGCCTTTTGGGGCAGAAAGTTGTATTTTGTTTAGCCTCAAGAACTACCAGTTTTGAGCAGGACCATGGCAGGCTCTGGATGGTTATGAAACTCCCAGGCAGGATAAGGTACTTTCAACCTCATACAGCAAATTTCTAATACAGGTTACCTAACTTCCAGCCAGGACTTCTGGGCCATGCCCGTCAATCAATAAATCAATCAAGATAAGGGCAGATCTTCTTCCCGTGTACTGATCCTGGTGTAAACGGATGTGTTGATCTGGATGATCTTGACTGAACCTGCGCTCTGTGAAACTCAAGATTCACTTCACTGCAAAGGTGGGAATAAAATCCTTCACTTTCTGATCATTGCTTCTACTTCACTATATCAGCTTCCATCCAAAGATCTTACAACACTCTAAAATCAATGCTGAACCTCAAAATCTCTGTGACAAAGAGAGTATCACTTTCATTTTATGGGATTCAAAATAAATTCAATAAAGTAAAAGATAAATTAAAGGCTAGAACCAGTGTCAGACACAGGTTCTTGCACTTCAGGGACTGCAGTCTCAGTACCATTGCACAAGGCATGTTGGAACTGACATCTGGAAGTCATCTGGCCCAAGCCTCTGCTCAAAGCAGGGTTATTCAGTCAGGTTGCTCAGGGCCTTCTCCAGCTGAGGTTTGAACTTCTACAAGGATACAACCTTTAGCCACAAACTTAGGAACCTCTGTTCCAATGTTTACGGGTTTGAACTTAAACAGGGGAAGTTTAGATTGGATATAAGGAAGAAGTTCTTTACTGTTAGGGTGGTGAGGCACTGGAACAGGTTGCCCAAGGAAGCTGTGAATACTCTGTCCCTGGCAGTGTTCAAGGCCAGGTTGGACAGAGCCTTGGGTGACATAGAATCATAGAATAGTTAGGGTTGGAAAGGACCTTAAGATCATCTAGTTCCAACCTGCCTGCCGTGGGCAGGGACACCTCCCACTAAACCATGCCACCCAAGGCTCTGTGCAACCCGGCCTTGAACACCGCCAGCAATGGACATTGTTTAGTGTGAGGTGTCACAGCCTGCGGCAGGGTGGTTGGAACTAGATGATGTCAAAGTCCTTTCCAGCCCTAACTATTCTATGATTCTATGTTTGACCACCTTCACAGCTATAGCAGTTTTTCTTATATCAAACAACAATTTCTCATGTTGCAACTTCAGTTAATTCTTGTTCACATGCACTTCTGAGATGAATCTGGCTTTTACTTCTCTACATACTCATATTAGACAGCTGAAGGCAGAAAGCAATACAATTCTCTCACCAGCCTTACCTTCTTAAGACAGAGAAAACCTACTTCTCTCAGTGTGTCCTTGTATGTTATGTGCTCCCACCCTGTAATCACCATAGTAGTCCTGCACTGGATACTCCTCAGGATGCTCATGTTTTTCTATGCCAGGGAACCAGTATGACTGGGAGAATTGGGTGCCTATGAAGGCAACAGGAATCTGGGAATCTGCTGCATACTGAACTCCCTCCTGGAGGTAGCTAAGAGAAAATATGTAGAACACTTGCACATAGATAATAATTGGAAACCTTGTATCAGTGCAGTTCATCACAGTGGAAATATTTTGTGAATCTCTGCTTGATTTACTAGAAACTCTTGAGATGGCAGAGCTATTTCACAGGATGATGTAGAAACACAGCTAGAGCCAGGACTGCCCTACTCACACACAGAGGTCTGCATGGTTTTGTCTCCAAGGCTTCAAGTTAAGTTGAGCTTCTTTGCACCAGAATTCAGGAATTGCTGACTAGCGTTAAAGGCTGAACATGTGGCCATACCACCAGTATCACGGGCACTCCCACCACCTCTCGCAGTATCCATGAAAGCTCAGAAAGACACATGCTCACATTGAGCATTCCTAAGATAAATGGCTCAATTCCAAGTTGCCTGGCCTGAAAAAAAAAAATCTGTTTAGGTAATTTAAAATAAAATCATAGAGAAATAAACAAAAAAGGTGATGTTCCCAACCAGCAGGAACATTTCACATCTGTGGTTATTCCTGGAGCAAACTCCTGCTCTTACCGTCCAGAAGGCACATCCCAGTGAATTTTCCATCATGTGGGCCTGCTGTAGTGAAAAACTAATCTACATTTTTCCTTTATCATAGTACTTTCCTTTATTAGCCTCTGTTACTAGAGCTCTGGTCATATTCAGTCATGCAAGAGAACAGGCATAGTTTAGAAGGCACAATCTCCAGCACAGAAGCATGCCTTGAAAATCCTTAGCATTTTACCATTTGTAGTCTTTCTAATCATCTCTAATCAAATACTGCAGAAAATGATTCTGCATTTCCTGTCCTCCCCAGGTCAGAGGGGAAGAACTACAGATGGATCACGTGTTTCTGAGACGTTTCATGTCCCAAGCTTCTAGACGTCAGCTTGACATTTGGGTGGAGAACAACATGATGGTGTTTTGTATCTTGTAGCAGAATACATCCCTTATCAGCTTCAGAATGCATGTAGCTTGTTGGGCCATTAATGGATATACTTCAAACTGCCAGCTGTTGATTGCATTTAGAGGTATCCTCCAGTCTTTGTAGGACACATCTATGCCACAGGACTCTGGGCTCAAATCTACACTCAGGTTTGCAAAATTGCCTGTGGAATATGAAGATAAAATTTTCATTTTTTTCAATGAAGATCATAAGCACTGTTGGAAGCCTTATTTGTAATCCTATAAAAAAGTCTTATTCTCTTACGCCACTTTTCAACTATGTCTAGTGAACCCCCTTGAAAATGTCAGTGAACCAAATGTCATGCTGCAAATCAAGAAAAAAGGATAAAATCAAACAATCATAGAATAGTTAGGGTTGGAAAGGACCTGAAGATCATCTAGTTCCAACCCCCCTGCCAGGGGCAGGGGCACCTCCCACTAAACCATGCCACCCAAGGCTATGTCCAATCCAGCCTTGAGCACTGCCAACAATGGAGCATTCACAGCTTCCCTGGGCAACCCATTCCAGTGCCTCACCACCCTTACAGGAAAGAATTTCTTCCTCATATCCAATCTAAACTTCCCTTGTTTAAGTTTGAACCCATTACCCCTTGTCCTTTCACTACAGTTCTTCATGAAGAGTCCCTTCCCAGCATCCTTATAGCCCCCCTTCAGATATTGGAAGGCTGCTATGAAGTCTCCACACAGCCTTGAGAATTTTGTCCAAAATGCAATGTACTACCTGAATAACATAATACAGGTTTTACAAAACGTATCTTCAAATAGCACCGATTTAGTGGGGAAGAATACCTCCTTTCTAAAGCTGCCATGCTACATGATTTTGGGATGACTGCATGAAACCAAGTGATAGCTGTCAGTGCACAGTTCTGGGCTATTCCATCGGCTTGCCATTTCATCAGCTCCACTTTTGATTAAAATAATTTCAATCTGCTTGTGAATTAAAGCTCCAGATGCAGTGCTTAATGCCTTGCTGGCAACAAGTGTTGTATGTATTGCTTAGTCTACCATTGAAATATATGAGTACGATCCAAGGCTGCTCCAGCCTATGCCTAGTTTGGAATTCACCACAGTGGTTACCAGAGCTGAAAATTAGAATCATGCTATAGCTTTCAGACCACATGTCCTCCCCCTAGGCCAATTCCTGCTTCAGGAGCAAGGAGTGGTAGTCTGGCAAACTGACTCTGCACTAATCTGAGATTTCTCTTTCAGAAAGGGGATGTCTGGCTACCCATTTGAGCTATGTCAGCTTTGCATTGCTCTACCATAGTGACAACAACTGTTATTTAATGGGTGGCAACTCTTAACCATGTTATGAACTTTTCTCTGCAGTGTTAGATAAAGCAAACAGCTTTCTTTTGTGCCTCTGTGCACAGTGGAAGCTGGAAATAATCAAAGGACTTGAAACTACGGCAGCTTAAAGATCCTGACAACATTTATCTCACCCCCAACTTGTGCAAGGCTCTTTCTTGTTAACAATCGTTTCAGGCAGTTTTTAAATGCTCCTGCTGATATATTTTCTATTATTCCTCCACTGCAACATGCCTACTGTATTGTTGTATAACCTGATACACTGCACTGTCATAAAGGGCTTTACTGTGTTCAGTTGGGCTGGTGATGTGTAACTCCCATTCATCTTCTGGTAGCTTTATTTTCTTTGAAAAATTCTCTCATCTCATTGAAATACTAAAATGGGAAGCCAGGCAATTGGCAGATGAAGGCGCCAGAGCATGGTAAACACCACACAACATAGAATCATAGAATAGTTAGGGTTGGAAAGGACCTGAAGATCACCTAGTTCCAACCCCCCTGCCAGGGGCAGGGACACCTCCCACTAAACCATTCTGCGTGGCAGCTCCATCATGGGTCCAGTGTCTCAGGGACAAGGCAAAGGAGCAATGCCAGCACATTACCTCCGCCTATAGAGTCTGGCAAAACATACGGACCATCTGGCTGATTTATATTGGCAAAGCAGCCAATTCATATTTTCTATATATTTTGGCTTAGCGTCCTGATTGTGACATATAGCCATGGCACATTTCAGGCTGGAACCAAGTGAAAAGAAACAAAGCTGACCCAAAAAATATAAGGCAGAGGCCAAGAAAAACGGTGACTTTGAAGTAATTGAGAACACTGCCATCTCTAGGCACTGTTGAGTGCTGCAAATATATGCAAAAAGTAACGCAGGCCCAAGCAGAGTGCTGGTGCTATGAAGGGTGTTGAAAATAAATAAGCCTTTCAGGTAAGGAGAAACACTCTATCTATCACATACTGAACTCTGCATGTTATGCCACAGGGAGGTAGAGAAGGTGTCACTCACGCAACCAGAGTCCCTGAGGGTCACAGAAGAAAGCTCCACATGGACTGTCATCCACAACAGAAACAGGCATCCATAGGAAAATGAGAGAACAAGAAACCACAGAGCCAGTATGTTGGAGAAGGGCGCTCATGAAGTCAGTCAATCTTCCAGCACCGTTAACTGACTTAATTTTCTCTCAAGCCCTGTAATTGTCTAGCTGGCAGGACTGTCTTGCATGACAGCTATCCCATAAAGGAAAGCTCACGAAATCTGCTCCAGAGCAGACAGAGCTAATAGGTACATAGTGGCTTTAACTGATCTGGCACTGCTGAAATCCCTGGAAGTAAGACATAATAAAGGCAAGGCGGCCACAAAGCTCCACATGTCAAACTGCTGTTAGCAGTGAGTCTAAGGAATCGTTCTGAGATTAACAGCAGGGGTGAGAGTCCTGTCCTGGACAGCACATGCCTGCAGATATGGCAAGCTGGGCATGATTACTGATCCTCTGAAGTGAGTCAGATATAACCTCCTGCCAACTAGCTCTTGGTGACAGCTGAAGTCTGTGTATTATCTGGCTCAGAGCCCAGCACCCAATTACCTCCAATTCAGAGACCAAGCTTAACTGAGGCCATTACACCAACCAAAACCTACAGTATCAATTAACCCTCTTTCACTTGCATACCCTTTTCCTCTGCAGTCTACAAAACACAGGGGAGATGTGATTCCTGGCTTCTTGCCACCTTGTGTACCAAAGTGTCACACAACTGCATGAAAGAGGGAAAACTGAAACACATCATGAAATAGAGAGATCACAGTCCAGAGAGATTTTAACCTTCCTTTGTCTGGAGGTGGCCTGCACATCTAGCAAGACATGGATGTTGTCTTTTCTTTGATTATGCCCGATCTCTGCATACAAACCAATTGCGCTGTGTAACATGACACATTTTCTTTCAGTTGTTCTCCTCCATATGCCGCTCTACTTCCCTCCTGGCTCCCAGCCTCAATACAGAAGAAACCAGAAAACTTTTAATCACCACTAATAAGTGGGTGAAGACATTTCCAGACAGAATCAGTTTAGCTCAAGCTAAAGTTGAAAGTATAATCAAACATTCCCCAGGTGGCTGCAGGTTTTAATTATAAGGTGATCTTCTGACCAGCTGCCTATTCATCCCTCACAATGCCTAGTAAATTCTTATCAGTATCAGAAGACGAGCAGGAAGAAAATATGGTAACAATCTCCCTGACCATAAGCTATTTATGCTCAGTGGCTTAGGCTCGAGACAGATTAATTTAAACCTAATAAATTCACTGCAGGAACTTTTGCTCTCAGATCCTAAAATCTTCACTAAAATCAATGGGGTCCATAATGAGAGGTCTAAGAGATTTTGGTATCAAATTGACTTTGTAGCTATCTACCCAGGATGACTGTTGTTCAATGAAGTTCAGCTGTGGCTGTACTCTAGTTCTGCTCATTTTGTTTTTCCATTTCACATCATCATACATAAATACAGTCAGTCAGTGATGCTTGAAAGGCACTGACATACAGAATGATGGACTTGAGCATAGACTTTGCTATACCCAGGAGCCTGCTAGCTTTCATTCCAGTACAGATATGCCAGTTCTCTTAATAACATGCCAGCCTTCTTGGCTTGCATGTTGTATTTCTTGGTTTGATTTTACTGATGCCTTTGTGAGCAGTAGAAACTTTGCAAATAAGCGAAGCATTGGCTGTGCTTTAACCACCAGACCGTACTCCTCCCACAGTGCACTTAGCAAGGAATGAAAGAAGGAATAATCCAAGCCACAGAAGGCTCAGTTTACCTTGCTACAGACAAATACATACAGCAACCTTTCCTATCAGTAAATTCTGCTAGGGGAGGGTATGTTTATCGATGGTCAAATTTCTGTAGGAATGACCCTACCGATGGATCCTACTGTAGAGACTGAATCTTGCCTTTCCTCAGGCCTGGCCCATCCTCTTTGCCATGCAATGGTTTCTGAGGGAGGAAGGAACTCTTAACTTTTTCAGATGTATGGTTTTACCCATTAATATTTTATGGTCAATTAATGATTACCTTTATGAAGGCTTGTGAATAGATAAGGCCATCAGATCAGAAGCACTCATTACATTAGATAACCAAAGGTCAACCATCTTGAACTGTGCTAAAACAGGAAATGAGCACAGTATAAGTAGATGGTGACTGAAAAACTTTAGGATCAAATAATCATTTAAAGCTTTTGTAACACAAGTATTCCTGAAGTAGATGGGAAATACTGATTAAATTCTGTGACAACCCCTCTCCTCTGATCTAAGGAAAAACATAGACAAAAGTGCCCAGTAATTTCCAATCAGTTTAGCGCACTAGGAAAGTGAATAAGTTCCACATGCCTCACTTAGAGCTTCACTGTTGTAGGCTTATTAAACTGGGCCTTTTTTCTCCTGTTTATGTATTTTTACATGATTCTCGTCAGGTATTTACCTCAGCACCTATCACCTACTCATGAAATGACACTTGGTACAATCCTGAAAATTGACTACTATTTCAGTTTACACAGAAAGACCTGAAGAGCCAAAATACCCAGCACATTTCTCTATTACAAAGTCAAGAGCTGACTACAAAATCCTCCAACCCAAGCCTTAGCCACCAACTACAGCTTCTTCTTGAAATGCTTCAGAAGCAACTTCCCTGTTGCTATGGCATCATGAGGTCTGAATTTATATTTCCCCGTACGAAGCCTGAAAGAAAAATCATCTTATAAACAAAGGCTACATATCATGGCCCTTAATTTAAACAGGAGTTATCCATTACATATCCTTTCAGGACACTGCACTCAATCCCTTTCAGAACCTATTCTCATGCAATCTTTCTTTTTTTGTTTTTCCTAGTTAATTTGGACAGGATGGCAGTGCTTCCCGAACATGGACCATGCATAGCCTTCATGAACTGGCCCTCTGGAATAGCAGAAGAGATTGTATCACAGACCAAAAGGACACAGAGCTGAATCAAATGGGCTTTAAAAAGGCAATGGCAGGAATGGATTACATTTGCTTCTCCTTTACACAGCCCCTTCCACGGTATAATCTCCCTGCTGCATTTCCCTCTTTTTCTTTCTCATGTTTCTATATGCCCAGAGAGGTCACTAGAAAAGTCACTGTTAGGAGGCAACCTGGCTTAGTAGCTAAGCCACTGGATAAGGAATTCCATGCTCTACCCCCAGCACAGCCGTGGGCCTGCCCCAAGACCTGGGTACCTCCTTTCAGTTCCCTGTGTCTTCATTTCCCTCCCCTCTCCCAAGACACACGCACATCTGGTTCTTTCATTTTGCTTGAAAACTCATCTAGGCATAGGCTGTTCTCAATGAGGTTGTGCACAGGGCAGGTCAGTATAATTGCGCACTTGGATGTGGGTTTTAGGTATGCTTGCAATATAAATGATAATGATCTAAAACCCATCTGTGCAAAGGTAACGTTTTGAAGGAAGGAGTTTTGCTCCCTGAGTGTAGGAATGGGGACCTGTAGGTGGGGAATGTAGGAGGTCCTGGCAGTCTTTGGGAAGTGAGGAAAGCTGAAGCAATGACTGCTCCACAGATGAGGCGACTGCTCCACAGATCAGGCCTTGAAGAACAATTCCCTCTTGGAAAGAGCATCTTTCCATTTCCCTCTGGTTTTGTGCTTCTTCCTTTCAGCTTTTGTTTCTAAAATAATGATGCCTTTTTTTTTTTTTGTACTTTTTTTTCTTTTTTTTTTGTAATTAACTCCTCTGGCCTCCTCCCTTCCTGCTCTCTCTAGGTCATACTCATCTTGCCTTATGCTTACATCTTTCCTAACATCTACTTCTCTGCAGTAGTCAGAGAAGACTGCAGCCTGCTTTCTTCAGTCCCTCCATTCAACTCTCTTAGATGCCTCCCCGCCTCCATCAACTCCCCACACCGTGCACATGCATTAATAGGAGAGAAAGTGAAAACAGGAGCCCACCCATTACAGTTCTTTCCACAATGCCCAAAAGGATCTGCGTTTGAGGCATGTTTTAAAAAACATTGTAAAACAGGAAACAGCAAGGTGGAGTGAAGGGAAATTGGAAAGAGCTCTCAGCTTATGAATGTATCATGCAAGAACATGGGCCCTCAGCTCCAGTTTAATCCTGCCAACAGTTACTAGACTGAGTTCCTTGAACAAAAAGTCATTATTATGACTAACCATTCTGTATTTATAGAGACGCACTGTTAGAAGACAAACAGTTCAAGCAGTGCTCTTGTACTAGATGTTCTTTGGCTTTTCCTGTATATGGTCTTTTATTCCAGTGTTAATTGTGTTATAAATCATTCCTAACCTGTGCTGTTGAAAACACAATACATTTATAGCTACAAAATATAAAGCATTCAGCAACTCCAGAGGTAAAAATACCTTGTAGCAGGAATTAAACCCACAAAAGATTTAAAAAGTAATTATCATTAAAATATTCCTCTAGCCACAAATGACCACAGCTACTTCTGCACCATGCAGAGGACACTGGAATGGGCAAAGTTCTCACTGACAGGTGTCACTTGCGCCTGGAAAGGTTCTGTTTTCACACAGGACAAGGTCTGGAGATAAAAGAGTGGTGAACAGGACAGCGAACCTTCCAGGGCAGAAAGGATGAGGCAAAAAAGCTTGAAAGGGAGAAGAATGGCTTAAATGTCTTTTTTTTTTTGGCCGTGTTGGAAGTATCAGCCCAAGAGGGCAAATGTTCTGCAAACCACCAGGGGGACGCATTCCTCTGGAAGCCAGGGAATGCTGAGCCTTTGCAGGCTGGCCAGATGCCAGGCTGGGACAGAGCAACCCTCTCACAGCCTTCCTACCTCTAGCAAAGAAAGGATAAAAACAAAAAACCAAACAAACCAAAAAAAACCCAAAAAAAAGAAACAAAACCCGCACCAAAAAAAGAGGAAAAGAGCCTATTAAATCTCACAGCTTTCAGACTAACTTTTAATCCTGTTTCACTTTGGAAGTCTCTTGAACAAGCTCAGCTCTTCAGAGCTGAGGCTGCAAATCTCTCAGGGAAGGTTCCTGTGTTTAATAAGCTGTTTTGGCTGGAATTCAAAGAAAAAGTAAAGATTTCTGTTGGCCTAGCAATAAAAGATGTAGCCCAGACCCATAACCCCATATCTGACTAGACAAAAATCTGTACTCTGTTAAAAACTGGAGATTTCTCAGAAACACTGGCTTTAGAATAGCTTTGGTTCCCCTGAAGTCAATAGCAAAAAGTCTCATCGTCTCTAATGGAAATATCTGTGACTGATTTTATTTGGAAAGGAGGTGCTGTAAGGCAGGTGCCAGAACACCACATAAGAAACCTGTAAGTTATATAGTGGCTCAGCTACTGGGAAAATAGCTTCCAGTTTACTCTTTTCAACCATTCTACCCCAAATCAACCCTCAAAGTGCTTCATATCCTAAGAGCTTGTGAATTCTGACAAGCAGGGAAGCACAGAACAGCTGAAATATCATTAACATGAGCAATGCTTGTAATCAGCTTATAATAGGATAGACCCATAATTCATGGGATTCAGACCTGCTTGAATGACCTGGGCAAAATTTTGGTCACTCCTGAGGATCCTGTCAAGGTTCCCTGCTGTCTTTTCTCCAGGACTTCAAGAATGAAAGAGCACAACACCCTGCTAACTGCACCAGAAGTTCTGGAAACAAGGGATCAGGCCTTTCTACCGCCACTGCAGTGAGACACCTCCCTTCGTGTCCACACTTTCCATCTTAGTGCACACAGATACAAAAATAAATCCTGCACCAGGACAGTGACCATCTCTCGAGGATTTCACTGAACAAAAAATTAAACTAACCCCGGCAGAGACCCCTTTGCTCTGACAGGTCTTGTTTTCTTTAAGTTTTGTTTTTCTTCCTTTAACACAAATATGATCCATCATCTGCCCAAATTCAAACCTGATGTAGACTTTCTAAAACTGCTCCCAGCTAACTGTGCCACTCAAATGGCAGCCTGTCTTTTCCCATCTATTCTCGCTAATGTCTCTATTCACCAAACTTTCCCTTACACTTAAATTCCCATATTTGAAAGTTACAGTGACAGAAGTGAACAGCCCTGACTGAAGAAAGCATTAGTCCTCACATTTCTGCCAGAATGAATAGGAACATATATTCCTTCACAGGCTGGCAGGTCCCCTGTCAAAGTTCCCAAAACCCACCTGTTTTGATTAGTACGGCTTGCATGCAACATGCAGACACAACAGAGAGGTTTCATTTCCACTTTGATTTCAACACTTCTTTTCCACTAACTGCCCCATTTCCTGATTCATCTACATCAAAATCAGCAAAATGAAAACATTCCCAGAAATCTACAAATCAGTACATATATAAGTGAGGTTGACCAACTTGCTAAGATGAGAAGGACTACTTCAATTTTCAAATGACTGAATAGTATGCATGTTTATTTTAACAGCAAACCTACCAGTTATCACAGGACTTCAAAACTCGTAAAAAAAACCCAAACAGATTGGTTTGGGGTTTTTTGTTTGTTTTAGTTTAGGTTGTTTGTTTGGTTTTTTTCCAGTAGGTATAACTACTAGTGCTGGTTAGAAAATACTTTCTTCCCACCATGTAATGAAGGCAATGATTCAAATACAGAAAAATGTGCCCTGAAGTCCATGAATTTAAATCTAGACTCTTACAGCTCCCATGAAGCATCATGGTCTCCTCACTAGGAAACAAATAAACTACATCATCTGAAACCAAGTCCTGCCAGAAATTTCAGACAATAGGGCAGAATCAGCCCAAAAGACAAGTCAGTTTTAGCTCTTGTGTTGTTCTGCAGCAGCATTCAACAAAGAAGTGCTCTGAGTTAAATGCAGTTCTTAGACTAAAGACAGGCAACATTCTCTATTGAAAGCTCGTATCTTCTGTGGTTTAGGCTATTTTTATTGTCAGAGACCAGTCCTATTTCAAAAAAGATTTTGATAAAAGCCTTTTGACAATTAGCTACATGAGATAACAGATAAAAAACTTTATCATTAGGACAACTGAGGCACAGAAGTAAGTGGTGGTTGTGGTTATAGGTTCATTTTGTGGTAGACCTGTGAGCTATATCTCTAGCACTTACCCTGAGCAGCCACCAGTGATCACTGATCCTGAGCTCTTGATTTCAGATTTGGCATCAAAATAAATATTTTGGTCAGTGGAATATATTTTGTTTGGTTAAGAATATTTCTCTCTCTCTCTTCATAACATGACATCATCAAATGAAGCAAACCAAAGGGATATAATCTAAATCTTCCTTAAATTTGAGTAACACAGAAGCAGCTTATATTTAAGTTAAACACAGTATAAAATGGAGTAAGTGGAATCACAATCCAGCAAAAGATGCAGAAGTAGAAAAATTATCAACACAAGAAATTTTTCATGGGCTTATTTGTTTTTTTTTTTTTGTTGTTGGAGAATGGGGAACATGAATGTGCTAAGACAAAGTCAGTGCTCTGCTGGGGCAGTGATCCTTTGCCCTTGTGTTGTTTGATGCAGTGCCTCCAACAGGGAGTTCCAGTCTCAGCTGAAGTCTATAGTCATTAAGGCAACGGTAGTGCTAACAGTTGTGTACCACCCTCTAGATAAGAAACATGTGCTCCAAGGGTCTCAGCAAAGAACGTAAAGCACGAGAGGAAACCACTCCTATTTATACCATTTAAAGGAAGAAGACTGAGGTCCAGACATCTGAACTGTCACATACGGCCAACAACTGAACCAAGGTTTTCTCAGTCCCCACCTAACAATTTAAATGGAGGGCCACCTTCTCTGTCAAGGACAGAATCATAAGAATAAAAGGCATGCCTCTGATGCACTAACAAATCCCCTGCCATCAACTGGTTGTTTATCTCATAAAACCATTACTTTTCTCACGAAAGTGGGTTTCCTGATTAAATAATAAGACTGATTAAATAATAAACTCTTATCTTGGCTTGCATCAAGTAATGACTATATGAAATGTACAGCTCATATCCTTTAAAAAAAGTGTAGCTGAACCTCAAAACACTGGGCTTGAGTGATTCAATTACTAAAGGACAATTGTTTCTGCGATGTCAGGCAAGCTTTAATAGAAGTAAAAGTATAGAACAAAGGTTTCCACTACTTACCAGCACACTGATTGTTTTCATCCAACTGGTAACCAAATCGACAGATCAGAGGTCTTGTAACAGTAGGGTAGTTAGGAACAGGGCCTGGTGCTGGGGGCGGTGGATAAATATTTGAATAAGGGTTCAGATATGGTGATCGATACACTGGGTTTGTTCGGGGTACACATAAATAGCCACCATTCTGGTTGACACACACCATATCTCCTCTGCAGGCCTCAGGAATAGTTCGACATTCATCAATATCTGGAATGAAATTGCAAGAGTGAAATGAGTGATTGCTTCTTCATAGGACCTATCAAAAAAATAGTTAACATTTTTCTCAAGACTTTGCTAAAAAAATTGGTACTCTCTTTCAATGAAAAGCTAATCCTTCCTTGTGGAGCCTCGCTTTGAAGTCAGATCATACTAAACCAGGAAACATCTCGTATATTCAACATATACTATATTCTACTTGCTTTACTTCACTACTAGATGGGAGAAGGAAAGAGGAAAGCCTGCTTTGTTATTCAGTATACGTTCAGTTTAAGCACTGATTTGCACATGACTACAGCATGCTACCGCCTGTTCCTGCTAAAGGGTCTGTCCAAACCACAACATGCAGATCAGGATTTCAAGCACCGGTGGTTTGGTTTGCCCAGCTGTGAAACTTGGATTCTGATTTGGAACTCCTGTAGCTCCCTCCCACAGAAGAAGTTTAGGATGTTCAGATCTGGCGACATGGTTCAGACCTCTTTCTTGCTATGACTGAGATCATTGCTGAATTAAATTTAGAAAGATAGAAATGGTTTAGCCAAAGAGCATTTGCTTGGTTCTTGGGGCACAGAAGCAGTACCTGCTATGACAGGGCCAGCAGTCTTTTTCTGTTTTTTTCCTTATTGCTTGACTGACTTTAATGCACGCAGAAGGTACTGCCCTGGAAACTGAATGCCATTGATAAAAAGATGCTATAGGTCAAAGTGTGTGTTTCCCTATATTGCCTCAACAATTTACTTGGAGTTTTAATGCTGAAAAGTGGTAGACTCTCTGAGCCACCAAGTGCAGGCTTTCAACAAAGACAATAAATACTGAGTTTGAAGGAGAAAGAGGAGAGTGAATGACCCTTGTCATTGGACAACTGGAGTGAGCTCTCATCAAAATGCAGAACTGCTATTTGAGAATCACTGACAGACGATTAGTATCTCAACAACGTTGCTATATACTTGTGCTATGTAAACACATACATATCTTTATATATACATATATATTTATATATACAGACACACAAACACATATTTGTCACACAGCAAGAACTTTCTACTAAAATGTACTAGCAGCAGCACAATGTAAACTCAGTAAATTCAGGATTTCTGACTCCGTTTAAATGTATTGATTTAATTAGAGTCTTACCTAAGCATTGCCCAGAGGCACGGTCCAGGTCAAACCCATTAGTGCATTGTTGCTAAAATGAGAAAACAAAGGAGAGTCAGTGACTCTAAAATGAGAGGGTTGCAGAATATTGATTATTACGTTTAGCACAATTGTCCAGCACTTTGCAGTACACCAAAATGAAGTCCCTTCCCCAAAGAACAATCAGCAAGGCATGAACCTGAGGTCTCAGAACATATGCCAGCCCCTTAACAGTTATAACAAAATAATAAAACAAAATTAAGGCTTTTCATTTACACCAAGCCTTTTGATTTTGAGAGGATAAATCTTTAGATGACACACGTTCTAGGCATGCAAGGTTACTGGAAGCTTTGCTCCTTCCTATGGCGCTGGTCTTTATCAAGGCTGCAACCTTGAGTCTTCAGCACCTCATCAATGGCCATCAGCATTTCTAAAACAGTCAGTCCTAGAGAAGATTGTAGCAAAGCCCATTAAAAAGATTCTCTGCTCTCCCTAGGTTTTGACTGTGTCTCCAGCTACACAGCAACCAGCCAAGCAGTTGACACAAGCACAGGAACTTGCCAGTTGGCAGGTCATACTAAGGAATGTAAGTATGAGATATCCAAAAACCAGGAACCACTGAAGTGACCAGGGGATGGAGTGTGTTCAAGATTCTTCCTTTTTTTGTAGTTGCTAAATGATAAAACCACTTAGTTTTAGACTTTGTGGAAGAAGTCAGTGGAAGAGTAAAGTACTTGGTTCATGTTTGGAAAATTGTAGGTGGGAGACAAGGGGTTAGAGGGATAAGTCAGTGGAAGCAGGCCCCTACAGGAACTAGGGAGGGAACACGAAGTGAGACACATGGCACTGCTTGGAGTGCACCTGCCACTTGCACATAGGAATACACAAACCCACTGTTAGAAGTGTCAAAAAAGAATGAAGGAATTCAGTCCTCATTTATTTTGGCATTCTGAAATGTTTTGGTATCATGTTGTGGAAAGCCAAGATATTCTGATGGGAGAACGTATAATCAGCCTCATGTTTTAAAGAATGTACGTGCTCTACCTTTTGTTCTCTTTTCTGTGCTGTGGCATATACACCACACCTAGGTTAGCAGGAAATGTTAAGGTACTTTTTATCACAGTTATTTTCTTTTGGACAGTAAGTGATGATTCAGAAGCACTGAAACCGCTGTAGAACTCGTTTCAACAACTTTCGAGAACTTTATTCCAGAAAAGAATCCAATACTGTCAAAATGAGCGGTTTCAGTATCTTCAGAAAGAAGTCATTGATATAATTTTGATTTCAGGTTGCTTTCTGCTTAGGCTTCAAAAATCAGTTTATGGTACAAGATGTTTCTATAAAAATCACAGTGGAAACAACATTTTTTAAATTATAAAAACAAACCCTTAAAGACATCTCAAAAATTCTCCAGGGGCATGAAAAGCATTTCCCATACAGATCCAATGTTCACAAAAGTATCAATAAGCATGCCATGTGCAGGAAATTTTCAATGTAATAGAAAAATACCAACTACATTTCAGAGACTTTTGGCAAAGGTATTTAGAAACACAGCTCTTGAAACTGAGTATATCTGGATTATCAACTAGGAATCCAAACTTAACATGCCTTTGGGAACTGTTCTTCCTGATTCAAAGTCCACATGGAACCCAAGAACACAAAGAACTAATGCTTCTGCTATTTCAAGAACTGGACTGCTTTACTTCCATCCACCCTCAAAAGCCCAGCCTCTTGAACAAAAATGGTATCAGGCATAAATTAAAATGAAAACTAGGATACAGTCATTCAGGATCACAGTCCAAAACTAAACAGTCTTAAAACAAGATCCTGCTATACACAGAAAATGCCTATTTATATGAATAAGTTTTCCAAGAGTGGATGTTTCCACCACAGAACTGAGCTGTCCCTGATCTCATGGGATGGCTTTTCTCATTTCCTTTTCCAGAAGTATCCAGGTAAGAGGCAGAATCAGGTTTTCAGTGAGTTCCAGGTTTCTACGGGGATATCTTGCTGAGCTGGCAAGGTTGAGTCAATAAGCTCAGTCCATGTTCAACTCCAGAATACCGCTGGCTCCAAGTTCTCCCCTCTAAACCCTTAGACCACACAGCTTCCTTTTCATGTAAACTCCAGACCACAAAGCTTCCTATTCACCTGCTAGCCAGTTAAGTCCCATGCCATACAGCACTTCAGTACAAAACAGTACATAGATCTCTGTGTACACCTCTCACCTGTGCTTTTCCAGGGCTTGAAAGGCAGATGGCCAGTGTGAAAGCAGTCAGTATCCTGTAATGTGCATAGAAAATAGGCTGAAAACCTTCTAATATCCAGGCTCATTATATAGAATTAAATACACATGGGCAAATTAATTTCTAGTGACATTTCAGTATATTCCACAGCATTTTGCTAACATAAATTTGGCCTCAAGAGAGGAGTAAAGCAACTGTGGGCCACACTCAGATCTCAGAGTTACTAATATACTATGGCTTTGTGCAACTGGGAACAAAATCACACTGCACATGTCTATTAACTAACCTATATTTTTATGACACCCCATGCAGCAACTGTTTGATGAACAAGTGTGCAATATTCAATAAGCATTTTTGCCCCTCTCTGACACCTTTCTTTTGAGAACATAAAAGCTTTTCTTGCACATTATGCACATTGCACAGATGGGTAAACCAGAGCGCAGGCCCTGCCGAAGCTCACAGTGCAATGCATTGGCAGGGCTGCAGACATGTCATGCAGGAGGTCCTGAATCCAAGCCAGTTGCTCTAACCGCTAAACCGCATTTCATCCCCAGGAGACTATATCTGAGATTAATCCATTTTCTTAGGGCCAGATTCTGTCCCTTTACTCAATCTTGAGCAATACATTGCTCTGTAAGCAGACAGACTGTGCCAGGTCATCAGCTACTAGAAGCTACTATCTTCAGTGAAGCCTTCCACAGTTATACCATCTTAGCACCTAGTGGGACCTATTGGTTCTCTTCACTGCAACTCAAAGAAGAGGATCATTTTTTAACAGAGCTCTGAGGCTATTTCTGGAACTCTTTACCTGGAGCACAAAAATTCTGGTCAACTAAGCTCTCACCCCCAAGTATTTACCAAGAGACTGAAACCCATGAAAGGATAATAAGAAATTACTTTTTCTATGTACTATGGATTTCAGTGTTTTGCCACTGCCTCATACAAAACTTATTCTCAATACAATTAGACCCACATCTTGCTTATCTTGGATTCTAGTTCTGAATGGCAATTGTATACAATACGTTCCCACAAAACCAGCACAGGAAGCAAAGGATATTTTAGGTAGCCTTAGTTTTGCTACACAAGAAAGCTGCCAACTTTCTCTGTTAGAGCTGTCTCTGATTTCCAGTGCAAACTGAGCTGTTGAACAAGACCTATAAATGCATCAGACAAAACCACACACAAGCAGTGACCGACACATTTGAACAAATTTATTTTAAATGAGGAGACAGGCACAAGCTCTGAAAAGTAAATATAAACCCTAAAATGGTTGTCCGTAGTGCTACGAAGACAGATTGTGCTTGCTGGCAGCTTTTGAGCGACAAGGAAAGGCAAATTCTGCACAGACTTTTCCTTGCAGTCAGATGGAAAGCATTCAGAGTACAACGTTACCCATTTAGGATAACACTTCATTTACTGATTCCTCAAATCTTTTTGAAGAGATTTTAAAACATGCACTATTAAAGACTGTGTACTCACTTTGCACATATATATAGCAAGAACAGCACTAAAAGGAAATAAAACAGGTTTTAGCTGAATGTTAACACCTAGCAATTGGGCTACGCTCTACATAATTGCAGAGCAGTGCACACTCACAAAATCCCCTATAAAATTGGTTAGACAAAACTTATGCATTTCTAGACAGTCTTAGTTTCCATTGTTACAAGATAATATATTCTTTCCTCTTGGTGGGGGGTGACCTTACTGCCTCATCTGTGTTCTGCCTCCAACCATCATCTCAATTTGCTCGTTACTTTAGATCTCAAATCCCCTCAAGAATTATTAAGACACGCGCAGCACAACCTATCATCACTATATACAGCTGGTCACAGTAGCTTGCCCAGCAGGCAAAATATTTTAAACTAGTAATTAAGTTCTGCAATAGTAACTAATTAGCTTCAAATCAATCACGGTAGCCAGTGGGATCATTTGCTGCCGCAATTCAGCACTCCCGCGGATGCCGGCGTTCCTAAAGCGCAGGGTATAAGCACAGATTACAAAGGAATTTGTCAGAGACAGCACAGATTTAATAACAGACAGATCATCTTTCCCAACCTCTGACCACTGAGATTTCGTCTCTTTGCAAATGGCTTTAGCAAGTGGATTGGCATACCAAATCTGTGCCACAGCTATTTTCCACAAGTAGGTTTGCCTTCAGTAAGCAAAGAAGTTTCATGCATAACACTTACCTTTTTAATCCTTGCATGTCCAAAACCGTTAGGGAAAGGTGGAAAAAAACCAGAGTCTGTGCTGATGAATAACTAAAAAGTTTTTCCAAACATTACCCTCTGCTAGCACTTCAGTTCGTCAGTCATTTATAGTCCAAAGAATGAAATAGCAAGTAACGGAGAAGATCGGGAGCCGTCTGTACCTCCTCAGACACTGGAGAGAATACAGAGAAAGCACCTGGTTTTGCTTAGTTCTCTTCTGTAATTCAGCATTAAACCAATTGGAGGAGGAATGTTAAAAATGAACACTTCATTTTCTAAGTATGTTAAACAATGCAAATGGGGGCCTCAGCCTGGGACAGCTGGTTTAGATTACAAAGCTCACCAACTGGCTAGACTCCTCACAACAACCTCGAGGAGCCTGCCAGGATAAAACACTAACAGCTTGAAGGAAAGCCTCTCCCGCTGCAAACTTCACAGTTAAATGTGCCTCAGAGCAGAGAGCACCGTTATTGGACAGAAACCCTTATCAAGGGACTGGAGAAGGGAAGGGATTGTTTTCCTTGCTTTGAGAACAAAAAAAAGTCAGGCTTTCTGGAGGCCCTCTAGCCGGTGTCTCGGACGATGAATATGCAACACTCGCTGCTTCGTGCCAATGGCATACCGATGAAAGGGCTGACCCTCTGGGAGGTGAATAACTTGAACTCATGACACTTGCAGCTACAGGAACTATATTGCTTGGGGATTATCTGAAAACAGGAATAAACAAATTAAAAGTTCAAAGGAAAACGAACGGTTTGTCTGCAAACACTGACCCCATGCTTAAGGGAGCAGCTTGTGAAATGAAGTATTTCTCAGGAAAGACAAATCTTGCAGATCTCCTGTTAAAACTGCAGGGGAAGGAAATAAAGTACTTTTTCAGGTGTTTTGCAATGTTGCCACAAGCAGACCTTTAACATGTCAAGGAGAATATTTATGAGATGCGAGAGGTAAGCAATCAGATGCTGCAAGGTCTGTGCTAGATCCAAAGATGAACTTTGAAATTGAATACAGACACATTGAAATTGAATACAGACACAGACATTAAATGACTACTTAAAAATTCTGTTGAGCTTTCCATTTGTGGAAACCCTTTATTCCTAATGAACGTGAGATGCCCAACAAGATAAAAATCTGTCATCCCTCTCTATAGCAGATTCAGAAACAGAGTTGTTACAACAGATATTCATAAAACTGGCCTCTAAGCATGGATACCCAGGTTAAGATACAAAGACTGAGCTGCTCTAGGGTTGCTGAGTCATATCTGCGCTCATGGGAAGTGCAACAGCTCTGTACCTCATTAACTGCCTGCAACTGTCCAAATTACTTTTCCAAAATGACAGCATCAGGCAGTGCCATTTCTGAAAGTTTGTCTCTCAGTGGCTTCCTTGCGTCACTTGTGCCGCATGCAGAATTGAACACCCTCCTAGAACTATTCAAAGAGAACCAATACATTTGAGGATGAATAAAAATCAATTTTAAATAGACCTCCACAGAGCTTAACAAAAACACAAGGGACTTCTGAAGAAGCTCACTGGGCATGTTGTGAGAGGAAAGTTCAGTCATGGGTCAGAAAATAGGCAAGAAATACATAGCAAAGACTGGGCAAACTTTCATTGTGGCAAAAGGCTAACAGAGAGTGCTCTCATTACTCCATAGCTCCAGTGTTTCTCAAGGCACTCAGTGATCTGGAGAGCTAACAAGCTGAAAAGTAGCAGGGCTTGCTGTATATTAGGTGTGTGAAGATCAGCTGAAACTATAGGAAACAGCTCAACAGCAAAACACATGCTCTGAGCATCCATTTGTGTTGATGAAGAGCTTGCTGCACATGCTTGTTGATGCTTCACTTGTTGATCCATTGAACTTTTCTCACCACCGCATAGAAAAATCATTGTACACATGCCAGAAACACTGCAAGAATGCAGAACCAGTTTGCTCCCAAAGAATTGCCTCACACTAAAGATTGCTCATTCATCAGCCAACTGGCAGAGGTGTTCCAGCGCTGGAATCAGGCGCTGAATCCAGACTTGACCACCTAAGGGGCTCCCTTAAGAAAGAATACTATACAGATGTTTTGATTTTTCCTGTCTCCATCTGACAGCTGGGGTGAATAAAAAGAGGGAGTACAAGTGTACCAAACCACAGCTTGGGCTAGTCTACAGTGTGACTGCTTTTGGTCCTAAATAAAAAGATTTGATGTTATGGCTAAGTCAAATTTCTGCAGCACCTTCCTGCAGCTACCATTAGCCACGAAGTAATGATACTGCCACACCCTTCTCACAACTGTCTTTGACAGGAAGAGTTGCATAAAGGAAGAAGTTTGTGGTACATAAAACCCCTTTTGTTCACCCTATATAAACATGGACAATTCAATGTATCTTTCAGCACTATGTTCTGACACCTTCACCATTTATGCTTAAAATGGTGGATAAACTTCACATCTAGCAGCACTCTCATTTCAGTGGTCTCAAATACCCCCCCCCATGTTATAAAATCCATTACTTTGTTTGGATTACCTTGATATTTTCTTTGTCTTCATGAGGAGGTGCAGAACAGTCCCCCTTACAAAAGCGGTAAAAGTAACTATGTTCTTAACCATTTGCTTTGTGCATAGCTAATGTTGAAACTGTGCCTTTAATTATGCTTAAGACTTGGATTTCAAAAATTGTGCAATCATAAGGGGCACATAAACTATGTCACGTAACCTTAACTCTACCCTCCCAGGATGATACAACTGAGTGTATGAATCGTGCCAAGCTCCTGCAGATAATGCACAGTGTGGGGTTAAAAGGGACCCTCATCACTGCAGAACATAATCCAGTAGCTTCTGAATGCTGAGACAAAAGCTGTATATAGGTCAGGGGACTCAGTAAGAGTTAGTTACACTCAGCACTCTTGAACAAAGCAACTGTATCACAAAACCAAGTCCTCATATACTAACTACCAGAACACTTCATCTCTTTTCTTTAATTCTGATATTATAGTTCTCCAGAGCTATGTTGTCAAACACCTTCTTCCATGTTCTTGAAATTTTTTAAAGTTCACCCTTTCTGAACATTCTCAAGGATGCTGTCAAACTGGGAGCAGAGTGAAATCACACAGATCTGTATGGCAGTAGGGGTACAAGCCCAAAGTCTTTTTGAGTGACAAGTCTTAGGCATCTTTTACACAGCCATACAGACTTGAATTCATTAAAGGAATTTGGCAATAACTGACACTTTAAGGCCATATATGTCCAAGCTTTAGACGCTGAAAACATCTATTCTGCTGCTATCAAACATTATAGAACCAAATTTTCTAGTAGCAAAACTGGTAAAGCACTTAGAGCAAAACTGCTGGGTATTTACTGGAATGGTTGCATTCTGATAGTACCTAAGCTCCAAGAGAAAGTTGGCTTTTGCTTGTGGAAATCAATCTAAGTGATCCTAGAGACTGACAAATTAGGAAGATTTTGTATTGTCACTTGCTGGTATAACACAAGACACGCAGCAATTTGAAACACACATCTCACCCTACTGTCACATGAATAGCACTAAGCACATGGGAAACTTGGTCTCAAACCCTAATTCTGCCTGAAAAAGAGTAGGGCTTGTTTCTTCCACCTCCTGGGAAGAATCTGAATTTCAAACTGCTGGTGTTTGCAGAGGGTCCCCTCTCCTTTTTCAAAGACAGACTACGTAACATTATTAGCTGAGGCCTGCTTCAGTTACTGTCTGAATTACAACTGCTATCTCATAACATCAATGCTATACTAACCTGTTCCAGATGGCTCAGACCAGAAATCAGAAGCACAGTCCCACACATATTTTCCTTTCCTAGCCAAACACAACACAAGCAAGAATTAACAGGAAAAATTAACATAATACGTAATGGTAGAAACATCACTAGTGCTAACTAAAATGTACTGTGAACGTAGTCTCTGAGATGATGTGTTGATCTGCAACTCACACTACTGTTCTAGGTAGGAGAAAGTGAAGAGTTCCTGCTGTGCTGCTGTCTCTTGGGGCTTAGTTGCCTCAACATGGTAGAGTTGAGGCACACATCACCTGTGTGAGATATCCATAGAAAAAAGGGCCAATACAGCATCCCTTCCTCACCTCCTGTATGGGGATGTCACCCATGTGCCTGCAGCATGCATTCCTTTGAGATGACAATACTGCTGATGATATCACTGCTCCCCAAGAACCATAAGCAGAGAGCCCTTGTGATGTTGTAGCAGATGGTCTCAGAGTTCCCTGCCAGGTGAGCCACATAACTGAAAGTTTTTATTTCACTTTGTTCAACACTACACCTTACAGATGTTCCTACCTTGCAGGTCTGTGCTCACTCTGCTACTGGCTCCAAACAGCATAATTTCTTTCAGGAAAAAAGTTATCAACAGAAAGCCACGCACCACTGGATCCATTCTGAAAGATAACAACACTAAACATGGACTAAAATCACTTTATTGCTTCGAAAACACCTAAACTCATCCTATTACATAAGGAATAGGAGAATCTAGCAAGTACCGAAAATCAAATAGCTTAAATTTATGGCAAATGGACTGCATCTGCTGCAAGACAAAACTGTTTCAGGTGTATTACCTGCAGCAGGATCAAGTTTGATGCTCATGATCACCTGCTTAGCTATAGTATTTTCATGGAAAGTCTAGGAAGTCCACCTGAGGCAAAAAACCAAGGAGTTATGCTCTTGGAAGAATGCTTCAGTACGGTTCAGGTTTGGTTTTTTTGTTCACTTGGTTTTGGTTTGTTTTTCCCCCAAAAAAGCAAGGGAAGCAAGCAAACTAAATCTTTTTGTAAGTTTTCCAGGAAAAATACAGACTCTTTCACAGCATTTTTAGTGCACTCAACAACTCTCAGCAAGACCCTTCCTATTACTATTAATTTGCAACAGTATACAACATTCTTAACTTTTTGATCCTTAAATGATTGGCATTTGTGCTTTTAAACCTATTGCCCTCTAAAAAGCGTGTGGAACACCATCTGGTACCTAAAGACAAAAGATCTCGAGAACTGACACCTTCCCCTTGGGCAGTTGTGAGTATTCAAGAACATGATGCCCCAGCCACTGTTCCTACTTCTTTTTTCCCTGTTGAATCTCCTCCTTGAGCATAGATCGGGAACTGCAATTCACATTCTGTCTGAAACTAGAAAGCTCCTTTAGTTTGTTTTTGTTTCTTTTATAAGATTGACATGTACATAAGCTGGCCTGAAGACTTCTCATCTGCATTTTTTGTCAAATGATCTCGACAGTGACATCTCATGACAAGATATTTACCAGCCCCTTTCAATAACAAACATAAATCCTTTATGGCTCTGCTGATACTGAGCTGCCATCAAGAAAGACTTAAAACTCTTAATACGTCTGGACAAAGACTAAACTCTATTTCACCATCTGAGCAAGCCAATATTCAGTCTTCGCAAGTGCCTGGGACACATAAACCACTGGTCTCCAATTATGACCAGACCATTAAAAGTATGTACTAAAGCCTCCCTTAGAAATACCCAAGACCAATTTATTTTATGTTTAAATGCCTCAGGAATGCAGTGTCTTCTGCAGTTTCTCAAGTTCTTTACTATTTCATGCACCACTGCACCACACTGTATGCACTGGGCACATCCGGCACAACAGCATCAGGCTACATGTTACAGCAGCTGACTGGAGACAGCAGCTTATCCTTCCAAGTTAACATGGCAGCATTCCCTGTCTGCTGGGACATGCGTGTAAGTTAAACATCAGCTTCACCTGTGCTTCCTTCTCTCCCAGGTTCTTTATCTTCACCACATGGAATTTACATTTTGGGTGGGGGTATTTTGTCCCCTTCAGATTTAGTTGAGCATCCTCTTTCTTTTGTTAAATATTTCTTTTAGTCTGCTCAGGCAATTCACTTTGTTTTTATCCAGAGCAGATTACCCTCCGTAGCATCGAGCCCATTCTGCATTTTCCATTAAAACACTTCAGGTTCCAAGCAAACCCAAACAAGTCTGTGGAAATGCCATCTCTCAGTGGGGATGTTTGAATGCTCACAAACGTGTGCGCTATTTTTCTAGGGGCACCTGCCAGAACCCTGCTGACAAATCCAGAGTAGAAAAATACTTTACATCAGCCCTCTCCTTCCAGAGCTTCTCTCTTTCCAACTGGTGGAAAATATCCCCTTTTTCAATATGTATCACTGGTATAGGTACACATATAAGAAAAGCCTTCCAGTTTCTTCCTCCAGTGACACAATCGGCAAAGATGCCCACAGTTTTGGCTCTTTATTTTATGATTTCTAGAGTTACATGTTAGACAAATATGAGAGTGACAGAAGTTTTCTTTATGAGGAGAGGGATAATTTTGCCTGCTTTGTACTTAACTGTTTTCCTAACCTCAGAAGACATTTATAAACTATTCTTCAATTTAAAAACTATTGCACTTAATTTGCTTATTCCCATAGCAGGGGTTACATTGTTTCACAATTTACCTGTTTATTTTGGCAGTTTTGTAAGTTAACCATGCTGTTTGGAAACAAATTGGCTATGAAAGCAGGTGATAAAAATGAAGGGTGCTGTCTACTTGTTTTCAGACTCAGTATTCACTGCTCTGCAGCAGTAAGGGCTGGTATAAGGATGCCATTCAGAATGCTATAGGTATCCATGTCACTGAGCAGGGGATATATTCCTGTTTCCGATTTGCTGTACACGCACCACAGTGCTTACAAAATCTTGCAAAAGCATGCAGTTTGCAGCAGAGATGGTTTCTTTCTTCTCATTTAATCAGCTAGCCTTTGCTTTGACATACACTGGTTGTCACAGCTGAAGGAGCTGAGCAGCACCAGGGTCTCCCCGAGTAGCAGTAGCTCGACTGTTGCCAGGGCTCCAGTTCAGGTGCTGGGGAGGGAAACAGAACCTCAAGCAACCATGCAAAGACAGTGGAACTGGACCTTTCCCCCTCAACAGACGCACTCATACTGCTAACAGAGCCTGATAAAGCAATCAGTCCCCATTTTGTCCACCGTTTTAGAGCAAAATTTAAGAAGCTGAAGTTGTTCCAGGTGACGAAAATACAAAGGAACAAAAACTCTGACAGATGAAATGTAAAAAACAGAAAAGCAGGCCAAGAAAGTTTGAGAAGCAAACTGTAAGAGGCATAAAAGCTAATAATAACACCAAGAGCAGGAAAACTGCCAAACAGTCTGCAAAGCCAACAGATGAGCAAGGTATAAAAATAGTGCTTCGAAAAGACAAAATCACAGTAGAAAGTTAAACGAGTTCTTCTTTATCTGCATTTGCTACAGAAACTCCACCAGGTTCTCATAGTGGGATAAAGAAAAAAGTAAAAAAACAAAAAATCATACCTGGGAGGATCTGCCTCACATTGCAGTGCCCGCAGAAGGGGCTGTAGAGCAAACCAAGAAAATGAAGAGTAACAACTCATCAGAACTCACTTGACATTTAGAAATTCAGTGTTGTAACTGAATTAAACGCAAAGTTATTTGACAGCTGAATTATTAATCCTAAGTGTAACCTCTCACAAAATTGCCTTTGTGCTAGAACATAAGGTCTCAAATAAGATACTGTATTTAATAGGTTTCCATATAATAAAACACAGAACAGTAAAACCAGGATATGAGGCAAATAAGTAGCATAGCACAGGAGACAGTGTTGATCTTTTAAGCCTAGATTTTCTTGGAGACATCCTTAACTACCATGTATCTCAGGAAACTAGCTCGGATCCATGGCATATGGATGTATTTTTACATTTACCCTTTTACTCCATGCAACTGAAACTGGCTCCAGCCAACTCCTAACTGGCACCTGTAAATAGCAAACATGAACGTTTCCCAGCAAAAACGTAGGAATTTGGGTAAAATAGTTGTAATTTCTTTCCAAGTCTAAGATTTAACCTACAAGCTTTGTAGCCATCCTTGGTAGCCCAAGAAAGGGACCATGGAATGGGCACTGAAGCCAAGTTACATGTGGATAAGACTCCCAAGAAGTCTTGGCGCTGGAGCATACTGTTATGATGTCTGCTGGGATACCGTTAGACCAGGGAGACGGTGAAAAAGGGAAGGACTCAAAAAGGTAAGTCCAACTGCTTACTGAAGGGGAACTTCTCAGTCCATCACCTCTCCTCCACACTATTTTTGGCAGCTCTTGTTGCTGCATCAGCACCCTGGGCAACTGGGGCACTCAAGTGGCAAGCACAAAGACAAGACAACGTCACGGTGGCAGAGCACACATAACCTTCTTCCAGTGAGTTACAAGCATAATTCAGTCTCAGTTTGGCCTCTCACTAAGGTTTTGTTTATATCTCTGGGACTTAAAGGTAGACCCTTCAGGTTTGGTCAATTGCAATGACTTCTGATGTTTCCCTATTCCACTGTAGTTCTTAATGAAAATGTTTTCTTTCATTAACTAGATTTACTAACCATATTTGACCAGGGCAGTGCAGACTTCAGACTGCCTATTAAAAGTACCAGTACAAGGGAGCTGGAACCACTTACTGAATCCAGAAGAACATCACAACAAGAGCGCTGAGGGGTCCCTGAATCACCAGTCCAAGTAGGCAGGTTCTGGGCAGCAAAACAATAGCTGTCGATCTGTCAAGAGTCCAGCAAAGACAGAGGTACTATCTATAAGATCTTTGCTTGCAGGTGGCTCTCTGCAGGTCCTCGATCTTGAATACTCTGCAGACAATGTGCTGTTCAGTCTGGGTTTGGGTCCAGACAGATCTGGCAAACCTAGTTATGACTCATTGGTTTTCTTTAGAATCCTGTACTCCTCAAATTTTTGTAGTTTCACAATAAGCCGCCTCTAAGCTAGCTGAAAACTGTTGAACACGTGTTCCTGCTCCTATTGTCAAAAATAAGGCAGTCTTCTGTTTGCCTTCATTATTACTGGCACCCACTACTTGGGAACACAGAGCAAAGCGCAGTCTAAATATTTTCCAATTCTATTTCCAGAGAAAGTTTCAGTCCTGATAACTATTTTTCACTGCTCCAGTTCACCATTCAAGCCACTTCCTTTACTATATTTTTTAATCCTGGTAAAATTTAGTGTTGGATCCGTGGTATGGCAGATAAAACAAACCATATGAATAAACCAGAATCAACTCAGTGATTTGCCTGCAATTCTGAAAGCACACTTTTATTACAACCAACGTGATGCCCAAGTACTTTAATACCTTATAACAATAAAGAAAACTGCTGCAGGAGACAAGTGAAACATTTGTACATAAAGATGAATTTTACAATCAACATTTCATCCGGTTGGCTCCCCCCATGGCTAGCTGAACACTCAATCTTTTATTACCCTTTCTAAACACAGTACCTCAGCCACCCACACCTGAAAGTGTTCAGGATTGCTCCCATGGTGACCTCTTATTCTCCTGCAAAATAATGTTTGCAGCTCTCAGTGTTTACACATTCCCAATTAGGAACCAATACTTTTATTCAACTCACCTTACTTGCTCAAAACTGCTAGTATGCCTTACTGTTGCACTATTTACATCCAGTGGCCCCTTTGTTGCTTAGGCTAGATATATTTTTATTGATAACTCTCTACTTATGCTCAGGAAGCACAGGGATTCAGGGTACCTAAGTTGTATAAATCAGGTTACCTTCAGTTGTGTAAATGTGGCTACCTCTGCCAAACCTAACATGGGCTTCTGCCTCCCTGGGCAGCATCAAAAGGTCAAATTCTCAAAACCTTAGCATGTCCTTAGCTGTCTACTCCCTACTTCACAAAACTTCAATTTGAAGCATTATAACTCTTGACTTCCTGTTCTCAGCGGGTTATCTTTAGCAGTGTTTCCTGTTCCAAGGAATCAGGGGCTACCACCCGTCTGCCTTTACTAGGTCAAGATCAATCATCCAACTTTGTTTGCATAATAGAATAGCTTTTGCAGAAAGCTGCCAAAAGATAAAACATGCACAATTCTGAGTGTATTATGTGCTTCTTTTCCCTGACCCCTTGGACTATTAATAATTCCATCAACAAACATTAGATACAAAGTGGCTTTGCTACAGCGATTGCTACTACTAGTTTATGGATTTAGGGCAAAATTCCAGCAAAATAGAACACTGCTACAGAGCTTTCAACAGCTGCCATCACTGGTGACCAGAAACTGCCACTGAAAAGGCAATTATCTTGGCTGCTCTCAGCTTCTGGGGCTCAGCTCAGGCGGTGTGTGGCTGACCAGTCTTGAGGCATAGCCTTAGCTGTGAAGTTTCCCCATTTGTGTATTCAGCGAAGTTCCTTCAAGCTTGAGATGACACTGAGATTGACCTTTTTTTTAGATGGGGCAAAGCTCCAACCCCTACCAACAGACACCGTATCTTTAAAATAGGAATTATTCTTTCATCTTATAAGCATAATGAACGGTCTTGAATTTGTCAAGGTTATCAATGTTAAATTTGATCAAGATATACATGCATTAAATTTATCAGACTTTTTTCTCACTTCACCCAAACTCAAGTCTTCTGGGACCATCCTACTAGATTCATGGTTTTCTTGACTGCTGCATTTTTTTAGTCCACCTAATAAATGACGACAGAAATATGGCAAGAGAGCCATCTGGCATATCCCATCCCCTCTTTTTATTATCTTGAACTTTTTGTGTGAATCTGTATCTCTTTTTTAGCAATTCAAGATTTCATTCTGTTTTTAGCTTTGAATTCCACAGCTACATTCTTATCACTAGTTAGGGGATCTAGTAACATAGAAGCTCAGCTTCTGTAGCCACAAGAACCATCCCAGCTGCAGAACTACAACATTCACAAGAAGGTACTCTTAGTGTACATTCAATAGTATACATTACTGTGGTAACAGGAGTGAAACACAATTGCAGAAGCAGACTTTAAAAAAAAAAAAAAGGCATTTTCTTTCTGGGTGGAACATTCCACATAGCCGGACCTACCAGTAGCAAGGAGTTGCATCTTGTTTCCTCAAAGCAGGAAATGTCTGAGGAGGGCTCCCAACAACAGCAATCCAAAAAACACCCCTCCAAAACAATCCATGGTATAAAAAAGAACTTAAATCAAAATGGGTACAAATAAGAGAAAATGGGGTGTTTTCAGTCTGCTTAAGAGGCCTGTGAAATGGTTTTGGTGCTACTGTAGTATTTATTGGCTGTCTCATCACAGACCAGTAAAGGTCAACCTTTTCAAAGGCAGTTTGTCACAGACTGATAGAAACTTGAGTGCAAGCACTACTGATTTTAAAATCTGACCTATGAGAAGTTGTTTAATGGATATCTTAACACAAGAGTAGAGAAAGATTAATTTACTATCAGTGCTCAAGGATGATGTACAACATCTGTGAACATTTTAAAAGTAAAGAGTTTTAACTAGCAATGCTGCAAGCTCAGTAAGAAGGCACAAAACAACATCAAATTACTTGATACAGGCACTTACTGCATGAGAAATGCCCCTTTTTATGTAAGAAAAAACCCAGTTTATCTTCCAATTGTTATCTACAACAAAGAAAATAAGCCTTTAATCACCTGATACAATTTTTTCCATTTGGCAAAATGTTTTGACTTTTTGCAGCATGGCTGAACTCCAGTTTGGAATAAATTTGTCCAAATTAGTCTTTCAACAGATGTACCACCACCAGCAAACAGGCACATTTCTTGCACACTCCCGCTGGTAATATAAGATCACTCGCTACAAAATGCCTTTGAGTTAGAACAGGTGATGCTTTCAGGTACTTCTCAGCTACTGTAAGCTTGAGATGAATACAACTGCCTAAGTCAGTGTTGCTCCTGCTATGAACAACATGCCATGTACAAATTTTTTCCTGCAAACAGGATGCCAGCAGTTGTCTAGTCCTCTATTTTTTCACTGAAGACTGGTTTCCACATTAAAGCTTTGCAGGGCTGCAAATGAATTCAGCAGTATATAATGGCGCAACACAAGAACAAAAAACGTAGGCTGGTAGTTCTTGTATGTTCTTTTCTAAGAAACCTAATTATAAACTTTCCACCTGAAAGACACCTACTCAAGGCAACAAACTATTGAATTCACTGGAAGGGGGGAAAAGAAGAGCCAAAATAAAACAAATGCATGCAATGTTTTTAATTCCTTAAGCCCTAATGCTACCGCTACCAGATGTCTATTAAAACGTTGACAAAAGCATATCAACACAAACACTAGCTTGGTTTGGATGCCTAGATAAATCAAAGACCTCTCTGAAAGAACACGTGAAACTTATTTTTGTTATTTCCATGGTATAACAACGCCTCTCCATATTAAATAAATACTTGTATTTTTTATTAAAAAAAAAAATTATTCTGGTAAAATCTACTCCCAAACCGGAAGTTTCGGGAAGATGCAACATCAAGTTTACAAGTATGTCTCATTAAACAAGTTGAGAAAGTTATTCTTGATCTTTTAGATTACATGCCAGTAATCAAAACTGGCAACAAGATGACATCAAGGATTAAAATTGCAAAGCTTTCATGATGCACATGATAACATTACATTCTTAAGAGGCAAGCATCTTCCATTCTGTCTCTTTCACTTTATCAGTCAGTCACTGCTATATATGTTATAAGGCAGGTAGCCTGCCTTACTGGTAGCTATTTATGCAAAATGGGTCAGGAAAATGAGTAAGAAGCAATGACAAAATGCATGCTGGGAGCAGACATTTGGTTAAAAGATTTTTTTCTACACTGGTCACTATAATGTGCTTAATTATATGGCTGTAACTAACTGGTTTAATGCAGACAGCTTAACTTAAAACACCCAAAAAATAAAAACAACACACAGCAATTGTGCGTTATCCTACAGTAACACCTGGAAGGATCAACCAGTCACTTCCTTCTCTTTGGACAGAATGCAGGATGAGCAAAGTAAAGAAAAAGCAAGAGAGTCTAAAGAGGAGTACAGAAAATCCTAACCCTTATTTTTTCCCTTTATATCAAGCTCGCAAAATTAATACCTTACTAGAATTCTGTTACCTTATCACTGAAGATAACTGACAGCTTGTTAGACCAAAACTAGGAGGACTATACTCTTTCTCCCCTGCAAAAAGCAAGGTGAAAGAGAAAAATTAAGTCAAACGAAGAACAAAGATCTTCAACTACTTTACCTGCTCAAATTCCAGAGGAAATCTCCCCACACACATCCTCTGTGTGAAAGACCCACACAACTAACAGGATAGACTACATGTGTCACGTACTTACACGTGGGAAACTGGCAAGGTAATTATATATGAAACAGTTATCAAGCACAAAGTAAACACATAAGAAAAATTAGAGGAAAAAATACATCTGCTAATCTTTCAATAAAAACAAATCTTGAAAGTTTAGAATACTCTGTGACACAGACTAAGGACAAACAAGGCACTGAAGTTGTTCAACACTTTTCAATGCAAAAGTACTGCCGGGAACACAGAGCACATTTGATTTCCAACAAAGCAACAAGACCCAGCAATTTAGTTGTAGAATAAGCATCCCTAGAACAGAAACCTCTTAAGCCATGGGAATTTTCCCCATAGTTTCAACAGACCTCCTAGGACTTAAGGAAGTAGCTTAAAGAGTATTGTGAAGTTCTTCAGTACCTTTCTTGGTTTTAGACTACCCTGCTCAAACTCATAGCTCACTATATAAATGGAGCTGGTTTACAGCAGGCAGGAAAAAAAAAAAAGGTTCATTTATTGGCATTTCTAGAGCTTCCTGGAAGGGAAACGTGTACGTATCAAATCCTCTGCAACTAAAGAAAAAATTTGCACAATAAAGATCTGCTCAGTTAGTACATTCAGAGGATAGTGAGCAACGTGAGCCCATTTGTAATTCATACTGTATGTCACATAGTTCTTAAAAACTAAACATTTCCTTCTGCTTTGGCTCACCAAAAGGTGATTTTATTCTGAAGCTGTTATATATATATATATCTTTAAATAGACACGATTACAAGACAAGAGAGACTGCACAAAAGCCATCAGATTTCAATTTTCTTTGTATTTGTTACAGGGGGGAAAAAAAAAAGTACCTATATCATTCCAGTTTAAATGACGAGGTGCATCTGAAGTACCAAACTGGAATGTTCTCAGCCAAGGTAATTTCAGATCCGCATTACATTTGTTACGTAATCCAGAACTTACTTTGGTATACCAAAATACAGTAATTAAAAATCTCTGCTAGATTTCAAGGCAGCAAAAGAAAATCACTACTTGACCTCTACATAAATGCAAAGATTTCCTGCATTATTTTGGTTGATTCTGTACAAGTTTCAGGAATTGATTTTATTTAAATATAACTCTTACAACTAATGCAGAATCTTAATGAAAATGAGAAGTTTGACAGTTCTAATATAGAACTTGCACAACAGTTACCTTAACACTGACTGAACAAGGAATGACATATAAAAAGATTAAGAAATTACACATTTTAAATGGAAGATGTTGTATTTCAGATTCACTTTGAAGATGACTTTTATCCTTTAGTATGCAACTTCATTCTTTACCTGCCATACAAAGTGTACAAGTGATCATGACAAAATTTACAGAATACCTGACTTGGCCAATGTCTTACAAAGACCTATTTACACATTTGAGATAAGTAAGCATCTTCTTCCCTTTAAATTCTATACATATGTTCAAGCTTTATGCCTATATTTGGATTTACAAAATCCTGCAAGATAAGATGTCTTTCAAATATATATCTCAGATTATTACAGTACAATGTCTTTATATATGTGAACCTATCTTTTGCTAAATTACCCACTCTTCATCACATGGACACCTCTAGAAAATGAAGCAGTCACTTCCACAGTTAACTCCTTGGTGCTGATAGGTTTGACTGCTGAAAGAAGCCATTTGTCTGGGGTGGGGAAAAGAGGAGGAGAAATGAAACAGTTGTGCAAAAAGAGATTAAGATGTCTCAAACTGCCCCCAAATGTGACCAATCCTGTAAATAAGAAATACATGTCCTAGTGTACATTAAATAAATATCATAAGTTGCATGGGGGAAGACTGCAGCTGCTCAATAATCACACTCCCATAGGCTCAAAGCCTTAATTCTTTGGAGTTTGTGTCATTAACTGAACACTTCAAATAAGATTCATTTTGGCTGGAGACTTTATTTTTTTTAATTCTGGTCTTGAAGACCACTGCCAGTGGCAGATCATTTTAATGGAAAAACTAACTCAACACCAAAGAGCTAACACTGTCAGTGCATAACTGAAAGAACTCAGAGTATAACTGAAGTTTAAATGTCCTTCTAACTTGTCTTCTGACAATCTAGCAACAAGATGGATTTTTTTTCTCATTTTAACATTTAACCCACACCCAAAATGAACTCCCGCTATAAAGAAGGCAGCTATTCATGCCACCATTAGAATTTCCAAAACACTGGTTAGTTTGTAATTAAAAGAAAAGCTAGGTACAACTGCAAACAAGTATGTGACTTTTTACAGAAGGCCTCATTGTGGTAAATTATATACATCATAGTGTTCTCATTTTCCTTAAAGTGCTACTATCATCATGTTGGTACAATATTATCTACTGTTTTAGGAGGTCTTTCAGTACAGCACCAGCACTGGCATCAGGGGACACTGGCAGTGGTGTGAAAGTGGGCAATGCATCAGAAATAGGTTTCATAAGCAGATGTCCAGAACTGCTGGCAGGTGTTATGAGAGGCACTGCTGCAGATCGAGGTGCTAAAAACGGATTTGCATCTGGTCTTCTGCTCATTATTGAGACTGCAGAATCTGAAATATAAAAACAAAACCCAACAACAAAAACACTTTGTTAGAAAGCATTCATAACTCTACCAATTTTACAGGATTTCTTCACAAACAAGCTCTAAAATTGCCTATTACTTTTGCAAGATGAAAATCCTATCTTCTTGCCATAGACTGTAAGCACCCTCAAGGACTTTCATTCTCTCTCTCTTATCTTGGATCTCATCTGCCACCGCTTCTTTTACTGAAAAATTCCTATGTCTACACTTCAGGCCACTAGTTACGAGACTGACTGCATTTCTGTGTGGATATTCTACTGACATTTGTGTCCAGCACTTAAAAACTGCTACCATATGGTTTATTTCTAGAAACAAAACCTTAGAACACCCAGAAATTTAGCTCCTGTGTGGACAAAAGGAACCAAGAATTTAGTTCTTCCAGACAAGGAAACTTGCTTTTTTCTTTTTCATTTGCAAAGTAAACCAGGTACTTTACCTATTGTATTACTGTTATAGAACAAGGAAAAAAGAATAAAAAGAGAATTAAACTTAATTTAGGTTTATTAAGAAAATAAATACATACTGCTTTCAGAGATGAATCAGTATTTCACACTGAAATACTGATTCATAATTCATAAATCTAGTGATTCATAATATATCTAATTCACATAATGAATTAGAAATTTATACTTTGTAACATACAACTATTTCATACAAATTCAAAGTGGGTTTTTAGCGCATCTCTCTGTAGAGTTATAGAACTTACAGGGCTTTGGGGTTGTAGGCTTGTTTTTTTTTTTTTTTTTTTCAATTCACAGGCAAAAGTTTCAATCAAAACAAGCTTCCGCAAATCAGCAGCGCTGCATTAAAGTGAAGTCTTAAATGCACATAAAAAATTCTTAGTTCTTGCATTACTTAGACAAAAACGCATTCATTTCAACAAACGTAATATAAGCATAATTCTTTGCCATAGGAAAAAGTCAAAGTTAACACTCATGCACAGCTTACAAAGATTTCAAATCAGGCCATGTATTTAACTGATTTTATGTCCATCCTCTCTGAGGAACCAGATTCTACCTAACAGACAGGCATTACCAGGTTGCTATTACTTGCATTCTTTACTCAGTAAGACCCAAGCTGATAAACAGGCATGCCAAAAATCAGAATTGGGTTCAGGGATATACCATATTGAGTTGTCTGCACAGCATCTGTTTGGCTTTAACAGGTGCTGTTAAAATTTCTCCGTATCAAAGGGAATTTGATCCCTATGATCTTCTGTACTGAGATTTCAGGAAGTGGGGTACAGAAGCAGTGGGAAGAAGGGGTGGGGAAGGAAAAAAAGAAATAGAAGAGAAAGTATGAAACTGTAGACAGGGAGCTGGGGGGAAGGGAGAAATCAAATTCCTAGTTCACAAGAGGAAGCACAGAATCACTGAAATGCTCCTGAAAATTCTACCCTTGGCTATTTACGTTCCATGTGAGAATTCAAATTTTCCTTCAAATGTTACCTTGCATTTGAACGTTGGATGAAGTACCGATAGTTTTACCAGTTCCTGCTGCTCCTAAAGGTTTCATATCGTGAACAGAGAGCTTGGGTGGAGGAAGGCTTGGGCAAGATTCTGTTTCGAGGAATTTCACAAACAATTCTGAAAAAGACTACAAGAGGCTACCACTTAGTACATTTTGCTGAAGCTCTGTTGAAAAATATGTAAGCTAAAAACACAAACATACATACACCAAGAAGGCATCAACAGCCTCCCAAAAATTTTGTGTGGGTACTTAGTACTAAGTATGTGGTACTAAGTAGTCCTTACTGATTGACAAAGAAATTTATTTACAAAACACACAGTGTTTTGTGAACTCAGTAAGTGGTATTATTATGAAACTGATAAAATTCTAAAGATAACACACATACTTCCACCATAGTTCCATTATTGATTTAAAGCAAATTGTTTCAAGAATCCCATGCTGCTAATGACTGATATCACAGTATTTATTTCCTGTGATTATGCTCAAGCAGATCACTCGTCTAGAAACATAAATTTGCAACTTTTCTCTTAAAACCCATTACTTCCTTTATTTGACAAAAAGTCTTGAATAAAGAAACTATTAAGGCGTCAGTAGCATCACAAAAACAGTTTTTGCTTAATAAAGCATTTATTTTCCTCTTTTACATCTGCAGTTAATCAGACCACAATCTTCTGGTGGCTTAAGTGCCTACATTATTTTAGCAGTCAAAAACCAATCCCTACACTTCTTAAGATATTTTACAGGACTCAATTCTCAACATGCTTTTCTAGCTCAGCAAGAAAAATACCTAAGGTTCATCCAAAAAGCCCAGTCCCTCAGTATTCTATCCTTGAGTGCATTATTTACTGGTCTGCAAAACCTAAAGTTCAAAAGACAAACTGCTCCCACAGATCACGCTATGAGAACTGTTGCTTTACAGTATTTGAAAGCTTCAAATATCAACTTTATAAGCTGTATGTAAGAGGAACTAGCTGCAGCAGCTAGGAAAACTTTTCAAATGAAATTTCAAGCACACATGGAAACACAGTCATCAAAATATGATGTCATGGCTGTCTGAGTATTATAGAATTCCAGACTCCCACATATATTTAACCTCCAGCACTGTCAGTTTGCAAGGTAAAGTCCATACTGTAAGAAGTAAGTGATCCCAGGAACCAGTGGAACAGTAACTGGATTTCTGTATTAGCCCAACACTTAATATCATACAGTTGTCATCAATGCCTATTTATTTACTTAGTGATGAAAAAAAAACCCCAAACACCCCAAACAAACCAAAAACAAAAAACCCCAAACCCTTATGCCAAAGCAATTGCACAAAGCAAACAATGCAATATACAGTAGTATCAGTAACTCCATATACTGATGAACCAAACATTAGCATTAATACGCAACTGCCCCATTTTTTCCACTCAAGCATAGAGAATGCACAATTAGTTCTTACACTATTAAAAATGTTCTGATGAGTTGGCCTCAAAGGTGTACTAGGGACGCTCTTTGACCCAGCTCCTCCACCAAGCCAGCCAGTGACCCATCTTGTAACTCCTCTTTGATCTTCAGATAATAACTAGAAAGTATTAAAAAGAAATAATAAAATTAATAATTTGGAAACCAAAAATAAAGCAGCAGGTAAAGGAAACTGCAACACTGTGCTCGTTATATTTATCCACCATGACTATGTGGGAATCCTACAGATAGATACTTTAATTACTGTTAAAACTTTCTTCTCTGCCTCTCGAAGACTGGCAATCTAAAACCATGGTTTTTTATTTATAAATATAAGCCCCACATTTTTCACAATACCTAGTGGTACGTACAAAACTGGCTAACTTTTCTGTAACAGACATATTCCAGCTATTATACACAATAGCACAAAGTTAAATCCCTTTCTTCCTGTGTTAGCATTCCTCAGCAAAATCAGATCCATTCTACTAAAATAATGTTATCAGAAGATTCCATTAAGATCAGCATGTCCCACATAAAAAACCCCACACTTACCCACAAGATGTGCAGGGGCATTTAGTTTAGCAGCAAGTCATTCTATTTTCAGATAAAGATACTGCACATAAAAAAGGAATTCTACTTTTCTGCAAAGCATTACCTGATCAAGTTCTTCCCTTTTTATTCCCAAGATACTGCCCATTAACCTTAGCACTTCAGGACGCTTATTTTTTGGAGTATGGAAATGTCCAACAAAGAGATTTCTCATCAGGAGCCTGCAGAACAAAGGAAGCTTGTTATACAGTCTGCTCTTACATAACAGTTGATACTGTAATACTGATGCATTTACTCCTCATACTCTTGCCTAACTTACAATAATCCAAATAAACAAATCTAATACAAGGAACTAAAAGGGTAACTCACTTCCCTCCCCTACAAGTTACAATATTTCTTATATAGTAGATGTCAATTCGGACAGTACTAGAAATACGGTCTGCAAAAAGAGGAAACTACATTGTACATGCACTAATCTTGATGTAAGTACTACAATCAGGGAAAGAGTTTATTCTAAGATCTTGATTCAGGAGAGCATTTAAAAAGATACTTATGTGTAGTCCCAGACCAAGATGTAAATGAAGAGGACAGGGAAACCAACTTGCCTATCCCCATTTCAGTTCTAATTGGTAAAGAAAAGGGTAAAAAAATTACTAAAGAAGAGCGATTTACACAACATCCAGGTATTGCTAGCTACATGAAAGAGCTTGCTGTTCACACCTTAGACATTATAATGGATGTTTATCAAGAACTTTAATCTCCATTTGCAGAACTCATGCTATTGAAGAGCACTTCAACTTAAGGAACACATCGGTAATCAAAATTTACACTGCTATTTTACTAATCAAAATTACTATTTACAACCACCAAGCAATTGAAAAATGTCAGAATAATCAAAGTACAATTACAAGGTCACACACAGAAGCACAATACTGCACTGTTCTTGCATCTGCGTTAGTAACATATCTGTACACTGTGAGAAATGAAAACCAAAAGCATACACCAAATCTTTCATTAGACTTACTTGTCCACTTTTCCTTCTGTGCTGTTCATAAGATTCATTAGTTTATTTTGTACATCTTCTAACATTTCTCTTCTGATCTCACCTATAAAATGGCACAGCAAATAAACAAAAACTTAAACTTTGATGCTTTGTTGCAAAACTTACTAATAATGATGGTGCTCTAAAAAACCAAACAAAAACCAAACCAACAAAATTAGCTTGTTTTTCCAAAAAAAAAAAAAAAAAAAAGTCAATTTAAGTGATCATTATTTGATATCATGAGCTAAAATTTTTAGAACAATACTCTATGTTCAAGTACAGGAATACACAGAAAATACACCAATTGCAGAAGGTGTGATGAACTGCTCTATTCCACCTAGATAATACAGAACTGGAAAGAAACTCTTGATCAAGGTCTATAGTGCTGTGCTGGCAATCTTTCTCATCACCTGACCAAACTGCACGTTGGCATCAGGTCTTCTGACCTCAGTACTTAATCTCAAATATTTCCTAAACCTGCATGCTCCACTATCAAGCTGCTAGAGCCCTGAAGTACTAAGGAGTTCTCCAGTCTCTGAGGAGAATTACCAGCTAAAAGGGCAACATCAGTTACTTGTTGTGGTTCTCTTCTGTTAGGACATTTGCTGCTCCTGATAACTGACGTAAGCTCTTGAAACAGCATGCTGGGACACACTAATGCATCCTAGAACCAGTGCTGTGCTTCACGATTCAGTATGCTGGCAAGAAAGGAAAGCCTTCCTTGTACAGATTTCCTGGACATCTGGGAATAGTTAAAAATGGCACAGCTACCATAAACCAAAGACAAAACTGAGAGGAAAATGGCAAACACTTTCAGTGAGGCTTCATGGCCTGCAAATTAAGTGAATAGGCCAGTATTATAAGTTAATTAACATGAGGTTGTGTACCAGTGCGCTGAGAGCCACTGCACAAATTTTCTGCCCTTTTATTTTTTTTTTATTTTATTTTTTTTTTCAAGCTGACCTCAAGTTCTGATCCTATTCTGTAGTGGCTGCACTGAAATCAGTTCATCTAGGATAACACAATACTGATCATGACATTCTTGGCCCACACAAAGGACTAGTCTTCCTCACAACAAACCTGAAAAAGGAACTATTAGAAGAGTTTAGATCCTGCACTAGTGCTATACCTTTTCAGCTTTCTGAAATTCCTGACCTTCAGTAATGATTTGTCTGCTATCTACATACTTGAGCCTCACAACATCATTCCAAAAGTCCACAGACACAAGTTACTGGTTAAGTCAAATACAGAGTAGACTTAACCACTCCAGTCATTCTGTGTCAGTAACTCAGGCTTCTTCTGACCTCCCATAAAACTCAAAAATAAAGCTCATAATAAAGAAAAAAACCCAAACTCCTGAAAGCTCTACTTGCTGTAAGTATTTTGCAACATTCTGACTGTAAGAAACAAAGCATAAAAATTTCTCTTTATGAAAAAATCAGATATACTAAAAACTGGATAAAAGCATCTGATATTCAGGTCTACATACGTTTGTACAAAAAAGCCATTGTAGAAGTGCTAGAAAAACTTATTTCATATAAATCCCTAAACACAGGATTCAAGAACACAGGCAACGTAACATTCTCAGACAAGAAAACAAATTATGACAGGATACAAAGTATCCTTACAAGATATACTACAAATTACCTAAAGACAGCAAAAATACAATTTTTCATCGCACTGCGGTTCTTCAAAATACTACCTCTTTTTTTTTTCCTAACAGATGTACAAAAGTACATGTATATTATAACATGGACTCTCCATGTGAAGACCAACTCTACCCTACAGTTGTATCAGCAGAATACAAAATCTCCCTCTATAAGGTTGAATGCTTACCTTCAAATCTTATGGAAAATGTACCAAACAAATTTCCCTACTATTTTAACACTTCTTGAGCTTATGCCAATCAGAAGTGCTTCATTTAAAGAACAAAACAAAACCCACAAAAAGATACACTTTTCCTGTGTCTATTTTGTAGTTAGTTTCCAAAAAGGCTCAATATCTTTGTAAGAAAAGTGACTTTCATAAACTTTTATACCCTTCAAATCATCTGGGATGCATGAAAAACATTTCACTTCAGCTTCCACATGACTTTCAATTTTAATAAACGCATGCCACAACTACGCTGATGCAACATGGTTCTCAACTAACACCAGTAACTCCATTAGAACCCGCATAGAGTTTTCATGTATCTACATGAAAGAGCTGGGCTGTGAAATGGATACAACCTAGTTCAGATACTCCACATATTGATACAGACATTTTACTTCACAAATACGAATTTCAGAGAGTACAGAGTAGAACAAACTAACAAGTGTCATGCTGGGAAAATTCTTATTCAAGGAAAATAAGGATTAAGCTCCTTATTCAAAACAAGCTAAAAACCAAACAAAAATACATATATTATACAACAAGATACCTTGTAACAACTACATCCATATGCACTGAAATCCATTCTAATAATATGACTGCCCTTCAGCATTCCCCCCTCTCAAAATCCCAGGGTGAGGCACAGGAGAATTAATCCATGCTTTCAAGGCTTCAACTTACTTAAAATCATACTACTTTGTAAGCGTGGTTAAATAGGACCACAAAAACATTTGCAATATAATTATGGAATGTTAACAGTTGTAGGAGCATATATGGAAGTTCAGTTCTTATTTGGGTCTCCACAGAGTAAAAGTGACTTAAAAAAATTAAACTACTAATGTCTCAGAAAGATACAAAAACCAAAATCTGAAAATAAGTTTCAAGTAAATCTTATGTTGTTGCTATTGCTGCTCTACAAAGCAAGACAATCACAAGTTTCCTTTTCAATTTTTATTCACATGATAAATTGTAGAACAAACTTATCAATAATTTAGATGAAATGTCACTGCTGTCTTCTATTTTTCTATTTTTTCCTGGCAAAAAAGATTTCATATCAAAGAGGACCAACTTTTAAGGACAGCTATATAGCTATATTCCATCCACAGTGGCTATGCAACTTCATCATTAAACATATTTTTTAAATGGAATATTTCCTTCTAAAATAGAGTCTTAGAGTTGAAAAGGACTCAAACACATACTTCGTGTATGTGAAAAGACTGAATAACAAAAAAGACCTGAGCCAAAATTCAGTATGGACTGCTGTAAACCAGACATTTACAACAGCCTCCAATAATTTGTTAACCATTTATGGCAATCCAGAAAAATGCATCTGGTACATCTTATACTTTTCCATTAAAATAACTTCTCCTGCCAAAAAAAATCCATAAAGAAATCCTTCAAAAGATTTGGCCAACAAAACTGTGTCTGGGAATGTGTTTGGACAATTTTCAATAAGCTATTATATGTTTTCTTGTGTAAATAGAGAAAATGGAGTGGTCTTTTTTTTCCTCAATAAAAATTATGATTTATTCTACAACAACATTAAAGTGCTGTTTCCTTTATGAAACCATCCCGTCAATTTTTTTTTACAAGTAAACCACTTGCCAATACAACATAGCTTGATAAAATACCGAGATTCCATTTTCCCTTAAAGTTCAAATCCCTCCTGCTTTCATATGCAAAGGTATGCAATCAAAATTAACCAGTAATAAAGAGCTTCCCAATTGAGAGTGCTGTATTTGCCTATGCAAAAGTTAATTCCACCCACAGTGCTTGAAAATTTTTGCTGTGATTGCCTGTAGCAAGGCAGAAAGATACAGATACATCAATTTAAAACCATATGTGTTTAGCTCTACATTCATGTAGCATCTTGAAATTTAATTTAGATTGTAAAATTAATATGTGAACTCAGGAAGCATTCCTATTTGGATGCCAAATTGTACTTAGACACAACTAATTTTAAGTGCTTAAATTAGTCATTCAGTTATATAGTAGAGAAGTCGTAACTTTTTAATAGTTTGTGCTCCAATTGTGAAGACTTGCAAATGACTTTACACACCAACTATACGATCACAAGCAAGTATGCTTAAAAAAATATTATTTATCTCAAGAGTAAGATAAATCATAATTTCAAAATAAAAAGCCATTATTAGTTCGGCATGTTCACAGCAAGAGTTACCACTGCATCCAGCAGAGACATGTTCCAGGTCTTGCCCCAGCAAACCTAAATTAAAGTCATCCACTCAAAATTCCCCAGACATTGGGAAAAAAACCCAGAAAGTAAAATCTGTTAAGTAACCATAGAGAATAAGTAAATCTCTGCTGTTCAAACTCCTTTTTTAGAGATGCTTCAGGGACCAATCACAAGTTTTCCTCTGGTTTTAGACTTATCCCATACGCACAGTGAAAGCCTGACCATAGCACAGGATGCTGCAGTAATAGCAAAATATGGTGACCCACACAATAAAGAGTGAAAGAGAAAGTAGAGCTCATTTGGGAAAACAGAGAAGGAAAAGATACATGAAGACAATAACAAATAAAAAAGCCTAATATTCCCTCAGCAGTCAGTACTGTTAATAAGGTCACCTATAGCAGAACTGTCACAGAACTAGATAAAGAGAAGTTAACTTTCCCTCTTGATTTAATGGAACACTGCAGACAAAATTACATGTCAGGGCTAAGATGTAAGTACAGAAATCCAGAAGAACTATTAGTTCTAAATCCCACTTTAGCTAATGCTATGACACTTTTCTCATGAAAACTAAAATTAATGCAGTAGTGGGAAAAAAAGTTGACCTTATGTTATTCATACAACTATTTTGTCACCTCCAACTGAGTGTCTCAGTTTATAAACCTTACTGATGTTTGATATTCAAATACACTGTATAGAAGCTACCCTCCATTTTTTTCCATTTGATTACACTAAATAGCAGAAGGCTACAAAAGAGAAATTCACTGAAGTGGCACTAGTTTTTAGTAAAAGATTATTGTGTCTTTTTAGGCTTTCCTATAGTTTTAATGCTCAACATGAAAAAACTCAAAACACAAAACCATACCCCAAAATATTCACAGAACCACAAAATCAAATAAATTTATGTTGGAAGGGACCTCTAGATCCTCTAGTCCAAAACCCTCTGCTCAAGAAGGGTCATCTACAGCAGCCTGTCCTGGACCATAGCCAGTTGGGTTTTGAGTAACTTTCTGGATAGACACTCCATGTCTCTGAGCAACCCATTCCAACATTCGACCACCCTCACTATAAATACTCATCAATACTCTTTCTTCTGGCAAACTCCACCATCTGGCCAAGTTTTGTCTTCAAACCCAAAGTAATGACATTCATCAAATATTAGAGTACTTAATCTGAGAGCCATGCGGAAGGTATCTTTCAAAATATCAGAAATCAGGAAGTTTATTTTAAAAGACAGCTAAAAATACAATCTAAAGATACGTCCAAGATCTTCCACATAACCTCTTCCGACAGCCTCACATCTGTGCAAGAACTGCTCCCTCTACATCTCTTGCCAACAGCACACCCTTTCTTTCTACCTGACTGTCTCTACCTGACTGTATTCCCGTGTCTATGTCAAATAGGGTAGTTAGTTATTAAGAAAGTCTGACAACATTTGGTACTATACACACATATTAAAATGACATTTTTTTAATTGCTATATTAAGGTCCTTGGTTTGGGGGGGGGGGGGGAGAGAGGAGACAAACATAAAAACCCGCAACTATATGGGGCTTTTGTTTGAGAAAGGTCCCTAAAAGAAGGTAAGCACGCTCCGACCATACCACCCTAGTCTTGGAAGGCAGACGCAGGGACAGTGAGAATGAAGACCCTGGGCCCACTGTAGGAGAGGATCTGGTTTGAGACCATCTTAGGAACCTGAACATGCACAGGTCCATGGGACCTGATGAAATCCATCCGTGGGTCCTGAAGGAGCTGGCAAATGAAGTTGCTAAGCCACTGTCCATCATATTTGAAAAATGATGGCAGTCAGGTGAAGTTCCCAATGACTGAAAAAAGGGAAATATAACCCCCATTTTCAAGAAGGGGAAAATGGATGAGCCGGGGAATTACAGACCAGTCAGCCTCACCTCTGTGCCTGGCAAGATCTTGGAGTGGAATCTCCTGGAAGGCATGCTGAGGCACATGAAAAACAACAAGGTGGTTGGTGACAGCCAGCATGGCTTCACTAAGGGGAAATCCTGCCTGACCAATCTGGTGGCCTTCCATGATGGGGCTACAGAACTGATGGACAGGGGTAGAGAGTTGATGTCATCTACCTGGACTTGTGCAAAGCGTTTGACACTGTCTCACATGACATCCTTGTCTCTAAGTTGGAGAGACATCAATTTGATAGGTGGACCACTCGGTGGATAAAGAACTGGCTGGATGGCCACATGCAAAGAGTAGTGCTCAATGTCCAGCTGGAGACCAGTAACGAGTGGTGTCCCTCAGGCATCAGTGTTGGGACTAGTCTTGTTCAACATCTTTGTTGATGACATGGAGAGTGGGATTGAGTGTGCCCTCAGCAAGTTTGCCGATGACATCAAGCTGTGTGTTTCGGTTGATACCCTGGAGGGAAGGAATACCATCCAGAGGGACCTTGACATGCTTGTGAGGTGGGCTGATGCCCACCTGATGAAGTTTAACCATGCCAAGTGCAAGGTCCTCCACCTGGGCCAGAGCAATCCCAGGCACAGCTACAGGTTGGGCAGAGAAGAGATTCAGAGCAGCCCTGCGGAGAAGGACTTGGGGGAGCTGGTTGATGAAAAAAAGAACATGAGCCGGCAGTGTGCACTTGCAGCCCAGAAAGCCAACTGTATCCTTGGCTGCGTAAAAAGCAGCATGACCAGCAGGTCGAGGGAGGTGATCCTGCCCCTCTACTCTGCTCTCGTAAGACCTCACTTGGAGTATTGTGTGCAGTTCTGGGGTCCTCAACATAAAAAGGACATGGAACTATTGGAACAAGTCCAAAGCAGGGCCACGAGGATGATCAGGGGACTGGAGCACCTCCCGTATGAAGACAGGCTGAGAAAGTTGGGGCTGTTCAGTCTGGAAAAGAGAAGGCTGCGTGGAGACCTCATAGCAGCCTTCCAATATCTGAAGGGGGCCTGCATGGATGCTAGGGAGGGACTCTTCATGAGGAACTGTAGTGATAGGAGAAGGGGTAACGGGTTCAAACTTAAACAGGGGAAGTTTAGATTTGATATGAGGAAGAAATTCTTTACTGTAAGGGTGGTGAGGCACTGGAATGGGTTGCGCAGGGAAGTTTTGAATGCTCCATCACTGGCAGTGTTCAAGGCCAGGCTGGACAGAGCCTTGGGTGGCATGGTTTAGTGGGAGGTGTCCCTGCCCATGGCAGGGGGGTTGGAACTAGATGATCTTAAGGTCCTTTCCAATCCTAACTATTCTATGATTCTATGATTCTTCAACTTTGCTTTATAAACAGCAAAAACTTCAAAAGGTGACACAGAATTACTCATTTTCTCATAGAGGATGAATTTCAGTAAGTTTCTAGGAATACTATACTGTCTCCTGAGCTGATCGGAATGTAAAAAAAAGTAGTTACCTTCTTTCTTAAGTTCTTCAATCTCCTCCTCTTTGATGTCAAGCTGCTCAGTAAGCCTTGATGCTGCATCCAGTGCAGCATTTGCCTCTCCTAAACTTTCCTGAATAGAGGGCAGGAAAGAGACAAAAAGAGAAGCAAGGGAGTTCATTACCACAATTATGCTAATACAACATAGATCAAATGTAACAGATGCAGAGACTTAAATCATTTGTTCTGTAGAATAACTGGGTTGTAAATATCCCCCAAAAACGGATGGTCAGCAGAGGAATGCTACTTCGCTAACCTTTTAGTGCCCCCCTCTCTTCCAAGGAAGAGAGAATAATTACGTAACTTTATGCATTCTTAGACAGTTACACTCAACACAGCAGTTAAAAATAAAAAAATCATTCAAGAACTGGCATTTAGTTTCATACAGTTCAATTTCATTATTCAGCCCACCTGCAGTGATACAACTTTTTCTTCTAAGTTTTCTGCCTTTTTCCTCCATTCTTCAGCCTGTTTTTTGTGTTTCTCCAGCTCTGCTGAATACATAGCTTTTTCTTCTGAAGGGTTAAAAATACAAAGCCAAACAAGAAAATCTTAATTCACAGCATGTAACTCTGAGATACGTGACTGCAAAAACCTCAGAATTATCGAATCTGGCCTTCGTGAGGTAGAGGTGGAATTCAAATTTCTTAAATGGGATATTGACCATCAGTTTTCACAGGGCCAGAATTGTTTCCTTATAGTTCTTTTAACATACATCAGATTCTGAAATTCAAGCTATCAGAACGGAAACCAGGTAACTAGTATTTAAAAAGCACCACGGTATGGTAACTATGCCAGTTGAAAAACGCTGCAATCTTTGCTAATTCTTGACAAAACTTACCCTGTTGGAATTGCTCTAGTACCATCTGCAGGTTGGCTAGTGACAATGCATACTGCTTCACTTGGTCTTGTGAGATGGTGAGCTGTAGCATAGTTTCATCTCTCTGCTTGGAAACCAGGTTTAATTGCTCTTGCAAAGATTCAACTTGCAGACTAGCTTGATGACTTCACAAAAATAAAATACATTATTTATTAAGACAACAGAAGTAAGCACATAGAAAATTAAATCCCAGCAAAAATATCTTACCTTCAATTTTTCAGCTCAATTTATAAAAATGAAGGCAATTTTTGTTTGCCAGTCCCTCTTTGAAAAAAAACCAAAATGAAAAAACAGCCCCAAAATCAAACCAAACAAAAAATCCCACCAACTAACAAGAGATTTTAAATAAGTCTGATAATAAGATTTTTTACAATAAACCCCCCCTATTTTTTGAAGTGCATTAGAAAAAGAAAAACCTACTTTGTTATTCACTATTGTAACATTATCTTAAACAAAAAAAAACCTCCATATCTTGGCAATTATCTGCTTGAATTGCTAGATGAATCAATAGGTCTTTCTATCAATTTTTACTTTTAAAGCCAGTCTCCAAGAGCTCAGTATATCTTGCTCCATACTGATCATTGAACGCTCCATTTCATTTCCTATTATGCAAAAGTATTATGAACCCAACTTAACTCCTATGCCAGTCTTTTGAAAGAGTACCTCTCAGGTAGCATATAGGCTATTTTTCTTAAAAGTTATTTGACAAGTTTGATGAAGAATTAAGAGACATTCTGATGAACAGTTTTTACACAACCTCTTCCATTTCTCCACAATTTTTCACAACAAATTCTGCTCAACTCAGAATCTCTTTACTGAGAATGTTAAGAGTGGAATCCATCTTTAGTACTTGAAGACTTTAGCTACATACATACTTTTTTTTTTACTTTTTGATTAAAAAACCTGTTCATTTTGACAAGATCAAAAATGCATTCTGGCGCCTGAAGTAACCAACATTCCTTTAAATAAAACAGTATTAAAACAGTCAAGATAAGCATTGATTAATTTTAATACTTGGGTTTTCATTGTTTTGGCTGAAAATTCTGGTGTTTTACTTATTTGCCATAAGCACAATTGGCTCGAGCCTCCCAGGTTCTACGTGTGAGAACTTCAGTGCATCTTACTTTACACAGGGTAAAAAGAAAAAAATCTTACAGCAGTATATACATTCCATCGTATCAGGTATAAAGTATGTGTACTTGTCTCAAAAGCAATTCACAAACCACGACAGTCACATCTGCTCACTGAAGTGCATAAAATAAAACTAGTTCAAACTGAATGAATCCTTGACTTGAAAAAGAAAGTTAAGTCCATCTTCTTTAACAGACAACTAGATGGATGGGTTGACGAATTTTTGCTGTTTCTAGTTCGAAGCAGTCATACATGTGAGATTTCAATAGTTGCTACTGAAAGGACACGTACTTCCATAAATTCTCAATAGCAGTCAAGTGGATTTCATATCACCTTTCTGATTTAGAGTACGTTCTTATCTTTTTTGTTTTCTCAAGTACTTAGCATGCTACAGAATGGTAATTCCGTAAAATACAGCCATCAAGTACCAGTCTAGCTAACTGTGGTATCTACAGCTAATGCTACTGCTGTACAAATTAAAAGACTACCTGGCATTCTCCACTGCAGTAGATGAAGACACAAGTTTTTCTTCCAAAGTCAAAACTTTCTTTCTTAGCTTGACCTCTCTGTCTTCTGCAGCTAAAGCTTCACGCGTGTAGGAGTCTTCCATCTCTAAGAGGTGATTGCGTAACCTCTCCAGCTCCTGATTTAGGCGCTGCTCTTTCTCACGCAAATGCTGTAACTGTGTAGAACATACCTTAAGTTGCTCATACTATCACCTTTCATAACAGTAATTTAAGCAAACTTAAAACATGTCCATGGAAGCACACTGCACAAGTATAGATTTTAAATTATTTTTACAAGTGATTGTTATCAAAAATAATACAGAAAATATTTTTTCTGTTATTCTTTGCAACTGTAAATTATTTGGTGGTGTACCTCACTCTGCAGGGCACTGCTCTCCATTTGCTTCTGTTTGAGTGCTACCATGACTTGGTCTCTTTCTTGCTGAAAAGTAACAGCCTTTTCCTGCATTGATTTAACTTCATTTAACAGTTGATTCAATTCTCCTGTCTTGCCCTGTTGAAGACACAAACATGCATTTCAAGCATGGCAAACAGTTTTACCAAAGGAGATACAGTCTTTGCCCAAAAGAGCTTAAAGACAATACTGATCTAACAAGGAAAAGGGCAAGACGCCCATGGCCTTACAACCCAAAACAACATTTGGGGAAAAAATTATTTTGAAGTTATTTCACTCACATATTACAGGACAAAGTTATCATTAAAAGACACTATACAGAAGCATTGTCTTAACTGACTGCTGCAAACAAACGGATACCTAACTATCTTTAGATGAGATATTTATTATGGACATAGGGTTGCAGCTACTTGTATACTTCAAAACTTCATTTTTCCCCCTGGTGTTTGAAATCTGATAGTTGTGATACCCATTTATTAGGCCATGCACATGTAAAACATCAGCCTAGGCAGGTCAACTTGTCTGTACTTAACACAACTTAACCTATAAAGAAATCTTAAAAAAAAAAAAAAAAAAACCTATAGGGTGACCTCACTCCTGAAGATTAGCCTTCGATGAATCACAACGTCCAACATGTTTTCAGATGACAAATTTCAACGAATAATGCTCTCAAGTGCAGTTTACAACTTCACATAGACATAAAAAGGACATGGAACTGTTGGAACAAGTCCAGAGGAAGGTCACGAGGATGATCAGGGGACTGGAGCACCTCCCGTATGAAGATAGGCTGAGAAAGTTGGGGCTGTTTTGCCTGGAGAAGAGAAGGCTGCGTGGAGACTTAACAGCAGCCTTCCAGTATCTGAAGGGGGCCTATAGGGATGCTAGGGAGGGACTCTTCATTAGGGTCTGTAGTGAGAGGACAAGGGGTAATGGGTTCAAACTTAAACAGGGGAAGTTTAGATTGGATATAAGGAGGAAGTTCTTTACTGTGAGGGTGGTGAGGCACTGGAATGGGTTGCTCAGGGAAGTTGTGAATGCTTCATCCCTGACAGTGTTCAAGGCCGGGTTGGACAGAGCCTTGGGTGGCATGGTTTAGTGGGAGTTGTCCCTGCCCCTGGCAGGGGGGTTGGAACTAGATGATCTTAAGGTCCTTTCCAACCCTAACTATTCTATGATTCTATATAAAGAACTGCAGGTATGTCAGTTACACAGAATTGACATGTACACGTGAACACATTTTCAGTTATTGAAAACTTGTCACCATGCTCTTTACCTTTTGTCTCGTGTTGTTTTGAATGCATATTGAATATGCTGTATAAAAGTATACAAATATTTGTTTTCCTCACTAATATCTATTAGCTTCAATTATCTGTTTTATTAATCAAGATGAATATAGTAAAATTCTTTTTGCCTTAGAACCATAAACCTGCAGGCAGACGTTCTCTTTTAATGGCATGTTATTTTCTGACAAGCACACATAAAATACAAAACTGTTTTAATACTATTTTTTCTAGTTTTCCATGGTGATCACAAAGTGTGTAACAGGAACTTCTCTGATCTGTGCAAGAAAAACATCCAGACAAACGTAACATGCTTGTGAAACTGAAAGTGTAAACCACCACTGAGAGAAACTCTGCAGGCCAAAAGACATGCAACACAGAGAACCTAGCCAGACAATACAGATTTCTAGGAGTTAGACTTAAAAAAAAAAAAATCCATACAAAACCCCCAATACAAACAAAAAAAAAAAACCCAACAAAATAGTAAGAGTGTTAATTTGTAAAGTATTATTATGCTTTATATGGAAAGACTGATGTTAAAATTCCCAATGGTAATTCAAAGCCATTTGTCCCAACATCACTGTACTTTGAGACAATAAAACTTCCCATTGTAATTCCATAGTATTTCTTTAGAACAGGATAGGAAAACATCTACTATGAGCAAACAGAGCTAAACATCTGCCCTAAGTCAAACTTCTCACAAAAAAAACCCACCAAAATTCTAGTTTTCAACTCATATTAGGTGTAAGTTAAGGCTTAAAAATTACAAATTTAAAAAGACACATATTGTTAAATGTAATTCATATTTTGCTTTCCAAACCCATTGCACTGCAGATTTAGTTGGCAATTTGAACAAGTTTCAGAGATGTGAGTGCGGTGAGGCACTGGAACAGGTTTGCCCAGAGAAATTATGGCTGCCCCATCCCTGGCAGCATACAAGGACAGGTTGGACAGGGCTTTGAGCAGCCTGGTCTAGTGGAAGGTGTCCCTGCCCACAGCACGGGGGTTGGAACTAGATGATCATTAAGGTTCCTTTCAGCCAAAACCATACTATTAATTTTATTTTAAAAACATAACAATAATTATATTAATTATAATTTAAATTACAGTAATTATGTTTTTAATTATAGCGGGGGGAAAACTAATGCCAAGTTACTTAGCAATGGTTTGCATAAATACCACTCTCTGATAATGAGCAATGCTTGTAACTTCAGAGAATGGGAAGGCATGCTAAAAGCCAGAGGGATACTAAGAACAGAATGCATAGAGGGGGACAACTGTGAGAGAAGACTGAAGAACAGCAACCAGAATCATCAAGATGAAGAGAAAGGAGACCTGAGCAGTACAGAGGAAACAAAAAAAAGAAAATCATCTGTTTGGAATTAATTACCAGAAAAGTCTCCCACCAAGACATACTTATTCTCAGAGCATCTACATCCTGGAGTTCTGCTGTCAAGTGTTTGTTAAACTACAGAAAGACTTTGGCACTGTACTTAATACCTATTTCTCAAAAAGAAATGGCAATTGACAAATTACTTGTTAACTCCAGCGGCAGTAAATCATACAACATGCTGTTGACCTGTGTATCAATGATGCCACGTAATTCTTGCCTCTTTTAAAAACGATTCTTCTTCAAATTACATACAAGGTAATTTACAAGCCACTGCAACTTTTCTCTGAATACACATTTTGAAAAAAAAGTGTCAATATTTCCATTTGTCAAATTGTATAGAAGAAACCACTAATTAGCTTATCCGATCTTTCATCTTTTTTTTGCACTGGAGTTTCTGAAGCCATAAGAGCAAGACACAGAAGTCCATTCACCTCACAGGGATGTTGTGAAGCAACCACATTGGAGTAACAAACACTAGAGGAAAGCACTTTGGAAAATTAGTTCTGCTGGCCAACTCTGCAGAAGTTTGAGCACTATACAGTAAAAATAATACAGGGCACTTCATGAACAGGGCCAAAGCATAATATTAAGCAGCTGCTCTGTAAATGAGCAATTACCAAGTAAATGAAATAAAAGTTGTTTATGGCTGCACAATTAACAGATAACATTGTAAACCACTCACCTGCTGACTTTTAATTTCTTAACTTTGCAGGGGTAGGATTTTTGTTGTAGTGTAATGCAGTAGGGAGACACAAACAGATTTCAGGCAAATACTTGATGCCTACATATACACAAAAATGCATTACCATGTCACTAATTTTGAAAGACATTCATAAATATGAATGCACATACCTGTTCTTTTTCTTTCAGCAGCTTCTCAAAAGCAAGAGCTTTTTCCTTCATTGAGTGAGACTCAAACTCTTTCTCTTTCAGCATCATTGAAAATTGCATATTAGTCTCCTGAAGTGCTCGGAATTCTGTTTCTTTTTCCCTAGACTGTGCAACTATTTTTTCATTTTCTTCTTTCAGTTTTCTAATATCCATTTCTAAAATCAAATTTCGTTCTTTAAGATTAGTCACAGCTTGCTTCAAAAGCTCATTTTCATTCTCTTTATTACTAAGATTTTCACTCACAGAAAGTAACTGGTCGCTTTTAGATTTAATTAATATGTCTTTTTCCCTAAGTGACTTCTGTAAGACATCATGTTTTTCTTTGATCTGCCTCATCTCCAACTCAGTTCCTTCTTGATTCTTTCTTTCAATCTCTGATGCTGTAGCCACAGAATCAGACAGTCGTTGATTGTTTTCCTGAAGAGTTCTAATAGTCGAATCTTTCTCTTGCAACTTTATTTTCAGTTGTTCCAACTCATTTTGAAGGAGTTTAGCCTCGTCACTGAGTAGTTCCGGAGCATTGTGCTGTATGCCTCTAAGCTGTGAAACAGTGGAAGCCATCGTCGCAGACGGTGTCACCAAATCAAGTTTACTCAGGAGAAGATCCTTGGTGTTATAAAGCTGTCCTATGCTGTGTTGAACTTGTGCTAACTCCTGACTAAAACTTTTCAGCTTTTTCTCATTCTGTTCATAACTCTGAATCAAGCCATTATAATCTACCTGCAACTTTGAATTACTATCACTTTCAACTGAAATTTGTGCTTGAAGCTTGTGTAACTCTTCTTGGAGGTGAGCTGACTCATGCTGCATGTTCTGAACTGTGGTTATTACTTGCTGCTTCCACTCCTCCATCTTCTTTACTTGCTGTTTTAATTTATCGCGTTCTTGTAGAAGTTCCTCAAACTGGTTACTGTTAACACCTCCTGATCCGTTATCAGTACCTGTACTGGATGTCTGCAAGACAGCCAATAAGGTTTGGCATTTCTGACTTAGAGCATCTATTTCAATATCTTTTTCTCGAATGATACGGGATAAATTCTGAATAGTTTCTCTAGACATGTCTTGACTGCTGTTTTCAGATCTATCAGATAACTTTTTATTCTCCTCTTGCAACCTTACCAAAGCTGCTTCTTTAGCAGCAACCATATCCATGATATTACGATACTCTGTTTTTAACTGGCTGTTTTCTCTTGTCTTTTCACTTAGAACCGCTAGTACTTGTTCTCTTTCCAGAACGTAAGCTTGTAGCTGCTGCTGAAGACAAAGAACATCCTGCCTAGAGGAAGCTGAGGAAACTCTAGCATTGAGAGCTTGTATTTCTAAATCTTTCTCTTGAATGATACGAGTAAGTTTGCCAACTTCATCCTTAGACAACTGATCAATTCGTTGACTTAGAGAAACATTCTTTTCATTTAGAAGCTTAATCTCCATCTCCCTTTCTTTGATACCTTTTACCAGTCTTTCAATTTCAGCTTTAGATAAGTCATGCTTTTCATTTCCATTTTCTCCATTAAGAGTCTGAACCTTGGTTTCCTGAAAGAGATCAGAGGAATCAGTCTGAATAATTTGTCTCTCTTTGTGCAACTGAGTTCTAATTTGTTCAATTGTTTTCTGTAAATTCTTAATTTCCTCATCTTTCTCTAAAGAAAGTCTTTCGTGTGTGACATTCATTTGCTCACACTGAAATTTAGACTCATCTATTTCCTTCCTTTGCTCCTTCAAAGACTGCTGAAGTTGCACTGTTGTTTGGTTCTGATCTTCTATTGTTTTTTTGAGAACTTCTATTTCTTCTTCAAGATTATTCTTTATTACTTTTAACTGTGTTACCTCACTTTCAAGTTCAATAATAATATCTAAAGTTTTAGGCTCAACCACAGGCACAGATCTGCTTTGCTGATCCTTAAGGCGTTCAAGTTCTTCTTTCAAATGGTTATTTTCCTCCTTCATGACTGCAAGACTTCTGTCTTTTTCCTCCAAGTTCTGTTTTAAGACATCCTGCTTTTTTGAAACTTTCATATATTCCTCAAGTTCCTGCTTCACTTGGAAGGCTTGATTTTTAAATTTTTCAATAAATATCTCTTTTTCTTTAATGAGTTCTGTCAACTGCTTTTGTCCTCCTAAGCTAGTAGTCAACATTTCTTTCGTTTCCTGATGGTCAATTTCCATCTGCTCAATGCTCCTTTTAAGTTCAGCAATCTTAAAGTCTTTCTCTTGATTACATTTAACTAGGCGCTCATGTTCAAGCTGCAACACACTGGTATCCATACTCCGTGCTTGCGATAATTCCTCAATAGTCTGCTTATACTTATGTGCTTCTTCCAAAAGCCTCTTCTCTGCCTGGTTTAATTCATTCTCCAACTGTCTTTTTTCCATTTTCAAAGCCCCCACAACAGTGTCTTTTTCCAAGTAAACTTTATTTTTCTCAGAAATAGCATTATTTAACTCCTGTTTTAGTTCTTCAGTGACTGCCATCAGCTTTCCATTTTCTGTTCTGAGATCCGACAGAGATTTCTTTAATTCTTCATTCAGCTGTTTATTTTCTGCAATGTCATTCTGTAGTTTTGCAATTTCTACTTCTCTTTCTTTCAGAATCAGATCTTGACAAGTGTAGTTAGATTCCTGATTACTTTTTTCTCTTAACTTGCTCAAGGAGACAGAAAGTTCCTCCTCTCTTTCTTTTAGTCTCTGCTGCAATTCTCTGACCTCTTTTTTGTGATGAAAATTACAGTCCTGGGCTTTCCTTAATTGTTCCTGAAGATCTTTAATATTATCTTGAAGCTGCTGCTTACTTATATGCAAATCATTAAGTGCATATGAACATTGGCTTAATTTTTCTTTCTGAATATCTAACTCCTTAATAGTTCCCATCTTCTCCATTTCTAATTCTGATAATTTATTTCTTTCAAATTCCAAGTCAAATTTCAGCTGGTTGATGATACTATCAGTTTCCATGTGGTGCTTTGACAGCTGCTCTTTCAGTGTAATCACATGCTGAAATGTACATAGACAAGAAGTCATTAGGAAAGGAGAACCAGCTGAACCATGTATGCATTTTTATCCTCTGAACACTAAAAGAAAAAAAAACCCAAACAACCAAAACCACAAACAAAAAACCACACACCTGAGAGAAAGCAAAACTGTTTCCTAGTTGCCAAGGACAGGTGGCAAGTACCATCAACTAGTCAATGCTATCTCAATTAAAAACATATATCAAATAGGAATAGATTACACTTCATTAAGAATAAAAACCCTAACTACTTAAATCAAGGAACAAAAAGAGAGTTATCTAAGAAAAAGAGCCATCAGAATTTGCCAGGACAGTTGGAATAGGTACATAGCATATACCCATCCTTTAAAACCAGGGCGGCACTAAATTTAAAATAACAAATTACAGAAGAGAATGCCTATTTGTATACTCTCTTTTCAATTTCTTGTTCATGCTTAATTTTAAACACATTTGCTGGGATTCATTTCATAGGAAAAAAATTTAATGTTTAATTCCATAAAGTAAACCAGTACTGAAAACACATGGCTTGCAACTGGATGTTTACAGGTCCAATATATCAGAAGAGTGACAAAAAGGTTATTATTCCATTTTGATTATAGCCAGTGACCTTTTTTGCCCCACACATGCTCGTATTCGAAAGAACCTGTAATAAAGCAACTTAATTATTTAACGTAATTAAAAATAATAAAAGGAAAAAGTTTTAAAAAATAACTTGTTAGGTATACTGTCATAAGACGGAGGTCTAAGTATTCACAGGATAAGATCTGTCAAATGTCATGTGGAGTAAAAATTAAGTAATATTTAACTGGACTTTGGGAAGTGACATCCGTTACGGACAGCTGACATACCACGTTATTTCTTCATTCATAATAAGTGGGTTTCTTGCACTTTACAATTTTGCACTAAGATGGTCCCAATATTCTTTTTAAGCCTCGGAGGATAACTTCCATTTCCCTGTTCTCTGCGTTCAAAGATCAACTTAAATGGTCAACCTGCAAAAATCTAAATATTTTAGCAGTTCAATAAATAGTTGCAGTGTTTATTACCTGAGTAGCTTCTTGATTCTGCTTGTCTAGCTCTTCCAACTCCACTACTAATGTTTCTCTTTCAGCAATACTTGCATTTAATTCATGTTCTTTCCTTTCCAAATCTTGTCTTAACTGACTTAATTCTGAATTCTGATCCTCAGCATATGCAGAAAGAATATTCTCATTTTTATGTTGTGAACTTGTCAGCTCCTTCTCAAGTCCTTCCTTAAGTCAAAAAAAAAAAATCTAAATATTAGACTTTACCTTGGTGAAACTTATAACCTCTTCAGATCTGAAATGGTTTATTTCCCCCCCTTCAACAATTAAAAGTAAAATATGCCTTTTTTTTTGTTAGAATCTTTAGGCCTAAATTAATATTATGCCACTTAAAAATTCTTCATCACGAAGTATTTGTCTCTACCATTCACACATAGACATTTATTTTCTCATCACTAAGTTTAGGACTGTAATTTACAAGCTGCTGCGCAAAAAGCCAGCGTCTGGCAAGCAAAGTTATATCCACCCCTGAGGCATGGATCCACAGCTGGGATAAATTATTATACATCCAAGAGACACTCTAAACATGTAGCATGCTGCATAGTGAGACAGGAAGTTTTAATAAAGGACACCTGAATAACATCCTTATGAAAAATGCCATGGGAACTCTTCAACACATGCGAAACACAGAAGACCCCAGTCGAGAAATACTACTGGATACAAAGTAAACTAAACCAAATGTCTCAAGCCTGAGTTTATAAAGGACTAAGTCAACCTTGCCAAACTCTAGAGGTGTGTTCCAGAGAAACTGTATGTTCCCCTGCTTAACTTGTTCAGTAAGATGAAATGTACTATTATTGGAGTACTACATGTAATGAGAGAAGTATTTTATTTTACAGCTGGTAACAGCTTTTTAAAGCTGAGAGTATCAAAACTGGAATGCACCAAACAGGTGAAAAGTGACAAATTTCACAGAATATGCTATTAACACTTTTAAAATTTATGTTACAGGAGCCTAAGTAGCAATGGATAGGTAGAAATCTAGTTTTCTTTAACAGAGAAACTATGGAGTTTCACAAGTCAAAATGGGTCGTTTCTATCAATTCCACATGTAATTCCAGAATTAACCTACAATTATTTCCTTGATTACAAGGTTATTAATGTAGAAGTGCAAATGCACCAAAAAATGTACAGTGCCAGAACATGTTTTCCATCAGTTACTATTTACAGAAACTTTGTTGGCTTAATTTAGAAATTGCTTTACCTGATTTAAACTTGAAAGTCTTGCTATTTCATTTTCTGCTTCTATAAAGGAAAAAAAAAATACAGAATTTTACCACTTTCTAAATAACAATAAAAACAATTCTCCCACCTTGCCCCAGCAACACTGCTGCTCAGAAGAGTTTCACAGTGTTTTGAGATGATAATCATCATTCTGTAGACTGAAATGCACCATCAACCACCACCACCAAGTAGAGCATTACTTTTACTAATGAGTCCACATTAGGAGGACTTTGGCATTACAGTGTATCAATCACGCAATATTAAAAGATTTTCTACATACAGACACACTTCTTAAACAGAGAAGTTAGAGTGTTACTTTAGGGAGCAGATATTAGCAACACAGAATCATAGAATAGTTAGGGTTGGAAAGGAACTTAAGATCATCTAGTTCCAACCCCCCTGCCAGGGGCAGGGACAACTCCCACTAAACCATGCCACCCAAGGCTCTGTCCAACCCAGCCTTGAACACTGTCAGGGATGAAGCATTCACAAGTTCCCTGGGCAGCCCATTCCAGTGCCTCACCACCCTTACAGTAAAGAATTTCTTCCTCATATCCAATCTGAACTTCCCCTGTTTAAGTTTTAACCCATTACCCCTTGTCCTCTCACTACAGTCCCTAATGAAGAGTCCCTCCCCAGCATCCCTATAGGCCCCCTTCAGATACCGGAAGGCTGCTATGAGGTCTCCACGCAGCCTTCTCTTCTCCAGGCTCAACAGCCCCAAGTTTTTCAGCCTATCTTCATATGGGAGGTGCTCCAGTCCCCTGATCATCCTCGTGGCCCTCCTCTCAACTTGTTCCAACAGTTCCATGTCCTTTTGATGTTGAGGACACCAGAACTGCACACAATACTCCAAGTGAGTTCTCACGAGAGCAGAGTAGAGGGGCAGGATCACCTCCCTTAACCTGCTGGTCATGCTCCTTTTGATGCGGCCAAGGATACAGTTGGCTTTCTGGGCTGCGAGCACACACTGCCAGCTCGTGTTCATTTTCTCTTTACCAAAATTGTACTTTAAGAATTTAAACAAGAAACTTCTTCTTGTTACTTACCTAATCAGAAAGCCCTATGATAATCAATCATGCTAGTTCCAGTTATGTCTCCTTTTCATCTTAGCCTTACCTCAATGGAAAACCCTCTTCTAAAGCAGCAGCTTTCAAAAGATACATATTCTCATACTAAGTTCCAAATTCTTAAAGTAAAATCTGTGCTTTAAAAGTTAAAATCTGTGAAGGTTTACTAAAAATAATTTAAAAAAAAAAAAAAATCATCATCTTAGTACCTAACAGTGCTTGCTGTAGTCTGACAATATCCTCTGGTAATGACGTTTTTGATTGGAGCTTCTTGTCCTGTTCTTCCAGGAGGGCATCTTGCTCTGCAATAGCACTTTGAAGCTTGCTACATTCAGACTTAAGATTTTCATATTCTTGCATTATTTGGATCTTTTCTACTTTTGCCAATTCTTGCTCTTTCAGAAGAATTTTGTTTTCTTCTTTAGCAGAAGACAATTTGTGATTTAATTTTCTTATTTCATCCTCTTGGTCCTTTACAACCTCCAACTCTTCTATTTTTCCTCCTTCTGGACTCCGAGCATTTTTTTTTTGGTCACTAATTTTAGAGCCACCCATGGCATCAGTGCTCACACCATCTAAAAAGCAAAAAATATTGTTAGCAATTTTAACTATTAACCAAAATCAGCAGCACTGAAGATCTTTTGCTACCCCTTCTCCTGACAGAGGGAGATATCAAAACCAAAGACTTGATAATCATCATCAACAGAAAGCTTACTTAAATAGAATTAAGAGTTGAAGCAGGGCTATACATACTACTGGCTTGAAATGCAGCTTTTCAAATACTTACACATCGTTGTGTAGTATTTATTATTGAAATAATTTTAAAACTTAAAGTGCTGTGAACAGTGTATGTTTTGCCATTTAATTGAAATATACTTGACCCCCATCTCCCTAGTGGGGACATGACACAATCTAGTATACTGCGATTCAGAATCCCTTAATTTTCTAAGAATAATTTAATCAAACCCCATCTAATTCAGCCTGATGCAAAATCTCTGCTGATATTTTAATTAAATTTCAAAGGTTTGTTGAATGGTTGTTACAGAGAACTATTTGCTACAAATTAGTATATCATTTGCTAAACAATGCACAGAGTTTTTTATTTAAAAAAATCTCATTTTGCAGAACTGATGTTTTCACACATCTACCATATTATCACAACGTAACTTCTAGAAAAGCTGGAGTATAAAGAGGCATAATCTGAAATAACAGGAAAAAAAAGCTAAATGGCTGCTTGTGAATTCACTTCAGTGTACGCTCAAACACTTTCTCCTGCCCCAGCCTGTATAATGATGTCAAACAGACCAAAAAAATAAAAATTAAATACTCCTAAATCTTCAAAAGCTGTGAGCAGTATTTATTTTACAGATGACTTGTAACGCAAAAGATACGGGATTCCTCCCTTAACTTCATTAAATTAGTCTGCTGGTGTATGTACATACAATAAAAGAGAGATTACATCTTAACAAGCACCTGATTTTAAGAAATAAATTCTCTATCAGTACTACTTTAGGCATTAAGAGGCTGTGAAAATATTTCCTTTCTTTCCAAGAAGGAAATGTATCTCTCTTTCCAAAAGGAGAGTATATACGCTTTAGAAGTCCAAGTTTTAACACATAATAAAATAGATGTTTCCAGGCAAATCTTACATATTTATGTAAGGAAGCCTCTAAAGGAAATCTGACATAACTATTTTTATGGAATATGAAATAACCTACAAGACAACAAAAAGCATCTTGTGAGAACTACTAAGTTCTTCCTACAATCTAGTCACGCCGCAGACTGAAGTGTGGCCCTTATGCCAATCTTGAACTTTTGTCGAGTAACTGAATTTGCACGTAGCACATCTCATCAAAATTACTCCTGTGCTAAGATTTTCTTATTTTCAACTTTGTCTATCTTGTCCACATACACATTCAGTGTAAGGTTAAAAAAAACCCCAAAACAGGAAGTGTAGGATTTGGAGCGCAACATTTGATATGTATAGAAAATGACCCTCTAGACTGATATACATCAAAAGATGAAATGCCAGCATTCCAGTGTTCAAGCCAGCAACAGTGAATATAAGATACTAGGACATGTGCCTTAAACATCAAGATGAAACCAAGTTGAAAATCAAATTCCTAAACACATCATGTATTTGATATCTATTACACCATTACATACACACTTGATGCTTTAACCAAAACTCACTGTACATTAAAAAAGAAAGCATGTGGTAATAAAGACCTTGCTGTAACTGATTCTCAAGTTCTTCAATTCGCTCTTCATATTCACTCAGCTCTTCTCGGTGTCGACGAGTTATCTCTACTAACTTTTGCTTGTGTGCATCCTGCAACACTGAAAGTTCATGTTGATGTTCATCTATTTCTTGACTTAAATTTCGTTTGAGCTCCTAAAAGTATAATTAGAAAAACGGAATGGTAAAATACAGTACAGAAGCTTAAAAAAGAAAAAAAATTAAAAGAAACAAAAACATTTTCCTTAGTAAAATTAAAGATTTATTAAAGAATTTCTCACAGAAGTCACATTTATTGTCTTTAAAAATGTTTTAAAAAAACCCAAACCTACAAAAGACATTCCTTTTTAAGAATACATTTCCACAACAGTATGCTCCATGCAACAGCATGCCCCACACAACAGCAAATACTAAACTAATGCAGAGAGATTACAACTTTTGCACAGGAAGCAGATACAGTAGGACACATTTCTAGCAACTTTCAAGGATGACAGGCAAATGCATATTCTGCATCTTCAACGAGAAAAAGTAAGATGTTTCTGAGAAGGGAGAAGAAATTATTTTGTGTATCTAAAATTCAGTCTCATAAATCAGTCATCTACAGCTTCCGAAAGTGATTTGCCCTCATAAATACCAATGTAATTCTTTTAAGCTTACGTACTACATTCAACAAGTTCACATAAACACCCTTTCTCAGAATAACTTTTTAAGTGTTGTATTGCTGATTGAAATGTTACTGTGATACAAGCCCACATACGTTTTTCACTGAAAAAATTTATGTGCTCGAGTTGTAAACATTTTAACTGTATTAATAAGTCATGTGATCATATGCAAAACCATCAAGAATAAAGTGTAAGAGAAGACTATCTTGTCAAAGTTGTCATATTACCTTAACAATATTTTGCAGTTTGCATATTTCACTTTGTTCAGCATCATTTGTCCCTTGCACTTTGGAAGACTGAGAAAAGAAAAATCACACATCCATGTGAAAATTGTGATAAATTGCTATATTTTTCATGTGTTTCCTCTATTGATACTCAAAGTAGAAAAACAAAGGGAATGCGAAGAAAAATTAAAATCTACAGTAAGTTTGATTAAAAAAGACATTTTAATTGAAAGACTTTTATTTTCTACTGATTTTTTTTTTATTATTATTATTATATGGAAGTATGTAAAAGTTTGTGCTGGTGAGTGTTATTGCACCTAATAATACAAGAGTGTTTCTTAATTTTACTTTAATATTTCTAAATGAGAAAAGTATACCTCTGAAATCAGGCTATAGCTTAAAAAACAATGACTCTCATCAACAACAGCTTGAAAGACTGTATTCTTTCTTGCCTCAGCAGATCACGAACTACAACTGACATAACAAGGACTGAGAGAAGAGTAAGTGAAACCAGCATGCAAATATTCAACTATCACAGTATTGTACTGTCAATAAATAGTTAGTATCAGAGCCAGGAAGAATAAAATTATTTTCTGAAAGGCTGCACAGGAATTAAATCCTGAAGTAGCACACGCAAATGTTTACAAATTTCTTTCCCTAACTTGACAAATTATGCATAAAAGCATCATGAAGTATTTGGAAGTTAGTCAATGAATGTTATTAACTGAATGTTAGCCATGTGACAGCATGAAAATGATGAAAATGTAATTACGTTTCAGCTTTTTCATCAAATCATGTTGCTTCTAGAAATTGTACAGCATGAACTTTCAGAAGACCCATTCCAAAACCACCAAATTCAATGAAAACACTAGTTTGAAGTGGAGAGTAAGACAGAGAGGAAATACTCACCAGTGCAATCTGCTTCCAGTGGTCAACCTCAGATTCAAGCCTAGAAACTTCATTGGACAATCTGTTTATTTCTTGCTGTGACCAGATTACATCTCCAAAATCCATATCATATCCTTCAAAACCTGAGGAATGTCTGACCACTGGAACATACGAAGCTGATGTAGTGGCTGGTGGTAAAACACCAGCTCCCGGCTGTGCTGACTGAGCAGCCATCTGTACTTTCTGCAGCTGCTCCTGCAGCGCATTCTGCCTAGCTTTTAGATGGCTGATTTCCACCTGAAAATACAGAATAAAATGTATTGTTTCAGGAAGAACAACAATAAACACTCTGCCTCTTGTAACCTTATGAAACGTGAACCAAACAGACAACTTGTTCCCAGCACTAATAACTGATTGCTTCCACTAAAACAAAAAGTAAAAAAACCCCAAACTCTCTCCTAAGGGAGAAAAGCAGTCTTAGCTGATGTTTACAAAGTATCTCCCACATGGATAAATACTAAAAGTTTTAACAGTTCTCAGTTAAGTGAAGTTTCAGTAAAAATAGTTTTTTTTTTTTTCAGCAGCAAAGGTACTTAAGCACTATAGGAAGAGGCAGGCTGAAAAAAAAATATTTAAAAAGGGTATTCAAATATGAAAATTAAGCAATATATGATGCTCCTACATTTATATTACATTTAGTTTCTTTTACACTTAATGTACTGAAAATTTACTTATTTACAATAAACTGAAATTAGCTGCATGCAATTTTTTCATAACTCTGCTACTGTATTTAATACGCAGAATTCTGTACATCTCAAAATTCTTCTTCCTCTAGTTCCCACATGCACTTATAAATAGAGCAGAAATAAAACTTCTTTTCTGTAATTCTAGGCATACTGGCAACTGTCTTCATTTAAAAGGCTATGAAAACTCAGGATACACAATAGACTATAAAGCTGGTGTTTCCATTACAAAGGAGCACTTCTCAGATCATGAAATTGTATACATTAAGATAAATAATTATGGTATCTACAGACAATATAACTGCTTCAAGTAAGAATTTACTCCTGTTGCCTTCCTTAAAGACAACTGAATCAGAAATACAAAGCAATTCAAGTGTTCTTTCTCACAGAAAAAACAGAAATTGATATATGCATGACATTCCTGGAGTTTTCTCACAGAATCATAGAATAGTTAGGGTTGGAAAGGACCTTAAGATCATCTAGTTCCAACCCCCCTGCCATGGGCAGGGACACCTCCCTCTAAACCATGTCACCCAAGGCTAGTCCAACACGGCCTTGAAACTGCCAGCGATGGAGCATTCACTAATTCCCTGGGCAGCCCATTCCAGTGCCTCACCACCCTTACAGCAAAGAATTTCTTCCTCTTATCCAATCTAAACTTCCCCTGTTTAAGTTCGAACCCAACTTTCTCCTGGCATCTCTGCTTACATTACATCAGTCAACAATGTATGACTTAAGTCTCCCAGTGTCTACATTAACAAGCCAAGAAACTGAAACTGTGACCAATACTTCCACTGAAAGAACACAGATACCATAACAGAGATTAAACAGCATAATATGCAAGTTTATTTGGCATACTTACTCAAATATTTCACTCTGTATCCTACCTCTTTCTGTTGAAGCTGATTTCGGTACTCTATAGATAGCTGCTTTATTTGAAGTTCTGCTGCTTCATGCTTTTCTTCTAAATCACCACAAACCTTTTTCAGTCTGTCATTCTAGCAAAGATGAGAAATTAATGTTGGTAAATTTGGCACAGTTCTTACAGAATAAGAAAAGCGTAAATCTGCTGGACAGTAAAGAAATCAAATTATACACATTTCTCATGTTATTTTACTCAAACCACACAAACAACAGTAACTTCCAAGTGTGGCCCAAAATCACGTTCATGTCCAAGCTTTTCATTTTTATATGGCATTTCAGAAAAATGTCTTTGGTAAATGCCAAGAAGAAAAATTCAAGGCTTAATTACATTTTAGCATGACCCATCAGTAGAACTTAAAAACAGACACAGAACACAAATCAGAGCTAATATCCACACAATCTAATATTCTCTCTCTGACACTCGTCAAGAGCTGATGGCAAGAATCTAAAAAAGGACAAGCAGGAACAGTTACTTCCCAAAAATATTATCTTAACTTCTGAATGCTCTTGAGGGCTGAGGACATACATGGAAATTGTTGGTCTTATGACTTACTTTATAGCTGTAAACCAATAAGTCATTTGTAAAAGTACACTAAGTCACTTTCCTCAGGGCACATGGGATTTTTTAAGCAGTTTTGGGAGAGCACATACATCCACAGCTATGTCAAAACCAACATGCAGTAGGGCAACACAGGCATAGAACTGCATCAGGAAGCACATACACTGTCTTCTGCCTGCTGCAGAAGACATACTGTCCAGTATAACCAGGCATTCTAGATTTGATTTTATATGTGATCATCTATAAAATGCTAAAATTTATGGAAACTTAAGACTATAAAATTTACAAGCTTTTCAGAGCCAAGACTATTGCTGCAGACCAAGCCCATGTGGTAAGTAGGAACAGTTGCAGGATGCAGCACTTAGTGAAAAATGAAAACGTGCACCACACACAATAAACAAATGTGCCCCCCACATCCCCCCAAAAAAAGTAAATAAAAAGCCACATTCTACCACCACTGACACTCTTTTCTAGATTTACCCAGGCAAGCACATTCAGTGCTATATTTCAACTTTACAAGAAACAAATGTTATTTATAGCTTTTAATTACAGTAGTGCTCCAAAATTTCTTACTTCAAGCTTTTGTGCTGCATTAATACTTTCTATTTCTCTGAGTCTAGAATTGGACACATGGAGTTCTGTTGCTGCATCTGAAAGAAAGTGAAAATTTGCATTTGTATTAAGCTGCTTTTAGTCTGTTAAATAGACATCAATGAAGACCACAGTTATTGACAAGTGTCTTACTTTACACTGCTTTGATGTTCATTCTTAGGTTAAAATCAAAAGCTGCTCTTATCAGAACACTGTCAGAATTATTTTTCACAAACCAGAGTCTTTTTGAGTGTAATTTAGTTCTCTCTTACCTAGACTTTAAGTCCAATCACAAAGATAAAAGTACAGATTTAAGCTTTAAAATAAGGGAAATGAAAAGTCTTTGACTGACTATTTCATGTCACTAAACTGTTTTTCACACAGGACTTTGCCCCTGATATGACAGTTGTGTATTTCTCAGTATTCTTACGTGAAGTTTCAAAACAAGAATTAGTTCCGCAAAACAGACACAACAGTAACTAATTTTCAGAAAACAAAACAAAGAAAAAAAAAAAAAAACCCAATACCCAATCCCAAACCTAACAAAACCCACAAAATAACCCATACAACAAAACACCACCCCTGCCTCCCTCATGAAGGCACAAGCCCCCCATAGGACTCATTTTCATTTACAGAAGTGACACTATCTATCATATCAATGCATCTAACTCAAAAACCACATAATTCTGCCCAGGAACACTTCCCCATTAATGATCAACCCTCCTCAAACAGGCTACGTTTACTTCTCCCATGTCCAATTTTTAATGCCTAGAAATACCACATCTCCTTTTCTTAAAGGGAAATTGTCCATCACTGGCGGTGTTCAAGGCTGGATTAGACATAACCTTGGGTGGCATGGTTTAGTGGGAGGTGTCCCCACCCCTGGCAGGGGGGTTGGAACTAAATGATCTTAAGGTCCTTTCCAGCCCTAACTAATCTATGATCCTATGATTCTATGACTATAAAACAAGCTTGACAGTTATTTGAAATAAATATAATTTTCAAGTAGATACAGTATTTCACAATTTTCTATGTGCTATTTAAAACTGATGCAGCTCAAGTGCTGCAGAAGCAACAATCTCCCCATGTAAACTGCTAAATGGAAGATGTTAAAAGTCTATAACCCACAAACACTATCATCAGTACAGATGGCAGTCAAAACAGTGGATGTAAGGGATAATATTAAAAATTAAGAAACATTAGAAAATTAGGAAATTAAAACCAGGAATGTAAGGAACTGCTTGAAGCATTCTCTAGGCCACACAATATGTAAAGGTCTTCATGGAAGAGTACTTAGATGCCACTAGATTTTTACACCCTCAAGGCTAGTAACCCATAAAAATGTACTACTTTGAAATTTTTAGGAAACAGAAGTCATTTACAGCAGTATCTAGCAGTAAAGTACACCTGGAAGTAACTAATGAACATCAGCACGTCTCTTACACAAACCAAAGCACAAATGTGTGAATCAGAATCTCAATTTCTCTTTTATAAGGGCAAAACAAACACACTAAATGACTACACAGTTTAGCAGCACAGAACAAGTTTCCAAACTAAATTAATACGGGATTTTGAAGTTTAAAACAATTCTAAGCAAGTATTTCAGGAAAGTGGAAAAAAGATAACCTTGCAGTTATCCAAATATCTCTCTTCATATTATTTCAACTGTATACCAAAAAACTCCATCAATGAGACCAGCAGCATCAGCTTGCCAATAAGACTGATACAATACTTAGGCAGTGCTTCACAGTTGTGAATCATAGAACGGTTAGGGATCGAACGGACCTTAAGATCATCTCGTTCCAACCCCCCTACCATGGGCAGGGATGCCTCCCACTTGACCATGTCACCCAAAGCTCTGTCCAGCCTGGCCTTGAACACTGCCAGGGATGGAGCATTCATTTCTTTGGGCAATCCATCCCAGTGCCTCAGCACCCTCACAGTAAAGAACTTCTTCCTTATATCTAAATTTGTTCAAATTGCAAACAAAATAGAATTGTTTAATTTCACATTTAAGATGAATATTCAGAAGTCCTAGCTTTTCTTTGTGGTTGCTGTTTTTAACACTTGCTTTAAGAACAGTAATTTCTTTCAGTAAGTTATAGTTTCAAGATGGTAAACAATACTAGAGGCATTAACCTATTGATATTTATTACCATGTTATACGATTGCTTTACTATAAAAATCAAAAGTTTCATTCAACAACTTATAACAAAAAAGGCTTATTAAAAATATAAAGACTACAGTCTAGAGTAAGTTTACTGTTGCTTTACTGAAATCTTACTCCAGTGTCTCAGCTATTTTGTTTCAGCTTCCTGTTTTAAACATGTACCATCCTAGCTTCCTGTCCCTATTAAACCATGGCCACGTTCTTCTACTTGGCTGCAGGAGAATGGTACAACTTGACAGGTTTCTCTGCGCCCAGCTGAAATACAAATAACAAGAACATCATAAATGCTGGACCACTGCCTATGTGACACGTCAGGCTGAGGTCATACCAGTGTAAAAACTCCTCTGCAGTTTATGAAACCACACCAACAGCTAATCAAATACGATAAGCTGAGCAAACAGAATGGAATTAAGAGTGTTGTGTGCTTTCATTACTAATCAACATAAGGCTTCAAGGAAGTCAGAAACTTCCAAATATTATAGGCTGGGAATATGTTTGTCTATTCTCCAGATCCTGAGATCAACAGGAGCTGACTAAGAACGAAAACACAGCCAGCAAAGCCAGCAGCTCTCCCGACAGAAACCAAGCCACGTACCGGGACTGCTCAGTTCGCTCCCGGCCGGCCGGCAGGTGCAGGCAGTGCAGGCCCCGCCACTGCCGACCCCTGGGCAAACCCGCGGCCGGAGCAAGGGCTCTCTCCCGAAACCAGGCCCGTCCTAGCGAGTACACGCAGAACAGGGCCCGCCCCGGCAACCACACACACACACACAGACACCCCCCGCCCCGCTGCTCCCCGGCCAGCGCCTCAGCCGCACTTACCGCCCACCTCCTCCGCGCCCTCCAGCAGAATGTCCTTGGTGAAGCTGGAGATGTGTCCGGTGAGCGAAGACAGGCTGCCTCCCACCTGCCCCAGGGACTGACCCAGCCCCGAGCCCAGCCCGCCCAACCACGACGCCATCACCGCCGCTCAGAGTTAGCCCCGCGAACGGCAGGCGGCCCGCACAGCTGGCAGATGGCTCCCGCGGGTACAAGGGCAACAGCTTCCTCCTGCTCGCTTCCCCTCGCTAGGGAGGGTCAAGGCTCCTGCTGCCAGCTCAGCAAAGCGGTCTCAGCGGCCCCTCCGCCAGCGCCGCACGCATCCTCCCGGCACTGGCCGGCTCAGCGGCTCGTCCCGGCGGCTCCTGCTTCTGCCACCTCGGCGGCAGCCATGACACCCCCACCAGAACACCATCGATAGCGACCGCAGCCGGCTAGAGCGCCCTCGCGGCGGCAATGACGCGTGCGCGGCAGCGGAGGATGCTGGGATAGAGGTGGAGTGGCTGCGGTGCTTTTGGCGCGGCGGCCGAAGGTAGAGGGTCTGTCGGCGGCGTGTAGCGAGGCTGGAGGCGCGTTTGCTTTCAGAGGGACAAAACCAGAGCCATGTGGTTGAGTTCGACCTTATGCCTCTGGACTCACCCTTTCAACAGGCACAGCCGGCACGACTGTTGCGCGTAGTAAGTGAGCAAATCCTAGCTTGTCTCAAGGTGAGGCTGGGGGAGCCGCGGAGCTACCGCAGGGCTCTGTGCCGGTCTGACATGTGGAAGGACACGTCAGCCGACCTTGGAGCTCGGTTTGCAGCGCCCTGTGACTAACGCGAACCCTAATGGACACATACTTGGGTCATGTGTCATTAACAAAATACGATGCTCAGCTGCTGTAAGAGTTGAGGCGTGTGTGAACATGTGTTTTAGGCAAGTTCCTGAGCTATCAGGCGCCTGCTGCTTTGGATGTAGAACCGATGGATGTTTGTTTGGACTTCTAGCCACAACCCCGACACTGGTTTGATTCAAAATTCCTGTTGGTTTTGATCATACGACATCTTTGAAATTACAGGGACTACAAGCAGTACTGCAATGTTACAGAAAATGCAGTATTAAAACAGTAAAACCAATACTGATACAAAAAATTACCAATACTGGAAAGAAGATACAGGGCAGCTAGCTCATTGCTAGCTAAGTTTCAAATTAATAACTACATTCAAAAATTAATAATGAAAGCACCACATCAATGGCAAAATGAAGCTGAGAAGAAAGTATTTCACAGGTGAAGTCTTTGGAGAGCAGCTGAGAATGCAGCAGGCACAAGCCACATGCTCTGGAGCTACAAGCTGACAATCATTACCAGGCCCCTATGGAAAAAAGTGCTTGTTACTTCCCAAACGGTATCTTGCAGAGCTTTAGTGAAGGGTCCATAGCTGGCCTGCAATACTGGATTGCCTTTTTAGCTTCACCGCCAACTGTCACTCAAGGGTCAACTCTAAGGTTGAGTATATTATATGGCCCAAGAGTTTGGAAGTTCAAAGTAACAGAAACAGCTATCAAGTTCGATAAGATTGCTTTCCCTGTTTTTCAGTGAACAGTTTTTCCATCAGGTTTATACACTGCCAAATGTTAGGTAGTGTATTTACCACCCTTGAAATTTAGAAATTATAAAAATGTCTCATATTGTGGTTCATTTTATAATGCCAAGTAAGGCAAAAAGTTAATAAAGTAGCACAGAAAGCTTTTCCCTTATTTTTTAATTAGTACTCTTGAAAAACTAAAACACAACTATTTAGCATTTTAACCCTTTTTTAGCAGACTGGCTTCATCACTGTTGATAAACCTACACAGACATCATCCAGTCTGTTCTGTGGATTGACAAAGCTACAAAACCAGTGCGTTGTGTCACTAAAAGAATGTGTATTCTGGTAGCAAAACAGGAAACACTAACTTATTTTAGAATAGAAAGCATACAATTTGTGAAGATGTAGGATAACTATAATCGGCACCAACTCTCTTCCTCACAACAGTGTCTTTACATAAATGCTGGAGTATCAACAGATCAAGGGATATCAGAGATGATGTCAGTTATGAGCAACAGAAAATTGCCCCACTACTCATCTGTGTACACAACATCTGGTGCAAAGCCCGTTGATAGCAAAGATACAGTTTAAATGTTTGATGGTTCTGTGCCCAATTCACACATAATGGAAAGCACACACATAAATACTGGGGTCAAGAAAGAAATGTTAGAAGCTATAATCATATTTATTTAAAAAAGTGATATCAAATACAACCATATATATTCATGCCTATTTGGAAAGCATTTTCAAAATATCAGACAGCACTGCCATTTTCCAGTCAAAACAATGACAAAGCATTTCAGCTTTCCCTTTTTTAATCTCAGTGCTATATGCTTTATATACACAAAATAGAGACAAAAATTGTTTTTTAGGAATCCAGAGCTGAAGACATGATACCGAAAGCAGACGCTCAAGATGAAAAATCTGTTACTGAAAATGATTTCTAAAGTACACAGCCATTAGGCAAGAGATGAAAAATAAAATATTCTCTTACAAAATCATAACTCTACACTGGTTTGTACATGTAGAATTGCATGTAGCAAAAAATAAAATTTTATCAGTGCTTGCATGCTTTGAAAACAATATCAAGGGTTTTATCCTTTTTTTGCTCAGTGGCATTTAAATATTACATCCCTTTCTGTCCAAACCTTTTTACAAGTTTCCTCTCCTGAATTCACACAGTGGCTATAAATGGGGGAAGGGGATGTTAGGAGAAAAAAAAAAACAAAAACAAAAACAAAAAAACCCCTCTAAGTGTATTAACAATTATTTGCTTTTCTTAACCAAGAAAATCAAGTAAAACCATTTTGATTTGGTAAAAGCATTTGAAAAGTCACATGTACTTCAACATTGTGAAGAACTGCAGTTGAGGAAGGAGGTGACTATGGCAGGCTAAATACTGAGGCATTCCCTCCATGTCCGAAATACAAATAAGGCAAAATGTGTGTATGCTGGTTAAAAGAGTTTATTGCAAAAGACCTCATGCTTTTCAGATGCAAACCCGGAAACAACACAAAGAAGCTACTAATTTGAAGTAAAGAATCAAGTATTTGAATAGGGCCAGTTTGTATATATTAAGCATTGTTCCTACTTGAAAAACTAATTATGTGGGAAATGAGTTTATATCATTTATATCTATTACCTGTAGGGTTTTTGTTTTTTTTTTTTAATGATTTATAAGTAACTATGAAGATTTCCCAGGTGTTAAGTTTGGTTTAGTCAAGACAGTAATGGCTTACTCAGTGAGAAACACAATTTTATATCTAACCCCTTAAAGTTTCCACTTGAAATTTTCTTTTCCTTGGATTCTTTTTTTTGATTCTGTTAAAAGTATGCCCTGGTAAAATGATTTGTACAATCATACTCCTTTGTAAGTCTGAGCAACCAGAATGCTCCAATCCCATTCCCCAATAAAAAGGCCACCATTTGTCCTTTTTCACCAATTTTTGAAACAGTAAATTCTAGGAAGTCTCGCAGACATTTTACAACTGTAACATGTTGTTGGTAATTTTTAAAAGCCTAATTGTCAGTTTTGTAATAAAGCAGGTTGCAAATAATAATATTAGTCTTGAATACAGAAATACAATTCTTTACTAGACATGTGCAGAAGACATTTTAAAGTCCCCACCATTTTACAGATTTGTAATAGTAATAATGATCCAACATTAAAACACATTGGAAATTTAACTTTGTATTGGTTATTTTTAAGTTGTCTGCAAAGTAATTAAGTATGAAAAATAGTACCTTATCTGAAAATTACATTTAAACTTTCTGAAGTTATTTAAAGGGCACAAGGAGCCTGAATGCTGGCGAGTAAGCCACTATTGTACCAGATTAGTTTCAAGACCAGAAAAATTAGAACTTTTAAATAACTCATGTTTATACCTGCTGTGCTAACAAGAATTGCATTCAAGCATGACTGCATTACAAATGAATACATTTATGCTCCATTCCTGGCAGTGTTCAAGGCCAGGTTGAACAGAGCCTTGGGTAACATGGTTTAGTGGGAGGTGTCCCTGCCCATGGCAGAGGAGGTTGGAACTAGATGATCTTAAGGTCCTTTCCAACCCTAACTATTCTATGATTCTACAACACTTTTTCCTCCCATCCTCATTACAAGACCATGAAAACAGTTTACAGCTCATACTTACTGAAGTAATTTTGGAAGATATTTAATAAAAGTATCACTCATTTTGCCTACCTCTTTGATGTCTATAAGCAGGAAAACGTGAATTACGTAGCAGTCACATAGACCGCTCGCTGCAAGGAAGACAGTAAAAATGTGTTGGCTGAATGAAGTCTAAAAATCCCTCATACCTCATACTGTAATTAAAAAAAAAAAAAAAAAAAATCAGTTTCTGCTCCTTTACAATGGACTTTGGCCTAAAGCTACAACATGCAAAAAACACTTCAGCTTGACAGAACAGATAACAGTAGGAATAGGCTCTATAGTAGTAAATGCTTTATGAGCATAGTTCAGCCACGTTGAGAACTGTTTATCACCAAAAGAATGCACACCAAAAAATCAGACTGGCTTTTTATTGACAGCTCCTTGGCAGGTCCACACACTTAGAACTTTAGGTCTGGGTTATAAAATGTGTACTGTCACTAATTAGTGTTAGTCTTTTCCTTTGGTGCAATTAACATACGTGCTTAAATTGCTACCTCTAGCTACTTGACTAGGCCAATACACCTACTTCATGAAACTTGACATGCCTCTGAAAATTAAATTGGTATTTGCAGAGTGACAGTATTTCTGCACAGAAAGGAGTATGGTTAGCCCTGGAACAATTGACACAGATGTGCTTTTCAGGCACTGTTTGTTTATATTCCTTACATATTAAAACACTTGGGTGATAAAGTAATTTACAAAGTGGCATGAAAGTTCAAATGCAAACCTCCATGCTTTAGTGATTATAAAAAACATGTAATTGTCACAGGTTACAGTTAATGCAATTCAAGCGGCTTTTTTTTTTTCCTTACTTTCTTAATATGGGGCTGCCATACTACGTAGCTATAGAAATAATGTATTTTTATATAATAGGGAATAAAAGGTCCAGGTTCCAAGTACTAGTATCAACTGGCCAGCCTATACCTATTTATAAAACTGAGAGTCTTATTTCAGAATCAGTTCATGGCACAACAAAAGACAGGAAATTAAAGCTGTGGATTTACAGACAAGCAAGGGAACAATTCAGTGCTTTAGAGACTTCTTTCCTGTTTTCAGTTTCATATAAATTTTAAACTGAAAGCAGAAATTTTCATCCTGAAAAACATACACAGCATTTCAAAATGGCATATGCACACATGGACTTTTAAAGCCATTGTTTAGCTGTATTAATTTGAGACGTTACAGCTATTAATTATAATGCGCATGACAGGGTTATTTTAAAAAAGACAAAATTTAAAATAAGCTTTTAAAAAGTAGAGCTGTTGCATGCCAAAATCCATACTGTCTAACACATACAGTGGTTCTGGTGACATTGGTGGAAATTCAGCACACAGCTAAGGAAAACAGAATTAGGTCCAATTATGTATAACATAATAATATCCTAAGATATCAAGAAACCAACATTGTAAACAAATCTTTACTGAGAGGTAAAAGCCCTTTCATGTACAGTACTACTTGATGCTCAATGTGTATTTCCAGCTAGATACCATTCATTTCATACTAATTTTAATTAAATGTTACTATTGTGCAATGATCTAACTTTAGAATATTTTGATACAGAAATTTAGGGTTATCATCAAAAGATTCTCAGAATGCCTGTGCTAACAATGCATTATGTTGACTACAGCTTACACACTGTATCTACAACATACTTCCATTTAATTTATATGTAAACAGAATTTGTGTTTCAAGCACCATTTAGGAAAACGTAACATATCTCAAATTGTTGCACTGAAGTTGAAAAGTCAGGTCTGGTCACCCTCTTACACATTCATCCTGGATATCAAAGCAACTGTCTTACAACCAATAGCTTAAGCTACTCACATACTTTGCTCCCCAGTTTTTCTCAGTATCAGAAACAGCATGATAAAAAATTGTAAGGTGCATGAATAAAGGCCATTCCTGAAAAGGCTGCAACATTCTGACAGACACTCATGAAAAGCATTTCAGAAAGAACATCCACACAGACATAAATATTCATTCTTAAATGAGTGATTTGCACAGGGGTCATTTCAGACTGCAAGAATGCACCTTATTTGTGTGGCACTGACTTTATGGCACATAAATCCCCTCCTCCTTTCTCCTAGTCTCAGTTACAGCTCTTCCCTACTGAAAGACAGAAAGGTTGAGCTTGAAGAGGAAAAAAAGACTTCAGAAGAGGTAGAAAATAAAACCTGTTTAACCCAACTGATTATATGCTACTTTTGTAGTAAAGACAGTGGCATAACTGGAAAGAGCCTAAGAAAACAAAAACAAATTAAAAACCAAAAACAACCCCCAAAAAAAACCAACAAACCAAAGGTGTCAAGTGTATCTGCCAGAAGATAATAGGGCAATGCAAAAATCCTACTTTAATCATGGATCTGAAAATTTTAGAGTTGGAATTCAAAGTAAAACCAGAAAGTGTTAGAAGGTCAGAGGTCACTGATACAGGAGTAACATCATTATCAACACCACACTGATGATAATCTCTTGAATTGCAAAATTCATGTTCTCAGGGGTCTGTACAGGGACCAGTACTCTAGAATCTCCATCAGCCACACAGACTGTGGGATTGAGTGCATCATCATCAAGTCTGCAGATGACACAAAGCTGCATGGTACAGCTGACACACCTGAAGGATGGGAAGCTATTTAGAGGGACTTGGACAGGCTTGAGAGGTGGGCCTGTGCAAACCTCATGAGGTTCAATGGGGCCAAGTGCAGGGTCCAACACCTAGATCAGAACAACCCCTGGGATCAATACAGCCTTGGGGATAAGGGACTGAGACTACCCCAGGACTTGGACTGGGAGTTATCTAGGACTTGGGGGTACTGGTGGATTAAAGACTGGATATGAGACAGCAATGTGCACTTGCAGCCCAGGCCAATCATATCTTGGGCTTCATTCAAAGGAGCATGGCCAACAGGTCAAGGGAGGTGATTCTGCCTCTCCACTCTGCCCTGGTGAGATCCCACCTGGAGTGCTGTGTCCAGCTTTGGAGTCCTCAGTACAGGAAAGACATGGACCTGTTAGAGAGGGTCCAGAGGAGGGCCACAAAAGCCATCAGAGGGATGGAGCATCTCTGCTATGAGGAACAGCTAAGAGAATTGGGGTTGTTCAGCCTGGAGAAGACTCTGGGGAGGCCTTACTGCAGCCTTTCAGTTCTTAAAAGGGGCCTATAAGAAAGATGGGGAGAGAATTCTTAGCAGGACTTGTTGCAATGAGGAGTAATAGTTTAAACTAAAGGAGGGGAGATTCAGACTTGGTACAAGGAAAAATTTCTTTACAATGAGGGTGGTAAAATACTGGCACAGGTTGCCCAGAGAGGTGGTGGATGTGCCATCCCTGGAGACACTGAAGGCCAGGCTGGATATGGTACTGGGCAACCTGATCTAGTTGAAGATGTCCCAGCTCATTGCAGGGGGGCTGGACTAGATGACTTTTGAAGGTCCCTTCCAACTCAAACTATTCTATGATTCTATGTCTCTCCTGAAAAATGAGTCATTTCAAAAGTGGACAGCAGGATCGAAAAGTTGACATTAAGTCATTCACAATAAACAATCACAAAACAAATTCTCTAAGATAAACAGATTGCTTTTTCCCATTTTAAGGGATTTCTTAAAAAGAAATTCATCATTTATGAGTACAATTTATTACTTGTACCTGTTTTTCCATTGGTACTGGAGGAAATCAGTTGATGCCAGCTTTCAGCACCTTCTGTATTTCCTTTAAAATTTTTCAATACAATTTAAACTTGCTTTTTAAATGCAAGTTCCTTCTGCTACACGTCTAACTTGGTTCACATGAATAGTTTAAGTAATTTTAATACAGCTACTCTTGTGAACAAAGGTTCTGTAGTAGGAGTGCTAAAGTTTTGTAAATTAGTGCAATCTTTTCTGTAATTGCAGTTTCCCTCCACACTGACTTCCAGTCCTCCTTTCATTCCTGCTTCCAGAACTCTAAAATGAACCCTGCTTGTGCAACATCCACACAGAAAAATTATAATGGAGACTTAAGTGTTTTGAAAATAAGAGGAAACAAAATAGCTAATTCATTTCTCCTCTTCTGTACTCAAGTTGTTTCTAACGGATTCCAGAGACATGTTCATAGCTGCCTGCAGCATGTCTTCTTCACTCATATCACCTCCTAAAGAAAATAAACGCATGTAAGTTGTAATGAATGCAGAGTTGATTCTCAACTGTAGTTAAATGCTACCTTTGTTCCCTCTGTCCACACCCACCTGTTTCCACCCCACCCCTAAAATTGGCTTTGTTTTTTAAAATCATTGAACATTTTGCACTTAGCTTTCCATTCACAACAGTCAGCTTGTAACAGGTAACACATACTAATTTTGGATCACCAATACTTGACATTAGTAAGGCCTACATACTTACACTCTACTGAAAACTGGTTCCAGCCATTTGGTTAGATATTACTCCAAGTTTATTACATTATCATACACCTTTAAAAGTACTTCAGAAAACAAATTATTGGCACAAATCCCAAAGATTACAATTTTTAATGCTCAAGCTAAACAAAACAAAAAGCCAGAACTAGGATGGTCTAATAGTAATGCTCTTCACTCTGAAACAGGATATTGACACTCAAGGCTGAACAGCCTTTTCAAGAAAGTGATCCTTCACTGCCAAAAAGAGTAATGGCTCTGATCCATCATCTGACTGGCTGCTGGAGTGAAGAAGTAGGCAGTCAAGGAAAGTTATAGCACAAAAGCAGGAAAGACAAATATTTCACTATTGAAAATAAGTTTAGAAAACAATACCTGGGTCAGCTTCCAGAGTGCTTGAGCTTAGAGTTGGCTTATTGTGTAGGTTTTGGGTCCGATCTTGCTGCTGTTGCTGTTGTTGTTGCCTGAAAGTGTTGTAAATTTATAACAGAATAAGATTAACATCAGTATGAGACCTGTATCGAGTCTAATTCATTGTAAGGAAGGCCAAGAATGAGAAGTGGAAGCTGTCTGGTACAGCCCTGCACCTAAAATCTCCTCAACTGTTTCACCCTGCTACCCCTCAGACATCATACCACCCCAGCATTATGTAGCCAAGCCACATTACTGTTTTCCTAGAACCTGAATGTTCTGCATTCTTACCCTCTCATGCAAAGTCTAACTCCTCCCATCCATAGCATTTCTATTTCCTCCATCACTAGGAGACAGAGACAAGGAAAAGCTACAATATCCCAACGATGTATCCTCAGGGTACTCAGTTCCCCAAGTTGGGTGGCAGAGATGGGGAGCTAACTGAAGTCCCCATAATTCAGGAAGAAATGGTTAGTGACCTCCTGCTCCACTTAAGACATAAACAGATCTATGGGGCTGGATTGGTTAAACCCATGAGTACTGAAGCAGCTGGCAGAGGAGCTTGCTAAGCCACTCTCCATCATCTATCAGCAGTCCTGGTCTAGTGGGCAAGTCCCAGAGGACTGGAGGATGGCCAATGCAATGCCTCTCTACAGAACGGGCAGGAAGGGTGACACTGGGAACTACAGGCCTCTCAGCCTGACATCAGTGCCAGGGAGTGTCATCAGTGTCGAGAAGATGATCCTAAGTCAAACCACAAAGCATGTGCAGGAAAACAGGAAGATGAGGCCCAGTCAGCATGGACTCATGAAGGGCAGGTCTTGCCTGACCAACCTGATCTCCTTCTGCAATAAGGCGACCCGCCTGGTTGATGAGGGAAAGGCTGTGGACATTGTCTATTTGGACCTAAAGCCTTTGACGTTACTTCCCACAGTATTCTCCTGGAGAAACTGGCTGCTTATGGCCTGGATAGGTGTATTCTTTGCTGGGCTAGAAACTGGCTGGATGGCAGACCTCAAAGAGTGGTGGTAAACTGTATCACATCTAGTTGACGACTGGTCAATAGAGGGGTCCCTCAGGGCTTGGTATTAGGGCCAGTGAGGATGAGGGGATTGAGTGCACCCTCTGTAAATTTGTGGACAACACCAAGGATAGGAAGGCTCTGCAGAGGGATCTGGACAGGCTGGATCGATGGGCTGAAGCCAGGGGTATGAGGTTCAACAAGGCAAAATGCCGGGTCCTGCACTTCTGCCACAATCACCATCTGTGGAAGTGTTCAAAAATGTGTAGATGAGGCCCTCAGTGACATGGTTTAGTGGTGGACCTGGCAGTCTTGGGGTAATGATTGGACTTGATGATCTTAAAGGTCTTTTCCAACCTAGCTGATTCTATGTATTAAGAAGGTATTCCAGAACAGCAACATAAAATATCATCTAGGACACTTATGTGATGCACATTAGAGGCATCATTACCAGAAGCAGTCTTTGAGAAAGAATGCTTTTCTTCAGAAAAATAATTACAGAAATTTACAGGACTTCATTTAAAATATATCTGAACAGGGCCTACAAGGAAGCTGGAGAGGGACTCTTCATCAGGGACTGCAGCAATAGGACAAGAAGTAATGGGTTTAAACTTTAACAGAGGAAGTTCAGGTTAGATATAGGGAAGAAGTTCTTTACTGTGAGGGTGGTGAGGTACTGGAACAAATCGCCCAAACAAGTGATAAATGCTCCATCCATGGCAGTTTTCGAGGCCAGGCTGGACAGAGCCTTGGGCAACATGGTCTACTGTGAGGCATCCCTGCCCTTGGCAGGGAGGTTGGAATTAGATGATCTTAAGGTCCTTTCCAACCCAAACCATACTATAATTCTGTAACATGTATATTTTTTTCCATCCCCCACAAGACTTATGTTGCACTACCAACAGAACTCCTATTATTTACAAGTTTCTTTTCTTCATAAGGAGCCACCTGGGAATAGCAAAATTCAGGTACTGTCAGGAAAACACATTAAGAGAGAAAAGTTAAGTTGGGTCCCAGTGAGAAACTCATCCACACACCAAAAGCACTGGAAAATAGGACATGTACTTCCAGATGTAGTTTTGTATCAACTACTTTACTTTTCAAAATATGCTTGTCTTCTCCTTCGCAGTTCTTCTGAAGAAAGGGAGTCTGTCTGACTGGTGTGAGGCAACTGAGGAACATTCTGTGGTGATGAGCCTGAGCTCTCACTTCGACGACTACCTAAAACCAGAACATACAATATCCTACTAATTACTGTAAAATGAAGTTAGTAAATGAAATACAGCTTCAGAAAATGTCTTCAAACTTCAGAAGAAGAAATATACTTACTGGAGAAATAAGTGCCTAGGCTAACTTCACTTGATATTATCTCCTCTACACATTAGGACTGCTTCCCTTCCTTCCTGCCACCCTTTGCCAATTTGTTCTTGCTTCCTAATGATCAATGCTAACACGCAAGTTTCAACTTTACAAAAGCAGAAAGGAGATAGCTACAGGGAATTCTGAACTGTCCTTCCATGCGTCAAAGCCAGTCTTTTCAGAGAGCCTGATGCACGCCGGAAGAAGTGGCTGTCTGAAACCAATTTCAGTAGCTGCCTAAAACATAAGCAACAAGAACACTGTAAGAGAAATTTAGATGAGCACTGCACCTTGCATACTGAGTTGAATGGCTCTGCGAAGATCAGCCTCTTCATCTTCCATATCCATTTCCTGCCTACTTAGAGCCAGGGCTTTCTGAAAATTCTCTTCATCTTCATCTAGCATGCCTGTTCCATCAAAAGGATGGTTAACATCTATTGCTTGGTCCATATCACTTCTGGGTAGCCTGTGAAATTGATATATTTATGGCAGAATTCTGGCAGAAATAGTAACTTACTGTGAAATTTAAAGTCAGTATTTTCTACTAATTCGACCTTTTTTTTTTTTAACTGGGAAAAAATATTTCTATTGTGAAAACCTGTTCTATAAACAAGTATTTTCATTTCTAAATGAAATGTGAAGGTGCAAAAAAGGGCTGCAAGAACAGCTTGCAGCTGTAAAAAAATAAATACTGAACATCTAAACCCATGTACATGTTTAATGGGGAAAACTTCAAAGACAATAAGCCTACAAAAAGCAGTAATACACGTTATTTAAAACAGTTGCTACTTAAACAGTTACAACAGCAGAAAACAGTGCATGCGGTCTCTTTCTTGGGAAACTCTGATGACCACACTAGAGCAATAACTCTTCTGTAAACTATACACATTTTCAATGTTACCGCCAAGTCGTTTGGTTTTATTTCATCAATGTACAATACCAGTTTACCTTTATGAAGTGGAAGAAATCATAATGAACAAAGTCCTCCAAAAAGCCTTAAGCAGTTGGCTTATTGCAATTCATTCACTATGAAAATGTGATAAAATTATTGCAGAAGTAGCACTTTATATGCTTTCAAGGATGTTTCATACTATCAGTACCTTTCACAACAGAGCAGCACTTCAACATTTACAGTGAAATTATTCCAAAAGGGAATGCTGTATGACTTACACAACGTGAAATTCAGGTATGGGTTTCTTGTTCTTTTCTACTTATGACAGAATGCACTAAGCAGGCTTAATTATGGATTGATTGCTATTAACCATATTTTGGTAAGATTTGCTTACCCATTTTACAATAATTGGAAAAATATTGTAATCATTAAGTTAAAAATCTGCACTTGTACACATGGAAAGATTGAGTCCTTATTCAGGTAATTTTTGTCCACTTAAAAATACACCACTTGTATTCACCGACTTACTGTTACTTTATGCAACAGTAGTAAGTATATTGCACTAAAAGTACTTCTAATTACGTCTTAAGGAGGTTGTCTCCATGGAGACATTAATCACGGAAACCAATCACACTTTAACATTATTAAACTGAAATCTCTGTTTACCTTACCTCTGATCTCTTGATTGTGCTGTCTCTTCTCCAATTAGTTTTGGTCGCTGTATCTGCTGTACCCGAATCATCTGCAATAGCTGATCAGCCTCACAGTCAGGCAGGTCACCTTTTACTACAAATATGGAATAACCTGAGGAAAATAAATTGTAAGTCTACAGCATTAAGGTGTATGCAAAAACTCTCTAAAATGTACGCTATATGGAACACAATAATGTGCAATTTATTACAATGTAGGGCTCTACCTTTCATTGTAAAGGGCTTGAGTTATTTCACTATTTCAATCATAAAACAAAGGATAATTAACTGAACACATAAGTTCTAATTAATTAATTATTATTACCTACTTTTAATTAATGAGATTTAACATCTGCAAGTTACTATTACCTTCCTGTTGTAATTGAGCCAAGAAAAGTGCAAGATATGTATCTGATATTAGTTCTGGACCCATCAAGAGAGAGTTCAAGTTAAACCACTGTAATTAAGAAAAAAAAGGTTTGAGAGAACAAATTAGCATAAAGATTACTCGGTAACCCATTTCTGTACATTGTGGTAATTTTCTATGATGGAATATCCGAATAAATCTAGTAAATTACCAAATTAAAAGTCTTGAAACACAATACCTCTAATGCTAAAGGTTACCCTTCAAATACTCTTCAGCTAACAGGAGGTATGAAGTGAGGAAATTACTGCATGCTCTCTCCCATTACCAAACATTGGTACCAAGCAAACAGACTAGAACAGGCAAGTCAAAATATAATTGTAGAAGAGTTATTTCAGATAGCATCTAAAATTCTGCTTAATCAGAGTTTTAAGTCTGTTCAGAGACTTAAAGGGAAGAAAGCCTTCAGGAGTTAACACTGTATCTTAAGAAATTAACAGATACAGGAAACAGAAGTTGAATTCTTTACATAAAATACCTTCATTAAACATTCTGCCTTTAATAGCTGGTGAAGCTGAAAACTACTGCTTACTTCCGAGATAATTTTTTAATTTAAAAAGAAAAAATAACTAATTTTAAATGCTGATAGTAGAGCACAATGTTATGACATAAATATACACAGATTATTTATAGTTCCCTGAAGACGACAAGTAGTCATTTATAACACTTCTACAGAGAAAACATATACAATATGGATGTCAAAATATTTGATCTTTAAAACCCCATATATATTGCAATTAATCTGAAGAACCTTTTTTATACCATACTCATTCAATACTACCCATTTTAATCAGGAAGCATCATTTAAGATAGTAGAAGGAGAATTCTATCTCCATTCTCACAAAAAAGCATTTATCTATCCAAACTTCCATACTGCAGTTACACACTTGCAGTTGGGCCCATACTATAATTCACCTGGAATAGAGGTGCTATCTGCCAATCTGTCATTCTGTCACTGAATTTGTTAAAAACACCCTTTGCCACTGCAAAAGCGTAAGACAACCAACAATGTAGGAATGGGCAATAAAGCTACATAAACAAACGTAATGGACAGATTAGAGACAAACTTTTAAAAGGGAACATGGAGGAGGAGAATTTGGTAAACTGCTTTTGCTTTAACTGTAACAGAAGACAAGCAGGTCAAATTATTTTTTTTTCATTCCTCTCTAGTTAACACACACCTAGCATTGTTTTCATGTGGTTATAAGCTGCATGTACAAACAGAAGACATTACCCCTCCAACTTAGAACATTTTGGGCTAGAATACTGACACACAAAAATCCACCCAACATGGTTGCATATATAATAAAACAACATTCCCATACTTTCAAGAGACCATTCAGCCTTTTTGATATTAAATATACAAAAATGGCCGGTAAACATTACCCATACTTTCAAACTGAAGCAGAACAGCAGAGTTTAATGTGTTTACTCACAGTTGGGCTTTGTTTAGTTTGTTGTTTTCTGGTTGTTTTTTTCTTGTTTGTTTGTGGGTTTTGTTTGGTTTTTAGCTTCTGGTTTTTGCTTGGTGGGGTTTTTTTGTTGTTTTTTGTTGGGGTTTTTAATCTGGATGACAAGATAGGTTGCCATCACATGCAAAATGAACCAAATGCATAAGGAGACTCCTGTCCATTACTGTAGAACATAAAAGTCATTTCCTGAACATTTTCTATGAAAAAAGAAAAAAACCAAACCCAAACAAAACCAAACCTGAAAACACCAAACCAGCTTATGTCATATAAAAACTTATGCAGTGTGATCCAGAACAATGACTGGCTACTGAAATAAAAAATCTGCATTGGTGTTACAACAGATATGAATGTGACTTGGGTTATTATATGTATGTACCATATACTTGTATGGCCACCCCTTACCTTTAGTAACTACTTCCTGCTTATAAAACAATAGTTTCTGAAAGTTTTCTAAAGTAGCGGAAAGTTGTGATTCCACTTTCCCCAACCTTATCCTGATGGATACTCCTAAACACTAGCAATCATAAATATTAATATCTTTGAAATTTGAACTTTTCCTTATGACTACTGTCCATTTAAATGAGCAAAATTATTTTTACAATGTCAATAAATTAATGCATTAAAATTAGTCTGCATTCTATATGGATGCTAATCTTTGTCCTCTCATGCTCTTTTCATGCAGAAAAGAAAAGAGCTAAAGATGTCACACAGACTCTACAAGAATTGCAGCTCCCTAGAGGACAGGTTCACTAAGAAATTAATCCTAGGGTATTTCTCCAGGCTAATACTCATAAAAAGTTCCCTGGCATTTTTGTGATATTACAAACATTTAACATTTACACTATTTTTTTTTTAATATAGGATACTACTAAACTGCAGCCAAAGCTTGCAAAACGCCAACACATGGTCTAGTTGCAACCACTTTTCCACCCCCATTCTGAAGTCAATTTTTAAGTAAAAAGAGACAATGTCACCTGTTTTCCTAACTTTCGAACTGTAAACCAGTGTTCCTTATAATTACAAATAAATGATTTTTCATTTCTGTAAAAAGAAAAACAAAAGGTATAGATAAAATTAAATACTCTACTATTGGAGTGCATATTAATGTTCAAGTTCTTTGCTACCACTAATTTAAACTTACATAATAAAATTTCAGTAACACAACCATACTCATACTACTTTTGTAAGACTTAGGAAGTTGTCAGCATTGCTGAAATCTCCATATATCTATGATGCCACAGATACTGAGATATCATAAAGGCAGAGAGGACAGATACTCATATACACCCCCAAATACAAAAAATTAAAGACAGAGGGGACAATAAAACCATCAGAATGCAACAGAGCTTGAAATAGTAATTTTAAAGAAAGATTTAAGTGATAGATTAAGAATATTATTTTTCTGTAAAATAAAAGCAGGGTGCTAAGAATAAAATGTCTTACATAGGGTCGATCCCAAGCCTCTGATACTCTGGGCTGTTGAAGAGGACTAGTTCTAAGCCCCAAACTTTCAAGGCATTGCTTATAACCTGTCAAAAAACAGCACTTTTCATGAAACAAACCAGTCAAATCTCAATTTAAGCAATACAACCGTCTTAACTGCTATAAACAAACATACTAGTTTCATAAAACCCAGGATTTCAAAACACTGCTAGGAAACTGAGAAATCACATTATTCAAAACAACTACCATAGATCTACATGCAAACATAACATGCATGCCATACCTAAGGGGAAGTAACAAAACTAGTAGGATTTAACTGAGTTGTATTAATAAGCTTATTCCCCCAGACAAAGCTGTAACTTCACCTCTCACAGACACATAAGATGTAATCTCTCTGCTCTCAGTGTACTGCTCTGCCATCCCCATCCCCCCAATACAGTATCATCCTTCCCCACAATAACTATTGGAAATTTTTCACCACTAGACCATCACAGGATCAGTCAGCTGCATTAGCACAAACACTATTACATTAACTCTTTAGCACTAACCGAAATGATGCTGTAAGAAATGTAAATTAACATTCATCATCCTGTCAGCCACGCAACTGAGCGGCAAGTGGGCAGAGCAGTGACAGAGCAAAAAAAGTAGAGTGTAAGGAAGTTTTCTTCAGCTTCAATATCGACTAAGCACAACAAAGGAATACAAGAAATGCCAAACCATTAATGGCTTTCCACTGATTAGAATAACAGCCCTGCCATTAAAAAAAGAAAACAAAAAACACCCCCCCCCCAAAAAAAAAAAAAAAAACAAAAAAACAAATCAAAACCAACCAAAACAAACAGAGGCTCTTGAGGGATTCTGAAACACTGAGAATCACCACTCCAAGCTCGGAAGGCAGCCAAAGGTGCAAAGCATCATAGAATCATAGAACAGTTCGGGTTGGAAAGGACCTCAAGATCATATAGTTCCAACCCTCCCACCATGAGCAGGGATACCTCACTCTAAACCATGTCACCATCCTCACCTCCATCTAGATACAACCCCCAATTTGACATTCAATAACTTTTGTTGTTGTTTTGTGTGTATTATAAAAACTGACATGTAGATATTGCAGCTTTTTCCATTTGCTGTGATAACCTTGAAACCACTGCCAATGGCTTTACAGTCTATATTTGAGAAAACAATCTCAGGCCTGCTTTTTCACCAGCAGTCTATGGGAGCCAAGATCTACAAGTGAACTGCATGTAAGAATCAACTTAGAATCGAGCTTATTGCCAGCAGGTGTCATTTCACAGTTCAGGATGTCCATGCTCCTACCATGTGTTTAAGGGCCTATGAACTGAAAAATTGCAAGTCACTTAGTGGAAAACCCTCTGAAGATTTAGAAGTCCAGTACTTAATTCCATTAATCTTATAAACTGGAAACTAGATAAAAAGCTCAATGCTATTTAAATTACACGAGACATTGCATAAATAGAAAAATTCTCTCAGTATAAAGCCATGCTTACTTGAATTGAGAAGAATCCGCTATCATCCATATTTACAGAAGGCTGCTGCTTAGTATGAGGTTGGGAGGGAGAGAAGGGAAAAATGGTGTAAGCATAAAAGATCAGAAATAAGTTTTGAAAATAAATATAGCTACACATACTTAAAGAAACAACTCAGTATGCCCTAGTATGTAAGGCTAATTACAATACCTAAATAACCAAATAATTAAAACCCCCAAACTTTTAAGTCAGAAATGCTCAATGCTTAATGGACAGGCAGGCATGGGAACTTCTGCTCCTATCTCTGCCACTAGCTTACAAAAAAATATACCCCCAAAAATGGCAAATTGCTGATCCTCCTCCTCATGATGCTTGCTCCCTCTACCTGTAAGATGAAGATAAAGTAGCTTTTTGGAGAAGTTTTGTAAAGCTGTACCAGTAACATTTGAGAACGCCAAATTTAAGATGTTTGAATGAAAAGACCTATAAAATTAAGAAGTTTCAGCACTAGAGAATTAACCTTTTCTAGCTAAGCAAGAATAGTGGGTCTGTGGTACAAAATGTTAGATTTCAGGCAAATATCAAGTAACCTCAAATTAAGATGATTTTACCTGTAAAAACGTTCTATATTCTTCACTAGACACTCCTCCTTCTGCCATTCTCATTCTTTCTTCCTCATCCAACTGCTGTGCAATAGAGGATAACTCAACAGGACTAAAATATTCCCCTTGTAGCAAATTATTCAGACAGTGCTGAGCACACAAGGAGCCTTCTTGCTAAATTGGAAGAAGAAAAAACAAAGACAACAAAAAATCACATTAATATTTCACTCTGTAAAATGACTCAACCATTTAAGCCAGGCATCCTACCCCTGCCACTCACCCAGAATGCCATATATTCATTAGATATATTACACTGCAAGCTATAGAATACAACTCTCTCATCAATCTGATGGGAACAAACCAACATGCATACTACTTTATTTCCTCAAAGGAAATAGATTAATGTCAAAATGTTATTTTTTAAAACACTAAAAATTGCCAGTCATCTGACCAAATCACACAAAGACTGCAACTCTCAGTACAGCAGATTCTGTCCTCTTCCAAGTCACAACCACAGGAAAATCAAACAGTTTACATTTCTACTTCTCAATTAAAGAATATATCTCTCTTGCACTCTTAAAGTTTTTCTTCCCTACCAAATGTGGCTATTAGCAATCTGCTTTCCACATGTGGGAAAAGAAAAGCAGACCTTTAGGACTTTGGACAGATTAAAAATTATATATCCACAGAACTTATTTCCAGTTCAGGTTAGAACCAACTTATTGCCAAGAAAGTGATCAGGAGCTGGGGGAGCAGTAAAGCTCCTTTTCCACATGAAACTTATGAAAAGAAATTAGGTTAAAGAGGCTAATACTACTGCTTCTAAAATCTTGATGACAACGATGAGGTGACAAGAAAAAAAATAAAAATTCAGCATATTAAACAATGGAAATATTTTTCTTGAGAAACCATTTGAATGGAAAACACTTCAGATATTTTGTTACATATTCAGCACATTAAAATAATAGTAGTCAACCCAAATTAAAAATTAGTAAATTGACAAAAAGAATAGTAAAGTAACTACAAGTACAGACAAGATTAACATCAGTTTTTTAATCCTGCTTTTCTCTTTCAATCAGTCCTCATTTTTATTTACATTAATAACTCCAGTGTGCATGCACTATTAAAATCAAAACTAACACCCCTCCCTCCCACCAAACCCACAGAAACTAAGAATACAAGAGCACGGCTTGGAGGAACAGACTTTGAACTTCCGTGAACGCCTCATACAAATATATGTATGAATCTCCCGTGATTTCCCTTACAGCAGGAACACTGAAAGTTCCCTCTACAGCAGATGATAGAAACTTTCTAGGACTTGTTCACTCAACTGAGCAATGAGTTATTAAGGCTGGACAGGCTGTACAGCCCAGCTGCAACAGAAACCAGAAGCCTCCTCCAGCTCATGTCCTTCCCTCAGCAAGGATCTCAAGACTTAACAGCAGCTCCCATCCCCTTCCATCCCCTTCATATCACATCCCTGCTGCTAGTCATGAGATAAAATTGCAACAGAAGAACCTGTTCAAGAATCACAGGTTTCTCCACCAGAATTATATGAAACTCGTTCAGTAACGAAAAGATATTAAAATACTTTTGAAAATTAGTTGTATTACAGTCTCCAATATTAATTTTACTAAAAGTGTTTTTTACTTTCTCTGTTTGTACAGTTTTACCTTAAAGTAATAAACATTAATTTTCACATGCAAAATTTGTACATAGTAAGTGCAAAATGCAGAAGAGAAAACTGATCTTAGTTTTTAACAGACATTAACTTCAGGTTTGTTTGTTGTTTTTTTTAATGCAGACAATACTGCATCTTCCCATAATCTGAAATTTCCTTCTTGAAATCTATCTGGATATAAACTGCTGCCCTAATTTCAGTGTTTTCAAACACTAATACCAAAGTTAGTGGCTCCTTAAGCCCCATCATTAAGTCCTACTTTCTGCAACTGTCAATCCCTTGTTAAAAGTACCCCATTGCCTAGGTCTTTGTTTTAATAAATTCCCTTTATAAACACCATATTTTTCATGCCTTTTTATTGGAACATCCAAGGTGTGCAGACTGAAGTGTAAGGATGTATGTGTGCACATACAGCACTTCAAATATTTTGACATCACTTGATGGGGGGAAATACCCCTTAAGAAAAGAGACAGAATTTCAGATAAATTTTTTGCAGACTAATAATGGTAACAAGATAAAGTAGTTGGTACTCCAATTTAAAACAGGCATTCAGATTTAACTTTGTAACTGTGTAGCTGACTTACCAAGGAGCAACTCAAGGCTGCCCCCCTCCCACTTCCCAAAACCTGTAGCAACTACAAACAACAATCAGCTTGTGACTTTAAATGTGTTGTGCTCTGTGACTTCAATTTCAGCCGTTTTATTATTAAACTAGAAAGTAACTTAGTCATTAAAAAAAAAGTTATCACTTCATTATGCGATAGGCTAGGCCAGCTAAGAAAAAGGTACACTCGTTTTGAACTTATTTTCAAATCTAGACTGGAACTCAAGGTCACTGTAGCAGAGACATAATGGTTGAAATCCAACACTCATCCTATGGGCAGCTGCTCTTTAACGCCACAGTGACTGCCAAGTTTTGCAACAGAAACCTAGTTTGAAAGAACACTTCCCACACTCCACAGATTTCATAACTTTTTCTTTTTTTTAAGTTATACTGCTATCTTGTTTTATTTGCTAAATAAACCAAGCAATATATGAGAGCACTGTATAAAATCTAACATTAATCTTAAGACAATAAAGGTGCAGAGACACTGGGAAAGTACATGAAAAAAAAGACAATTATATTTGAATAGCATTAAAGCATAAATTGCTGATATGTAGGATACTGGATAAATCACAGCAGTTCACAGAAACATTTGCCCTCCAAAACAGGAAACGTTGCTCAGCACACAAAAGCACAGTACATTAATTAGGACTTCCTTAATAGCTCTCCCTTTCCCTGCTCGTTACACAAGCCCAGCCAGGCCAGGGTAGGCGAAGGGCTGTGCCCGAGAGCACAGAAAGAGCCCTGCCTGCCGCTGCTCACCCTCATGCGCATTTCTCAGTCAAGAGAGTTCTATCACAAGCAACATAAGCAGCTGTAGCCTGTACATTCCCGTACTCGAGGTGTATTTTTAAAAGCCTAAGAAAAGCAGTCACCACGCGAGAGAGAGCGCTGGGGCTCAGCCCTGACCCTCTCTGATCTCCACTAACGGCACTTCCTCTCCCCGCTGAGGCGGCAAGGCTCGCAGAGCCGCGCTGGGCTAGGCCACAGGCACCGAGAACAGCTCAGCTCTTCCCCGAGGCAGAAGAATCCGAGCCGCTGCCTCATCCTGCTCCCGGAAGGATGCCGGGGAGGGGCACGGCACAGGCGAAGCGTACCCCGTCGGGCCGATTGCTGCCCCCCGGGCTATCGCAGGGACGGGAGACCTCAGAGAGGACACTGCCGTCCCGGAAGGCCACCCGATGGCACAGCCCCGCGCCGCCCCAGAAGCAGCACAGCCCCACCACAAACCAACACTCACCCGCTCGTGGAAGATCGACTCCATGTTTATTGTCAACGGCCGCAGCCTCCGCCCCACGGCACGGCACCCCCGGCCAATCCAACCTGCTCTTGCTCGGCCACCCGCAGCAGCCAATCCGCGCAGGCCCTCGATGGGTGCGAGGCGGCCGTGGCGGCGCCCCCTGTCGGCAAGGAGGTCGGCGTACCGCCGGGGGGGTTAAACCCGTACCTCGAGTTCACGTTATAAGCGTGAATTCCTGAGCACCACAATGCCCGGTTTCTTCCCGCCACCGAGTTCAGCGGTAACAGCTCCCCTCTCCTTTCCGTCCCTTCCATCTCCCTCTGCCGACACCCGCTCACAAAGCCGCATCCCACTGGCTGTCATTCCAAACAAGGCTGCAGAGGAAATCTGAAAACAAACTTGCTCAGATCCAGCCAAAGAAATGCCGAACGACTGACGACCACATCCTGGGGTTCTGTTAAGTATTTCTCTGAAGGCTAGTTCACAAATGAGCTATAAATACATAAATTCCACAACCACACCCCAACATGAATGATTTTTGCATAGTTTTTCTTTATTATGTAATTCTTCCTTTTCCCTCCAGAACACGACTTCCGAGGATGTTTCTCAACACTTATTGACTAAGAGAACCCCTGGACACATATTAGAATGTAATTAAATCATCTTCCAGAAGGTGAGATTGAAAATTAGGCTAGCACAGATGAACTGCAGTTGTCTTCCGCAGTGTTACATATTCTCCGAAGGTAAAAACCGTAATCCTATGGTTTCAACAAGTAAGATGATGAATCAAAAAAAAAATGTTTTCCATTTCATCTGCAGCCTTTATTTCCATGTAGTTTCTTCACCAGGCTTCAACTCTCTGTAAGGACAGAAAAATACAAAGGAAAAGACTAAAATTAAGAGTAATCTTTGTGGAACATTTACTAATAAATGTGATTATTCTACAATTTTGAGAGTGATGTATGAATTTAACTTTCCTTGCAACTGTTGTCAGTTAATAATTGTTCAATACTGATACACTTCCTCTTTTCTTTCCAAAGCTTCAAGGGATTGAGTCCTCTTATCTCCCATTCATTTAAATGGAAGCTTGACACTGCTGAATTCTAAGGAGTTAACAGACTTTCTACATAATGGGATCCAAAAGGAAAAAAATCTACTTCTTTTAAATAAAAAAAATCATTACTTTAGTGGGAAGAGAACTAGGGTGTGAAAGAGGGGATTTTTGCCAGAAGCTGAAACACCAGCCTCATTTCACCAGTAACTGCAGTAAGAAAAGTGGCATGGGGTGGACTATGTGATAAACTTACTTCCTTAACTAACAACAAAAGTAAGTTTATAACTTTCTTTATTACTTCGGTCTACCTAAATTAGGTGAGATCAGAGTTAAACCAAAAAATCCACCTGCAAACTGATAATAACATTCTTTTAGTTCATGTTGTTTTGTTAACGCTATAATCTAATACAGAATTACAAGTGATGGAGATAAGGCAATGTATTAAATTACCTAAATTCTCCCCCAGAGGTCAGCCAGCAAGCCCAAACTCATCAGTATCTATAATCACATCCTTCAGTGAAGATACAGCAGCTGATGACACGTGTTAATTTTCAAAAACTTGGTTATTATTTTCAAATGACACAGATTTACATAAGTACCTGGTGATCCTCTTTCATGACTAAGATGGTTTCTAAAGCCCCAATTTTCAGGGGACATTAGTAATTTAAACCCTTCATGAATGCTTGCTGAAATTTTTAGGGCTTTCTTCCCTTTAACATTTTGACACTGATGGGGTTTTTTTTTTCATATTTAAGACTCTCAAGAAGAGCAGAGAAGCATTTTGCAAATAACATAAAGCAGACCTTCTATATAATAAGCTCTTGTTTCTGAAGGTAGACAGTTTTTCATCATTCAGTCTGTCCAAATAGCATCCAACCACAAATCCTAAGGGAACAAGGATGTGAACCCAGTGATCACGCAGAGCTTGGGCGAAATTCACCATGGCTGCTAGAGAGAAAAGCATAACAGAGGAGGGTTACTGATAAATCTATACATGGAAAGTGTTGCATACCTGGCATCTTTAATCTCACTAAGATCCTACAATAGCGTAATAAAACTTGAGGGCATTCAAACACTTCCTACAAGACACATGCTGTTTTCAAATCGGTACAGTTTTCTTAGAAAGAATCCTAATGCAGGGCCCTGGAGAACAGAGTTTTAACCTAAAACGTGAGAGAAACACAAAACGTCTTTTAAGACATCCCTGGTGAAATAGTTCTATTTAAATGTTCTAGAGTAATTTACCTATTAAAGTAACTCTAACAAACGCGTTTACTACCTAAACTCGTGTAGACAGACATTTTATTACTTGTAGCAAGACTGAAGTTAATCTGTACGTTCAGTGGGTAATTGACAGGCAAGGAAGAAAGGGCATTTCTAAAATCCAGCGAGCTTTTACAACCTAAGCAAGGCTAAGATTAGCGTCTTGTAAGTTCTAAGAGACACTACGGAAGTCACAGCTGAGAGCTCAAAGCCACACACTAGTTACAGAGGACGGCCAGAACTGACGCCGCTGCTCACACATCCCCAACCGCAGGCGGTCGCCATGGCGGCTGGGGCCGGCGCTCACGGTAGTGACCCAGGAGAGGGCCCTGCCACACTCCCAGCTCCGCTGCTCCTAGCCTGGGGACCCCACCGTCCCGCGCACGCCCGTGCCCGCGGGGACAAGACGGCATAACACCACGGGGCTGAAGGTCGCGCCGGCCCGGCCCCCCCGCGCTGTGTTTCGGCCGAAGGGACAGGGCACAGGGCGACGCTGCCGCCGGGAGCACGGAAACTGCCCGCCAGCGGCTCCCACCCCCCGGCAGACCCCGCCGTTACCGTTCGCCGCCGCCGCCAAGCCCCGCGCAGCGGCCACACCAAGGGCAACCGGCAACAGGCGTCGCGAGCAGGCCGGGAGAGCCCACCGGCTGCGCGCGGAGAGGGGGAGGAGAACTCACACAGCCCTCTCCCCCCCGGAAGCCTGGCGGTGGTGCCTTCCGTTGCCCTTCCACCTTTCCGCCTCCTTCCCCACGCCTTCCGCGGGGCGCTGGAGGGTGTTGCGCGGGGCGGAAGCGGCGGCGGGGCGCGCCGGTGGGGCTGCGGGAGGCCGGCGCGCAGGCGGCCCCAGGGCGGGTGGCGGCGGCGGGAGCGGCTGCTCGGCGGGCAGCGCTGCGGGCCCCGCTGCGGGCGGGCCCGGGGCTCGGTGAGGAACGGTCTGCTCCTCACCGCGGGGAGCCGGTCTCTGCCCGGGGCTGAGGCGTGAAGCGCTCGGCTTTGTCCCCGCCGAGCTCGCGCTTGTCCTCCTTTCCTCTTCTGGGGGGTGGAGTGGGCGCAGGGCTTGCTCCCTCAATGTTGGTCTCGGCCGGCGAGGCTCACTTCGTCAGGGTTAGGCCGCTGTCTCGGCGGCGGGGCGCTGGAGCTGCCGTGTGAAGCCCCCGGCCCGTGCTGGATTCCAGCTCGGGCTGGACACCCCCTCCGACAGTCGCTAGGCTTGAGGGGACACAGTCTTGGATGCGCCGTGTCCGGCCGCTCCTGTCCGGCCCTCGGCGGGGAGCTGCTGCTGCTAACTGCGCTGTTCCGAGTGATTCTTTTTATTACAATAGTAAAAATATCCTCTTTGTAATAACAAAACACCTACAAGGATCAAGTTAATATCTGAGGCTTAATTAATATCCAGTAGGTGTTACCCTGAGTGTTCGCAGAAATGAAGTTAGGTGTAAACAGACTTTTGGTTTGGCTTAGGCAATCAAACATTTTCTTCCTCCATTCAGATTAGTTCTGTTGGAGATTAAACACTTGGGAGAGGAAAATGACGTCGATTATCAAGTTGACTACGCTTTCAGGGGTGCAAGAGGAATCTGCCCTTTGCTATCTGTTGCAAGTAGATGAATTTCGTTTTCTTTTGGACTGTGGCTGGGATGAAAACTTTTCTATGGATATTATTGATTCTCTGAAAAAGTAAGTAGTTCATTTAATGCACTCTTTTTTTAATAGATCTCTCTCTGAAATACCATGCAGTGGTATGTGTGTGGTGATGTAAAATCCAAAGTTGTTTTGGATTTGTTCTTTGTTAGAGTTATGGTTTATATGAAGGGAATTATGCTGCTGAAATATTTGCAGTAAAAACATATTTGTTGGGGTTTTTTCTTACGAGTCTAACAAGTTACATCTCTTAGCTGTAATTCTCAAATTGGTCTGTGTTTGGCTAGGATGTTTGTGGGGTTATGTTTTTTTTTTTTTTTCCCCTAAACATGGCCCATAACAGAGTTTATGGGAGTCTGACCTTGGCTCTAAACTAATTTAGAATGGTTCACTAAGTTTTAAATGGAAGACTCCTTAAAATACGTAGGCTCAATTCAAAGTGGTTCTATTCTCTTCTTGTTTCAAAGAAGTTGAATAAACTGTCAGTAAAACAGCTTCTATATATTATGCCAACCTTGCAAAGAAATACACCTGTCTAGGCTTTAATACTGAACCTTCTACAGGTTTACAGCAAGGAGCTTTAATGCAAGCATTGATTACAAGGTTAGGGCTGAACCGTGGCAATTCCTGAAAGAAACTAAGCTTAGTCACACACTTGTAGTCTTTGAAGTCTGACTAAGAATTATTGTGTACTTAGGGTGATTTGTACATTTTTTAAAGTCTTATCTGTGAAACAATTAGATAAAATCCGTTTTTTAGTAAAAGCCATGGAGAAGAATGTATGTGCCCCAGTTGCAATGTGAAGGGAAAAAAAAGCTTTCAGCCCTACTTGTATTTTCACTTGTTGCATTTTTTTTATGCCCTTAAGTTTTTCAGTTATGCTAGGTAGTAAACTTCTAGTCTGATTTTTATTTTGTGCAACACTTTTCAAGGAAAAAATACTCTGTTTTTAAATGAATACTCCCCCCCAGATTTATGTGTCCTTTTTCCTAAATTATGTTTTTGGCTTTTATGTTTTTAAAGAAATATGTTTTGATTTTATCCTTATCAATTTAAGTATTGTTGTGTCTTTGGCCCTGTGGGTTCTTCTCATCAGAAGAAAAGTTGTAGTCTCTTTTGGGTTTTAAGTGTATAAATGATTTGTAGCATGTCTGCACTGGTAATATTTTTGACCCCTCACTTAATGCACTTTCTGGTGTCCAAGTATATATTAAGGTCTTTCTAATCAAGAATTTGATGTGAAATGTATGTCTTCCAGACCTTGAAATCATGTTTTCAGTATTCGCTTGCAGTTTTAGTACTTGAACATTTGGAAATATCTGTAACTTTTAAATGGTGATTTTTAAAAACTTCATTCCGAACTTGGAAGGATTTAAGTTTTCTTGTTTGGCTTTCAGGCTGTGTATGTATTCTCAAAATAGCTGTAGTAGGGAGTATACAACACCATACAGAACTCTTTTCACCAGCTTCTGTTGTCCTCTTTCCATAGACATGTACACCAGGTTGATGCTGTTCTTCTTTCTCATCCTGACCCTCTACACCTTGGTGCACTTCCATATGCAGTTGGAAAAATGGGATTGAATTGTGCCATTTATGCAACTATTCCTGTATATAAAATGGGACAGATGTTCATGTATGATCTCTACCAGGTATGTTTAAGTTGATAACTTTCGTACACAACATCTATATGGTAGAGTGCTCAGGTTCTTGAATGTTCCATACTTCTTATTTGTTTTAGTCCCGCCATAATACTGAAGATTTCACACTCTTTACATTGGATGATGTAGATGCAGCCTTTGATAAGATACAACAGCTGAAGTTTTCTCAGATTGTGAACTTGAAAGGTAAAGTTGTCACCCAGGTTTTGCTAAATGACTTTTAATGACTGTTGTCTTTCACTAAGAGTTAAAGTATATTTACATGTTTAATTTAAAAAGGGAGCAAGCTTTGACATGTAGTACATTTTGCAGGGCTGATATCAGTAGCCCTGTATCAGTCTATATCAGCTGAACGTTTGCCTCAGTAACTGTATGTGGAATTGGGTAGAATTTCCACTTAATGAGGAGGAGGTCATGCCAAAGCATATTTAGGCATGTTTTTGCTTCTATGCTTTTGTAACTTTTCCTGCTATTGTCTCTCAAAAGCATGTACTCATGCCTAGTGGTAGATAACTCGGAACTCTTCAAGAACTAGTAACACAAAGGAAGGCTTTCTAGAGAATAAATAGCTTGCAGATGTTAAGATACACCATGTGGATGGCTTAGGAGGTCTTCACTGGCTCTCTATAGTATTCAGTGTAGCTTATTGCTGGGAACTGTGGCATCCAGAGGATCAGCAGCTTCTCACTCACTCTTTTAAGTCAAAGATCAGAATGAATTGGAAACCCTGTTCTTGAACAGACATACAAGCTAACCACCAGCAGCTAGTCTCAGGTGCAGTATCTCCTCGTTCCTGAATGCTGCTTGCCAAAGTACTTGCCCTGTAGTTTGGAAAACAGAAATGGGATGTCATCCTTGGAAGGCTGCTGACCCTTTTTCAAGATATGTGTAGCAAGACTATGTGCTGCCAACTTTTACATTTTTAAAGTAATTTTAGTGAACAACTTTTTCTAGGGTATTTCTTAAAAACTCTTCTTTTTATGTAAGTGATTTGAAAAAACTCGGCGGATGTATGTAAGAAGATAATGTATGTTTTAATATTAAAGCTGTGCTCTTCTGTTCAAGTTGCTGGCGTGCAGTGAAGTCAGTGAGTAATGGTCACGAGTGGTCTCATTTTACTCTGGCAGCAATACAGGTTAGCAGCAACATCAAGGACCAGCAGTGCATTAAGAAAGGCATCGGGTACTGAAAAAATCAGTTATCCCTAACTGCAGCAGTTGAACACTTTTCCCCATCTGTTTGATTTGCGTATTTGTCATTCTGAAAAACTTCCCAGTTTGTGTAGTATGTATGTGGTTTTGTAAGTTCTTAGGCAGCCAGTGATGCAGTAAACATCTTGTGTTGCCCTAAAGAGGGGTCCGTTTTGCACCAGAATACCTGCTTTAATGTGATACTTTTATTATGTAATTTGCTGTTGTTTAGGTCTGTAGAGCAGCTCTCAGTGCCTCTCAGTACCAGTGGGGGAAAGAAGTGATCTTCACTTTAGTTTCTTTTTCTGGAGGCTGAATAGAAGTATACTGCAAAAAAATTTCAAGTTACTAGCTAGATGGGAAGGACAGATGTTAATGCTTTTTTTCATGCTTCATTTGACTTTTTCCCCCAGTAATAATTTTGGCCTGCCGTTGTTCAGAATTACTCATTTATTGAGAGTAATGGATGTTAATACATGTATCTAAGATATTGAAAACCTTTGTAGGTAAAGGACATGGTTTGTCAATCACGCCGCTGCCAGCTGGACACATGATAGGAGGCACAATCTGGAAAATTGTCAAGGATGGAGAGGAAGAAATTGTTTATGCAGTTGATTTCAACCACAAGAGGGAGATGTAAGTATAACATAGCAATATGTATTAAAACTTGTGTTAGGTATGCATCTTTTAGTGTGTAATAAGCAGGTATGGAGGTAGCACTGCCTTTCCAGCTCTAATGAGAGCTCTAATTTCACTTGTTTTCAGATTAATCAGTTTGAAATAAGCATTAAGTCTGGGTTTCTTTATTCCACTCAACAATATTATTTATTTGTAAGATTGAAGCAGGCAACATTCAGCTCCTGAGGTGTTTGATTTCTGTACATGCAGGTATCTGGAAGCTAGCTGCCTTTTTTTTTTTTTTTTTTTTTTCCTTGTAAAGTAAAAATGCAAAAAAGTGAGATTGTGCCTTTTTTTTTTTTTTTTTTTTTTTAACACAGTCATCTGAATGGTTGTTCCTTGGAAATGCTGAGCAGGCCTTCATTGCTTATTACAGATTCATTTAATGCTACTTATGTACAACCCAGGAGGAAGCAAAGGGATGAACAGCTACTGAGTATGTATTCTGTTTGGGCTTGAAAACAGCAGTAACGTGATTTGTTAGCTAACGTCAGTTGTTTTTCTATGAGAAATTCCTCAGCATCCAACTAATAACCTTTATTAAAATGTAACAAATTCTGAATTGCTCTTTTCTGATTGTACTGATCCATTGGGTTAAAGATTTTTCTGAAAACAACCAAGCATACTTGAAAACAGTGTATTTCACCCAGTATCTCCTTTGTCAGCACATTCTTGTTTTAGACATTGTTTTACTCTTGGTTTTGTTTGTTTGGGATTTTTTTTTGTTTTCGTTTGTTTATAGGGGTGGTGGTTTTTTTGCTTGCCTTTTTTTTTTTTTTTTTTTAGTGAAAAATAAAAGGTATCGTCAAGACAGTGAGATCTTTAGAGCTACCAAGAAAACTCCAGTTTGCTTTAATGTTGGTAGAAATGTGGCTTTGGATCTCTTTTGTATATTAATTTAATTGTGCTTGTTATGCTTTGATTATGATTGCTGGTGGATATAAGAAACAAAAATGAGCTACAAACATTCTAATTTTGGTTCGAAGTGTAAGTAGGCTTATGTTTTGTTTTTAATTCTTCTTAGCTAATGTTTTGGAGACATTGCGAGGTGATGGAAATGTGTTAATAGCAGTGGATACAGCAGGCAGAGTTCTGGAGCTTGCTCAACTCCTTGATCAGATCTGGAGAACAAAGGATGCAGGATTAGGAGTCTACTCCCTAGCACTTCTGAATAATGTCAGCTACAATGTAGTGGAGTTTTCTAAATCACAGGTTTGTTCTGATTTTAAAATGCATTTATAATGAGGGCAATGGAACATGTATGCAAAAACATTTTATTTTTTAACAGTAAAGAATGAGTAAATACTGGACGTTGTTCTCTTTATAGTGCGTATTTGTCTCAGATCTTTCAATCTAGTAACAGTGCAGTCATGGCTGTGAACATGTTTCTCATTTTTTGTTTTATCATGATACTAATTAGCATAGTTTATAACTTTAATAAGAGGACTTAAAGTACTTGCTTCTGTGTTTATGCTCAGCATTATTTCTACATTTGCTGAGAGGTGTATTTCAAGTGCATATTGCATCCTGTACTTCTTATTGGGTTTGTACCTTATTGTAGGACTTGTATTCTTATAAATAACTTTCTCTTAATACCTATTTTAGGTTGAATGGATGAGTGACAAGTTGATGAGGTGCTTTGAAGACAAGAGAAACAATCCTTTTCAGTTCCGCCATCTCTCCTTATGTCATAGTCTCTCTGATCTGGCACGAGTGCCGAGTCCAAAAGTTGTTCTTGCCAGTCAGCCTGACTTAGAGTGTGGATTTTCTAGAGATCTTTTCATTCAGTGGTGCCAGGATTCCAAAAACTCTATAATTTTAACTTACCGCACTACACCTGGAACATTAGCACGATTCCTCATTGATAATCCCTCTGAGAAAGTTATTGATATTGAGGTAAGTGGTGCCTGTATATCCCAGTGATTTTTATTGTGGGCCATTTGAGGGAATTTGGGTAAAACTGAGCTTAGTTTCCTTTTTGACCTACTGAAAGCACTTCTGGTGGCAGAGGGAAATCTGAAATCAGTATGTTGCATGCTTAACTGATTGTGGATAGACTTGGATAAAAGTAGGTCTCATACTAAAAACAGCAAAATGCTTTTTGGTGGTGTGGCAAAACTGATACTTCATAGAGATGAGCATGAAATTGCTTTTAAATATTTATCTTTAGAAAACACTCTGGTTTTGTTTAGAATCAGATAAATGATTGTGATGTTTTATGTTTGCTGGTCTGGGATCTAGAGAAGTTTAATTTTGGACAAAAATTTTGCCAAACTGGATTTTCAAGCAGGTAAAATTCACAGTTCCTGACTAACGTGGCAACTATTTTTTTTACCTTCTGCTCTATTATTCTTTTAGATTATTGTCCTTTTTTTTAGATCCCTGTTTGTCATAGATTTTCTCAAGCTTCATTTTGTGGACAGGTGTTCTATTAAATACATAATTGGATTCAATGAGATATACTTGCACTTTGAGCAGTGTTTTTCTGTCTTCTCTGTAGTTTTAAACCTTATCTATTGCAGTGTTTTAAATACTGACTGAGTGGTTCAAGCCAATATTTAACTGGCAGGTATTTGTTGTCCATGGCTGACACAGGTGGGGATATTCCCAGGTATAACACTGAAGCTGAATTATATTAGCCTCACAGGACTCTTCTTCAGAACAAAGGCTAATCTATTTTATTAAAGAAACATAGGCAGGTAGAGATACTATTAGAGCAGATAGTTGACCAGAAAGGAAGACAAACTTTAGAACTTTGAAATTATTCTTAAACAGACTGTATGTTTGCATGTAATTTGAAGGGAGAAAAGGATATGCTTAATCAACCAATAGTCATATTTTAGTTAACTTTAATACTCCTGAGGTCCTTTCCAGCCCTAACTGTGATTCTAATTTCCACTGCTTACACTTTTATGCTGGCAATGTCTTAACCGAAAGCTTAACCTAAGGTTTTTACTTTAGGACTGGAAAATTGGAGATACATACTTTTAAGTAAACAAAAATGCACAGGCATTGGAAATATGGTCCCTTTACTATGAAAGTTTCTCCTGCGGAGAAGGACTTGGGGGTGTTGGTCGATGGAAAAAATGAACATGAGCTGGCAGTGTGCACTTGCAGCCCAGAAAGCCAACCGTATCCTGGGCTGCATCAGGAGGAACTTGACCAGCAGGTCCAGGGAGGTGATCCTGCCCCTCTACTCTGCTCTTGTGAGACCTCACTTGGAGTATTATGTGCAGTTCTGGTGTCCTCAACATCAAAAGGACATGGAACTGTTGGAACAAGTCGAGAGGAGGGCCACGAGGATGATCAGGGGACTGGAGCACCTCCCGTATAAAGATAGGCTGAGAAAGTTGGGGCTGTTGAGCCTGGAGAAGAGAAGGCTGCGTGGAGACCTCATAGCAGCCTTCCAGTATCTGAAGGGGGCCTACAGGGATGCTGGGGAGGGACTCTTCATTAGGGACTGTAGTGAGAGGACAAGGGGTAACGGGTTCAAACTTAAACAGGGTAAGTTTAGATTGGATATGAGGAAGAAATTGTTTACTGTGAGGGTGGTGAGGCACTGGAATGGGTTGCCCAGGGAAGTTGTGAGTGCTCCATCCTTGGCAGTGTTCAAGGCTGGTTTGGACAGAGCTTTGGGTGGCATGGTTTAGTGGGAGGTGTCCCTGCCCCTGGCAGGGGGGTTGGACCTAGATGATCTTAAGTTCCTTTCTAACCCTAACTATTCTATGATTCTATCGTAGTTGAAATTCTGCTTGCAATTGACATACAGATCACATTATGCAATGGGTTATTCTTGGCAGAAAATCATAGATCAGTTAGGTTGGAAAAGACCTCCAAGACTGAGTTCAGCCATAAACCCACATAGGTTTCTGCACCCCATGTAGCCACCAGCCTGCAGCTCCCTGGCTGCTCTCTCCGGAATAAGATTCAGTTTTATTGTCAGAGTTGCAACCTGTAGCCCTTCTATGGTTGTTATTGCACCATGAAGTTGAGCATATACCTGCTCCTCTAGCTTGGCAAGATCTGGCCTCTTGTTGAAAAAAGAGGTCAGATCCTCAGCTGGTTTAGATCGTGATTGTGGCATTAACTTTAATGGGGGATGTCTTAGTCCAGCAGTATTTCTGGCTTATTACTTTTCCAGGGGAAAAAAAAAAAAATTATAATGGGGGGAAAAATGTCCCTGACCATTTTTGTATCACAGTTTCTACTCTGGTCTTGGATGAGGGAAGAATCAAGTCAAATTGTAAAATATCCCCCCCCAAACTGAAAAGATAAGTTAGGAATTAGGACACACTTAATTGTTATTCTTGCTTTAAAATTATTACTTTCAGTAATTTTATATCTGTGTCTACTTCTGTCGGTGTAGACATTGTTGATTCATGTGAGTCTTTTGTGATCACCGTGATAATTTCAATCCTCATGATGCAGCTTGGTTTAGTTTTAGATTGGATTGGAAGCATTGGATTACAGTATTAGACTATTACTAGAATTCAGCATTATCGAAATGGCCTGTGTTCTAATTTTATTTTCAGAAAGCAAGAAATAAAATTTACTATTTTTTTGACTGCTAGTATGACTTTGCCAGGTTCTTCCGGTTTGATGGGGGTAGGTTTAGATTAGATATTAGGAAGAAGTTCTTTACTGTGATGCCCTGGCACAGGTTGCCCAGAGAAGTTGTGGCTGTCCCATCCCTGGAAGTGTTCAAGGCCAGGTTGGATGGGTCTTTGAGCAACCAGGTCTAGCGGAAGGTATCCCTGCCCATGGCAGGGGTTTGGAACTAGATGATATTTGAGGCCCTTTCCAGCCTATGATTCTATGTTGTTCGTGACACAAAAAGTAAACACTGCTCATCTGGGAGTATTTGCATTCCCTTGTTGGAGAGAGATTTCCTGAAGATGTTTTTAAAAAGTTATTGTAAATTTTAAAAAATTATTGTAAATTTAAAAAAAATATTGTAAATTTTTGATTTTAATACTTTTTGAAATGCTTTTCTGTTAAAGTAGACTCTACTCATAGGTAACATTGTCATGATTTTGCCATGCCAAGGTGTCACATTTGCATAATCTTGTGTTGTATGTAACATACAAGTCATACTTGCCCTTGGTACTTAAATACGAATGTTCTTGTCAGCAGTGTGTAGGAAGGGTATTAAAGTCATGTCAGCTGCTCACAATAATATTAATTTTAATCCTATTCAGTTGAGGAAACGTGTCAAGTTGGAAGGAAAAGAACTTGAAGAATATCTAGAAAAGGAGAAACTAAAGAAAGAAGCAGCTAAGAAGTTAGAACAGTCCAAAGAGTAAGTATACTGGCTGTTCTTGTATTTGCTGTTACTGTCAGAGCTGAGATTTCTGTGTGAACGTTTGGATTTCTGTGTGAACGTTAAGCTGTTCAACTGTTCACAGGGATAAAGAAAAACATAGTTTTGATAGACTTGTCTAAAGGCACGGAGGAATCGGGAGTAGTTGTCTGTAATCTGGTGTTATGATAGGCCTGTTTCATTTGCCCTTTGATTGTGAGCTCTTTCTCAGATACAGGAACTGCTCTTGTCCTTGGTTAGTGTTTATATCGACTGTTATTTTCCAGTTAAGAGTGTTTATGTAACAATAAACCTGAATGAAAAAAATGCCAGCTTTTTTGGAATGTCATTTCAGGGCAGATATCGATTCCAGCGATGAGAGTGATGCTGAAGAGGATATTGATCAGCCAACTGTACATAAGACCAAACATGATTTGATGATGAAAGGTGAAGGTAGCCGGAAAGGAAGCTTCTTCAAGCAGGCAAAGAAGTCTTACCCAATGTTTCCAGCCCCTGAAGAAAGAATTAAATGGGATGAATATGGCGAGATTATCAAGTATGTCGTGGGAATGCATACTGACACGTAGCAGCTTTATAATACTTTGGAAATAGAAGCTATAGAAACTGTAAAACATCTCAGTAGTAATAGTCAGCATTATTTGTTTTTTACATCATGTAGGGCTTTGGTTTCCCTGTGAGACTGTTAAAAGCAAAATGCCTTTCTTTCTTTAGACCTGAGGATTTTCTAGTTCCAGAACTTCAAGCAACAGAAGAAGAAAAAAGCAAATTAGAATCTGGTCTGACAAATGGAGAAGAGCCTATGGACCAGGATTTATCAGATGTTCCTACCAAATGTATTTCTGCAACAGAATCAATGGATATTAAGTGAGTGGCTTTGTTCTCGTCATTTCTGCTGGAATGGTGGTATGGGTACAGTGCAAATTGGGTGAAGGCTAGTTTGGAATTAAGGAAGTGGGAAAGGGCTCGCTCTGGTTTGTTTTGTTGTTTTGGTTTTGGTGTGCCTCCACCCCTCGTCCCCCAAGCTAAGTTAGTTTTTTACTAGTCTTTCCTGGGGCATGGTACAGGGTTTTATGGTTCCCCACTCTTAAGAAATTCAATTTGCTCCCTGTCTGATGGAGACAAGTGAACGAGGAAGAATAGTATGTTAGCATAGATACTCAAATGTTCATTTATCTATTTTTAAATAAGAACTTAAATAAGCTTATCTCATGTTTTGGATAACTGTGTGAGTGAATTTTGAGAATTTATAGTGTTGAATGCACATACATACTGATTGATAATATACCTTGTACTGGCAGCTTTGCTGATGTAGAATAATTTCAATATATCTCCCATTTTTAAAATGAAGTATTTTGGAGCACTTGAAAGTTAGATCTTTTAAACTGAAAAATGTTGTTCTTGGGCTTTTTAATTCAAATTAGAGCCAGAGTTACATATATTGACTATGAAGGACGCTCAGATGGCGACTCAATTAAAAAAATTATTAACCAAATGAAACCAAGACAACTGATCATTGTCCATGGACCACCTGAGGCCAGTCAGGACCTTGCAGAATGTTGCAGAGCTTTTGGTGGAAAAGATATTAAAGTTTATATGCCAAAACTACATGAAACTGTAGATGCAACCAGCGAAACTCACATTTACCAGGTAAGGTAGTGGAATTTGTTAGTTGTATAACAACTAGCTTTAGTTTGTTTTTCTGTTTGAAGCTTTCTAAACAAATGAAGTGCACTTGAGACACTGAATTAGAAAATAGTAGATACAAGTGGGGCATCAGAATCCCAGTGTCTTTTGATTGGACTGTGCTGCAAATGCGTAGTTGTAGTATCCTGGATACAGCTTCGTTCTGCTATGGAGATCATGCACAATCTCATGTGGATAACGGTCTTTCGGAGTAGGGCTTTGGTGGATTAAAGTCCTGGAATGCACCAGAGTACTCAGGGTAAGGTAATGTCTTGGTCACTTTGCAATCTGATATTTACGACATCCCTTCTTACTATAATATATTAGTTGCTTTTTTGGAGAGTTGAAATTTGGAACTGCTGTTCAGTAACCTAAATGTATCTGTGGAAACTTTTCTTAAATTTACTACAGCCAACTGAGGAACTTCTTGGCTACAAAAAAAGTTTCTGATGTTTTAAAAAGAATTGATTGTTCTTGCTTTACCTTTTAACTCAAGTTTGCAGTTGCATAGGTTCTTTAAAGATGCTGATCTTCACTGCTTTTGAGTAACAACATGAGGGTTATACAAATTATATTCTGCAAGTATAGACCATCTTGCCTTGCTGATACCAGTTCCTTTCCTGCCCCAAAAGAGTATGAGTCAAACCTTTGTGGAGAGACTGTAAAAGGAAGACTGTCTTTTTTTTTTTTTTTTTTTCCCCCCTTTTTCTTTTTTTTTGGAGGGTGTGTGTGTTCGTTTTAAAGCTTGAAATAAGAATTCTGTGTCTTCCATCAAACTAATAGCACTTCTAATTTTGTGCAAACCAGGTCAGGTTAAAAGATTCTCTTGTCAGCTCCCTTCAGTTCTGTAAAGCCAAGGATGCTGAGTTGGCTTGGATAGATGGTGTTCTGGACATGCGGGTTTCAAAAGTGGATACTGGAGTTATTTTGGAAGAGGGGGAGCTGAGGGAAGATGAAGAGTTAGAGATGCAAGTGGATGTGCCTTCTTCAGACTCTAGTGTCATTGCACAACAGAAGGCCATGAAAAGCCTCTTTGGTGATGATGACAAGGAGATGTGTGAGGAGAGCGAGATCATTCCTACTTTGGAACCTCTGCCACCCCATGAGGTACAGAAATTATGCTGATTTGGGCTTCCTTTTTCAAGATCTTTGTATTCATTTGGCTTCTCCTAGTGCTTAAAGGTTGATGCTGTGATCTTATTCAAATGAAAGCCTAACTAAAACTGAATTTTCATGTTTGGTGTTCTCTTTAAACCTGGTACTGTTCTTTGTTCATTTTTTATGCTTGTAGGCAAGGATGATCTCTTGCATCCAGTAACACTGCCCAGTATACAGTACCATCTGTTTATGAAGATAAAGATTTTTAATTAACATGTTTCATATTTGTAGTTAGTACTTGCAGATTTGGAAACTAATTGGTGTTTAGCCACTACTGGATTTCATTATATTTTGTTGATGCTGTGGAAAATACTTCATGTACTTGACATACAGATCTTCTGAAATTCATGTCTCCTTTAGGAGTGATCTGAGACTTCTGTAAATTTATCTTTGTTCTTCAAGTACTTTGCATGTGAATAGATACAGTTTTTATCTTTCCGTTTAATGATTACAATGCCTTCTAATCCTAGAATTGCCTATTGAAATACTCTTGCACTGTCCTAAGTGTAGTCCGTTCTAGGAGCTAGATAAATAAGGAGACAACTCTGAAGTCTGTTCAGATTCATGACAATTATCATAGAAGTATGTACTGATAAACAGTATAGCTTACTGCAGTATAGCTTACTGCAGTTCTGTCCCTGGCATAGCATGGCTTGGGAGAGGGATCTTCAGTGACAGCTTTCCATTTGTCTTCAATATGTGAACAGAAAAATAAACTTTTTTTTTTTTTCTTTTTTTGCTTTTACTTGATGGATAACTTCTGAGTCTTTCCTATCCTGGAAATGTCTTGTTGTAGGTGAACAGAAATAGAACCAGTCTTCTCGTTTATAGTCCTGTAGTCTAGGCCACACTGCTGCCAACACAATGATAAGGAGATCTTGGGGAAAAATGGGAGGTGTTTGATAGCAGAAGTATTAATTGTGTGTGTGTTGTTTAAAGGTTCTTGGACATCAGTCTGTGTTTATGAATGAGCCAAGGCTGTCTGACTTCAAGCAAGTTCTCTTGCGAGAAGGTATTCAAGCTGAATTTGTAGGAGGAGTGCTTGTGTGCAACAACCTGGTGGCTGTTCGCAGGGTAGGTGTTCTGTGTATTAAACTCTTTGGTAAATAATATTCTAAATTACACTAATGAGGAACTTAATTTTAAAAGTAATAAATTGAAACATCTTTTGTTCCAGACTGAAACGGGGCGCATTGGATTGGAAGGCTGTCTCTGTCAGGACTTCTATAGGATAAGAGACCTTTTATACGAGCAATACGCTATTGTCTAAGGAAAGTGCTGCAAAGATGGTTTTATTTGAACTTTTAAAGACTGTGGGGACTTCTCTCAATTTTGACTTTTTGTAGCTTTCTAATTTATACAGGTGAAACCTAATTCCTAAAGAACAATTAACTACCCTGAACATGTAAATAATTGCTACTCGTCTTCTTCATAAATCTGTTGGTACATTCCGTGTTGTCAACTTTCAAACTGTTGCTGTCTCCCACATAACACATTGTAAATGAGTTTATGATTATCCTTCTTAGGAAAGGTTCATATTGCCAGAATGTGTCTTGGTTTCATAGATTCCCTGCCAAAGAATACAAAATAGAGCAAAGTTATTCTTCTGTTCTAAAATAAGATTAGATGGGGAACTGTGAGTTGCTTTGCTTTTGTTCTCTTTGGTTCTTGTGTAGTTGGGATTTTTGGTTTGGTTTTCTTTTGTTTAGTTGGGTTTTATAAATAACTCTGATTTAGCAGGACAGTCAAGTGTGGTTTGTTTGTTTGGTTTGGTTTTTGTTCGTTTAAATGAAGGTTAGCTAAAGTACATTTTTAATAGCCATTTAAAGCTATACTTGTCTAACTTTCCCCCAGTGTTAATCTGACTGCATCTTGGTCTTGCATATGCTGTGTCTTACTGATTTGTTCCAGAACAGCATTTCATATTCTAGATCAAAAAACTTACTTTGGAAGGTACTCTAAGATGACTGACTGGATAATACTGGCAGGCGGTTTAAAATGCAGTAACTGTGTGCTTCAGTGTAACTTCTGTGCAAGCTTACAGAATTTGCAACTTCAGGCTTTTGCAAAATTATGCCAACTGGAAAACCTTTTGAGTTCTGACTTTAATACTTCCAAAGCCTAAAGCCTTTATCCATGCAGTTCTGTTTGTTCGGAGTGCCGTGAGCAAAGTTCAGGAAGATCCTTTGTCTTGAAATCTGACTCATGTGATGTGTTTAATGGTTTTGTGCCATGTTTCATTCTACTTGCATGTGTTGTGCCATTTTTCATTCTAGTTGACAGTGGGGCTTACTGTAGCTGCTGATGCTGGGAATTGACCTTTTTAGGTGAAAATGAGCACAGTTTTGGGCACCTTAATTTCTCAGAAATTAATTAACTCAAACAAATGGCCTCTTGAGAGTTTATTTAATACTTCTTTTCCCTGTCCACATGTGAACCACCGGCCTTGGCAGCAGAGAGTTGCTTGCTTGTTTTTACATACAACAGCAATGTAATACGTACTTTCTGTGTGTATGTTTAAATAAAACACTTTTTAAAAAGTGGCAAAAATAGCCCTGTGGGCTCGCAGTGAAAAGATAACTTACTTTGCAATTTATTGCTGAGAAATAGTTTTCTATCTGATCTACAGACTATTCTGTTTAAAATAGTAACTTAAAACTGAAGACTGTGTTAAAACAAAACAAAACCAAAACAAGCACTTGCTAGGACTATATGCTAAAAATGTAGGAACCTTGAAAATTGAGTGCTCAGTGGCAGCGTATTTTGTTACACAAAGCAAACCTTGGCGAGGAATGACTGAATGGCTTCAATCTGCTCCTTTCTTTCTTTTTTTTTTTTTTTTTTTTTTTTTTTTTTTTTTTTTTTTTTTTTTAATTTATTTTCTATTTTATTGACAGCCACAGCTTCATAGAAATGCTCTGGGTTTGTAGCTAGTTTGTAGCAATGCTGTCTAAATCTATACAATACTGGGTGCTTGTTGGTTAATACTGTCGTATTGTTGCTGATACTAATGAACTTTCATAAAGTGAGTTTCTTTGTGCATGATGATTTTGGCCTTAGGACTTGAGGGCTTAGTGTGGGCAGAGATCACACATGCCTGCATGCAATATACTACTAAAGAAAAAATCCCTTAGGAAATCAAACTAAAAACAGTGCTGTTGTTAAAGGATAAAGACAGGACAGTATGATCATAAATCTGTCAGTTTTGGGTTTTTAACCTATTGATTCAAATTCTGCCCAGTTAAACAAAAGTTTAGGTTCCTGTTCACTAAATTCCTGTGTTCTGTTAGAGGAGAGCCACAAATTAGTGCCATCACTATGGAAAAGGCTCAAGCCTTGGTATGAGCAAACCAGCTAACTGTTCTTTTTCAGTCTATTCAGCATAAGTGTGGCTTGAAATCAGAGCTAGAAAGCTGATACTCAGGGGTTTTTAGTCATCTGAGGACTCGGACTAGAGAAAGCTGAGGGTTTTTTGTGGACAATTCTGATGGTGAGAGGGGTGAAGGGGAATACAAGGTGTCTGAAGTAAACACATGACGTACTGGATCTGCACTGTGGGGCAGGTGTGCTCCTTGGCTATGCGTTCGTTACTTGTGGAACTGAAGGACGTTCTCATAAATTTTGCTGTCCTCTATTAGCTCTCAGATTATTATTGTTCTGTTTTATTTTTTCCTTAACTATGATTAACTTTAAACAATTATTTAGCTTTTCTGTAATCTTTGAAGTTCCTGATCTGATTCTTGTTTGTATCTGAAATGAAAGATTCATTTCTCCTTATCTCCACAAAATGTCAGTGCTGCCACGGACTGTGGGCTGTATTTTCTGACTTCTCCCATTTCTTCACTAGCACTAAAAATTTGATACAGTGTATCGCTTTTTACTCTTTGCTGATTTGCTTTTGAGGCCAAGAATATTAACTTAAGGTTAAAAAAACCCTAGTTTTGGTACTTACTTTGACCGTTCAAAAGTATTTCAGTCTAAGGGCCTTGGATAATTTGGATTACACAGCTAAGGAGAGCCAGAGGCATGTAAAAAGACTGGAAAGGCAGAAACTTGACTTCTCCAAGTAGTTGTGGGTAAATCTCAGCTATCTGTGTTTTCTTCTTCCTGTGCCTATATAGTAGAATATGAAGATGTGTTCCAAAAGATTGAGGGAATGTAGAGGCAGAACTCCTTAATAATAAAAGACAAAATTCTAGAGTTGTTAAGCTGTTCCCATTGTCTAAACATAACTTTAACCTGAAGTTAAATGGCTTTGTGGGCGACAGTCTCATTTTTAATCATTTTGCTTTGGCAGTTTGTACTGGAGCTGAAAATCTGTTGACTTCTCCTTCCCTGAGCAGTGTTTAGACTTAACCAGATCCACTTTTCAAAATAATGGAAAGGTGGTATACCCTGCATTCAGTCAGAGACTGAAGTGGCTTCATAAAAGCATTTGAGATATGTTTGGTGGTGGAATTTCCTTGGAAATGTAGGAGTTCTCCTGTGTGTGTCCTGGCTTTTAATTGCAGTCAAACACTATTAATCTGGAATAAACAAGCAAAAAGGTAACCTACCAACACACACACTCGCACCCTCCCTCCCCCCCCAAATCATTGTTATAGATGTTTGTACCCAAAACCACTTACATAGTACATATTTCATTGATAAGGCATATGACATGTATTAATGTTTTGGTTAGGAAAAGGGAGTGTGTTGCCTGGGGAAAACAGTTAAACCACTAAAATTTTTGAGGCTTTAGCAAAAGAAATCTTACTGTCGGGATCTGAACATGGCACAATATTCTGCTTGATAGCTTTTACAAATATCTTCAGAGTTTTAAAAACGGTGCTGGGGAAGATACTGCATTCAAATCTGATGAAGTATCTAGCAAACGGAATTTTATTGCTTGATCTGACAACTATATAAGGAACTGATGGTAGTTCAGAATGGGTTAATGAGTCTAGATCAAATAGTCTTTAAAACTGCTTGGTGAAATTTATTTTTAAAAACGCTTTAAGTAGTCTTAAGCCTTCTCTGATACTCTGATTGGAACAGGGGTATGACACAAAGATCACAATTTGCATCACTAGGATTTATTTCGTAAATGAGAGTCCATCGCGTGGCTCGTTTCCTGCAAGTACAGAATAGATGGCCAAAGTTTATGTGAGCAGTATCCATCACAAAAAAAAATACTTCTTTTTCTTCCAGTATTGTTGAAAGCTTCCATTACAATAACACAATCTTTTACAGAAAGTCATCTTCCAGGAAGTTTGCCAGCTGGGCAGATGTTTCACTGGATATTTTAAATGGTCTAAAATTGCATCCTCACTGCATGATAAGCAGTGTATATTGTGAACTGTTACTGCCTGACCAGTATTAATCAGGGATGAAAAAGCACGTTGGTTTAGGGTTTCTCAATTATTTACACTAGTAAAATCCTGAATTTCTTGTCCTAAAAGGTGTCTTAGTGTTTCTGACAGAGAAATTCTAAAGAGTGGTTGCAGTTCACTGGTAAGTGAACTGATCACTCCTTTCAGCTCACTAATGCTTGCTCACCATGGTAGAAGAGGAATACAGAAGTAGTAATTAAAAATCTGTGAGCCTGACAAGTATGTTTTCTTATGTGTAGTGAGAGTGTGGAGGTTGAATAAGTATGGGAGATACTAAAATATGGGTGAACTTAATTGTTCTGTGCAGTGGACCTTACATTTTACTCCTCTTGATATGTTACATATTACCACTGTGATAGGAAGTACATAAAAAGACTGAATTTTTTTAGAACTTCAGTAACCCATCTGGCAGTTTTTCAGGTAAAGAAGTAGCCATAGAATCTCAAAATGTTATGAAGAAGCAAGTTTGGTATATGAGCTTTAAGCAGTAATAACCTGCCTGTTGTTTCGTAAGCCTCTTAGTTGGTACAAGCTGGATCTGTGGTTCAACAGCTGAATGATAATGAGTTAAGCATCTGCCAAAAAGTATAGTTCCTAATCTGCTATTCTCAAATTTTGATAATGAGCAAGTACACAATTTCAGTTGTGTGAATATTTTTTATTTTCACTGTAGTTTTTCTGAAGTGCTAAAAACTTCTCGAGAAAGTACTTTTGACAAATGGTTCTAAAGAAATTCACAATGAGGGTGATTTTGGTTAAAAAGAAAAAATGCAAACCACAAACCTTTTATCCATCTCAGCCCAAAGTTGATACCAGTTTTTGTAAAATTGACTTTGGAAAAGTTTGGAAATCCAATGGAAAGAGTTCACCATAACTGCAGTAACTGCAGTGCACTTGCTAGTATTTAAGGTGTAGAAAATAAAGTACAATTAATAACAAGTAATGATGTCAGAACTTCTACAGCGAAGTAACTGTTCCATCTCCAGTGTGTTACAGGATTTTCTTAGGTAAAACCAATTGTTTTACTTTGTTTATGCCTAATCAGTTTATAGGCGCATTTAGGTGTCAATTATGAAGAACAAACTCTTAGCAACATAACTCTTAAGCAGCAATACTTGGGAGTGATCAGTTTCTCAAGCTGGTGGTTTCATCAGTGCCTTCTTAGAGTTGTCATTTAACTTGGTTGCTTTGTCTGCAAGGAGTCTGGTTTAGTTGTCTCGCCAGTTTTAAACCATAATGTTGTGACACAAAGCGCAGTCATTTTCTAGACTGCTTTACAGCTATGTAAATTGGAACAAGAACTCTAATCTAGAGTGAGCCAGCTTAGATGACTGAGAATTAGTTCCTGCAAAGAAAAAAAGATTAGTAGCTTAGAAGTTGAAAGCTAACATTGTACTGGGGTTTGTTTAAGGTTGCAGTTTTATGTAAAACCATTGCAGTTATTCTAATCTGGAGAAACTACTGCTTTCTCTCCAGATTTTTATATTTTTTAGAAAGAACAACTGGCTTTGGGAGTGATTGGCCAGGTATCAGTGGGAATACTTGCCTGAACTTATATTTACAGTAATTGCTGCAAAGTTAGTGGGTTGTTTGGTTTGGTTGGGGTTTTTTCCCCTCTTTTAGATCCATCTGGGTAAGTTTTATGGCACCCTCATTTTAGCTGTTACTACCAGCGTTTCTTAGAGTTAATTCTGAAGGGGATAGGTGATAGGTCTTTACCAGTAGCAGCACTCAAATTGTATAGAAAAATTGCATGGGATTTTGAGGATTTTGAAAGATCCTTGAAAATAAAAAATAGAACTTGGTCATCAGTAAAATTCGGTAGGACTGTCAGCTGTTTGGTTTCTGTATTAGCTGGTGCATGGTGACAGAAACATGTTTTTGAGGGATACATTGTGATGCCATTGTGCAATGAACTGTTCAAGTTAGCTAAATGTGAGTAACTTTTTTATCTAACCTGCCCGTTGCTTATGCTTCAAAATGTGAACCTGAAAATGTTTTCGTGGCGTCGTTTAAATAGCAAAGAATGATGGACGTGTGATAATATTGCCACCTATTGTGTGATTTTACCACATGCCTGGGGCAACAGTTGTAGCTTATCCAAGTAATTATATATATTAGGACAATATTGTTGTGTCTTCTGTTGTTTTCTGGGAACTTGTTTAGCCGCTATGGAGAAAACCCCCTGAGCATGATATGATCAATACTTCATAAATTAATGGCAGGTGCTCTGCAGGCCATAATGATGAACTATCCTTGAAAATCATCAGGGAATTATTTTTGCCATTTTGCAGCTCCTGAAAGAGTTGCACAGCTGGCAGAGCATATTGGCCATCACCATGCCAGACTTGGCATTTGAAAGCCTGCCAGATTGCTCTGTGCTGTTGCGCTAGCCATGGGTCAGTGATTTGCAACAGTATGAAGATAGTAAATGTTTTAATTTTTTGCCCTTTGTAGAATCAGATGAGTTAACGCTATGTTTACAGAGAGTCCAATCTGTTTTCTGAATCTACCAGGTACTTGTGCTGCGTTTCCTGGGTTGGTTAGCCCCCGTGCTGCAGGAGTCTATAGAGTAACTACGTTCTGGATGTATTCTGCTAAAATTTCTATTAGTATCTAAGTTTGAAGTCACTCTGCTTTTCATGATTTATATAGTTTTATTATGCTTCAGCATTTCTTTTATAATCTCCCTGATTTTACTAATGCACAATATTGCAAAAGCAGTATAAAACGAGTCAACAGACTAAGTCATTTGTGCATCTCTAAACCTCTTATGCTGATTAAAAGTGTTAAGGCTATTAGTATTTTTTTTTTATGTAACTGGGTCTAAATTTAGTTTCTGTTGCAGTCAAAAACCACGCTGGTATTGCAAGTGGTGATCCTAATCTGCTTTCTTGTGGAGTCGATGGCAACAGTTCTTCAGCCCAGCTTTTGTGTTTCTGTGCACAGATTGTCTTGAATAGTTAACATTGTGGTTCTCATAGACGTTCAGTAGTGACTTTTCATAGTTCTGATTTTGCTTCCGAAAGTGCCCACACCTTCCAAACTGAACAGCTCTAAGATACCTGCATGACAGCCTCATCCTGCAGTCATCATTCTATGTAGCCTGTTCTGACTATGTTAACTTAATTATTATGAAAAACACATAAATCCGTGCCATCATATATTAATGAGTTCATTTTTTTTTTTTTGCAATACTGTGCATTGCCTTTGGTCAGTCAAGATGCATGGTCTTGATTTCACATGCTCACAAGTTCTATGTCGTAGCTGACAGCTTGCTGTAAAAAAGCCAGCTATGAAGAAAAATAAAGACTGCACTGGTAATTGAGGTATTAAAATATATAGTGAAAGAAGTCATTGGCTTTGTGTTCAAGGAATGTGTGGGAAAGATTGAATATTTGACTGCTAGCCTTGCTGCTATTTACATGTACAAATGAGTGCCTTTAAGCTGATGTACAGAAATGTGTGATTTACACTTTTTTAATATGACATTGAAGCTTATTTTTTCTACTGCGTGTGTGGAAGATCTCAAAACCAGCTAGAGGCTGCATTGCATGAGCTGTATATATCAGCTCTTATACTCAAGAGTCAGAGTCTGAGTGCTTCACGCTGCTGGTAGTTTTACTCGTACATTGAAGGGCTATTGAGCTAATTATTATGTACGAAAGAAATAGCTTCCAAATTATGGAGTTATTTTTTTCATCTGTGAGTGTAATTTTCTTTTGCTTATCTGAACATGTGCTCTAACAGTTTGGAAATTGTTCTAATGGAAGCCTCTAACGGGGGGGATGGGGGGTGGAATACATCTTAGAATCATAGAAGAGTTAGGGATGGAAAGGACCTTAAGACCATCTAGTTCCAACCCCCCTGCCAAGGGCAGGGACACCTCCCGCTAAACCATGCCGCCCAAGGCTATGTCCAGCCTGGCCTTGAAGACGGCCAGCGATGGAGCATTCACAACTTCCCTGGGCAACCCATTCCAGTGCCTCACCACCCTCACAGTAAAGAATTTCTTCCTCATATCCAATCTAAACAACTTGTTTAAGTTTGAACCCGTTACCCCCTGTCCTCTTGCTACAGTCCCTCATGAAGAGTCCCTCCCCAGCATCCCTATAGGCCCCCTTCAGATATTGGAAGGCTGCTATGAGGTCTCCACGCAGCCTTCTCTTCTCCAGGCTCAACAGCCCCAACTTTCTCATCCTATCTTCATACAGGAGGTGCTCCAGTCCCCTGATCATCCTCGTGGCCCTCCTTTGGACTTGTTCCAACAGTTCCTTGTCCTTTTTTATGTTGAGGACCCCAGAACTGCACATAATACTCCAAGTGAGTTCTCACGAGAGCAGAGTAGAGGGGCAGGATCACCTCCCTCGACCTGCTGGTCACGCTCCTTTTGATGCAGCCCAGGATACGGTTGGCTTTCTGGGCTGCAAGCGCAGACTGCCGGCTCATGTTCATTTTTCCATTGAACAGCACCCCCAAGTCCTTCTCTGCAGGGCTGCTCTGAATCTCTTCTCTGCCCAACCTGTAGCTGTGCCTGGGATTGCTCCCACCCAGGTGTAGCACTGTGCACTTAGCATGGTTAAACTTCATCAGGTTGGCATCACCTCACCTCACAAGCGTGTCAAGGTCCCTCTGGATGCCATTCCTTCCCTCCAAGGTATCAACCCAACCACACAGCTTGGTGTCATTGGGAAACTCACTGAGGGTGCACTCAATCCCACTCTCCATGTCACCGACAAAGATGTTGAACAAGATCAGTCTCAACACCGATCCCTGAGGGACACCACTTGTTATTGGTCTCCAGCTGGACATTGAGCACTACTCTTTGCATGTGGCCATCCAACCAGTTCCTTATCCACCGAGTGGTCCACCTATCAAATTGATGTCTCTCCAACTTAGAGACAAGGATGTCATGTGAGACAGTGTCAAACGCTTTGCACAAGTCCAGGTAGATGACATCAACTGCTCTACCCCTGTCCATCAGTTCTGTAGCCCCATCATAGAAGGCCACCAGATTGGTCAGGCAGGATTTCCCCTTAGTGAAGCCATGCTGGCTGTCACCAACCACCTTGTTGTTTTTCATGTGCCTCAGTATGCCTTCCAGGAGATTCCACTCCAAGATTTTGCCAGGCACAGAGGTGAGGCTGACTGGTCTGTAGTTCCCCAGCTCATCCATTTTCCCCTTCTTGAAAATGGGGGTTATATTTCCCTTTTTCCAATCATTGGGAACTTCACCTGACTGCCATCATTTTTCAAATATGATGGACAGTGGCTTAGCAACTTCATTTGCCAGCTCCTTCAGGACCCACGGATGGATTTCATCAGGTCCCATGGACTTGTATGCGTTCAGGTTCCTAAGATGGTCTCGAACCAGATCCTCTCCTACAGTGGGCCTAAGGTCTTCATTCTCACTGTCCCTGCGTCTGCCTTCCAAGACTTGGGTGGTGTGGTCAGAGCATTTGCCAGTGAAGACTGTGGCAAAGAAGTCGTTAAGAACCTCAGCCTTCTCTAAACCTGGGGTAGCCAGTTCTCCCAATAGCTTCTGGAGAGGGCCCATGTTGTCCCTAGTCTGTCTTTTATTTGCAATGTACCTATAGGATCCCTTCCTGTTATCCTTAGCATCCCTAGCCAAGTTTAATTCTAAGTGGGCCTTAGCTTTCCTAACCTGGTCCCTAGCTTCCCAGACATCATCCCTGTATTCTTCCCAGGCTTCCTGTCCTTGCTTCCACCTTTTATAAGCCTCTTTTTTCCTTCGAATTTTCCTCAGCAGCTCCTTATCCATCCAAAAAGGTCTTCTGGCCCTCCTGCAGCACTTCGTTCTAGGAGGGATGTATTGCTCCTGAGCTTGCAGCAGGTGATCCTTGAATATCAACCAACAGTCTTGGGCCCCCCTGCCCTCTAGGGCTATATCCCATGGAATCTTACTGACAGGTTCCTGAAGAGGCCAAAGTCTGCTCTCTTGAAGTCCAGGGCAGTGAGCTTGCTGCACACTCTTCTCACTGTCCTGAGAATCTCGAATTCAACCATCTCATCATCGCTGCAATCAAGGCTGCCCTGGAGCGTCACATTTCCAACCAGCCCTTCCCTGTTGGTGAGCACGAGGTCCAGCATGGCACCTCTCCTTGTTGGCTCCTCTATTACTTGCAGAAGGAAGTTGTCTTCCACACAACTGAGGAACTTCCTGGATTGCTTGTGGCAGGCCGTACCATCCCTCCAACAGATATCAGGGTGGTTGAAGTCTTCTTTAAAGTTGAGCTGCCTAAAGAAAGTCATCATCCCCTTGATTCTGGGGAAGGATATCTGCCATGGCCTTCTTGGTTTTGAAATAAAGTATGGGTGAAGTAAGATCTTTCGACGTGTTCTGCTTTGCTCAAGAGTCTTGTCAACTGTTCCCTGTAGAATTAGGCATATAGTTTAAGATTTGGGAGATGAACTGGAGAGATTTTACTTGCAGATCTTTTGGTGTCTGTAAGCCTGTCATGTGAGAAGAACAGTATGTTTGTCTACAGGATAAAATTAGGTTAGGATTATGAGTAGCCTCAGAAAGAGTTACACTTACTCATGGATCACTCAGCAGGGTGTCCAGGTCTGCAGGTGGTTTATGAGATGTATTCTGCTCTGTGGTTTGACTGACTTGATTTATAGTTTAGATAATGACTAAGAACAGGAGTAGGGGCACCAGAGTTCCAAATCCAAGTTTGTTTTGAGTCTCATGGTGAGAGAAGCTAGCATGAGGTTGTTGTGTCATTGTATTAATCATATCATTCTGATGCTTAATAATTCATAAGGTAGTTCAATCATATGCAACGTAGTTCTGTGAAATCCAGAATTAGGCGGAGTTCTTATAGTTGGGCTTCTAAATGTTGCAAGGTCTTCCTAGTATTCAGTGGGTTTTCATTATGATATTGACTTTTTTATTACTTGAGCTTTCTGAAATTGTGTTTAAAACAATACTAGTTTCTTAAAGAGGTACCTCTGCAAGCCTTGATTTCTTATTGCAGATGCTCTGCCATGCTTCTATGATTGTGGCTATAAAAGGGCAGATGCGTGGAAGTTTTTGAACAGTATTGTGCTTTGGAAGTCTGTAAGTACAAGTATGAAATCTCTCTTCTTTCAGCAAGGCAGAGCACTGCTTTACTGCGCAGGGCTTTGGCTTCCTTCGTGTGACTGATGAGAACTGCTGAAGTACAGCATTATTTTGAAAACTCAAGTCCACTGCTTGGCTTTGACTCCAAGGTCTCTTTTTCATTGTCTAGCAAATGTGTAGCCTGGAGTTGGTAACTAGCTAATGGTTCCATGCACGCAGCTGAGATTTAGCTAGCAAGGCACTTCTAATGTCTAGTCTCAGTGGATGTCTGTCTATGCTAATAAAATTATATGCTTCAGGGAAGACAAGGGAGAAAAGATGGAAGTGGTGAAGACAGGCAGATTCCTACTTGGTTGTCCAATTATACTTCTGTAGAATATGCCCAAGAATTACTTTCTGTATCCTCAGCTTCACCCTATTTATGGTTTATGTTTGTAGTTATGCTAAAGTGGAGTATTATCTCCTCAAGGACGGGGAATCTTTTTCTTTTCTAAACTGGATCTGTGGAAATACTCCACTCTTTGATCTGCTAAAGCATGTTGGCAGAAAAGCAGTTAATTTTCTGGTTACACCAGGTATGTCATTTACGTGAGTAGGAGCCTGGAGTTCCCATGCTGCATATGGAAACTAGAGGATGTGATTCAGAACATGAGAACCTGAGAGCTTCCCTTGGTATCGACTGGGCTTCTGCACCAGTTCTCCCGAGTTTTGTGCATTTCTTCCCTTTAGGACTCTCTGTTCGTTTGTGGATACAGTGGGTGTAAATATTTTGGGTTTAGGTTCTTTGTTGGGTTATTTTTTTTAGTAGAGGAGGTATGTTAAAGCAGCATACTTGAATTTCTGCAGAGATTGAAGGTACATTCTCTTGCTACAGTGAAACGAAAGTAACTGAAGAATTTGAGTACAGACGCCTCCTCTGTGCTTTTCCTGTGTTTGAAAGAAATCCCCCTGTAAATGACTGCAAGTGTAAGTCATCTTGGTCAAAAAAAACCAACCCAAGGAAAGGGGTAGGCAGGGGCAGGCGTGGTACCAACTCTGCAGTTGGCCAGAAGTAAACTGGTGTGGCTAGTGTTAGTGAAGACCAATCCTTTGTCATACAAACCTAACGTATGCCATGTCTGGGTGTTATGTCTTTGCCGGTCATGTTCATCTCCCGGTTTTGGGTACATGGAGCATCCTAATGCAAAGCCTGTCCTTACATCCTTGGGGCGTGTGTTGTATCGCAGCAGTGGGTTGAGTCTTCAGCTTTGGGGGCCAAAGCAGGGCTTTGATGGTGCAGCTCAGTGTGTTCATAAAGGAGCTTCTTTGGAAAAGCAGGATGTATGTGTCTCTGTGCCCAAAGTAAGGTCTCTTTTTGGGAAAGTATATAATTAGAATCAATGATACTTTTGTGTTTGAAATAGCACTCTGTGTCTGAACAAACTCCTCCATTCGAATCTTCAAGTAACTTAAAAAGCCTCACTTCTGATACCCCACTTAAAAGGGTATTTCTTTTTTCCTTTTTTAACTTTCCTTTGTACAGATACTTGAAACCTTCTGCAGAAAACGCTAATTTATTTTCAGTATGTATATTTTTAAAGCATGAGTTCCTTAGCGAGTTGTGCAGGTCTTTGAAACAAAGGCAACTATAAAGACATCTGAATAGAACAATTTGCATAGCAATAGCAGCCCAGTTTTGGTATATATGCTAAAACAAATGTAAACCTTCAGCCATTAGTGGCTGATTAGCAATGCTACAGACCTCATCGAACATCCCATTTGCTATGGACACTTTTAAATGGCTTGTGTAGTGTATGTTTTTCCACAAGATAAGTAAATCCCATGGATTGTGGAATCTTTTGGAACCATACTGCTTTTGGGTTAGTCGTGTTGCTTGCAGTATGGTTAGGCAGACATGAGCCAGCTAGCATCAAAACAGCAGATAAACCTGTCATTTAAGAACAGCCACACACGAAGTGTTAGCTGCAGCCATATGTGAAGCAAACATCTTTACGGTATCAGTCGTGACTCTCTCTTCGCTCTTATCAAGCTGAGTGCTGTGGTGCATCGTGTGCTCTGGAGGAGGCACATGGAGAGGTCCTGGCTGGGGTTAAGGGGTTAGAACAAAGCACTCAAAGTTGACAGTGCTGAAATTTGGGGAGATACGGGATTTCTGATAGAGTTACAAGTAAAAGACCTTTTTGTTTCAGCGGATACTTAGCCTCAGGCATAAGGGGTCCACTTGCATCTCTGTGTGCCTGAATTTGTGTTATAGTATGTCTTACTGAGTTTTTAGAATGGCATTGCCTAACACACTGCTAAACATCGGAATACATTTAGCTAAGCATCTTTTGTATCTTTTGTGATACTGATGTATCTCTTTGGTATTATTGTACCCTTTGCAGTTGTGCTACTATTAAACCTGTTGGACAAAGGTCTAGTGATTTCCTGAGTTTGTAAATAGGGGAGAAGAGTATGTCAGCATGGGGTGGGAGGTGTTGATCTGGCTGCTGGAAGGCTAGAGCCTGTCCCAGAGAGACTGCTGCTGGCTATGACAGAATCCCTCCTTCCACCCCATCTCTGGTCTGAGCAAAACTCCTCCTTTACCTTTTCTCAGACCAGTCACATCCATTCTAGCATTTTGCTGAAGAAAGGGAAGAATCCCACCTATTCGGGGAGAGGAAAAGAGGGATAAGGCCCACTGTCAGGCTACTAATTTCTGTCTATACTGGCATCCTAGCTAGGGGGGAGGGTGTCAGACTTCTTGGGCAAGGTAACAGAAATTTAGATACTGTGACATCATCACAAGCTTATAATTTTGGTACCATGTATGCTTAGGCTTGAGGTATTGTAAGTCTAGTAGAATATTGCCTATTGGTTGTGAGTTAAGATATAGACCTGCTGGAGAGGGTCCAGAGGAGGGCCACAAAAGCAATCAGAGGGATGGAGCACCTCTGCTATGAGGAACGGTGGACACAGTGGAGGTTGTTCAGCCTGGACAAGACTGGGGAGGCCTTACTGCAGCCTTTCAGTTCTTAAAAGGGGCCTATAAGAAAGATGGGGAGAGAATTCTCAGCAGGACTTGTTGCAATGAGGGGTAATGGTTTAAACTAAAGGAGGGGAGATTTGGGCTGGGTAAGAGGAAAAATTTCTTTACAATGAGGGTGGTAAAATACTGGCACAGGTTGCCCAGAGAGGTGGTGGATGTGCCATCCCTGGAGACACTGAAGGCCAGGCTGGATATGGTGCTGGGCAACCTGATCTAGTTGAAGATGTCCCAGCTCATTGCAGGGGGGTTGGACTAGATGACCTTTGAAGGTCCCTTCCAACTCAAACTATTCTATGATCCTATGAATTACCTGATGAGAATCCACAGATGTTCTTCTCTGTTGCTGCAGCTGATGTTTTAAACAAGTTAGTCTGGGAGGCCAGGGCTGGATCCTCTAGCGCAATGTTTATCCACCTTTTTGGATTAATTTCCCAACCTGTGAGTTGTGTTCTGCATTAAAATTCTGACTTGGGTGCAAGGCAACTGCCTTTGAGACTAGTTGGCTACAGTCATTAAGGTAACAACTAGTGATGGTCCATGCTGCTGTGAATATGAACGTGGTCAGCTGTCAGGCATGCAGTATGTGTCACTATGACACTAAAGATGGGTGTGATCAATGTCTATGAGTGAATGTCAGCTTTAATGTAAGCAAGCTGGACAGGCACTGCAGACTTGTGGGTTTGTGATTAAAATAGGTTGTATTGGCAGAAAGGGCCTGCTTGCTGCTGCAGTTTATGTTGGCAGAACAGTACATGTCAGAGGGTTTAATCTAGCTTTCACAGTCTGGAGCTGTTCAACTTCATTTTTATCTTGGGGTATAATCAGGGTTTATATGGCTCTGGGTTTGTGGAAGTGTAAAGGTGACTCTGAGTGCCAGAAGGGCCAAGAAACAGGGTCTGGACTGAGAAAAGAGGAGCATTTTCTGTTTGATTCGGTGGTTTTTATCTATTTTTGGTTTTCTTTAATTTTATTAAATGTCCATGGACATGCTTGCAGCTCCAAAGTTCCTTTTGGGATATGTTCCGAATTTGCTTGGATAGAAATGGAGAAAATAAGTTACTAAAACAGTTGCATATACAATTTACTTCTTTGGCTGACTTTCGCATGAGTAAGAGATGCTGTTATACAAGATTTGATTCCTAGCTACTCTTTAAATCTTACTAGCATATTGGGACTTCCAGGACTCTTCTGACATACAGTGCACTAATATTTACCTGACTTGGACTCTGGTGAGTTACAGTCACTCATGCATTAGGGTAGGGCATATAGAGACACTCTGAATTTTTAGAGTGTGTTGAATTGTGTAGCTATGGCATTTGTAAATGGCCTTCATGAATCAGTGATTTGCTCATGCAGCATAAATATAACTGCTTATAATGATCACAGAAAAAATGCTAGATGATGAAAATTAGCTTGACCGAAGTGATTACAGTAATGGGATGCAAGCATTTTTGCTGGGATTTTTTTTTTTAGCTTGTAAATGGACTGTTTTCTCTGTTTCTTTCCTTACTTTTCTTTCCAAAGGACTTTAAAATCAGGTATTCATTCTGATGGAGCAAGTTATCAAACCTCATTACAGTGGCTATGTAGCAAATCATTCACTAGGGACCCCGTGGTGGATGAGTTACAGTAAGGTTTGAGTATTACTCTTGTACCTGATTCCTCCTGTCATTGGAGAGAATTAAAATTAGGTTTGATAAGTAAGTTATAAGGAATGCTTCTAATACAGCAGACATCTTACTGCAACTTGTGTCTTGAGCCAAACATGTAGACAAGATGAACAGTTGTAAGAACTGGGAATGTGAGCCCTTTGCCCAGTAAATTGCCAGGTGGTGGCAGCTCATATGGTATTAATCATAGAATAGTTTGAGTTGGAAAGGAACTTAAGATCATCAAGTTCCAACCCCCCTGCCAAGGGCAGGGATGCCTTGCCTTAGACCATGTCACCCAAGGTTCTGTCCAATCCAGCCTTGAACACTGTCAGGGATGGAGCATTCACAACTTCCCTGGGCAACCCATTCCAGTGCCTCACCACCCTCACAGTAAAGAACTTCTTCCTTATATCCAATCTAAACTTCCCCTGTTTAAGTTTGAACCCGTTACCCCTTGTCCTCTCACTACAGTCCCTCATGAAGAGTCCCTCCCCAGCATCCCTATAGGCCCCCTTCAGATATTGGAAGGCTGCTATGAGGTCTCCACGCAGCCTTCTCTTCTCCAGGCTGAACAGCCCCAACTTTCTCAGCCTATCTTCATATGGGAGGTGCTTCAGTTCCCTGATCATCCTTGTGGCCCTCCTCTGGACTTGTTCCAATGGTCTCTGTCCTTTTTATGTTGAGGACCCCAGAACTGCACATAATACTCCAAGTGAGTTCTCACGAGAGCAGAGTAGAAGGGCAGGATAATGACACCAATTCAAGTAGTTGTTGATGCGTGAAACAATTTTTTTACGGGTGAGCCTGAATTTTCTTTGAAGTGTTAGGAGATATTTGTAGAGAGCAGAAAAAGTCAGCTGGCCAAACGTCCCTGGCGCTTTAAAACTGGGATGGTCATACAGGGGCATTGATGTCAGAGCACTTCCTCAGCAGAAACCGAACACTTGTCTGTTCGCCTCTAAGGGATAAGGCAAGTTGTTAGAAAAAAGAAATCATGAAAATTTGAAAAAACAAGGCCATGAAGTGTGCAGGGAGTGGGCCTAATTGGTTGCATTGGGAAATCGTCAAGAAAAGTCCCTTCTTTTGATTGGACTAGCTCCAAACTGTCTTTATCAAGTTCTCACCTCTGTGTGTGGTAGATTAAATGGCACCTGTTTCGTTTTGCTGTAGAAGGATGCCTGAACATACAAAGTGTTTTGTTGAGCACATTTATTTTTTTCCTAGTGCAAGGTCTCCAGGGGATCATCCAATAAAAACTGGAAAGTGCTACTGCTAGAAATAAAAGCCGAGCCCTTGAAATAAAGTGAAGCTTATATGTAATTATAGAACCCACACAGAGACGGAAAACCAATGCCAATTAGCAAATGGTATCATTTGCTTCTGTCTGGGATTTTTAGCTTTCAGTCTCCGCTCTTTGCTAATACCAGACATGAACGTAGAATTGAGTGGCAGTAATGCTATCCTGCTTTGCTTTAAGAAATAAGACACTGCGTGCTTCCGTGTGCCTGGTTTGGAGACAGGTGTTGCACATCCTGGTGTGGTGGGTTGACCCTGGCCAGCAGTTAAGCACCCACACAACTGCTTGCTCACTGCCTCCGCAGTGGAGTGGGGAGGGAACGGGAACAAACGAAGGCAAGAAAATGCCTGGATCAAGGTAAGGATGCTTTATAAGTGAAGGAAAGAGGGTAGGGCAGGGAAGTGCTGCAGAGGTGCAGTCACCATCTCTCATGGTCAGGCCAATGCCCAGCCAGTCTCTGAGCAGTGGCTTCCTTGGAAGGTGTTCCACCCCCTGCCATCAGTCAGCATGATGTCATACAGTATGGAATACCCCTTTGGCTGGTTTGGGTTAGCTGTCCTGGCTGTGTCCCCTCCCAAAATCCTTGCTCACCCCTGGCCCATCGCATGACAAACGAAAGATTTGATGCTGTGCAGGTGCTGTGCAAGCACTCTTCAGCAACAGCCAAAACCATTGGTGTGTTACCAGTGCTGGTTTAGTCCTACCCAAAACAACACAGGGCGTGCTCCACTCTGAAGAACTCCATTCCAGCCAGACCTGGCATGCTGCATTGGAATACCACCTCTCAAAATGAAGCGGTCTTTCCTTGTAAGATCAATTAGGTGCTGCAGGTCTGACATTTTTTGTTATCTAAAGCAGGGTAAAATAAGGATAGTGGGTAAAGTACCAAAAAAAGATTCAAAAAAATGAGGTAAACCTTTGCCTAAACTTAGGTTGGAAGTTTCATTTTTTGTTTTAGATTATTATTTTTTTTAATTTTCCCCTCAATGCTTAACAGTTTTGTGGAAATAGCTCACAAATGAGCCTTGATTAAATAGCATGATTATTAATAAGAGACACTTTGATACATTTCTGAAGATAAACTCTGAAGAGGTGGGGTAATGCAAGCGCTGAGAAGAGGGAAGGGCTCTTTCTCCCTTTATTGCTTAAAAATTGAACAGAAGGCAAAAGGAGAAAAGAAGGTGAGAGTGAGAAGGAGAAAGGTATTTTCTGATTAAATCTTACTAAGCTTTCAGCAAGTGTGATAAATTATCAAATAATAAAACAGTGTGGGTAGGGAGCAGGTCACTTTGACTGAGAGATCTATTACTGTTTTTCATCCAAAGGTGGCACTAGTCTTTTGCAGTTAGAGGTTTTATTCAGGGATGGGAAATACAGATAGCAAGAAGCCCTCAACTAATCCAACGCTTACCATTAATCCCAAACAAACCATCATTAGTATCTGGTTTTATCCTGCTTAGTGCTTGCTGGATAGTGAATTACGTAACCTTTGTTTTATTAATGTTTAATGGAAGCTTATTATCATGTAGGTTACCTCTGAAAAATGGGAGGGGGAAAAAAAAGATTTGCTGCTTTCTGTTCTTTATTGTTTGAGGGGTTTTTAAGGACTTCTTGAAGCGAGTGGATATTTCATGATAGTTCCATAAATAAACTAACTTAAATCTCACTGAGTGCATTGCTTAGCAAAAATCAGCTGTTGGACAAATTACACAGACCTTTTCTACTTAACTAGCAGATAACATTGATAAACAACTTTTTGTAGTCCTTTTTGAAGTTATGTTTATGAAAGAATTGGATCTGATATTCTGGTGCAAAAATAAGTACTTTAAAGTCTTTTCTATGAATGCCTGTTCCTGTGTCCTCACACACAGTGGACAGTGTGACATCAGTGCTGCAGACTGATTTTACAAGGTAAAGTGTGAATAAGAGGACAATCTCCACAGGCGTGAAGCATGGCTCATTGTGCTCAAGATCTTGGCCTCTTTTACAGGGAGGAGCTCATGCTGGACTTGTAAAAGGAAGTCACTAGGTCACAATTGCAGGGAGGGGAATGACTGTGAGGTAAAAAACGTTAAGGGAAAAAATGATCAGTGCCACGGGGTGTTAGGATTTTGACGTACATACAAGGTAGTATTGGAATGGCCAATAAGAAAATACTTTCAGAGCAGTTGCATCAGAACAAATGCTGCTGTAAGAGGAGAAAACCAGTTTTGTAATCCGTGACGGAAACATGTATGCTGAGCAGCAGACCTGCAGTGGTTACTCTAGTATCTGTACTCCAGATTAAGTGATATCTTCTGAAAATCCAGAACTTTTTTCATAAATACACATTTTTTTTTCGAAGAGAAGATTCTCCTTTTACGGACAAACCTTGCCTCTGGTAATGTTAGACCATAATTGCTACTGCGGTGGTATATAGCCGTGAGAAAAACTTTGAATCATAAAGAATGCTAATGAAGGTGTTTGGATGATATCTTCAGAAAGTATGAGTTTAATGTGTCTATTACACGAAGGTATACTAGGAAAATCAAATCACCAAATTATTGTGAAAAATGCCAGCAATTTAGCAACTTTCATGAGCCAAGCAACTGAGTATTACACAAACTTCCCTGTGCATGGTTTTATCTGTGAGCAGTGAGTGTTCATTTAGTTTATTTTCAAAAGCCGAAGAACTGTCGTGGTTTAAGAACAGCTGGCAACTCAGAACCACGCAACCGCTCGATCACTCCCTCCCCCTTCCTCCCCCTGCTCCCAGAGGGATGGGGAGGACATTCAAAAGAATGTAAGTCCTACGGGTTGAGATGACAACAGTCCAGTAACTAAGGTATAACACAAACCACTGCTGCTACCACCAATAATAATGATGATAAGGGAAACAAGGGAAGAGAATACAACCACTCACCACCACCCACCGACCGATACCCAGCCTGACCCGAGCAGTGATCTAACCCTTCTGGCTAACTGCCCCCAGTTTATATAGTGGGCATGATGTGCTGTGGTATGGAATAGCTCTTTGGCTAGTTTGTGTCAGGTGTCCTGTCTCTGCTTCCTCCCGGCTTCCCCTCCTCCCTGGCAGAACAGGAGACTCCGAAAGTCCTTGGTCAGAGTAAACATTACTGAGCAGCAACTAAAAACATCGGTGTTATCAGCACTGTTCCCAGGCCAAAAGTCAAAACCACAGCACTGCACCAGCTACTAAGAAGGAGAAAAATGGCTGCTACTGCTGAACTGAGGACAGTATCCACCCCTTATTCCATACCATTGATGTCATGCTAAGATCCCACATTTTCAATATACCACCACTCTTATCTCATATATATGCATATATACATCCACACGCACGCAAAGAGAGAGGTATATCATTCCTTAGTGCATGGACCAATCGCTATAAAGCTTCTGAGTCCACCCGGTCCATGATGTTGGGCTCCATCTCTTGTAACAGTCTTTCGGAGCAAGAGAGGTTGTGTGCAATGTTGGATCATTGCCTGCTGATGATACCGCAGAACTCATCTGGTTTCATCAAAGTTCATTCTTTGTTGGGATGATGGTCGGAGGGAAGTCAGGGCCAGTTGCTGGTGACCTGAAGACATCTAGTTGTTGGGCTATGAAAGTGCTACATAGCAGGCAACAGCATACAATTGAGTTCATTGCGAAGTCACTCCCTCAATCACAAGTCCATCTGTATGTTGCATCTCTGCCCTGATGGCCTGAAGTGTCATGGGCCCACCAGGCCAAAAATACTTCACCCTTATGTTGCCAATCTAAGTCCATCTGAGCCACTTCAATCTTAGCAGCTTTATCCACTTGTTGGTTGTTCTGGTGCTCCTCAGTGGCCCGACTCTTGGGTACGCGAGCATCTATGTGGCGTACCTTGACTACTAGGTTTTGCACCCGGGCAGCAATATCTTGCCACAGTGCAGCAGCCCAGATGGGTTTACCTCTGCGTTGCCAGTTGCTCTGCTTCCATTGCTGCAGACACCCCCATAGGGCATTTGCCACCATCCATGAGTCAGTATAGAGATAAAGTAGTGGCCACTTTTCTCGTTCAGCAATGTCCAAGGCCAGCTGGATGGCTTTCACCTCGGCAAACTGACTCGATTCACCCTCTCCTTCAGCAGTTTCTACAGCTTGTTGGGGACTCCATAAAGCTGCCTTCCATCTCCAATGCTTCCAAACCACTGGAGGGGCCCAGTGGACTAAATACTTCTCTATACTGTCCCACACACCCTGCCACCCATGACTGTTCATCCTCAGGGAAAATCTCTTGATCCTCCTATATCATTGTCTAATCCTAGACAAGAACCAAACCCAACTCCGCTTAACTTTCGAGGTCAGACAAAATGGTCGTGGGTAAAACATGCTCTGTGTGTGTGCCAACATGGTGATCCCCATCACAGTCAGCAGGCAGGTCTCAAGGGTACCTGAAGGCCATTCAAAACCTTCAGAACTCTCAAATGGCGCTGCTGTACTTGTCACTGGGGTTGGCGTAGCTGCTGTGCTTGGAGCTGGAGTAGCTGCCCTGTCTGCTCTGGTCGTAGTTTGAGTAGCTGCTGTACTTGTCACTAGGGTGTGTGGGAATGTCTCTCTCATAGGCTGACCATCCCAGGAGGGGAAAAAAGATGTGTAATTGCTAAGCACTGCTATTATATACCTCCCAAAGTATAGAGGTGGTGACCACACTGGGAACGCAAGCCAGATCAGTTTCATGATCAATGATTTTATTGTATTACAAGTCATTACCATAAAGTACAGTGAAACAAGAACTTTAGTCCAAGGCCCCCCAGCCGATAAACGCTAACACAGCAAATACCAGCTGTAAGTAAGGTACGACATGCTGAAACTGTGAGATCAAGAGCAACAACTCTGAGAGCCAATAAATCAGCATTGTGACAACTGACTATTAATCCAAAACAATGGATGCTTATCACAAATGCAATTAGACACACTCTGGTCAGTTCTGTTGTTATCTCAACCCTTCAGACCCCATCTTGGGTGCCAAAGAGAACTGTTGTGATTTAAGCCCAGCCGGCAACCCAGAACCACGCAACCGCTCGCTCACTCTCCTCCGCTTCCTCCCCCCTGCTTCCGGAGGGATGGGGAGGAGAATCAAAAAAATGTAACTCCCATGGGTTGAGATAAGAACAGTCCAGTAACTAAGGGATAACACAAACCACTGCTGCTACCACCAATAATAATAATGATAAGGGAAGTAACAAGGGAAAAGAATACAGTCACTCACCACCCACCGACCGATACCCAGCCTGACCCGAGCAGTGATCTAACCCTTCTGGCTAACTGCCCCCAGTTTATATAGTGGGCATGATGTGCTGTGGTATGGAATAGCTCTTTGGCTAGTTTGTGTCAGGTGTCCTGTCTCTGCTTCCTCCCGGCTTCCCCTCCTCCCTGGCAGAACAGGAGACTCCGAAAGTCCTTGGTCAGAGTAAACATTACTGAGCAGCAACTATAAACATCGGTGTTATCAGCACTGTTCCCAGGCCAAAAGTCAAAACCACAGCACTGCACCAGCTACTAAGAAGGAGAAAAATGGCTGCTACTGCTGAACCCAGGACAAAAGCTCAGACAAAAAGTGAAACTGGGTATTTTCCAGATACTTCCACTGATTAAATACAAATGTTTTAGGACACCTTGAAAAATCTGAATTTGGGACATAACTGCTGATTCTCAGATTAGCTGAATCAAAGAACTGATTCTGCAAATAAATAATTTTGATTTGACCATAATATGCAGTAAAAGTAGTAATGACTGTTTCTCATCCTTTGATCCACAAGATATCTTTGTGTTGGGTCATCTGAGTGAGCAGTTTCATAGCTGTTTATTCTACCACCTTGCACTTTGTACATGTAGAATTTCCACGTTTACCAGCTAGTTGTGTTGCTGTTTAATACTGCTGGGAGAGAAGCAGAAATATCAGGTTTTTATTAGAAGAAAAGTAGCATCAGGTACAGAAGTTTTGGGTATCAAGATCCTGCAAGGCATCCTTGCCTCTGCTGTTGCCTTGTTCAGAATTCAGGCCTTTTTCTTCTTTATCGGTTGCAAAAATAGGAATACAAGAGTGATAAAAATATGGCCAGCTGAAAGGGAAGGTTAAGTGATAATTTATTCAGCTGATAAACATCCACATTGTGACACTTCTACTAATAAAGTGTGCTTTGCTTGGCAGCCAAAGGGATGATAATAACCCATCATCTCTGAAAAATGAAATTACACTAGAGGTAAGATGCAAAACATTAGCAGTGAAGATAATTATGCCTGGCAAGATCTTGGAGCGGATTCTCCTGGAAGGCATGCTGAGGCACATGAAAAACAGCAAGGTGGTTGGTGACAGCCAGCATGGCTTCACTAAGGGGAAATCCTGCCTGACCAATCTGGTGGCCTTCTCTGATGGGGCTACGGAACTGATGGACAGGGGTAGAGCAGTTGATGTCATCTACCTGGACTTGTGCAAAGCGTTCGACACTGTCTCACATGACATCCTTGTCTCTAAGTTGGAGAGACATCAATTTGATAGGTGGACCACTCGGCGGATAAGGAACTGGCTGGATGGCCGCACGCAGAGAGTAGTGCTCAATGGCTCAATGTCCAGCTGGAGACCAGTAACGAGTGGTGTCCCTCAGGGATCGGTGCTGGGACCGATCTTGTTCAACATCTTTGTTGATGACATGGACAGTCATGAGTGGGATTGAGTGTGCCCTCAGCAAGTTTGCCGATGACACCAAGCTGTGTGGTTTGGTTGATACCTTGGAGGGAAGGAATGCCATCCAGAGGGACCTTGACATGCTTGTGAGGTGGGCTGATGCCAACCTGATGAAGTTTAACCATGCCAAGTGCAAGGTCCTACACCTGGGTGGGAGCAATGCCAGGCACAGCTACAGGATGGGCAGGGAAGAGATTCAGAGCAGCCCTGCAGAGAAGGACTTGGGGGTGCTGGTCGACGGAAAAATGAACATGAGCCAGCTGCAGTGTGCGCTTGCAGCCCAGAAAGCCAACCGTATCCTGGGCTGCATCAAAAGGAGCGTGACCAGCAGGTCGAGGGAGGTGATCCTGCCCCTCTACTCTGCTCTCGTGAGACCTCACTTGGAGTATTGTGTGCAGTTCTGGTGTCCTCAACATGTAAAGGACATGGAACTGTTGGAACAAGTCCAGAGGAGGGCCACGAGGATGATCAGGGGACTGGAGCACCTACCTCCCGTGTGAAGATAGGCTGAGAAAGTTGGGGCTGTTGAGCCTGGGGAAGAGACGGCTGCATGGAGACCTCATAGCAGCCTTCCAGTATCTGAAGGGGGCCTATAGGGATGGTGGGGAGGGACTCTTCATGAGGAACTGTAGTGATAGGAGAAGGGGTAACGGGTTCCAACTTAAACAGGGGAAGTTTAGATTGGATATGAGGAAGAAATTCTTTACTGTGAGGATGGTGAGGCACTGGAATGGGTTTCCCAGGGAAGTTGTGAATGCTCCACCCCTGACAGTGTTCAAGGCTGGGTTTGACAGAGCCTTGGGTGGCATGGTTTAGTGTGAGGTGTCCCTACCCCTGGCAGGGGGGTTGGACCTAGATGATCTTAAGGTCCTTTCCAATCCTAACTATTCTATGATTCTAATTAACAGTTGAGTGCAATAGGAGTTGACAGGGTAGTTTCTCCACTAGGTAGAATTTCAAATTGAAGCTGAATATCTTGTGAACGCTTGCTTCACTCAGAGTTCTGAACCTGATAAATAGTGGATTCAGAACAGGACCAACCATGTAGAAGGACATAAAAAGGTCATGGAACTGTTGGAACCAGTCCAAAGGAGGGCCACGAGGATGATCAGGGGACTGGAGCATCTCCTGTATGAAGATAGGCTGAGAAAGTTGGGGCTGTTGAGCCTGGAGAAGAGAAGGCTGCGTGGAGACCTCATAGCAGCCTTCCAATATCTGAAGGGGGCCTATAGGGGTGCTGGGGAGGGACTCTTCATGAGGGGCCTTAGTGAAAGCAAAAGGGGTAATGGGTTCAAACTTAAACAGGGGAAGTTTAAATTGGATATAAGGAAGAAATTGTTTACTGTAAGGGTGGTGAGGCACTGGAATGGGTTGCCCAGGGAAGTTGTGAATGCTCCATCACTGGTGGTGTTCAAGGCTGGCTTGGACAGAGCCTTGGGTGGCATGGTTTAGTGCGAGGTGTCCCTGCCCCTGGCAAGGGGGTTGGAACTAGGTGATCTTCAGGTCCTTTCCAACCCTAACTATTCTATGATTCTATGTGAAATCCTCTCTGCTGTGTACTTGTATGTCAGATGATGTGAGTATCTGGTCACCCCTTAGTAGAGAATTGTGAACATTAATTATTATGCCTAATGCTTGCAATGTGTTCCAAGAGCCTTGGCTGAGATACAAATAATCATTCATTGTGATTATTTCATTTACTTTATATAAAACTACATAAACTAAATCAGTTTGAATGAACTCTGTTTCTAAAATAATCTAAGAAAATGACAGCATAGGATAAACTTTCTAATTGTGACATACATTTTATTATTCTGGTACACGGATAAGGGTGTGAATTACAAAGAATTATAAAGATTTAATCCATTGTGTTAGAGCAAGGATTGGCTTCTGGTCAGTTAGTTGGGGAGGATATGAATCCTTGAAGCACCAGGAACTCCTTGATTCTGAGGAGTAATATGGAGAACTCACCAAGGATGATAGTGGAGTTAAGCTCTGTAATACAGCAATTGCATCCAGAAAGCTTGGGTTCAGCTGGGGCGTTAGGTTATTTCCAGCAGGTGGAGTTGGTGCCAGCAGGATGCTGGAATGGCAGGATGCTGGAATGGCAGTGTGCTGGAGTGCCTGGCATTATGCAGTATGCTTTGGGTATGGGTGAAAACAGTGTCGTCTCTATGCCAAATCTCAGAGATCTGTGTATGCCAATATTCTGACATCCCGAAAAATGTGGGGATTCCTTTGGTTTTAAACCGTTCAACCAGCTGCCAGCAGAAGTGCTTAAATACGGGCTTTGTTCCTATTTCCCCTGCCTCCTTTCTTTACTATAGGAATTACAGTAATGGAGAGAGTTGTCCTATAGAATTCGGAAATCTCCAATAGTTTTGACCCCGTAATGAAATAGAGGAGCCCTTGTCACTGGTATGGACTTCCAGACTTCCGGGCTTCCAGACTTCCAGAGGTTGCAGCAAAAGAAACCCACTCTCTTGTAAATTTTACAGATGTTCATGAAACTTTCCACTGATGTTAAGTTTCCATAAGTAATATCTCTCTTATGTTTTTAGGGAGTTCAGCCATACTCGATTACTTTTTTGCCTAAACATCAGGTATTCTCTGCCCCAGATTTGACACCGTGTTGGAATAATGCTGCAACTGGAGACAATCCCAAATACTCGGGCAGAGCAGAGAGCAATGGCTTGTTCCCTAGCACCAGTTACATGCATGGACTGTGCTAGTGGGGAAAAGGTAAGTGTGCAGCCCTCTGCAGCTGCTGTCAACAGGATGGGCGACTCTATTAAGAGATCTGTACTGAGCAACAAATGCACGTGAAGTAGCAGGTGGTTGTCTGAGCCAAGTTAAGAAAGATGTGCCCAGGCACATTAAATCCAGCTCCAATAATCTTCATCAGTGAGGACAGCAGATTTATGTTCCTATGAACAGGCTGTGTCTGAAATAGCGGACACGGCTCCCAGAAGGGATTTTCACAGGCTTTGGCAGGCAGCCTCCGGAGGGATTTTCACTGGGTGGGTGTTCCCAGAACAGATCGTGCACATTATTTTAAGGGAAAGTTAAGATATGAAAATGTTTCCTCTCTCCTCGAACATTTGGCCAAGTCTGAAGCCCTTCGTTGTTGGGTTCCTGCTCTGTTGACCTGGCAGCAAGATGCCTGACAAGTGCAGATGAGGCTGGGAAAAGTTCTCACAGTCTAATGCTGACCATCCTTGTTAGGTGTCTGGGGAATGTGCTGTGTCTGTCTGCCTGGTGAACAGAGGGGAAGCAATCTGGCAGCAGCACCAAGCACAGAAGCAGCGGAAAGGGAGGGCACCTGTCCAAAGGCCACAGTCTCCCTCCTCTGCCCTAAACACATGGGGAAACTCTCTGCCAGCAGCTGCTTCCCTCAGTGCTTGCCCTAGTTGCAAACCATTCATTATGCTGACTGCTGAGGAAGCAGCTCCTAGCCCGTTTCACCAAGTGTCCTCCCTGCCAGCCCCTGTGCCCCTAGTGTACCTGCATCCCTTCAGGCCAGCCGGGGCTCTGCATCTTTACTGTGCAAAATTGGATCTTGCCCTGGCAAGTTAATGTGATTGCTCTGGCAGGTGATTTTTCAGGGTCAGTTCTGATAACACCAGGTAGGTGCGGCAGTGCAGATTCTGCCTCAGTACTGGGAAGCCAGTAGTGTTGGGAATTAGTGTTGGGAATTACAGTGTTTTTTGTTGTTTGCTTTTTTTCTCTAGGGCCTAGGGAAATTTGTGAAAAAAGCCTTTTAGCCTAAACCTGGTGGCAGCTTAATCCGCACTTCCTTGTCTCTGTAACAAATATAAACAATCCCTAAACCTAAACCAAGCCGTCCCCATAGCTGCTGGTGCACCAGCAGGTGCAATGGCTGGCATGTGGCTCCTGTGCTATAGGTCCCAGCAGTGCAGGTGCCCCCCACTGCAGCACAGCCCTGAGCAAAGCATCCAGGAAAGATACGGGGTGGTACAATGCTCCATTTTCTTATGTCAGGAGTTTCAGGAAACCTTATTAGTTTCAGGAAAAAGTAGAAAAGTTTTTTGTTTGGTTTCTATAACGACTCTTGCTGAGCCATCTGCTGCTTTTTATTCTTGAACCTGGCGGGTGCCACGTGGCTGATCAACAACACGGGTGCTTGCTTTCTCAGTAACAGTAATGACCTGCAGCTACACGCCGGTGGTCCTGAGGCCTGTGTCCTGGAGTAGCACTGCAGGATTCGCTTGCTTCCTGGGAAAGGTGGCCAGATTTTTCCGTGCTACACAATCCATACCTGCGTCATTTTACTCACCTGTACTTGTGAGGGTATGGCACATCCATTGATCCTTAAACATATAGTGGGCCTCAGCACCCTGCTGATATAAACAGGCTTGAGCCCCTTGGCAGTCAAGAAAGCTGGTTTACACTGACGGGCAAAAAGGTGAGTAGCTTTTACGACGTTGCTAGCTTTTTACCTTCTCGGTTATCAGTGGGAGTGAGCAGCCTTGTCCCACTCTTGTGCTCATTCTACCTAAACTCAGGTCCACTGGCTGTGGTAGGACTACCCCTGATTTCTAAGTGTGTGTGAGCAGACATGGGGGCTTCTGTTCCGCCCTGCATCACTCAGCAACATTTGTACCTTACTTTCACCCATTTAAATCCTACTCAGAAACTTGAAAGCAGTGGCAGACCATTGCACAGTACTGCCCACGGGTGTGGTTTCTTACAGCAGTTTTATGTCCCTTTCATTTCAGGACATAACTAACTGTTTATGTGAGGTTAGTTTTGCAAGTACTTGCTGCTTGGAGAATACCTCTGGATAACCAGGTAAAAAAAACCCTCTTAGTTTTCTGAGGACTGATTGCAAGTCTCTCATAACAGTGGCTTTCCTGTTTAGTAACTGTAAATACTAGAACGCCTCTGTACTCCTACAGAAATGATACTCAGGTTTTGAATTAATTTAGTTTTTAACAGTTCTCTACGTACGTAGCATTCTCTTTGGCAATTTTAATCTAGTATTTGTTGACTTGAGTCTCCTATTAACTACCTGTGTGGCCTAAGGAAAGTCCCTAGGCAGTGATAACAGAGAAAATTGGCCTTGTGGTCTATTATCTATACTAGAAAACTCTCCTCTTGCAGGTATTCATGCCAGGTATTTGTGTTAAAAATCATAAACTGGGCTTGGCAAATACGTGGTTTGGGTTCTTTAAATCTGCATTTTGGCTTCTGAACATACTGCTTAAGGAGGTTGTGCAATCTCCAAATTTGGAGGCTTTCAAGCCCCAGCTAGACAAAGCTGACCTGTTCCATTGTTGGAAATGATCCTCCTTCAAGTGAGAGATTAGGCAAAAGCTGTCCGGGAGCCCCTTCCAACAGGCATTTCTGTTATTCTGAATTATATTTATCAGCTTTTTCCACAGTCATGAAAACTTAACTTTTACAATTACACTAAGTTACGAAAGCATAAGGGAAACCTTCTAACGTTGAGACTTGAAATAACAAGCATGGCAATGCTGAAGGATAGTGGTGCCCGAGATTCACTTCATCACAAACTTGAACAGTCTCAGCGAGCTTCCGATTTGATCTTGACAGCTAGCCAAAAAAAGACACTTTGGGACCTTATTTTAGGAACACTGGACTTGACAAAGTGTCTTTCTTGAACATATCTGTTACAACAATAAAGATCTGTCTCAGCTGCATACATAACCTTAGGACGCTGTCCAGTGGGGATTCGGCAAGAATAATTCCCTGAATAATATGGAGCGCCTATGAATACAAACACCTTCCTCTTTATAGAAGTAAGTGGGAAAGTAAGGCACCCGGCTATATAATGTGCTGCGGAATCACCAGCGTAACAATTCTGATCAAAGCTGACACCTCCCATCTGTTTCTATATGCAGTCTGTTCAGCATAAATCATAAACAGATGGTGTCATGGTGTCAGTGTCTCACAAGTCATGCTGCAGTCACTGGGTGTTAGCTAGGGCTCAGTCGATGCCTAACTGTGACACTTTACCCTTAATTGTTGAGTGTGTTTTATCCATAGAAATAACCTTTTATCCATCCAAAGCCAACTGCTTGCTGGTTTCCATAGCGTGGGTGGCCAGAGAACAGGTTTTTCCACCAGCCAAGCTGTTTATCTTCCAAAGCTGCCTGGCTGCAGTAACATTGTCAACAAGTTTTGCAGTGGATCAGGGGCTGGTAATGCGTACTGACTCCCTCCAACCCATTTCCCATCTCTTTGCCACCCACATAGTTAGCCTCATTCTCAGAGGAACACATGCTTTCACTCTCTCAGCCTGCTAATTTGTTAGCTGGGGTAGCTAGTCATCTTGCTTTACTCCACTTGATCTCTCAAGCTAGGCAGAGTATTGGAAGAATAGCCTACCTTCACATGAAAAGCCTCCCATCAGTCAAGGATTTTGAAGGATTGGTTAATGTTGATGTAGGGCTTAACCCTTCTTATTTGTGACTACTATTGAACATCTGGCATGTTAATAGGAGTTGTTTCTGGCTCAAAATCCAATCAGCTAAATTCTTCCTCTCTAATTTCTCCCTGAAGTTGCAGCTGAGTATATTCAACTGCATTTGAACGGCTGAAATTAATTTTTCTGCTTTGTGGTTTCCTCTTTGGCCATATCAAGGATTGAGTTTGGAATTCATTTCTCTATTGCTCTGATTTAGAGCCCAATCAGCAAAGCTGGAGCAAACTCCAAAGTTTCTTAATTCTCCTAATTATGGTTGAGTCCAGAGTCTTGGCTGTGTCCTGTTTCGAGAGATGTTGCTACTTCAAAGCTTGGATGTAAGTCTGGACTGGGTGAGCTGGAATGGCTGGCAATTATTTGTGCCTCAGTTTAACTAATACCTCTATCAGACTACAGGGAAGCTACTTACAGCAAAGTAGCTGCAACTCTGTGATGTGCCATTTGCTACTGATGGCACTGTCTCAGAGCCCATGGCATGGGATGGACTTTGCCCAAAGAGGAATGAGTCTTAGTTTGCAGAGACAAAGCTCCAGAAAATTAATTCAGCAGCAGCTTCAGCTCTTCTTGGGTTTCTCCAAAGCCTATGCAAAAACCACGCTGCAACTGTCAACAACACCTGAATGTCTTGCAAGTCAGAACAGCCAAAGTTCTGCTGCTGTCCTCTCGCTTTGACTTGCATGTCTGTGTTCAGAAGTGAGGCACCACACTGGTGATTTATTTCAAATGAAGCAACAGCAGATAAAGCTCCAAAGCAATTTTCAGCCTGAGTAATCACTGCAAATTTGCTCCAAATGTTGAACAGATGGAATCTGTATATGACTTCTCTGAGTATAAACACAAGCACCCTGTCATATTTCAATTGCTGATGTAACAACACAATGTGGCTCTTTCTAAAGGGAAAGTACATGAATTTGGGGGTCTGATTATTTGTTTTTGCAGTGCAGTAAAAGATCTGGTGTATTCACTTGCAAATAACACATGACAATTGCCAATTGGTTCCCTCCATTCAAATATTTTCTCAGCAAAGCGGTAGCATAAGTTCTCTGCAAAAGGTGTATCCTTGATATCAAAACCAATCTGTATTTAATTTGGCTTTGCCACATTTGGTCATTTCTGATATGCAAACTAGCATGAAAACAAGCGGAAGAGAGGGGGTCTTTTCTTGAGTCCTGGCCTCTTCCCTGTTGAAGAGGAAGGAGACCTGGTAGTCCCCAGACAGCCCTCCTACAGTCCCCTCGTTTCTTCTCTGCCTTTAGGAAAGTCTCTTTCCAGTTCATGCCTGGTTCTGCGAACTGAGAATAGGTGGTTATCGTCCTTCCATAAAATGTTTTGAGAGCTGTTGATGAAAAATACATGTTACTACTCTTACTGTTATGGCTTAAGATGGGGATTTTAAAGGGGGAGAGTGAGATTCTGTTCTACCTCTGTTGCTGCTGTTTGTGGCCCTGCATAAACACTGTTGTGTCAAATAAGGAATACGGGTAAGACACACACCCCCCCCCTTTCTTATCAAAGGAATGCCTGGAGATCCTGCAGACTTCTGGTAAGTTGCCTGGGGCAGGTTGTCCTGACCATTCATGGGTGTTTCCCAGAAGGGGCCTGTGCCCTTTCCCCCAACACCTCCATAGGTGATTGGGATCACAGTTTCCCTATGAATGTGTGGGAACTCTGTTGGTGTTCCTTCCCTTGATGTCTGGCTTTAACCTCTCTGTATTGTCCTTCTACTCTAAAGAATGAGCTATAATATTCTCTTGTGAGACCTCACTTGGAGTATTGTGTGCAGTTCTGGTGTCCTCAACATCAAAAGGACATGGAACTGTTGGAACAAGTCCAGAGGAGGGCCACAAGGATGATCAGGGGACTGGAGCACCTCCCATATGAAGATAGGATGAGAAAGTTGGGGCTGTTGAGCCTGGAGAAGAGAAGGCTGCATGGAGACCTCATAGCAGCCTTCCAATATCTGAAGGGGGCCTATAGGGATGCTGGGGAGGGACTCTTCATGAGGGACTGTAGTGAGAGGAAAAGAGGTAATGGGTTCAGACTTAAACAGGGGAAGTTTAAATTGTATATAAGGAAGAAATTCTTTCCTGTAAGGGTGGTGAGGCACTGGAGTAGGTTTCCCAGGGAAGTTGTGAATGCTCCATCTCTGGTGGTGTTCAAAGCCGAGTTGGACAGAGCCTTGGGTGGCATGGTTTAGTGTGAGGTGTCCCTGCCCCTGGCAGGGGGGTTGGAACTAGATGATCTTAAGGTCCTTTCCAAACCTAACTATTCTATGATTCTATGTTCCTCCTACCTTCCTCCCCTCTACTGCAGTTGGTCTCCCAGTGCCATTTTCACTACCCGAGTGCCTGAGATCACTATCCCTTTTCCTCTTCCCCCTCTCCTAGCTCCAGACCTGTGAGTGATGGGGGGCATCCCAATACCACCCCTCTTGCTGTATCCCCAGTGCAGCAGGACTCCGCCTTCACAAAACTTGCCCTGCTGCAGGCAAGTCCCCTGAGCTTTTCCTGACACCTTTTCCCAATTGCATAAATTCATTACATCCAAAACATATCCTAATGAAAGAGGGGCCAAACAGCTAGATGATTGCTGTAGCTGTTTGCAGCATCTCCTAGAGCCTCATTAGTATTTTAGCTTTCGGACGTAGTTGCAGGATAAATTTGTAGTTTCATTTGCTTCCAGCAAAAGCTGCTTTAGGCTTACACATGTGAGGCCAAGTACCCCGAGGGAGGATTTAACATGGCAGGCCTATGTGTTAGTGTTTTACATAATGTTTAATAAAAAAAACAGCTGTCATTTGCCCTTAGCCAGTTGACAAGATCTTTAGCAGCTTCCAATACTTATGGCACACTGCTTGCCTCCTGGAGATGCTAAAGGTGTCAAAACCTCACACACAGAATGATGTTTGGGAACATGCGATATTCTGAACAGTGTGCAGGAATTTCCAGCTTCCGCTCTTTCTTTTTAGATCTCACTAATATCGTCTGTATAAATATGCAGACATGCAAATTTTCACACCTCAAACTTCCTTTTACTTCTCTGTTAGCCTCCTCCTCTCCATTTCAATAGATGTCTTCAAATGCTTTGCTGTCGGCAGGTTCTCATCACCAGCCTCCACTATGGAGTTGGTTATAGCTGCCTGAGTTGTTTGGGTTTTTTTACTTCTTTCCATCTTTTCCCCTCCACTAGAAAAAGAAAGAAAGGAAAAAAGGGTTAGAGCAGTGTTCCCAATACAAACCTCCCCGGGGACCTCTCCCCTTGTGCCTGTGAAATCAGTCACGTGAACTTCTCAGCTCTGCCATGGCTGTCACAAAGTGCACAAATTGGTTGGTGAGCTTCTTATAGCATTACTTGCTGACTTTGCTGCCTTGTTTGTGAGCTCTGGCTGATCTAATGCCAGGGGCTTGCTATTTCCCCTTTTAAATCTATCATATTGTAAAGCTGTCAAAATATTTATCAATAATGTTGGTAACTGAGAAGAGTGTAGTCTAGGGGCTAAAGAGCAATTTGCAGTTTTGGTTTTTCACCTCTGCTATTCCAAGCCTGTCCTCTGTTTGTGTCCCCCCTGACATGTGAGCAATTACTTTCAAACATACAGATTCAGTCAGATTTTTGTTGCTCTGAATTATTTTTCACTGTTTTTCAGTGATGGGTGGTGCAGTTACAAGTCATAGGATAGTCTTCTGATTCTCACATGATCATTTAAAGGAAATTTACTTTAGTTCCCCCAAGCCTTTGCTAGTCCCTGTTTGCTATGTATCTTTTTCAGGTATGTTCTGAGTGGCTGCACAAACCTTTTCAGGGCACATCATCACAGAGACTCAACGTCCTTTAACTAAAGCCTCATCACCCTAAATGTGCTTTGATCTTTGCTGGCTTGTTTCCACTTGACATTCTGCCACTGGGAACTGGGAACTGCTGAGATTCATCCCACTGTTTCTATTGTGTGCATTTACTAACATTTTGCTATCTGATACAGCACCTTCCCAACACTAAGCTAGGTAGTTCTTCTAGTAGTGCTTTGTATTAGAATTAAATGAAAGCACATTTAAAGACATAGTTCTCTCCTAAGTAACAGAAAATTAATGTCTTGGTTTTTGCTCCACTCACTCCTTGATAGAGAAAACCACAATTGAAAAAAAAAAAAGGCAGAATTTGGAAAATCAGGATGATAAAATCTTGTTGCAAAAATTATTATTAATATGTTCAGAGCTAAGCTTTGTCTTGGACCTTGCATAAGGAATTCTGTGGGGGAAGGTGATACCAAGTGTTAGTGCTCTGATGCTATGCTCTAGAGCTTTATCCCTCCTGAATGTCACTGTCGGGGGGTAGTCTCCAACTCATACTGCTTGCAACAAGAAAAGGCTTTACCCCTGCATGTCTCTTACCCTGCTCCTGAGAGAGGGGTCTTGGCTTTGTAGGATTGATCCAGTTTGATTTTTCAAGACCCATGGCATGAGCAAATATTTTTCCTTTTCACTAATGCCACTGAGAAAGCATTCACTTTTTCTTTTAGTTTGGTATTAGATGGTAGATGCTTTACTGAGGAAAGAGCAAGGAGCGGCATGCCCCTCGGGACATGACCTCAGTCAGGATGTGGTACTGCAGATGCTACTAAAAGAGGCTGGCCACTTGGAAGATCATGAGATTTGTTTGATGTTTCATAAGCTATCCAGTTGCTCATCCACAGAAACATTGTTAAAAGGGGCATGTATTTTATTACATTGCTCTTCCAAATTCAGTGTAGTTTTTCAAACTATTTAAGATGCTCTACGTGCGCTTTGTCCTTTGAAAAATATTTAGCCCTGTTGGCACCTTTAAAGTTTTTGCATATTTTAAACTGCTGGAGATCTTTAAATCCTTCCTATTTCAACTAGCTTTTGCTGTTTGAATCCTTGAAAAAAACTTGTAGTTCCCTGTACTTACACTTCTGAGGATGAAGCTGTGCCTTCACAGAATGCCTTCACAGATCCCGAAAATGGTAACTCCAGAAATGGAAGTTACATTTATGCACCAGGAGCCTGTGGAGCTGCAATGTTTCTAAATGCAAATAGGTACGTAGCCTAGGAAAGTTTAGCAGGGTGACTGTTGATAAGAGAAGTAGCATGTAACAAATGTGGACCAAAGTAAGTACTTTTCTTCATTTTCATTGCTGGTTTCAGTATTACTTTTGGTCACACATAGCTTCTCAGAGGAAAGCCTCCACTGAAGTCTCTTACCACAGATTTATGTGGCAATCTTAGATGTGAAAGGAGAAGAGAAAGAGGGGCTAGAGTGGGGAGAACAGGACCAGAAGACTGCTGGGTACATGAACGCCAACTAAGACATGGTGAAAATTTCTTTTCCCTCCATGGGAAATGCTACTAGGAAATAAAATAGATAAAATTCAGTAGGCATTTTTCATTCACAGCGACTGAACTCCAGGAAACTGACAGTTTTTCACCTTAGCCAAGTTCATCTACAGTTTGGCTTTCCAAACAAAAATTATTACAATTTTTTTAAGAGTTTTACTCCGGAATTATTTTGCTGCAGCACTCTCTGGTTTTCCTTCAGGTCACACAAATCATTCATATAAATTGTGTACTGTCTGTTGAAAAAAAGTTCTGAAATAAAATTTCTGGCCAGCCTCAGTCTTTGTACCCAGAACTGCAGCTGGTCTGAGGCCTGGAATCATATTGAACATAGGTTGTAGTCGTGCTGCAAATGACCTTCCTCCAGCATTTCTGAAGGTTGCTGGTTTGTCACTGAATATTTTTGTCTTGGTAGTTCCTGGTATGTGGCAGCTTTGTGCGTTACCAAAGCATCCCTCCTGTGCTGTATATAGCTAGCACTGCAAGTGCTATGTCTCTAAAGGTAAGAAAGCAGGCTGCCTAGGAGGATGAAAACCTAAGGCCCAGGCACCAGGCCAAGTTGTACTCAGTAGAGGAATCTAACACGCATAAAGAGCACAGCTTCTGTGATTCCCAGGGTGTTGATGTTCTAGCAAGTGTGAAAGTAGCCTCAATGCTGCTCTGACTTGGCCTGGCTTATGTTCACTCCCAGCAGCATTCTTATGCTGGTTAGATCTCCCCAGAGCCCTTCTCCAAGCACTCCCTCGCTATGGGGCATGTACCCTGGGCATTAACAGCACGCAGTTTATCTTGTCTACTCAGCACTACCTGGAGATTTCTTTTTGCAGTGACAACGTGTATCTGCTTCTTGGAACAGGTTTATGGCTTCTTTTTGTTCCTGGAGCTGTGCACAGGTACTGTTTTGATAGCCAGGGTCTAGTCTAGATGAACTCAGAGCCATGAGGTCAGCTTCTTTCTTTAGTGAGGAATTTATATTAATGTTTGTACTTTCATCCAATATATGACTAAGAGCAAAAAGGGCACATTTAGATTATGGTGTCTAGAAACACAGTCCTGCCTTTGTTGAGTTGTGATCTCATTGGTGATGGAGGTCTTGCATTACTGATCTCAAACAAGGATATTTTTCTGCAGCTAATCTTTGAATAGATAAGCAGATCCTTTAGCAGGCACCCTGAAGACATTTCCATATATTCTGAAACAAATTGAGTAACTTGATATTTTTCCTAACAAATTATTCTTATGATAATTAAAGGAGGTTTTTTTATTATTCTTCCCTCACCATCTTGTTGTAAATCATTTCTTTATTCCATCACAAATCTGTTGAGAGCATTTGGAGAAAAAGAAAAAACCTAAAAAGTCATTGCACCCAAAACACCGCTCTGCCTCACTGGCAGTTCTCACAGCTGGTAGTTGCTTGGTGCCCCACTTCAGTGGAGATGGCCGCTGAAAAGACTTCTGTTGTCTTCCAGAAGCCTTTTTGTAAGAACAGTATCAAAAAAATGCCAGGGAACATCCATATATATTATTCACTGTTAATACCATACCCTCTTTTGGTCTTTTTATAAGTGACACCATGTGAAGAAATCTGTGACAACCTGCAACAGAGCAACCTACTTAGCTCTGCTTTGAGGTGGGCCTCTTCTCCAGTACAGGACAGCTTGAAACTTTTTTGCAAATGCTATTCAGTAACTTTTTTCTTTTCTATTTTTTTCTCACAGGGACAGCCCTGGGTTTTGTAAATGTCTTCCTTGTCTGCAATTCCTAATAGTTTTTCAGGTTATGGAAAATAGGATTGTGTAAGAAACTTTCACTTGCTTTTCTTTGCCTTTTACATTTTGCCTGGAAAAAATTCTAATCTATTTCTTTAGTTTTTTAAAATAGCCTCTCTGCTGCCAGTTCCCTTTGTAGGGCCATATACACTGGCACATTTGTGTTCAGCATGCTGCTGGCTCTGCATCATTCAGCTACCACCCTTCTTAGAAAAACAACCTGAGAAGATAATTTCAATTGCAAAATCAACCCTTCATTTCCAGGTTCATCCTTCTCCACTGCAGATAACTAACTTAATTGAGGTCTTAGTTGGATCTTACAAACTTCTTTCATTTCTTTCCTTTAGCAGTAGAAGCCGGGGGTGACCATGCTTGGAACTTGTTTGACTCAAGTTGTAACTTGTTTGACTCAAGTTACATGCCTGAAGTGTGGCGGGATGAATCCGGGTTACTGCCTCATGCCCTTTGTGCATCTGTAGTTTATAACAGCATCACAGAGACAGGACCCAGTCTCATTTGCTCTTGCTTTTCACAGTCGGGTTTGCAGCAGTAATTCCTGTGTGCTCTTTGAGTCCCCTCTGAAAGCAGAACTAGTGTTTTCTGGATAGGCATTTCCCTGGTTCTTTACTGCCATCTCAATGCTCTGTGGACTGCAGTGAATTGATTGCCCCATCCCTGATTTGCTATTATCAACTTTTTGCTAGTAGGAAATTGGGGAAGGGAGAATATAAGGGCAAAAATATCCATGAGATCTGGGCTCTTGGGGTAGCAAGGTTATCTGCACTTCTAGGGCTAGTCTCTCTCTTGCTGAGACACAGCCTTTTTTTCTGGGTTTGGGTGTAAGACTCTGTGTCCATATAGCTAAACAAAACAACATCCAGTAGTAAGCTTAAGCACTGGACAGTAATTGACCATAACAATTGGCAGGTTACTCCCTGCTGTGGCTGGGCTATGCCAGTTGGCAGTCTGTGTGGCTAAGGGAAGATGTTGCTCAAGAGACCATCCCCCACAGGCAGGATGGGAGACACTGTGCAGTGTCTGATTCCCTCCTCAGTCCCCTGACACACTCCAGCAAGCCTTGCTTCCTCAGACAATCCTGTATGCTGCTATGCCATGGTGCATGACATGGATTTCACATGCACTTGCTATAAAATTATCAGTCTCCTGAAATCACATCATGTATTTAAGTCCCATGATTTCAGGCATTTTGATATAAACACCATCCCCTTGTCCTAGTAATGTCTTAAGAGCACAAAGCATTACATGGCCCCAGAGAACATGCAGGGTCAAGTCTATGCAGTGTGGATGTGACCCACTGTGGGTCGCTTGTCCTCAGTCTTAGTCCTGTTGTTATTTAGCAGTACAGATATAGGCAGAGAGCCTAGAAGTTCAGAGCAAAGTACCTCTGTGGGGAAAGATGGGGATGCTGACTGTAAGACCTGGAGTTTGAGGGAGCTCCTAGTGTTTAGAACCAATGTGGAAGAGCCATCTGCAGCACAAAGGCACTGTCAAAAGCCTCTTCTTCAGGCCAACAGTAATGCTTCGGGATTTGGAATGCAAGCTGATGGTGCAGTCAAAAAGTGATAAAGGAAACCCTGAAGGGAAGGTTGAAACAGCTGTTGCCTGTTGGGATTTATCTGTGGTAGTTGTCCAGGTCTCCAGCTCATAGTTTAGGGCAGAAGTCACAGTATGTCCTATTCTATGTGTATGAAAGATCTTTAGCAAAGGGAAGCACATCCTGAAATCCGGTAGACAATTACACTTGGATGAATGACTCTCCCCTTTGTGCTGGGAATTCTGGGATAGTTGACTGCCTGAAAGCCTGTCTTGGCTTTCAACCCCATGCGTTCCCCCCACCCCCTGGCTACTTGGTGCTAGAGTTAAATGCAGCAGAGGTTGTGCCCAAGGGGGACTTCTGCACATTTGACACTTCCCTGAGCTCTATCACCCACAGTTACTGACTAGCAACAAGTGGTTACTGTTTTCTGCTGTTATTTTTAGAACCTAGATATGAAAGTAGAGGAGAAATAATAATGTAGTGCATCAGACTTGCAATATTTTGAAACCAGCTATTGCAGTCAGAGGCTCATGCACCATGCTCTGGTATACCTGATAATACTGGCAGGAGTTGGGAGTACATGTCTGCAATGTGGGGAGTTAACAAAAAATCTCAGGTGACAGGTCTTGTAAATAAGCCAGACATGACAGCCTGTACCAAAACCCAGCGGCTGCATTTCATAAGGCTCACTACGAGGCGTAAGTTTGAAATTTTCAGGAGTAAGCCACCAGCCTTAGGCTCTAACAGCTGGAAATTATGGAGGCTGTTCTCCTGGCTTTGCCATTGCAATGCTGTGCAGTGCGAAGGTCCTTCTGCAACTAATTTAACCTTGTAACTCCACTTCCTTGTCTGCAGAATAGGAGAGTGGGTGATCATGTTTGCAGAAAAGATCCACTGGTGAGAAGAACTAGATTACAACTTGGGGATATGGTTGTTTGCCCGCACGCTGAGCAAGCCTTTTCTTTGTTCTTGCTTTGCAATGGCCTAATTGTCCTTTCCTTCACCTGGCATGTGGCCATCCTCTAAAGGAAACCAAGTGGGAAGAGCCATACAAGGCAGCCTCAATCACAGCTGTATTACTGTGCTGAGTATTACCTGTTAGTTGGACCTAGAAGAGTTTCCACACAGCGAGTGATGAGCTCAGCAAATCACTCTTTGGATGAGTCTTACTCTCTTCATTGTCTCTAGAGAACAGCAGTTCATTTCCTCTGAATACGGTCCATAATGTCAAAGCAAAAGCCAGTGTCCTTGTTCTGCTTGTTTCGTGAAAGCTGAGTAAGAGCAATGTTTATGTGACTTTTATTTGGAATCCGAATTCCACTAGGATCACTCAGATGTTTAATCAGCATTGCTCAAATGTTTTAACAGCTTCCTACTGAACCTCAGGACTATAATAAAACCTGAAACTGAGCAATTTATTTGCAAGCCTTTAAGACAATTCAGAAAATTATCTTCTTTTCAGAAATGCATCCTTCAGGAGCACAGAAAGTAATAACTTTCCATTTTGCCTGCAAAGAAGAATTACATTTCATTTTTAGTTAGACTTTTGCACATTTGCATCCTTCCTCTCTAGGGAACTTGTTTTACTAATAACTACAAAGCTTTCCAAGCTCCCAGGAAGAAGCCAGAAAGGACTGTAACAAGCAGAAGTTTCCATAGGATGTCAGGATTGTGCATCCAACACAGACACAGTCCATCTGTAGCTCAAACATTGTACCAAAGCCTTCCACTCCAGTAGTGCAGCCTGCCAGTGCAGAGGCCCTGCGGAGTTAGGTGGGTGCTCTGGCTCTCTTCCAACAATGCAGCATCCACCAGATGAAGCTGAGCAGAACTCACTTTTCCCCCTCAGTTCTGCCACTGTTTTGAGTCTTACCTGCAAGAACCTCTGCCCTAACCTTTGCTGGGCTGGCAAATACCACTGCCTGGAGTTTTATTGCTTATATTGTATATAACATCCATTAATGACTAAGCACTCCATCTACAGAGTGATGTCAGAACAAGACCCAGAAAGGACTGAAGCTGAATTTTGGTGCCTAGTTCTGGATCCGCAAAAGTGGGGTTCATCTCTGTTCCCTCTCCTGCCAATTCCTTCCTAACCTTCGAGGTTTCTAACCTCTGTAGGTATTTGCACCTGCTACTAAGATGTTCTGCAGATACCTTCAAAAGTTACTTTTGTTAGGACCAAACAGGAAAACTGTTTTGGTTATGTGACAGACTGCGTTTGGCTGGAATGGAGTTAACTTTCTTCGTAGCAGCCTGTATGGTGCTGCTATAAAGTGAGATTTTATAAATTTTTATAAAATGAGCCCAGATTGCACAGGGGCTCATTCTGGTGCTGCACTTGGTTTGTAGATGTAAAGGGTTTGATACTAGAGAGTGTGGTGTGGGGATGCAGGTGTGGCCTCTAAGCAGAGGCTGGGGTTAACCCCATGCTGGACACAGCTGGTTCCAGCCAGCTCCGCAATGGACCCCACAGCAGGACCCAGCTGAGCCCGTCAGCCAAGGTGGTGGCACCTCTGGGAAGGTGTATTTAAGAAAGAAAGAAAATGCCACAGAGAGGAGAAGCAAAAAAGTTAGAAACAGCAAAGGTAGCACCAAGATCAGAGAAAGAGGGGAGGATGTGCTCCATGGTGTCATAGCAGGTATCAACCACTGCAGCTCAGGGAGGACCCAAGCCAGAGCAAAGGAAAAGTGTGACAAGGAAGAAGCAGCAGAGAGGAACTCCTCCATGCCACTCAGGGTGAGGGGAAGAGTCTAGAGGGGAGGAGTTAAGTTGAGCCTTCCTCTGCAGAAAAATGGTCAAATTCTTACCACCCTGCCCTGTTGGCTATGTACTATGGCTTTCTGTCTTGGCTATTAAAGTTGTGATTTTTAAAAAAAGATTAAATGTTGGCTGGACCAGAGATGGTAGAGAGGAGAAAGTGGTGCACTGACTTGGCAGGCTGATGCTGACTACCGTCATTACGAACTGTTTCATGTGGACAAGTCACTGAAGGAAATGTATGAACATTTCCAGTGAAGCCAGTTCCACTTTCTTCCACTCCATGACATTACCTGGGGAGCCCCAAACACCCTACCCAGGACTGTGAGATCTCTTCTGGTTCAGTTCCCCTTTGGATTTAGCCCTCAAGTCAAAGTCTCAAATTTGTCATCTTTGTGATTGATCCTGCTTTTAAAAACAGGTCTCTAGAAAGGTGAAACTTTAGTGTGTCGTGTCCTTTAAGTCTGCGCATTACACAGGTGCAGTTTGGGGACTGAAGCCTCTGAGCTAAACAAATTTGAGACAAACTTTTGCAGAGACCTAAGAACATTCTCAGAGTTCTCTCCTGAGCCCTCTCTTCCTTTGTTAGTCCAAGCACAGTATTTTAAATAAAAGCCAGGATTCTTGTGCTCCTCTTCACACCAGCAGGGCTCTGCTAACCGTGCTGCATTTCAATCCTCTGGGAACTATCTGATCAATTGCCTTCTCATGAAGAAAAGGCAGACTTTTCTTGTATTACTATCACTCCTGGAAAATAAAGCATAGACTAGACTAGAATAGAATAGATTATTTCAGTTAGAAGGGACCTACAATGATCATCTAGTCCAACTGCCTGACCAATTGAGGGCTGACCAAAAGTTACAGCATTAAGGGCATTGTCCAAATGCTTCTTAAACACTGACAGGCTTGGACCATGTCTCTAGGAAGCCTATTCCAGCGTTTGACCACCTTCTTGGTAAAGAAATGCTTCCTAATGGCCAGTCTAAACCTCCCCTGGAGGCAAAGTATGCTCATAAACTATTTTTGCCATGGCTATGCTAGGAAAAAAAATAAATTACTTAATTAGCTAAATGCATTATAACATTTACTTACAATCACACATGGAGATGCACTTGGGATCAGGAAGAGGCTATATTGTATATGGAAGGGTTAAACGTAATCAGTTCTTCCTGCAGACTAGCTAGACGTGGCTGTTTTCTTCTCCATGTAGACAAGTCTGGCAGTAGCCCTATGAGAATATAAATCACAGTGAAGACTTCCTGTGAAACTTAGCAGTGTGGGCTCATACGATCCCAGTTTTATCTTTCTTTGGTTAGCTGTAAAGCCAGATCTGCTGAGGATAGTCTTGTGCTACATACAGGCTTGTCCGGGGTTTTCAGGTGATTTTTTAACTTCTTCATTCTTCTTAGTTCAGGTTCATAAGCCAGTTCAGTTGCTGCCTGCAGAGCATTATTTGAAGTGGCGTCTGTTTTCTGGGAGTTTCCTGTGAGTCATGAAGAGCTGGGCAGTAAAGCAGCTAATAACCAGAGTCCCAGGTGCTACTCACAGCCTCTTCAGATTGATTTCTGAAGTTGTCATTTTAGAAATCATCAATTACTCAGATACTAACAAAAGCCACAAAGATATATTATGAAGTATGAGTTTTCTGTTCTTTCAGCAGCAATGGCTCTCTGTACATAAAAACCTGAGACACTGGGTGAAAACCAGTGCAAACAACATTACTTGGTGACATAGATGAGCACAAGCAGTTGGTCCATCTCTGCTTTCAGCAGTAATCTATGACTAAAAACTTTGTTCTCAGGTTTTGTGGATGGCTTGATTTCCTCTCTCTGGGAATGTGCATTTGAGCAATGCAGCTATTTTTTCCAAAGAATCCAGTCGTACTTCATACATCCTAAACTTTCCTGATGCATATGTACCTGTTCTGGAGTCATCATGCCCTTTTGTCTGACTCTGACCAAACTTGTTTTCTGTTCTCTTCTAACTTGGGAGAAAACTAAAATCTCTGTGACATTAACTTGGTAAATATTTTTTTTCCTCAAAGTTGAATTATCTTGAAAGGCAGATGTAAGCTGAGGGTGAAACTTCACAGCTGAAATACTTTGTTTCTATCTAGTTTGTTGGGCTGTATCTTGCTTGAAGGTAACTTAGACCCACTACGTCTTTAGTTGATACAGAGTTAGAATTACGGCTGTATATTGGAAACACAGATTTGATTCATATGCTAGTAATATTTCCCTTCCATCTTCTCCATCTCTTCCTTGGTTGAGAACTTCTATTATTGGTCTGCATGTGTCAGTTGATGTAAAATCTCTTTGGCACATCCACATGAAGCTTGTGGATGATGTTTACTGCTTCTCAGGCTGTAACAGTAATTATGGTGGTAAGGCACTGGAACAGGTTGCCCAAAGAAGTGGTAAATGCTCCATCCCTGGCAGTGTTCAAGGCCAGGCTGGACAAAGCCTTGGGTGACATGGTCTAGGGTGAGGCATGCCTGCCCATGGCAGGGTGTTGGAACTAGGTAATCTTAAGGTCCTTTCCAGCCCTAACTTTTCTGTGATTCTATGATTCTATGCATCAAATGGCAGAGTGAAGCCTTTAGAAATTGGAATTTCCTTTAAAAGCTGAAGCCTGTGATAATGCTGTCCACATTCTAATGAATCCTAATTACGTATGTATACATAAACTTTTCCCTAATTTTATTTTCATGTTAAAAACATCATTTGTATTAAATCTTGTTCTGATTTAAGCATGAGCTTTTAAATGCTGTTTTTAGGCATCAGTGATTTAATTCTCACCACACAAGGAAATGCTTTTACCCCTAATTACAAATGCGAAGCCTGTGGTGAAGAACTCTGATATGGCTGCCAATAGGGAGGATTTGGTGGGTAAGAGGCAGAGGAAGGCCACATGTGTGTATGGGTGTGCTGGAGTCCTGTCTACCCAAGAAGAGCTAAAGGGTTTTGAATTGAGGTGTGGGGAATCATTGGTTCTCATACTGCTTGCAACAGAGGAAACCAGGGGCCCTTACTCTCTGCTTTTCAGTGCCACCTTGTAAACACAGCTTGAGGACCTTGATAGAGACCAGCTAGGATAATTTAAATTCATTATGTAAATATGCACAGCGGCTATCTTATTGAATCTCAATGAACTGTCTATGTGTGAACCAAGCAAGCACTAGGAGAAAAGAAGCCTTTGCATTTTGAGCTCCAGTGTTTCATTTTATCTCATAATAACTTTCCCTATTTTATTTCCTTTGTATTGAGCCTAAGATCAAAGCCATAACTTTGTTAAAAAGCAATCAATTCTAATCAATTTAATAAGCAGCAAAGGAATTACTTTGACTAAATGAAAAGCTGTTAGCCAACTCTCTGTGGCTATCTGTCTGTGCTTGCTGGCATTGTTCTATGGTGTGTTTCACAGCTTCCCTTGTTCCTGCCCCTGTTCAGTCCCCAGGCAGTACAGGGCCTACCTCACAGCGCTGCAAGTATCTGCATGCTTTTCCCACTCTGAGAGTGTGAGCAGCTTTAGTTTATTCAGCTCACACGAGAAAGGCCTGAATAATTACACCTTGGAGACTTTCCTAGAGCTGAGGGTAAACAGCAGGCAAGAGGAATTTTATTCACTTCTAATCTAAGCAGAACTTACACAGCTTTTGGTAACCAGTGTGGAACCTTTCAGTTTATTTATTTATTTATTTTTACTTACCACTGCCCAGTCCAAAACCAGGCAGTAAGTTGGTACATGTGCTCAGGTCATTTACTTCCTGGGGCTTTCACATACCAGGGCCACATTTCTGGAATTCCTCCTATTCTTTAAAACATAAAGCTCCAGTTATCACCAAGCTTCTGGTTTAACTATATTCCAGGCACCAAACTTTACCTATTGCTCCTCCAGAGGAAGCTGCTGGTAGCAAGGCAGAACACAGCTCAACAGCTTAATTAACGGTTCAAATTGTGCAGCTGATCTGCAATACCAGGCAAGAAGGCAATGACTGGCCCTTGCATTAACATTAGCTTCAAGATGGGAAATAGCCTTTGCTGACTGGTTGTGCCTCTTCTCTCGCAACTCCTATTTTTGATATGTACAAACCTGCAAAGAGGAGCAGGGTAGAAAAAGAAGGAAGAGCAAAATAAATGCACAACCAAGGCGGAAGCATCAGAAAAACATTACCTGCTCTAGCCACAATTCAAATGAGTCAGTCATGCAGGACACCCTGGCAGCACTGCAAAGAGGTGCACTCTTTGCAAAAGCCAATGCAAATATTGCACCAGTGTATACATTCTGGTTACATAGGTTAAAAAAACACGTAAAAATGAGTATTTTTATTGCATGGCATCAGAATTCCCTACAGAAACACATCTTAAAGACTTCTTCAGGTCTGAAATCAGACTGACCTCAGCTATGAGTTAAAAGACAAGAAGAAAACTTTTTTTTTGGCCTCTTTTAAATTGGAACACTATTTATCAGCCCTCAGATATCTTTGGCTCAAAGGCTCTATTTTAATAGTTTTTAAATGACAAAATCCCACAAAAACCTGGTAGAAAATGTCCTTATTATGTATTCTCACATGGTCTTGTTGGGACACTTGAGAATGATTATAATGATCTATGGAGCTTGTACTCAAAGGCAATAAATGATTTTGGTCCTTGAGCAGTAAGCAGCCAAAACTGCAACCTCGAAGGAGGTCAGAGAAGTATTTTGAATGCTGTCAGTGGGAATTTTAAATCCACTCAGCCCTTTGTTAGTGTTTGCATATTTTGTAAGACATTCAGGTATTATTGAAGGGATGAGCAGCAAGATAAAACCACAAAGTGGAGCAGCAGTAGTAGCTACCACTGTAACAGCTGTAGTTAGGTCAAGGACAGACTAAGTCCATTTGTCAGAAGTAAACTGTTAAGAATTTACACTCACCTAGACTTATCTGATCTAATAAGCCCTCTGTGGTGAGCTGCCAATAGGGTTAGCTCTCAGAAAGTGAATGTTAATGCAGTCTGTGGATTGCTTTGGCACGGAGGTAGAAGTCCCATCTGCTTCTGTTACGAGCAGGGATTTCAGAAAAGCTTATCATGACCTGTGTATGTTTCCATCGCACAGATCTCAGACCCACACAAGAAGCAAGGGGCTTGTAAAATGAAATTTTTGTTCATTATATAGAGGTCCTCTTTCAAAAAAGTATACAAATAACCCACAGAATTCAATCCTATTGAAGGTATAGGTTGTATAGATCCTCTTCATATCTCTTGGTCTTAATGCTATGGACTTCAAAACACTTCTTAGTTAAGAACTATTCCTTACTCCCCAAGTGAATTGGGGGTAATCATGCTTTGAGAGTTGCCTAATTACATATTTAACTGTGAGGCTGGAACTCTTCCATCTCTTGGGTGATAAAACTGCCTAAAATACATACTGACCCAAGATACAGTCCTTTAAGTAAATGAAAGGCAGCTTAGAAATTTTCTCACTGGATATTTGCCATTGAGACTAGAATAACTCACAGTTGTCTTGTGGAGAACAGAGCAATGGCACAGAAGATTTGACAACATAACTGAATGCAAGAAAATTAAATGTCTTTAGTAAGTGGCGTGATCCAGCTATACTTAGTGAAGGAAGGGGTTTTACCAATGTTTTTGAAAGAAAATTGAATTGAGCTTGGGTAAGATTTGACAAGTTGCTGATGGAATGTGATCAGGAGCAGACAGCATGGCTTCACCAAGAGAAGTCATGCTTGAGCAACCTGATAACCCTCTATGATTAAATGACTGTCTTGGTACATGATTGTCAAGGCAGTGATATTGTCTACTTTGACTTCAGTTGTTGACACTTTCTCCCAGAAGATCCACATAGGAAAGCTGATGAAGTATGGGCTGAATAAGTAAACAGTGAAGTGGGCTGAAAATCGGCTGAATGGCTAGGCCCAGAGTGTGGTCATCAGTGGAACAAAGTCATAGTGAATGATGAATAGCAAGATGGGAAGGTGGGATGCCACTGTTCTGATGTCAGTGCTGCCATTTGGTCCTCCTGTGACAATTCTGTTACTGAAATTTTTACTCTTATTCATCACCTTAATGCCAAAGACTCAGAAATGATGGGCTAAATTCCCAGTGTGGCTGGTATTCTGCAATTTGCTAATTACTGGTAAACCACCAGTAATCAGTGGTTTACCCGAGGGGTCAGTATTGGGTCCAATCCCATTTAATTCTTCATTAATGATCTGGCTGATGAGGCAGAATATACCTTCAGCAAAACTGGGAAGAGTGGCTGATATGCTGTCATCCAGAGGGACCTTGACAGGCTGGAGGAATAGGCTCATAGGAGACTCTAGTTCAACAAGGAAAAGTGCGAAGTTCCAAGGCACTAGCTGGAGGACACCTAGCTGAAGAGCAGCTTGGAAGAAAAGCACTTGGGGTGCTGCTTCACCAAGTTGAACAGGAGCCAGCAAAGAAGAGTGAATAGTATCCTGTGCTGCATTAGGCAAAGCATTGCCATGAGGTCCAGGGAGGTGATCCTTCCCCTCTACTCAGTACTGGTAAGGCCACACCTGGAGTGCTGTGTCCAGATCTGGGCTCCCCAGTACAAGAGAGATACGGAAACACTGGAGACTTGAGCAATGGGCGTTAAGTTGATTAAGGGATTGGAGCACATCTCCTACAAGGAAAGACTGAGAGAGCTGGGACTGTTCAGCCTGGAGAAGAAAAGGCTTAGGGGGAGCAGGTCTCATCAGTGTATGTAGATACCTAAAGAGAATGGAGCCAGGCTCTTTTCAGTAGTGTCCAGTGACAGGACCAGAGGCAATGGGCACAAACCAAAACACAGGAAGTTCTCTCTGAACATCAGGAAATACTTTTTTGATGGTGATGGTGACCAGAGAGGCTGTGGAATCTCCATCCTTGGAGATACTCAAAAGCCATCTAGACATGTTCCTGGGCAACTAGCTCTAGGTGACCCTGCTTGGTCAGTGAGTTGGACCAGATGACTTCCAGAGGTCTTTCCAACCTCATTCTGTGATTGTGTGATCTTTTCCTGTAATGGACTGTGAAGGCAGATGATGAACTTATCATATGATTCAAATTTAATATTGAACATTTTTGCTTTAGGTAACTTAATATATCAGAACAATTTCTTGGTGTAGATCTTTTGCCAGATCAAATACTTTGAACTGGAGAGTATTAAAGAAAAAATTTACCTGAGACATTTTTGACTGAAGGAAGAACCCACAGGAAGAAGAACACCTAAAAATAGATGTCAGACTAACAGGAGCTTTTCTGGGTGCCAGATGACTTGTTACCTAATCATGCTCATCCTTTGCCACCCACAACTTCCTCTGGACACACACCTGGGCTTGGGCAGCTTAAGAACAGCACTGGGGATCTCGCATCCTTCTTCTTCTGAAGTAAAAGGTGTGAAGCAATTCAGGAAAAGGTGAACCTCAGACAGTTGATAACTGGGCAGGCTCAGGTACACCAGCGTACTGTGAGATAGTCTGACATTGGGCAGAGCTGTACACAGGCACTAAGTAGTTATTAACACTATTAAAGATCTCATGACATGGCACTTCGTTCTCTTCAAGGTACACTCTGCATAATCATATTTTTCGTTGCAAAGCTGTGTAGAGCTTTAGTATAAGAGTAATCAATCACTACTGTGTTTTCTGATGTTTGCTAATAATCAGCTGTGACGTGATATTTTCTATGAAAGCAGCATCTGTCTGCATCATTTCTACTATAGATTGATACTGAATAACTTGGCAAATATATTATTAACATGTTCATTTGACTTTAGTTTGTCTAAATGCTTCAATCTAGGCTGCGAATTCTTTTACTTAAAGAACATTCATCCCTTCTGAAACAGAGCACCCTACTTGCTTCCTTTTTGAATACCTGTACTATAAAACAATTGCAAACACTAAAGCCAAACCAGCAAAACATTGTGGGAATCATCAGGTGAATATTATTATTTTAAATTTACTTTCTGGTAATTTTCCTAACAATATCAGGGATATATTTCTAGTATTTGATAATGCACATCTTGCTGATAAGCCAGGTACTAATTAAGGTACCCTGCATTTAAGATTCCCTAGTGTTCAATCAAAGAACAAAGGTCTTGGGAATGATGAACAATCAAAACTAAAGATAACAGTTGACTTCAGATCAATCTGATCTTTACTAGAATGCATTGGGATACAAAGACATGAAGTAACCCCTGTAATCCTTTAAGTGAGGTTACTCCAATCATAAAGAGGCCATAAAAATAGCACTTGAAATTTAAGAGGTTTACAGTGGTCAGTGCCCTAGACTAGTTGCTCTGAAGAAACATCAAAGGAAAGTATTCATTACACAGAAAGCCTGTTTCGGTTTGAGCGGCCACTGAATACCTATAACATAGATTTCAAGCTGGGGAAAAATGCACTTCTTTTTCCTATCTACACAGCTGGTTAACTCTCAGTTCTGTCTTTCCTTCTGCCCCCCCATCTACAATAAATACAAGAGATCTTCTCTTATGTAACATTTAGGTGACTTACTTTCTTTGCAGTGTGTTGTTGCACTCCACTGTAAATATGCTCAACTTTTTGCTTTTTCACCTTAATGTTCCACTTTAACTATGCTGAATCCTAAAGCATATTCTATTCTGGGAGCATCCTAGCTTTTGGCATGCTTATATATCAAGTCCTCAGCACCCTGAAAGTAGAGTGATGGTTAGTGTCCAAGGCTGTAAATCAGCTTAGCTTGGTTACTGATAGATATGACAGAAACACGTGTCTGCAACTAGTAATTTTCTCTTGCTGGGACATTTTTAGGGGCAAAAAGGGAAGATTCTAACACATTCAATTGAAAATCTTTCTCAGACACGTTTTCTAAATCATCTTAACATACTGTTCTGAGGCTGTTAGAGTAGAAAGAGCAGGAACAGCAATTTAAACCTTACTGAAATCGAGCAAATTGGATTGTGGCAGCTAAGTTCAAGTGAAAGCTTCTTGTATATTAAGAGCTTACAACTATTTGGCTGGCAGAAAGACTCTTAAAAGTCAAAGGAGACTTCTTGATGGTGACGACTCCTACTGCTCCACTGGCTGCATGCGTGTAGGTGAAGAATCACAGAGGTACTGAAATGAATAGTGAGTGATGAACGGCAAGACGGGAAGCAGGGTGCCACTGCTCTGTTGTCAGTGCTGCCACTTGCTCCCCCTGTGACAAATGATGGAATTGGTTCCCGGCGTGGTCGGTACTCTGCAAACACAGAACAAAAAGGCTCCAACCCCAAGTTTCCATCTAAGAATAAGATACAGTCCAGTAGGATGCAGACATCTAAATGTCTAAATGTCCATCTTTCCTGGCACACGAAGTTCTGCTGGGAGTATTTTAGCAGGAACTGACACCTGGTGAGGCCTTTTTTCATGCAGAGAGGAGGCACTGTCCTATAGAGCATGAGCTCAGCCAGCTACAGTAGGCAGCAGACGCTTTGTGGGAGTTATCACAGCAAAACCCTTGCACTTTTCTGCCACCACCAGCACCTGTTATCCTTTTCTTCTCCAGCTAACTGCTGGAATGAGCCCGTGGAAAAAAGAGAGATCAGAGACAAGGTCTGCCCAAAACAGAGCTGCTTCCTTGCAAGTTTGGCCAAAGAAAGCATCTGGGTTGAGTAGGACCAAGGTGGGAGAGCACTTAGTATGCAGAAGTGTTTGTGAAGAAGTGCTACTGAAGTGCTACAGAAGGAGGTCAGCTTTTTAATGGACAGAAGGCCCAAAGGAAAGGTTGGGGGCTTTTGGTTTTAGTTCAAGTCCAATTCATGGTGTGAGTTTGAGTGAACATCCTACTCTCCTCTGCCCTCCCTGTCATCCAGCTTCCTGTATAAGGTAAGGGTAGTGTTAACTGGATGGTATGAGGTTCAAGTGATACACGTGCAGTGCTTAGAAACCTCTGCATGATCTTGTTCTCAAGGTGCAAAATATTATTTACCCCAACCTTGCAAATAAGTTCTTCACATTTTTCACAAGATTTTTGGGAACTAGAGATTATTCCACTTCCAGACACCTCTTGTTTCACTGCAGGTAGACAAAAAGACTAAAACTAGCTCCATAATTTTCAAGAAACTTTGCTAGTCTAAAGGAACAGTCTGAAGACCATGAGGTTGTGGGGGATGAAGATTTCTTCAGTTTCCTTTCCGAAAGACACCTTAATTTAGGCAGACTTCTCATATGCATTAAGCCAATAGACTTTCAGTGGTTTCCCAGGTTACAGTTCATTAGTGTCTGTATCACAGAGAACCAGGAAGCACACTAAAATAAGGACACTGCAGATTTCATTGTTGCATGATGCTAACAGAGAACTCGCCTCTCATGCAGATGATTAGACAGGCTGTGGTACTTCAAGTATTTTTAACTTGTGTTCTGATGAGAGTTTTAGAAATAGGGGAGCTGGCACAAAGCATCACATGTAAATCCACAGTTCAGAGCATAAGGTGGTGCTCTTCCAAGTTTATGGCATCTAACAGCCACTGTAATATAAATGATATCCATGGGTGGGGAGGATTAGCTTGCTGAACACTCTGCTGGACTCCTCTTTCTAGAACCTGCATGCTGGCAGGTTTTCTGACTACAGGAGGGATGGCTTGAGGCCTGGGGGCTGCTGAAAAACAGGCACTGTGAGCTAAGACACCTATCAAAGTGTGTGGTCACAGTAAATAAACACTCTTAGCACTCTCCCCACCCCACTCCAAAGAAATATCTCTTCCAGCTACATGACACACAATGTGCCATTTAATGGTCATGGGGAGTCTGGGGAGATTTTTTGCATTTTTGCGCATTCAGAGGAAAGGTTCTTCTTGTAAGAAGATCACGGCGTCCACAGAGGGCTCAGCAGCTTCAGTGGTCACCTTGTAGACGCAGTGATCCAGGCACACAGAACATCTTTTAAGGACCAGCGCCATAAATAATGAGTCCAGGAGCTGTGACAGCTCATCTGCTAGAAGCAGTGCTGTCATACCAACTAGTGCTGATTCCTTGGTTCCTATACTTCCCTCCCTGGGTGTATCTCACCAGATGCCTTGTACTAACTCATAGGGGCATGCAGCTCTGATGGTCAGTGTTAAATACTGCCCAACACCACGGGCTCCAGCACAGTATTACCACAGAGCAATAGCAATAACAGAAAGAGGCAGGAGTGGTCAGTGCACTTTTGGTACTTGATACTGTTTAAAAAGAACTGCATAACAATATGCTCTATACAGTCAGAGTGACTTTAGAGACACTAATAACTACACTTCATAGCAATTTAAAGCTACTGAAGGAAAAGATGAAAACAGGCCTCCTCAATACCTTTTCCAACTGTCCTGTGAAGGAGAAGAAGGGATCTTGGTAGAAACTGCTCAGGAGTATATTCCTTCCCCAGCTACTTTTCTGGATTTGTTGATGGATGGCACAGCTCACTGCAAAGGTTATTGGTACATTCAGACATAATTTTCTTAAGCCTATTATTACCAGAATCTGTGGGCTACTTAATGCTTGCATGAGAAGTTAATGAAGGACAAAGATTCTGATGGTCTCAGTGAAACAACTGTCTGAAACATAAGAAAAAGCTATTGTCAGTAGCAAATTGCCATTACAGAGAGCCACACGAATATGAATCTTTCACAAAAGGTGATATGCTCTTTATTTTGTGGCTCTTATTCTAATAGTGGCCTTATGGTCCATGTGCAGTATCTCCCTGATGCACCCATCTGGCTTCTTGGTGGGCATCTGTACAATCCAATGTATCATCATTCTGTAGTTCTGGTGGAGTCCTGTTAACCCGCCACCTGAGACTTGTTCTTCTTTCTAAAAACTCTTCTCAGTCCTATTTAACTATGTCATGACTCATATGATCCCTGAGCTAAACACCCCAGATGTAATGCCGGCATTTTAAGCAACATTAATGTCTCTGTGTGTTACTGAGCAAAAAAGTGTCATGTGCCCTTCACCTGTGAAAGGTACTTCTGTTGTTAACTTGAACTTTCATTTGGGTGGGTAGCTTTATCTCTTTAATGAATAAGAGCCAAAGTCCTTGGACATGAACTTGGAAGTACTTTAACTCCTATATAGTAAATCAGATTGGATGGGAGTGTGAATTAGAGCACAAATCCTGATTGAATTCAGGAAAATTAAGAGTAACATGATAGAGAAGTATAGGGCTGGTTAACAGTGTTGACATCATTTTCAGATGGGGTCATGTTTGCTACTCAGCTTAGAAGAAATGTGACATACATGCTAGATGTCACCAATAGCTACTACACTTTAGGTTTCTTTTGTCCTCTCTTGCACATTTAAGAAAATATTATATAAAACAGTCTTGCTATTCATTCCAAGAAAAAAAATAATTGTAATTTCTGCTGAGTTCTACTTGGCTGGTTGATGAAATGACTTTCCATATGTGTCAGGATTACTTGGCTGGGTGGGTACGAGCTATTCCTTATCCCATCAGACTGTGATTCATCTGAGATTGCTATAATTGACATTAAAGTCCCTAAACTCTAAGTTTTATTGTTAGATTTAAGTTAGTCTAAAGATATGTAAAGCTGCGAGGGAAAAGTGAGCGCCTTGTTCATTTGGTTACTTGGGAAATTCTTGTACATTGCTTATCCCTGCTGGTACTTGGAATGACTAGAAAGGCAAATTAGTGCATGGTTTTACTCAAGTTCTCTGTGTGTTGCACAAGGATAAACCCTGAAAACGCATAGCAGCAAGGGAAAATGCCTTGAATGTGGCCAATCAGACTTTCACATAAAAATAAGCCTGCAACAGAGAAAATTGTCTCATCCCACAAATACTGTCTGGTATTGAGCCTATAAATGACCCTATGAGCATCCCCTTCATTGTGCTTTGGGAGAGCAGTTCATGTATAGACCTGCATTCTGGATCACACCTTTGCAGTGTCACTTCTCTTGGTCATTCTTCACCAATCTTGCTAAGAGAGGAGCCCATTCCTTGTTCACAGAGAAGTTCTTTTTATGTAATTGCTTCACAGTGGTTACAGTTAAAGAAGAAAGTGGTTTTACTGAAGAGGAAGGAAAGGGCTGCAATGCTTCTGTTAGCATCTTCAGCCAGGTAAGGGCACACAATGTGCCCATGGAATCCCACCTGTATGGAGGATTCTTACATATTTCCACACAGGGACTGCATCCAAGCCTGGTGGAAGTTTTATTAAAAGCTATTTATGTTAGGGATAGGCTGGAGAGTATGAAACTCCGTCTGCGAACAGGTGAGCAGTCGACAGAGAGCTTGTGGGTAAGGGTTAAAGGGAGAACAGTGATAGGAGACATTATTGTGGGGATCTGTTACAGACCGCCTGACCAAGAGGACTTGGTGGATGAAGCACTCTATAGACAGATAGGAACAGCCTCACACTCGCAGGCCCTTGTTCTCATAGGGGACTTCAACCACCCTGATATCTGTTGGAGGGATGGTACGGCCTGGTACAAGCAATCCAGGAAGTTCCTCAGTTGTGTGGAAGGCAGCTTTCTTCCGCAAGTAACAGCGGAGCCAACAAGGAGAGGTGCCATGCTGGACCTCGTCCACACCAACAAGGAAGGGCAGGTTGGAAATGTGACGCTCCAGGGCAGCCTTGATTGCAGCGATGATGAGATGGTTGAATTCGAGATCCTCAGGACAGTGAGAAGAGTGTGCAGCAAGCTCACTGCCCTGGACTTCAAGAGAGCAGACTTTGGCTTCTTCAGGAACCTGCTCAGTAAGATTCCATGGGATATAGTCCTAGAGGGCAGGGGGGCCCAAGATTGTTGGTTGATATTCAAGGATCACCTGCTGCAAGCTCAGGAGCAATACATCCCTACTAGAAGGAAGTGCTGCAGGAGGGCCAGAAGACCTTTTTGGATGGATAAGGAGCTGCTGAGGAAAATTCGAAGGAAAAAAGAGGCTTATAAAAGGTGGAAGCAAGGACAGGCAGCCTGGGAAGAATATAGGGATGATGTCTGGGAAGCTAGGGACCAGGTTAGGAAAGCTAAGGCCCACTTAGAATTAAACTTGGCTAGGGATGCTAAGGATAACAGGAAGGGATCCTATAGGTACATTGCAAATAAAAGACAGACTAGGGACAACATGGGCCCTCTCTGGAAGCTATTGGGAGAACTGGCTACCCTGGATTTGGAGAAGGCTGAGGTTCATAATGATTCCTTTGCCACAGTCTTCATCAGCAAATGCTCTGACCACACCACCCAAGTCTTGGAAGGCAGATGCAGGGACAGTGAGAATGAAGACCCTGGGCCCAATCTAGGAGAGGATCTGGTTTGAGACCATCTTAGGAACCTGAATGTATACAAGTCCATGGGACCTGATGAAATCCATCCGTGGGTCCTGAAGGAGCTGGCAAATGAAGTTGCTAAGCCACTGTCCATCATATTTGAAAAATCATGGCAGTCAGGTGAAGTTCCCAATGACTGGAAAAAGGGAAATATAACCCCCATTTTCAAGAAGGGGAAAATGGATGAGCTGGGGAACGACAGACCAGTCAGCCTCACCTCTGTGCCTGGCAAAATCTTGGAGCGGATTCTCCTGGAAGGCATGCTGAGGCATGTGAAAAACAACAAGGTGGTTGGTGACAGCCAGCATGGCTTCAGTAAGGGGAAATCCTGCCTGACCAATCTGGTGGCCTTCTATGATGGGGCTACGGAACTGATGGACAGGGGTAAAGCAGTTGATGTCATCTACCTGGACTTGTGCAAAGCGTTTGACACTGTCTCACATGACATCCTTGTCTGTAAGTTGGAGAGACATCAATTTGATAGGTGGGCCACTCGGCAGATAAGGAACTGGCTGGATGGCTGCACGCAAAGAGTTGCGCTCAATGTCTCAATGTCCAGCTGGAGACCAGTAACGAGTGGTGTCCCTCAGAGATCGGTGTTGGGACCGTTCTTGTTCAACATCTTTGCTGATGACATGGAGAGTGGGATTGAGTGCACCCTCACCAAGTTTGCCGATGACACCAAGCTGTGTGGTTTGGTTGATATGCTGGAGGGAAGGAATGCCATCCAGAAGGACCTTGACATGTTGGGGAATGGCTGCTGGAGAACGGACACGATGAGACCATAGGCCCAGCAGTAGTGAACCAAAGGCTTTGAGGCCTTGGCTGAAGGTTACTAGAGAACGTGTGCGTGAGAAGAGTTTGAGGGAGTTGGCAGAGGAGCCTGAGAAGTCGGGATATGTAGGGAGGAACTGATAACTGCAACCTTGAAGCACAGCTGCAAGCTGGAAACCCCCTGGAACATAACCAAGAGGAAAACTACAGAGGGGGGTGGGATGTGAATGTAACCTTTGAGCTGTGATCAAGCACGTACCAATCATGTAACCAATCCTGTATCAATTAGTAGATATAGGTAGCCAATCATGTATTAACAAGTATGCATGTTAACTAAGTCATAGAGTATATAACTGTAACCCTCAGATGAATAAACTGAGTCTGATGAATGATCATATTGATTGTCTTCATTCTCCCACCACGGAGAACAGGCAGGGGGGCCTGCCGCAGGCAGAGGAGCCTGCAGTCGTTGCCTACCGCACAGGCAAGAGGAGCCTATGGGCCCCGCCCGCAACATTGACACACTTGTGAGGTGGGCTGATGCCAACCTGATGAAGTTTAACCCTGACAAGTGCAAGGTCCTACACCTTGGTGGGAGCAATGCCAGGCACAGCTACAGGTTGGGCAGAGAAGAGATTCAGAGCAGCCCTGCAGAGAAGGACTTGGGGGTATTGGTCGATGAGAAAATAAACATGAGCCGGCAGTGTGCACTTGCAGCCCAGAAAGCCAACCGTATCCTGGGCTGCATCAAAAGGAGTGTGACCAGCAGGTCGAGGGAGGTGATCCTGCCCCTCTGCTCTGCTCTTGTGAGACCACACTTGGAGTATTGCATGCAGTTCTGGTGTCCTCAACATGTAAAGGACATGGAACTGTTGGAACAAGTCCAAAGGAGGGCCACGAGGATGAACAGGGGACTGGAGCACCTCCTGTATGAAGATAGGCTGAGAAAGTTGGGGCTGTTCAGCCTAGAGAAGAGAAGGCTGCGTGGAGACCTCATAGCAGCATTCCAGTATCTGAAGGGGGCCTATAGGGATGCTGGGGAGGGACTCTTCATGAGGAACTGTAGTGATAGGACAGGGGGTAACGGGTTCAAACTGAAACAGGGGAAATTTAGATTGGATATGAGGAAGAAATTCTTTACTGTGAGGGTGGTGAGGCACTGGAATGGGCTGCCCAGGGAAGTTGTGAATGCTCCATCGCTGGCAGTGTTCAAGGTCAGGCTGGACAGAGCCTTGGGTGACATGTTTCACTGGGAGGTGCCCCTGCCCCTGGCAGGGGGGTTGGAACTAGATGATCTTAAGGTCCTTTCCCACCCGAACTATTCTATGATTCTATGATTCTAAGCTATTTTGAAAATATCTTTAACATAATAGAGAGCAAAACTGGCTTGATCTCTGTGTAGCCTTGAGGAGAAAGAAGGGGAGCAATGGGAAGATTTTTTTCTGTCTTGTAATGGATCTGATTCAGCTTGAGGGGCAAGATACTGGTGAATCCTTTGCTGCAAACCTTCTTGATTTCATGATGGTCCCTGTGCATCTGTATCACTGTGGTTCCAGTCTCTTCAGGCATAAATACCACAGTTAAATATTTAGTCATCTTGGTACACACAGGATGAGTGACTCGTCAAAGGTCATGCAGGAAGTATAGAGCTGAGCAGGGCACTGACCTATGATTGTTAATAGGACAGTGACATATTTCATACAGGAGAAGCTGTTGAATGATTATACCTCAGAGTTCAGGAATTCTACTTTCAGGAAGTGTGAGATGACTTGAGAGAATAATTGGAGATAGGATGAGCTTGTTGCATGGGATGTCTGTCTTTCTCAATATTGAATAGCACAAAGGAAAAGCAGGAATAAAATCCCATACCAAATAAACCTGCTTACAGCAATACTGTACATTTTCCACCCTCGCAGGGCTGGACTTAAGTAAGGATCAGTTTAGTAGCCCTAGTATGTAGATAGATAGAACGTAAATCAGTAAGCTCAGCCACACCATCAGCTTCAGTTGGCAAAAACTGTTACATATGTTAGCAGGAGCATTGAACCAAGACAAACTGTAAAATGACTTTAAAAAACATTTAATCTTTCAAAAGATGGCATAAATAAAAGGTTTCTTTGTGAGAAAAGATCTGGAGAAACAAAGACCAGCATACCACAAAACAGTCAGCTCCTGGATTATCACTTCTAAAAAGGTGAATGTGCTAGAAACGATAGGGACAAGAGAAATGTGCTTGACTAAGGCTGTTCAGGGAGTTCACATTAAATTCACTAAGAGCCATAGGCATCTATATGTGAACACATTCATCTGCAAATGCAGAACATAAGCAGTGAAGAGACTGAGGTCATTAGTTTGCTCATGAAAACACAAGAAAAATATACCAATATTTGTTCAAATGCAAAAAGCAGAGAAAACAATCTGAATATAAAAGAAAACATGATTCTATGATGGAGAGTGGCAAATGCTAGTGGAAAATGTCTTGCATATTGGGTCATGTGCAATAACTGTTGCAGGGTTTACAAATAAATAAAACAAACAATAAAAAAGCACAGTAGTAAGACAAAAAGCAGCAACTCCAAATGTGAGATTTGATATGTATATGATGATGGAAGGTAAATAATTTTCAAATGTCTGACTAGTCTTGACAGCAGAGGGCAGGCAGTGATACATAAGCAAAAGTAGCACAACATCAAAAGAGAGTAAACAGTTTCTTTAAGATCAAGAGGAGAAATGGTCACCCAGAAAAAATGAGTCATGTAATGAAGAGAACAGAGTGAGACAGATATTGGACCAAAAAGAGCAAAAGTATCCTTGACATGATGGAGCATCTCCTGCAGCAAAATACAATATCCTGTATTTCCATGTTAGAACTTAAGACTCACAAATCTAAGGACAGAGAGCAGTTCAAAGCACTTTAGTACTGCCACGAGGAACCTAAAATGGTGAATGCTACTGGATCTGCAACGCTGCTTTACACTACAAGAAAGAGAACGACAGGGGGGCAGACTGACAACTGTTTTCTTATATAAAGCAGCCTTCTAGTATGGAAAGACAGTAACAGAAAATAAACTATGCAAACAAAACAGACTCCACTTTCTTGTGAAATGTCAGTGAGCCAGCGAGGTGAATACAATATCTGTGCAAACCCAACTGACTCTTCATGCCCAGATTATTCTTTCAAGTATCCCTCTGAATCATTCAAACATTGAAACTTGGAAAATGAGCTATCAATTTTCTAGGTACATTGGCACAATAATACCTGGAAAACAAGAAAAGTACTTTACTGGAGCAAGACGAGCAAAGACAGCAGACACCTAATGAGATAGGATATGGATATCTGGCAAAATATTAAGGTGTTTTAACTGCAAAATGTTAAGCAGCAAAAATACCTCCCATTTCCAAAGCAGTGATGTTGACTCAAGAATCGGCAAAGCTGAACAGGCAGATAAAATTGCACAGATTTTTAAAAAGTGCCGCAAAAAGCAAAGAAATTTGGCAATAAGCTGCAATAAGGAGCATTTTGAATAGTTCTTGGTAAAAAGTAACTTGGCACAGTGGCTGATACTGTAGCTGGGACTGCAGTACCTGCACTAGTCCAGCTTGCAAAGACTGGAGAGAGACACTTGCCAATTAATAAACTAAAGCCCTCTGCGAACTGTGAGGTCAGTTAAGGATCTAACTGTTTTTGAGGAAAAGGATAGACTTAAATTTCACGGGGGACATTAGTATGTATAGTCACTACAAACACAAGGCAACAACATGATGATGCAACATGGTGATGAGACATTAACTGTCTTGAAATTTGTACATCAGCTCTTAGAAAAGACACAGGCCAAACAGTCTTGGAGGGAGCACTCAAATCAGAACTGCAGAGGCAGGACGAGCCTCCAGGGATTTCCTGCAGTTCCTGGAGATGCACTCTTGCAACAAGTAACTTCTTTGGAAAACTGTATGGTAATAAAGCATGAATGAGCTATTGCTCTAAACAGAGGAAAATATTCTCTGTTGCTAAGGGAAGTCAGAGCTTAGTTAATTCATCACTTTTTTCATATCAGATACACATATATATGGATACAGAATGTGCCTTCTAATACACATTCATGGAATGATTTCTACATGAATTTATTAACTCCTTTCATATATAACTTGTTTCATAGACATGATCTTCATGTTTAGTTTTGCCATTTACATTCTTGTAACTACCATTCCTGACTACAGTGCGTGGAGATGTTCCTTTGCTGCCTCTGGGCACTGGCTGCTCTTAGCAACCCAGCATATGGTTTGGTGCCAGCTGATCTGGGTATTTGCTTGGGTTCTTATACATGTGACATTTAGCCCCTGGGCTGGTCTTCTTACTGATGTGCCTTCTTTAGCTCAATCTTCAGAGAGACAGACAAGAATTCTCCTCCATTTTGCATTTTGCAAATATGCCAGTTTTAGGTAACAATTTAGCTCTTTCTGGGATAATGAAGTATCATCTGGTGTAGTGAAAAGTCCAAAGCACCAGTACAGTGATAATTCTCCGAATATTTTTGTCTACTAGTTTTAGATTTTCACTCCTAGGCAAAATATACACACACCTCAAATATAACTACAATATGATGGCACCACTTGTCTTCTGCCTTCTTGGTACTGAGGAGTTAGAGGCTTAAAATAGTGATGTGCTTGCCACATGGATACTATTAGATAGACAGATGGTACACTGTTCTCACTCTGTAATCATACAACTCATATTTCCATGGACCTACGTAGACAAACACGTATCACCTACTGCCTGGTAGTCAGCATGTGAACACAAAAGGTTAACTTGCGTGGTGTGCCATGGTAATTAGAAGATTGTTACATGGTTTTCTGCACTGCTGAGCACATTGGTGCATGCTGATGATTTTCTAGGGGTCTTAAAATATATCTTTCTCTTTCTGTTCTTTTAATAATTCCTGCTGGAATGGAGAAATGCAACAGAAACTGATGCGCATGCAAAATGGATTTTCTTCTGCCTTACTGTTTATATAGATGTGACTTGGAAAGTCGTGTTGCACTCATACATTGTAGTCCCTGAGTTAATTAGTGGCATATCCTATAAACAAGGTCCGGTTTCCAGGGGAATTGTTACCTTTCCTTTGAGACTTCTTCTAACACACACAGTTGTGTTGTAAGTGTCCTAGTTAGTTCTTTGTTACTCTCTTTTTGCATGAAAAAATGCAATCCATTTTGTAAGTCATTCTCAATAGCGGCTGCAGTGATACCACTGTTTGGTTTAAGCACATTTTTCCCTCTAACTTTGCCAGGATTATATGACTTTCTATCCCAATCGTGTAAGCTCTGTAGCAGCTGTTTTGGGCTCTGTATTTGTAGCTAAGCTTATCTCAGTGTGATTCCTATTTCTTTATTTCTGAAATATTACCTTTATTAAACTTTTGGTTTCTTAGATAAGATACAAAACAGCAATGCAGTTGTGCATAGGGAAATATATTGTATAAATAAGCAGTATCTTTTTCTGCAGATATGGAAAACCTCTTTGTTTAGGGAATTTGTCAGATACACAAAGGGAATGAAACTCTGCAGCTTCTTTCCACACACACTCTATTGGTTTTGCTGGGCTTTCTCCAAATAAAAAATCAAATTTTAATACTGCATTATTACCCAGAAATGTGTTGCCAGGGCTCTACAGAAGTTTTCCTTAATTTCCACTTCCCTGAAATAGACTTGTTATACAAGCCTCAAAAATGCTCAAACAGAGCACTGGGAAGACTTGGTGAGGCAAATTATCTTTGATTTTTTATGTTGCCCTGTGTACAAGTTTATCTAATCAGATAGTTATTTCAGAAGCCTGGATCCATCACAGTTGTTAACATCAACTGTGGTTTGCTGAGTTTTTCGTTTCATCTCTTTCAGCTTCTCTGGAGACAGCAATTTCCAAATTGATACAAAGCAGCTATTCTTCATGGAATTACTATAACAAATCATTGAATAATGATGATTGAGCATAATTCATTTATTACTCTTATTCTTTTCTGCATTGTTATCTCTTTGCTACGTCTTGCTATGGTGTAAGGAAAAGATCTGATCCTTTTTAAGAAAAAAAAATCCTATTGATTTCTCTAGGAGGTGGTTCAGGTTCTGTGCCCTATTTTAGTCATAAGCTTGTCAGGGTCCTGATCACAACTACTGGTGCATTGAAAAATACGAATAGCACTCAGATTCTGAGAGCTGGAACAGTTGATGAACTGACAAATGAATTCTCAGGTTTTATGTTCTTCAAAAACATTGTAATATGGAATTGGGAACCATTCAGAGTTCCAGTGTTTTGCTGGCTTATGAGAGCTTTTTATGGTATGTGTGTATGTGACAATATAGACCAACGGAAAGTATCAGCCTTGTCAGCTACTCTGACTCCCACGTGTATTCTGCAGAACACAGCTTTTGTTCTCTATGTATCTTTTTTAGGACATTTTTTTTTTTAATTCCTACTGGATTTCCTACTGTAAAGTCACTTTTGGAGAAGCAGAAAACTGATACTGATGCAGAAACTCATGCATCTGCTTCAGCCTATTGTTTGTTTGTTTGTTTGTTTGTTTTTTTACAGCTGGCCTAGGCCAGCAAAGGGAAATAAGACGTTGGAAATAAGATGTTCATACCTTTGTTATCCTAAAGGAACAAAAGAAAACCCTACTGAAGGCTCAAACTCCTCCAAGTTTCAGGACTTAAACTAATCTCCAGCTATCTGGCATTAAGAACAATCCTTCTTGATTAAAATCAATTTCATCAATCTTCTTTTGCAACATCCAGTACTAAGTGGTGCTCAAAATACATCCTGGACTAGCTGGATTTTTTATTTGTTTCCACCTGCAAAATCTCTCTCTATTTTTAATAAATTACATTTTCAGTCCTTAGTATGGATGGATGATCAACTGATACTGATTCTTACTAAGCCTCCACATGCACACACACAAAAATCATGGCAGTCAGGTGAAGTTCCCGACGACTGGAAAAAGGGAAATATAACCCCCATTTTCAAGAAGGGGAAAATGGATGAGCTGGGGAACTACAGACCAGTCAGTCTCACCTCTGTGGCTGGCAAAATCCTGGAGCAGATTCTCCTGGAAGGCATGCTGAGGCACATGAAAAACAACAAGGTGGTTGGTGACAGCCAGCATGGCTTCACTAAGGGGAAATCCTGCCTGACTAATCTGGTGGCCTTCTATGATGGGGCTACGGAACTGACGGATAATGGATAAGGAACTGGCTGGATGGCCACACGCAAAGAGTAGTGCTCAATGGCTCAATGTCCAGCTGGAGACCAGTAACGAGTGGTGTCCCTCAGGGATCGGTGCTGGGACCGATCTTGTTCAACATCTTTGTTGATGACATGGAGAGTGGGATTGAGTGTGCCCTCAGCAAGTTTGCCGATGACATCAAGCTGTGTGGTTTGGTTGATACTTTGGAGGGAAGGAATGCCATCCAGAGGGACCTTGACACGCTTGTGAGGTGGGCTGATGCCAACCTGATGAAGTTTAACCATGCCAAATGCAAGGTCCTACACCTGGGTGGGAGCAATGCCAGGCACAGCTACAGGTTGGGCAGAGAAGAGATTCAGAGCAGTCCTGCAGAGAAGGACTTGGGGGTGTTGGTCGATGAAAAAATAAACATGAGCCGGCAGTGTGCGCTTGCAGCCCAGAAAGCCAACCATATCCTGGGCTGCATCAAAAGGAGCGTGACCAGCAGGTCGAGGGAGGTGATCCTGCCTCTCCTGACTGTAGTCCTCTCCTGACTGTAGTGAGAGGACAAGGGGTAACGGGTTCAAACTGAAACAGGGGAAGTTTAGATTGGATATGAGGAAGAAATTCTTTACTGTGAGGGTGGTGAGGCACTGGAATGTGTTGCCCAGGGAAGTTGTGAATGCTCCATCGCTGGTGGTGTTCAAGGCCAGGTTGGACAGAGAATTGGGTGACATGGTTTAGTGGGAGGTGTCCCTGCCCCTGGCAGGGGGGTTGGAACTAGATGATCTTAAGGTGCTTTCCAACCCTAACTATTCCATGATTCTATGATCCTATATATTTATTATGTGCAAATTACTTTCATTTTACTTGTTGGAGTTATAGAGTGATCTCTTGAGACATGAGAGTGTGTGCATGTTGTAAAAAATTCAAGATTGAAAGAAGCTGCATGAGTCTTCAGAATAAATACTGCACATCACCTAAAATCAGACAGACATTTGATTTCACTTCCTTAAAATTCCTCAGGTAGCAAAACAGATATGACTGAGAAGTTCAAAAGTACAGTTGAGCTAGAGCTCAAATATTTTATCTCCATGCCCTCTAAGCCCGCTTCTCAGTAAAGTCTGAGACTGTAAAATGTTTTACTTGCTAAACAACACTAGATTTTTAAAAGTTTCATGATGCCTTAACACTTTTGAGTTCACCAGAAATGTCATAAGCATTCATACTAGCCAGATATTTTACCACTGCAAAGAAAAGTTTTTCAGTGTTTCAGATGACGTAGTAATGTTTTTCTTCTTACTGCTTTTAAACAGCCTGTAAGTAAGAAAAATAGCAGCTAGGATACTTACCTGTCATAAGCTGGCATTTGAAAATCACTGGTGAGCGTACCAATGCTCAGTCTGTTGGTCACAAGTAACTCAGTGTAATCCCCTCCACAAAGCTCTGAGACAGGAGCACTGTGTTAGTGACAACAAAACCCAGTCTGGGTTTCACACAAGTCGATTCACATTAATTGGTTCATCTGCCCGTTGAAACATGGGAAAAAAAGTATCAGAGCCTGGGCATAATTATTATTCTTCGAGTGTCTTTAAGTGTTTCTTTTTCTGGATGATTAGCTTGACAATGAGCTAAAAGATTTTTCTTCTCTCAGGACATGGTCCAGGGTCCATTTGAGTCAGTGAGCAGCAACTCAGACAGAAACACAGAATACAGAAGGGTAAAGAGATTTTTCAGACAAGAGATGAAACAGGCCTTCACTCAGGAAGGGTACTTGACGTAAACGTTCAAGAAAGAGTAGCAGTGTATGTGCTTGTTTGCTTCCTATCCATCACAAACTGCGCAGCAGTGCAAATCCCAAAGACTGGGGGTTGCTGCATTCCCACAGCAAGCAAGTGGTATGACAGGACGTCTGCCATGGTAGTTACCACAGCCGCAGCACATGGAGGGATAGCCATGCCAAGCACTGAGCAGAAGGAAAGCAGGAGGCAGCCTCGCTCTAGAAGCTTCTGTTCTGCGGGGACAAAACTAACAAAGCCAAAGCTGTGCCCTTTCACTTGATTTTCACGGCAAAGTCACAGCTAAGCCTCTAGAGATTCTGTGGTTTTGCTTCACATATAACTAAAAATTAATTAATTAGGGTTAATTTTAAAGCTGAAAATAAATTTTAAGGCTAGTTAAATCTTCCAGGATACTTGTCCTTTATTAATTAATTTATTTATTTACTTTATTTGGAAGAGCTTGGAAGGCTAAGATAGGAAATACAGTTCAATGACACAATAGCTTGCTATGTAACATTCACCTCTATGATGTGATTTATTTCCAGCTTATCAACCATCTTGATAACTTGGGCAGGAAAAGTATGATAGATTTCCAACAGTGAGAAAAACAAATTGCATAAAGCCACAGCCCATCTCTTCTTTTCCTTTGCACAGTCAATGCCAACAGCATAATGAATTCTGTGAGATTCATCAGTCACAGGACTAAAGGCAACTTCTTACTTTCTTTAAATGATTGTGAAATGGACAGCAGATCAGTTTGCTCCAGACGAACATTTATTTAGCTGTAATATAATGTTAATTCAAAGAGACTTGATATTATTTTTCTTTGGGTGTGTGTAGAGAATGATAAACTATCTTTTATCAAAAGCTGTGGACTAACTATATTTTGTGATGACCAAGTACAACCTGTCTGATGCCTCGATACTGAATTGGCTGAATTGTGAATTGGCCTGGCTGCTCTCTTCCATGTGCTCGAAGCCAGCTGGGTATGGGTAGGATCTGTTCCTTGGTGTTTGCTGGTAGCAAGGTCCCACCAGTGTCTCAAGCCTCAGTAGACCAGTCCCCTCATGCTCCCTCATAGTAAGTTGCAGGCTATATGGATATCATTTACTATCCGACTCTCTGCCTATCCCTCCAGGAAGAAGGTACTCTCAATAGCGCATGGTTAAATCAGTGCTTCAGGCTTGTAGGATCTGGCCTGCTCTCTGTCTCCTCAAGTTGCTTCTAATATGCAGTGGTAGCTGTTTAGCTGTGGAGTAGATGGTCAAGTCCCCGAACTAGAAGCTCCACCAGTAATGCTTTCATCTCCTTGTGGATCCAAGAAGAAAAACATTGTTCCAAGGAGAAAGACTCTTGAGAAACTGAGTCACTAAAAAACTCAGTGGTTCCCAAGCATGACCCTTTGAGCAGGTGCTGGGCACCCTTCCTGAGGAGGGCAGTGGTGGAGTGGGTACTGTTGGCTACGCTCAGCGCCAACAGCCAGGTGCTCACCAGTCACACCAGAGCTGTCAGTTTGCTGAAGATGTATCCCACTCAACAATGACAGAAGTTTTCTAGTGGCCACTGATGGTAGGAATGATTCTTCTTTTAATCATTGAGATGATTTCCAAGATGAGGGAGAGGTTTTAAACATCACCCAGGACCCTTCCTTTGCCCACAAGTGAAAGTATTATGATTTTAAGCATTATCTAAAGAGTTATAAAGAGCAACTAAAGCTCAAGTCTCTAATGTTCTGTTTCTGACTCTGTTCTGAACAGAACATTTTGTATGGCATATTTAAATGTATTAAGTGTTTCTGTGGTCAATTTGCCAATGCATAAGTGAATATGATCTTCATTAAAGGGATTTATTTTGAGCTTTTCTTGCCTGACACATAGTTGAAGCATTGGATTTTCCTTTGCTACTTTCACTACAGACAACATATACTTCAGTAAAGATAAGGCTATGTAAAGTTGCAGGAAATCATACTATGATGTCAGCACAGGCAAAAGTCAAGAGTTGTTCCTTCTGATGCTTGAGAGAGGTAATTATGGTATTTCAGGATATAGGGTGACCGACTGACAAAGGTATGTTTTTATATTTATCCACAAGGATAATTTAATACCCACTTCTGAGCAGAATGGCTCTGTGTATTCATTTGCATAACTGGAAGGGGCTTGCCACATCTAGCAGCACTATCACTTCCACTCATGCTAATCTTTTTCCTGTACTCTGGTTAAACTTTGCAAATGTCTTGGATCACCACTCTCCAGGGCTCACAGCCCACTGCAGTAAGTAGGGATTGATTTGTTTGAGGAAGTTGGTGTCACTGACCTTTAACAATGCATTTCAGTTGGCTGCCATTGTTGATAACTAATGCTGGTAGTCTACTCCAAAGGTGGTCATCATACCTCTTGTGTCAAAAAGGACTTTAGGTACTGAAAATTCTGATTTTCTTGTCACAGGCCAAAAGGTGGCCTCTTGTCACTTATAAGAAAGCAGTAAGCACAAACACATGCTCAGCAGCAGCCCAATTAATTATACATTTTTTTTAATTTTAAGTTACCCTAAAGCATGTCTCTGGATTTACTGTTGGATGACTTTCTTTCATGTTTAGCTGCCTCCTCACTCCATTGTTTCCATAGTAACACCTTTGAAACATTGCTTCTTTCTGAGGAGGTGAAATGTAAAGTTGCTGGAATATTTGAGTGTTTAAATATTTAAATGAAAGCAAGAAAAAGATGGTGGGGTGAGTCAGACATGACAGGCAGGTGACACCCACAATAGCTGCTATTAAATTTGACTGTGGGGTAGCATTACCTTTGCTGTTCTCCTACTGCAAGCTGAAAAGAGCAGCCAGCTCAGAGGACCTGTGCTGAACCTGGGCTATTCTGATGCTGAGAGGCAGCTGAGCATGTTTATGACCAAGGTTAGCTGAAGTAGCCAGCTGCAAACCTCTGCAAGGAGTTAGGAATAGCAAAGAAGTTAATTTGCAGTAGTGCTGTATTTATTATTTGCTAGTGATAACATTTCTTGTTAAAATTGGCAATAATTACTCATTGTCTTAGTATTTTACTGTGAAGTCTGTTAGGAAGTTAACATGGAAATAACCATATAAAGTGTTCCTGCCAGTGCCTGAAAATACACCAAGATTTGCATTGACCGTGGCCTTTCATTAACAGTAACGAACATCAGTTATCTGGGTTTGGAGGAGGCTTTTCTGTGGAAGTGGCAGTTTTTGTAAACTTAAAGGGAGCTTTCATGGAGAATGTTCTTCTTAAAGTACTGTGGCTACAGTGATGTCTCTCACTCCTGTTACACTGACCCTTTTCAAAATCGTAGTACATGAGCTGGTGTTCAAAGTGGATGTAGTGGTGCTCACTTCCTCATTTTAGCTTGTTACACTCACCCTTCTGAGCCACTTTGATTAAGGTTCCCTTTTGACAGCTCCCAGAGGTGGCTGTGCCTAGCCCACTTGCTTAGAACCATCTCCCTGCTCCTGTGTACCAGAGCTCTCCTTTCCTTCCCTTAAATGCCTCCTTAGAAAAACACTTTTCCCTTTGCTGTTCTGAACCTGGACTCTGAACGAGCTGTCTGTTCTCCCCTCTTTTATCTGATCATAATGGGGAGCAATTAACCCTCCTTTCTAATCCCTTCCACAGGAGACAACATGAAACAGCAATGAAATAAATTACCTGAATTCCTCATACAAAACACTCCATTGAGCACTTTTCCTGCTCACTTAATTTCCCTGATTGCCATTCCCTCTAGACTATCATTTTACATGATTTTATATACTGAATATATCTTCCTAGGCCAAGGTTGCTTTCTTCCTACTGTCAATAAAGGCATATGATTTCTACTAACTTCACAAAAATAAATGGTAAGAATATTCTTCCCCATCTCTGATTGATAGCTATGATCTCTTTTAGCTTAATACGATAGGTTTTCGATAGAACAAATTTTTGGTTTGAAAAATTTGTAGTCAGATGAGGGGGAAAATTCCCAGAATTCTCCGAGCTTCTCTCACTGACGGTGTTAAAAAAAGATGCCAGCCAAAGTAGGAGGTGTAAATTTTCTTAGCGTTATTCGCCATCATTTTATTTTAAAAGCTTTGATAGGCAGTCAAACAGCAATTTCAGCATCAAGATGGTTATTAAGTTTCAGAGCAAGCCCACTCAACATTAGGGAGAGCTAATATTGCCTTAGAAAAAGGGAGTGAACAGGATGACCTCTCCGGGTTCCCTCAAGCATATGTTCTACAAGTCTCTGAATAAAGACAGTTCTCACCTTTTCAATATTGTTGTTTCAAGGACATCAGTTGCCAGGACATACATTCCTGAACTTGTTTATATAGCGTTTGGAGTCTGCAGTTTGTTCTTTTCCACAGTCACTAAGGATGAATGCCTGTTCTTTTCTTAATGATTTTGATGGACTAATCTAATGAAGGAAAGGAGCTGCCCTGCTGAATCTCCCTCTGCTACCCCGATAGGACTTTCACTAAACCTCTTTGGCCTTCAGGCTTTCAAGCACTGACATCATCTGAGGCTTTTTGTGCATGAGAATTCTTTACAGTTCTCTCCTGTGTATTCAATAGATCACAGCAGCCTGTGGTTTGGGCTAACAACACATGGCTATTGAAAAACTTTCTCATTGTAATGAATCAATTTTTGCTTAGTTAATGATCCTTCTCATTCTGAGGGACTGGCAAAGGGTTTTAGAAAAAGATCCCAGTAGGTATGAAGACTGAACAGAAGTGAGGTTCATTGAGGTGTGTGAAGATGTCTCCTCAGTAGCTGTTTTGAATTTCACTTCTTTCACAGGCATACAAAAACTTTAAAGAAGAAAACAGATGGAGAGCATTTTACAGAACTGAATTTAGTTTCTTTATCTGGGAGAGGAACAAGATTATGGAGAACAAACAAAGGTTGTTGTATAGTGATGGAAGAGAGTGCTGCAGCTAACCTGCTGAGCCTTGACCAGCCAGAACCCCTCACGTTCAGAGTCATATCAGCTAACCTCATTCCTCACCATTATGGGTAAGCACAGTCAAATTTCGCCAAGCCTCTGGGAATAGGGCTTAGAGTCAATACTAAGCTCAAACCCATGTGTAGATTTAAAGGGAGATTTGAAGAGGAGGAAGCAATTCTGTTTACAGAGAGTGGAACAAATGAAATGTTTACACTGGACCTAGAAGATCAAGAAGTGGGAAAGTCATGTGGAGAGCAAAGAATAGCGGAAGCAGAGAAGTAAGCAGAAGCGAAAGTGACAGTGAGGGCAGAGTGGAATAGAAAATCTCTGGCAAAATGTAAACCCAGAAAAATCAATTGATGTTGGAATTCAGTGGAGATAGCGAGCTTGAGAAACTGAGAAAGACAGAAATGGTACGTGTGTAGGGGAGGATACGCTGTGCAACAGAGACCCTGTAATTTAACCCCCATTTCAGTGCGGCTTTATGCATGTGCATGAGTTCTTCAAATCTGGCAAGCATTTAAACAGATGCTTATATCCCTGAGAAATCTAGTGGGTGTTAAACATAGATGCTGTTATGAATTTGGAGGGTTTAGACAATACTGATTCAAGGAGACAAATACTGAGCTTTTCCTAACAAACTCCCTTTTTTAGGTAGATATTGATTGAAACCTTATGGGCAGAAGAACACACTGAATTCTACTGATGCACACAATGTCTCTCATTCTATCCATCAAGAAGACATTTTAGTTGACTTAGAGAATGAATAGAGCCAATGTACCTACATTAAAATGTGTTAACAGCACATGTGGGACACCAGGAGTCAGATGATCTTATTTTCTTGTTGCTTAAAGTAGATCACATCAAGAGTCAAGATTTGGTTGGTACATTTTATTCTTATTGCATAGCAAGAAAATGATATGTAGCAGGCTGACCTTCTCCTCGGGCTTATGTGAGGTTGTTTATGGCATGAGGATATGAGAAACTCTTGCTTGTAGCATTCCTGCATATTGTGGAGGAATCATGTTATTTGTTAAGTGACTACTGTTAAACTCCCAAGTAGAGTCTGGGCGAGTGTGTGGCTGCTAGCTAGGTGTTGAATGTGGTGTGTATCACAGATATGAAATAGAAAGCAGCAGCACCCAAGATTGTCACAGAGAAATCAGCAGTAGGAAGACTGCAAGATATAAAACACAAGGGGAGAGTTGGGTAAGCTGAAGGAAGATGTGGTCCCGTATTACAGTGCAAGACTGACTTCTTAGCATTTAAATTCCGGTTCAGGGTTATTTATAGTATTGGAAGCAAAACAAAGGTCTGAGATAAACTACAAAAATAACCCTGTATTAAGGCAAACTTCTGCCTTTGAAGCATACAAAAATACAATATGATAACACAGCTGGCAACTGTCCACTAGAACTGGCAAATGGATAGGAGATACAAATCTGAGAATGAGCAGAAAGATGTTGAGGATCTTGGCACAAGGATAAGTCCTTTGATGGGTCCTACAGTTGAAGGTTCTCTGTAAATCTGCTACTCCAAGTTCATTGTTTACACATTGCAGAAACTCTGAGGAAAACCTCAATGCTGATGCCAACAGTGGATCTGCCTTCTAAATTTCAAGTATGGTTCTGCAAAGCGCCTTTCAACAATGCATAAAGAGCAGCCTGGGTATATACCTAAGGACATATGGTGGCCTGAATTACAGCTCAACACTTAAGTATTGACATGCTTTCTGTCAAGCAGTATTTATGAGAGCCCCTTTGCAGGGACCAGGTCCTAACTAAGCACAGCATTGCCCCCTTCTTGACAAGCAGGACAGCACCAATCTAAGGCTCTCTCCCTGGCTCCCTCATATGAACCCCCTTGTCCAAATAGCACAAGCAGGATCCCAGCCTCTTTCCTTGCCAACATCTTTCCTCTCAGTTGAGCTTTTACAGCTCATGGGAGATTTTCTGGTCTTTTCTGAGGGAACATCGTTGGCTTTTCTTTGATACCATCTCTTGACCTTGCAGACAGTAGGACTGATACTGGGATGCTGGGTATATCAATTGGAAAAGCTGGACTTGACCAGGCTCCTAGGTCTGGTTGGGTGCCTGCCACAAAGGATCACCTCTTAATCCTCTGGGCTTCTCAGCTGATGCACTCTCAGCTCTTCTGTGATGGAACAGTCCTTAAGGCCAACTAACAGGGTCACAGTTTCCAGTTACCCTGCTGTGCTGCTGCTGCTTTTCTTGTTCCTTTCATGGGCTGCCACAGAGAATTAATCTAAATGTTATACTTCTCCTTTGTCTCTCAGAAGTGTCAATATTTTCTTCTCAGATGAGCTGCTTTCATGGATCTCCTGTGAGACACTTCCCTAATTCAAAGCCTTTTGGCTGTTACTCAGTTCAAGATACTAATTGTGCTCGAGATGAAAAACAAGCAAATTTGGCAATGCTAGATGAAGCTAGCATTAGTCGGTGCTCCTGGTGAGACATTTTAGCATGGGATATACAAAAAAGTTAAATTATCACAATGACAAGCACAGTGATACAAAATAAAGATTGTTTCTTGTGTCTGGTTTTAAAACAAGTACTGTTTAATATTTTCTTCCTCTACACCTTTTTTTGATGATATTTTCCAAATACCTCTAATTTCTAAAATGTAATTCTTTCAGGAGGATTCCTAGATCTAAATCGGAAAACATTTTATGATGATAATGAAAACAGAGAATATGTGCAGTGTCACCAGACTGCTCACTGTGAAGGCATCGCTCAGAAAACCGTGTGCCATGTTTTCCCTTTTTTTTTCCTTTTTTTTTTTTTTTTGAGATTATTAAGGAAAGACCCATTGAATTTACATACAGTTGTTTTGGTTGCAGTAAGAAATAGCAATAATTTCAGATTCAAAAAATGAATGTAAATTAATGTAATGCTGCCTTATGCAGAAAGCAATTTGCTTTTTTCTTTTTTTTGCCTCTGACATTGTATCACCGCTCTTTCATGCACAGCATGGATGTCTCAAATCAGAAGAAAGTGTTGGGACATCATTCCCAGTAGCGACAAATGCCTTGCATGTACTCCAACAGATCCTCCAGATGCAGGTCTTGCAAGCTGGTGGGGGAGAGGAAACTGGAGCTGAATTCTGCAGCTCCACCACTCCCCTTTGATGCATCCTACACAGTTACCTGCCACATTTCACAGGAAATACTGAAATAAAAGTGGTTTTGAATTCTGTTCTGGAACTTTAGTATTCAAGAACAATTTTGAGGCTACCCTGTGATCACCAGACTGATTAAAAATGCTAATCAGAAGCTTGTATGATTAGGAGATTAGTGCTCTCTGAACTTTGATCTGCCTCGTTTGTGTACACAGGGGGAGAGACACAATCTGAGAACTGCTGAGAACTGCTTTCACTGGTAGCAGATTTCTTCTGTGTAAGGGATTCACAAAAGATCTCTTCACTTTTTTGGTTTTATTTTCTGGTTTTCAGTTCCTCACATGGATGGCTCCAGGGTTTCTATAGTCACTGTTACCTCTAAAACAGATAACGTTTGAACAGCCCAAAAAAGGAAAAAAACGTATGTCAAAAAAAGGCAATACTCTACTTGCATTCCTGCACTAACCATGTCCTTTGGTTTGATCCATGTGATGTTCATAGGACCTGAAAGAATTAATGAAAATCTCTCACATGTGAAACTCTGGACCTGTAACAATGCTTCAATTCCACTGTCTCTGTGAAAACAACCTATAGACACCAATATGGAACATCTGTGAATCACAGCCTCATCTCCAGACCCAATTTTACCTCAATTCCAGACAAACTTGCGTTGCATGTCTTAATATCAGTAACTTTTCAGATCAGGAATGCCATCTTTGAAAATGCCTTCAATGTGAAGAGCAAGTAAGAGAATAAATGTGGTAAATACACAAATCACAAGCAACCTCCATCAGCTGTGGGGCGAGATGCAACCATCAGGAAAGACTCTCTGAAACCATGGCTCTGGTCAGACTTATCAGATTATAAACATGTGGTAAGTGGATACTGAAAAAAACCCAACAAATCTCTGCAATCCCTCCTAGTGTCATAACTAGAATAGAATCATAGAATAGTTAGGGTTGGAAAGGACCTTAAGATCATCTAGTTCCAACCCCCCTGCCAGGGGCAGGGGCACCTCCCACTAAACCATGCCACCCAATTCTCTGTCCAACCCCGCCTTGAACACTGCCAGCGAGGGAGCATTCACAACTTCCCTGGGCAACCCATTCCAGTGCCTCACCACCTGCACAGTAAAGAATTTCTTCCTCATATCCAATCTAAACTTCCCCTGTTTCAGTTTGAACCCATTACCCCTTGTCCTCTCAATACAGTCCCTCATGAAGAGTCCCTCCCCAGCATCCCTGTAGGCCCCCTTCAGATACTGGAAGGCTGCTATGAGGTCTCCACGCAGCCTTCTCTTCTCCAGGCTGAATAGCCCCAACTTTCTCAGCCTATCTTCATACGGGAGGTGCTCCAGTCCCCTGATCATCCTCGTGGCCCTCCTCTGGACTTGTTCCAACAGTTCCATGTCCTTTTGGTGTTGAGGACACCAGAACTGCACACAATACTCCAAGTGAGGTCTCATGAGAGCAGAGCAGAGGGGCAGGATCACCTCCCTCGACCTGCTGGTCACGCTCCTTTTGATGCAGCTGAGGATAGGGTTGGCTTTCTGGGCTGCAAGTGCACACTGCCGGCTCATGTTTATTTTCTCATCGACCAACACCCCCAAGTCCTTCTCTGCAGGGCTGCTCTGAGTCTCTTCTCTGCCTAACCTGTAGCTGTGTCTGGGATTGCTCCCACCCAGGTGGAGGACCTTGCATTTGGCATGGTTAAACTTCATCAGGTTGGCATCAGCCCACCTCACAAGTGTGTCAAGGTCCCTCTGGATGGCATTCCTTCCCTCCAAGGTATCAACCGAACCACACAGCTTGATGTCATCGGCAAACTTGGTGAGGGTGCACTCAATCCCACTGTCCATGTCACCGACAAAGATGTTGAACAAGACTGGTCCCAACAACAATCCCTGAGGGATACCACTCGTTACTGGTCTCCAGCTGGACATTGAGCCATTAAGCACAATTCTTTATAGAGATAACTACAGTCATGTCAGCACCACAACTCTTGTTAAACCCAGAACAAGGATGTTCACGTTGCACTCTGAGTGGAAGGGGAGGCTGTAGCCCCAGAGAAGAGGTGATAAAAAGCCACATGAAGAACTAGCTCCCAGGCATTATGAAAGCTGACATGGTGCGTGTGACATCTAACTGTGCAGTGGCATCTCTACTGACATAGCCAACAAAGCACTTCACTGGAGCTTAAAGGTCTTCAATGAAAAAATGCAGTCCGCTATAAATAATGCTCCTGATCTAAAGAGCTTCAGCTGCCTTTACCCAGTCTTCCATGCCTCTGCATCTAATTAGCCTGTAAGTTCTTTTGGTCAGGGATGGCTTCCATCATTCTGTGTGTGAGATTTCCTATATGGCCATGGAGAGAAATAAAGGGACATAAACTGACTTGTAATCTTCTCAACTACCTTTTTTTTTTTGCAGTAGGCAAGAGATTTCAGAATTTTACTCTCTTAGCAGCTATAAAGGGAATAAGAGAGGAGGCTGGGGCATGTCTTAGTGCCATTCTTCTAACACGCAGTTATTTTCCTGCTTTAAATTAAATCAGAATGGCAAAGGCCCATCTGAGCCTAGGTGCCCCTGGAGCTCGCATAGTTCAGGCACACAAATTCCTGTAGATACGTGCATGCAAGCAAGCAACAAGGTTAACATGACTGCTTCTCCTTGCTTCTCCAGATTTGTATTCCCTTTTGTAGCTGGGACAACCCGGCAGCCTCCAGCACAAATCTAGAGCAATTCCACATGCAGTGTGTACCAAAGCACTCTGAGAACTGTGCTGCCACATCTCACTATAGCAGATATAATTCAGAAACATAACAAACTCCCCATATTTGCACAAAGATTGGATAACACTGAGGATTAGTGATATTTTATTTCTGAATATTTGCTTTTGTAGGCTGGGATATTTGTATTATAATTATGATACCATTAGAAAAAATGCCAGGTGCAAAGTGTTGTATGTTCTTAAGTATAAGGACGGAGATCCAGAGGAAATTGCCTGAAAGGCCTTTCATTGTAAATCAAATGCTGTATCAAAAAACCAGATGAGTTAAACTTGTTTTCTCTACATAGGCTCCCTAACACACACGGTATTTCTGGATACCTGGAAGGAACACAGAACCAGTGCTGTTGGCAAAGTCCCCAGAACTGTTCTCATTGTCTAACAGTAATCGCTTAATTAACATAAACATAAATTTTAGATTAAAAAACAATAAAGCTGTTTTGGGACAATCTGGAACTAACCACTGTTTCACAAAAAGGGTCATTCCCTTGCCGCTCTGAACACCACACATTCGTTACAGCATAAGCTATGTACAGCGGAGACCAGGGCAGTACCTTTTCCCCTCCGCCATGGAAGTCCACCTGACACCCATCTCCTAGGGACAGGTAGAAGAACCCAGGTGTCACCGACACCCGGCCTGGCTTGGCCTGGCCCGCCCCTCAGCGTGCCGCCCGGCGCTCCAGCGCACCGCGGTACGCACCTCAAGCGCCACAGCACCCGCCACTCCCCATTAAACGCTACACCGAGAGCGGGTTCTTCCACGGCGTTTGGGGGAATGAATTAATTTGGCCAGTTAATTCCGCTCCCCCAGCGGTGGGGGAAGGGTACGTGCGCGTTGCCATGGGTGCCAGAGGAGCACCCTGAAAGTTGCGGGAGAGGGGCGGGTAGAAGGGGGCCGGGCTGGGAGCTGTGGGGAGCGGCTGCCCTCCTGGGCTGGGTGGACGCTGGGCGCTGAGCTGAATACCTCGGGGCTGGTTAGCGCCACGGCGGCGGCGGCTGTTACGCCCACCAGCGGCTGGCGGCGGGACGGAGGAGGGAAAGGGATAAACTTCATACTTGGCCGGGCGGGCAGGGAGCCGCATGGATGCTGCCGTCCCTTGGCGCTGACTCGCAGCCCGCGGCACGCGGTGGGGCGGCCACAGGAGTGCGGGGCGCCGCCGCGCCGTTTCCTCCGCCGCCGGCCATGGCGCGCGTGGGGCTCAGGGCTCAGCCCGAGCCCTGAGAGCGACGCCTCGCCCTCCCCCCGCTCCGTTGTGGCGCCGCCGGCCCCCCGCACCCCCGCCCGCAGCCACCTGCCTCCGCTTCACTGCTGCCGACCTGAGGCGTCGGGCATCGGCTTCTCTCTGCGCTGCAGCCCGCCCGATATGGAGTCGTCCGCTCAAAGCCGCCCAGAGTGATCCCCACTCTGCGACCGACCTGCTGGCCGCCCCCTCGGCGCCCGCGCTTGCTCCGATGGAGCTGGACGAGACGCCGCTCGCCCCCCCGAAGACCATGCTGCTTATGCTGAGGAAAGTTCGCAAGAGGCGGGAGATGTTGCTGCAGCAGCTGGGCTTCATCTGCGCCATCCTCTTCTTCGCCTGGTGCATGTCCAGCCTGCTCTCTAGATTGGGTGAGTGGCTGTGGCGGCGGGAGCAACGGAACCCGGCAGGGTCCCGGGGGCTTGTCGGGAACAGGCGGCCGCGGCTGTTCCCACTTTGAGTTTCTCAGTGGAAATAGCCTCGTGGCTGGGCGGGCGAGGCCGGGGAGCAGCGCGGGTTCCTCAGGAGAGACCTCTATGCCGGGCAGGTGAGCGGCCGCGGTCCCGGCGACAAGAGGCAGCTCCTGGTGGCCGAGAGCTACCGAGCGCCGCGCCCGCCGTGACGCCGGGGGGGGCTTCGGGGCTGGAAGCTGAGGGGAATCGCGGGGCAGGTGAGTGCCTGGTAGCGGCCCTCAAGTAGTTTCTCCGCTGTATCGGAGCTGGATCCTCTCCAGCCGCTTGTGGTCCCCTCTGAAACTTCAAGCCACCTTTCATTTTCATTTTTAGGTTGTAAACCTTCATCAGCTGCAACTGCCTCTGTGCACCATCTTTTCCCTCTAAAGCCTCTTCCCTCCTCCCCAAATTACAGTGTGAATTTGTCAGAAAATTATGTATTTTTAGGCAAGGAACAGTGCTAATCTTACGTTTTATAGGGAAAGTCTGTTACATCCTTTGTGCAAATGCCTTGTTGGTAAACTGATGCATTTATAATTGACTAAATCACTGCCATTCTTGTATTGTTGTTACCGATTTTCCTGCCTGCTGTCACAGTTTGGGCTCAAAGTGTGCAGCTTCAGGCCTTCTTCCTGCATCCCTCAAATACAGAGTCTAAGGTTGCTGGGACAGCACATGGATGGGTCTCTGGGTAGGGCTGCCAGCAGTCCTTGAGGGTTTCAGAACAAAATCAAACTAAGCCCAGGTCCTGTGTCCACATTTAATGTAAAAAAAATCAAGATTTTTAGCAGAATTAGGATAGGTCATCTGCTTAAAATAGAGCTGATGTTAAAATGTGTGCTTTAGGGAAGAAAAATCTTATGGAACTTACCATACTTTCTCATGCTCTTGCGCTCAAATTTTTGCCTGGGTTGTTTGAGTTATATCTAGGATGGCAACAAGCCATCCATATAAGAACTCAGTGCGTTAAACCATATTAGCATATTGCTTATCTTAAAACTTTTTAATTGTGGTTTTATAGTATACTGTTGCTTTCTTTATTTAGATCTGTTTGTCATGCCTGTGCCTCTTTTATTTTTTTTCTCCTTCTTGCACAAGCTATTTATTTTCATATACTTACTGTTTCGTGAAAGCAAGCACTTGGGGCATGATTATGTTTATGTAGTTTGAAGGGTTTGTTGGTTTTTTTTTTTGTTTGTTGCAGATAACAGTTTTCCAGAACTTCTCTAGGTTTACATGAAAAATGTCATGAATAATAAAAGTTTTTAATCTTCTGGGTTATCAGCTAAATCCCTCATAACCTAATTTCTGATGGTATGCTGCATCAGGTAGTTGGTTGAGTTTTTTTTCAGCCGGCTAATTTACAGTATATTGTATCCATAAACACTGACCATCTGTTCTTTCTGTTTCTTATAATTGTGGCTCGGAATATTTTAGCAAATACTCCAGTCAGGCTAACTTCCAAGTCAGGTTTTTTTTTTTTTTTTTTTTTTTGTTTTTAAGAGTCAGTCTTAGCACAAGCATTGAATATAAACATTAAGATCAGCTGTGGAAGAATTTTTGTTACTGCAATATGTTCATTTGAAATGGATAAGGTTGAGTTGGAAGTGATTTAATTAAGAGGTTCTATTCTTCCTTTGATTATTACAATTGCATACCCTGCGTTATCACAAATGCTTCTTCTGTACTCTATTCAGCAAGTTCCACTGAGAATGCTTCTGGAATACAAGTTAAGGCAAAAGCTTCATTGACTACCAAAGAAGTTTGTGTTTCTTAAGACTTGAGGGGGTTTATTTTCAATTTTGTTTGACAAGTTGTGCAGAGACTGGTATTATCAAGTATACCCAACACGGAAAAGATCAGCCCCTAGAACTCAGAATAAACCAAAATGTACCTGGAACATATCCATCTTCATTTTTATTTTTTGAGAAATCAATGATGTAATTTAATATGTGCAAGTGCAGATGACTAAATGGAAGTGTGACTGTTGCTCATGTCAGCATAGCTGGACTGGTTTCATCTCTAGGAACTGCTACGTGTTGAGTGTCACAGGTGCAGGTTTCGGCATTTTCTTGTTCCAGAGTGTTTTCCTGTTGTGGGTCAAAGCCAAGTATTCTGATAACCAGAACCTGATAACAGCTCTGATACTGCACCTCATAGCTAGTTTCACCCTTTGGAGCTAGGAGCACCTTGCATATATGTGTTAGCATTTGCCCTGGTCACACTTTGATATTGCTGCACTCACATATGGATGCTTTGCCCTTGCTAGTGGGGGCATATAGTCCAGTTAAGATCATGCAGGAAAAAATTAGTGACAGTGGGCATAACCTCTTTCTGTTTAATGTAGGCCGAGAATCAACTACTGCAGACAGACGCATTTTGTCAGAAATATGGAGGAACAGAAGGTTGATGGCATCCCCTAATGGGACACATGAAGAAAAGAACTGTACAGAACCAGGTAAGATGGGAAGACTTTGCAATGTCATATAAGCTCTTGAAATGTATTGTGTAGTGCTGCCGTGACCCAGCTGCAGAGGTCTGTTAGGGTAAACATGAAAGTACAGAATTTAAAAAAAAGGCAGGACTGTTCTGTGTAAAACTAAGATTTATTGTGCTGTATGATGCCATGACTTTATCAAAGGTAAAAATTAATGTATGGATACAATAATATTTTGGGGTCAATGAGATTTGTGCTGAAAATTTGATTTTTCTAATTTTGTTTCTTTTGCAAGAAAGATGTTTATTGCTGTTTATATTGCGCTGGTAATGAGAGGTGTACTCTTCTTGAAACTGCATAGCTGAACATGCAGTGGTTGAGATACCATCTGATCACAGTAATTTGTGTTCATTACCGTTATACATTTAATCATGTTTTGCTAGTTTAATGATAAACTATGTACTGAGAGTAGAAATTTATATTGTGTGGAGGGGGGATGAGGAGGTAAGTAATATGGAAACATTGGAATCCATTTTACTTCAGGATATCTATCCTGGCCAGGCAATAATAATTGATTGAGGGCAGGGATAGATGGCGCGTTTTAATATCCGTGTTAGTCCATAATGCTTTCATCTTCCTATCTGTCTTTCCAGTGTGTATTTCCTCTCCATGCCTCTCTGTGGTTTACAGTGTGTGAGAGTCGAGATGTCTTGCCAGTGGCACTAGCCAAATAATTTAAAGTTCAGATAATTTATTTTTTTTTATATATGACTTTTTGATCAACTTTTGATGACAGCAGAGTCTGTGCCATCTTGCAAACAATGACAGCATGAGTTTTGGGATACTGTTAGCCCCAGGCACTAGAAGAATTTAGAGCAGTACGCCCCCCTCAGATACGTGTTGTGTAGACTGAGGATCACTAGTGTGCTTAAGTGTTTCTGAGAGAGGGCCGGAACACGATTGCACAAAGTAGGTCCAAAAGCTTTAACTGTATCGTCCAAGAGCTTCTCTGTGCTTCTGTTAACAACTTTGTGGGTTAGCTTGCTGTCATCTGCATCTGTAACCTTACAATGCTCTTGATTTGTCTGTCAGAGTTGTTCATCGACAAGAAAGAAGACAAAAATGGCATTTTGGAAACATATAACTATTCTTGATTAATAGTCAGAAAACACTACTCTTTCCCACTCCTCTAATTTTTCTCCACATACGTGGAGAAAATATGATTGGATGCATCAATGTGATCATTCTGAACACATACTTTGCAGCACAAGCCAACAAAGACCACAGAATCATAGCAGCTTCATCAGAAATATGCTCATCAAAGTTCTTGATAGGGATTTCCATTTAAGATGAGTGAGAACTTTTTAGCAATTATTTGATAAAACTGCCAAAGGAAAATATATGCTTATGTTTAAACTGGAATACCAGGAGCAGTGCTAAGTTCTCCAGATGTTTAGAGCAAATAGTTCACCTCCCTCTATTCCTATAGAATTGTAAAAATAATTGAAAAACAGTTGAAATAAATCCAGTTGGATCATTTTGATATGTGTTCTGAAATTCAGGTTGTTGTGCAGTTTTGTCTGTAACCATGAGTGGTGGACATGAGTGGCCCAAATATGCCTCAGGATGCTGAGGACTTAAGAAAAATATGATGAGACTTGCATTAAATTAATGATGCCTACTCATGGTGCTGGAATTACCCTTTTTTTTTAAGGGCGTTTCTTCTGTTAAAACACGATTTTTATAAATCAAATATGCCACAAGATTGCAATTGTAGCAGTTTTTTAGTAACTTCCTGTTATTCTACAGTTACGTACAGCTTATCTATGTCGGTCTTGTGCAGCTGAAGGAGTGACTTAGATGCTACAAGATTGGCTAGATGTAAGATAGCTGCAACTAAAGGGAGCATCTGAAATGTCTGAAATTGATGTTTATTGGGCAGGAATGGGTCTGTGTGGACCCGTGATTGTTACTGCTCAGTAACAACTTCTGTAGATTTGGGTTTTTTTAGGGGTGAGGGTCAGTTTGCTTCCCAACCCAATTATCTGGTAGTGAGAGTTTGAGATTTACCCTGTAATGACCTAAAAACTATGAAAAAGAAGCAAGTAGCATAGTTCATCTCCATGGGAATATGGTTTGTGTAACCCCATGACTGCACTTGGAGAAAGGAGTCCCAGCAAAGGTCAAGAGACTTGGTAAAGATAGCATAGAAAATTGGTGAGTGTGGATTTTCAGTTGGAAAGCTTTCAGTCATGCGCTTATCCCAATGTACTGAAAACTTCAGGAATGTGCTGTCAAGCACTTTAAATGGCTGGATTATTTCTGGTCTTTCTTTTAAATCTTAAGAACAGATAGTTAGCATGTATAGATGTTGTATGAGCACAGTGGTCTCTGTAGGCGCCTTTGAGATGTATTAATTTTTACCTATGTAATTCAGTATCTTCCTTAAGCACTAGGGGCCCCGCAAATGTATGGGTGTATATATAGTATATAGCAGTTTTCTTATGTTATGTGGGTGTTTTCCTATGTATGTTTAGGGTACAAGAACTTCAGAATACCTTGGGAAATGCAAGTTCTTACTGAGAGCCTATTAATCCTTTTTGTCATTGCAGTGCTATTGCTGTGCTCACTCTTTATTAACTTCCCACACAGGTCTGCAGCTTTACTTCCCTTTTCCCAAAGGCTTTCACCAAAGTTAATTTATCACTTCACCCCCTTTTTCCTACTTACATGCAAATAAAAAAATATCCCCAGTTGTCAGGAACTGCAGCTACAGAAGCTTGTAAAACCATGAGATCGTTGCAGTTCATGATGATGGGAAGAAAGACTTACTGTTGGTCATATATTTTGGGGAAAAAAATTCCATAGGCTTCTAGAAGTAATATTAAAAGCTTGTGGAAGCTGTATGTACTAGAAGCTCATGTAGCCTATACTGTCTGAGGTTCTCATTTACAGAATAGATCATTTTGTATTGTGTTCTTCTGGAAACATTATTAATGCTTCTGGGGCTATTGTATCAGAACAGCAAAAGCTTTGAAGACTTGGCAATGCCGCTTTAAAAAAGAACCCTGAGGCTCTGACAAAGGAAAGGAAAATATATGTGTGTGTGTGTATGTATATATGTGTGTATATATGAAAAACAAGGGGAAAAACGGTTTTCCACACTTGGAGGTTAGAGTGACTGATATTCATGCATATCTTAAGAGGTGCTGCATGGGTTTTTTGATAGCAACTATTCTGCAGTCCGAAGGAGTTATAGATTCTATCTATCTTGTAACAGTAGCAAAGGAACTGTAGGTCAGCTGCAGGAGGAGGTGGAGCATTTATGAGCATCAAGTCAGCCTCAGTTCTAGCCTGGACTAAGACTAAAATCCTCACCAAGTTAACATGTTGTGTAGCATTTTTCTCTTCAAGATCCTTCCTGGCTTGAAACTCCCCTTTGTTGGAAGCTCCTCTGCCACGAAAAGATATGTCTTTATATTGTTCTGGAGCTGGGCTGGAGGACTTACAGGTTGTATGTAGGAGGCTCTGGTCTTCAAAAATTTCATGACACCCTGGGATTTATGAATTGTGAATCTCCTACTTCTTTTGTATTGAGAATTTCTCTGGATGGCTGCTGTGGATGTCCCTCTGAGGAAAACCAGACTATCTTTTCTTTGTGGGTCTGAGTACTTTTCTGGGTTAAATTCTGTGGGAGGAGAGGTTGATCTGACCCTCACTTAAAGCAGAGCAATCGGAAAGGGAGAGTAGCTGTCTCTAGCTAACATATCTCATTAGTTTGCAACCAATTTTTTTGCCTTATCCAAGCTCTCACTTCCATCTGCCACCACCTCAGTAGCTTGCAGTGCCATCTGCCCAGCAAGTCTGATTTATAGCTTCTCTGCTTCAATGGCTCTCCTCTTGTTTCAAAATGTTCCCATGACTCCATGTCCTCCTGACTAACATTTCCAGAGCAATTACAAGCTAGGGTGACTGGGTGGTGTGATGTTCCTAACCATGTGATTCTGGGTTGTGTTAGGCTGTTAAAGCAACTGATCTGCAATCCTTTCTGTTGCGAATATTATGAAGTAATCCCTATATACAGTGCAGAGAATATTTAAATTACTTGCTGTGAATTAGAAGTGTATTGGAATATATTTCTGTTAATCCTCTGACACTAGTCATTGACCTGCCTTGAGACTGAAGGAGTTGGTGGAGTTTTCTGTCCAGTGGTTTGTCAACCATGGATAGTTGATAAACTACATTGATTTTTAAATAGCTTTGAATTTGGTTCAGGTGTACTTTTCCTACTGTTATTGGTGGGTAAGGATCTATTGTGGGTTGGGGAAAGGGCAGTGGTTAGTATTTCTTTCTGAGCCATTCTGCCTTTTCACTTTAGAATTAAAAGGTACATTGTAGCAATACTTTGTTTTGCAGTGAGAGAAAAAAAGGTCAGTTCTCTATGGTGAAATAAAGTGTGTTTCCCAGCAGCATGTGTGTAACTGAGTTCTGAGTCAGGATCATAGAATCATAGAATAGTTAGTCCAGCCTTGAACACCGCCAGCGATGGAACATTCGCAGCTTCCCTGGGTAACCCATTCCAGTGCCTCACCACCTTTACAGTAAAGAATTTCTTCCTCATATACAATCTTAAACTTCCCCTGTTTAAGTTTGAACCTGTTACCCCTTGTCCTCTCACTACAGACCCTCATGAAGAGTCCCTCCCCAGCATCCCTATAGGCCCCCTTCAGATATTGGAAGGCTGCTATGAGGTCTCCACGTCATTAAATTTGTGTATATTTTAAACTGTTGGTTATAACCTTGGGGACTCGATGTAGGATGTGATGCATTGTAGAGAAACTGCAGAAGTCTTGGACAGTTTTGTTAACATACCGTGGGGAGCCCAAAAGCCTGTTACTTTTCCTACAAAAATCGATGATGGTGTTCTTGCTGACTAAGGAAATCAGGACTAACTCTTCAAAGTAGTTTTCCAAAAGGATAGAAAAAGCTGTTTCTTGTATGTTTGTACAAGAGCTATAGGAATCCTTTACTATAGGAAGCATCGATTTCCATCAGTGTTATTTAACAAATGCAGTGCTTAGTTAAATGCTTCTTTCTCAGTATGTTGCATTGATGTATCCTATTTTTTTCTTAATCTTTATAGACACCTCAATATATAAGATCATAAACTTTGTGTAATAAATGTTAATTTAAACATACTTCTCTTGCTGGTGTAATTTCATTTTGTGCTGATGTAAATCCTCTTTAAACAGTGTGCTCACAAGATCAAACTTTAATTTTGTAGCAGGGATAAATGCTCTAGACCCCCGCTTTTAAGAAGGTGGTGTCAATAATTTTACTGTTGCCCTTTGTTTTAGGAACAGTCTAAATTTGTGAGCTAAGTATGACCTGCAGGTTCTCTTTCTATGCACTTGTACAGCACCTAGCACAGAAAGACCATGGTCTTTTTGAGGTAATACAGACAATAAGTGTATTATTTTCAAATACTCCCTCACTACACTTTTAGTCAGACTTGCCCTTTGCCTTGATGCATATAAAATGTGCATCTGTTGCAGTATGGTTTACTTATTGATCGTGTGTACATTTTGACTTAAAATGTTTCTTGATTCCAATGCCTTATTCCCTAAAAGACTAGGAAATTTACCAGCCTTAAGTATTCTTTTCTTGTGTTGGCCTAAAAGGAAATGAAAAAGAGGAAAGGTTTAAGAAAAAACTTTCCAGTTGTTTTAATACGTAGGTGCAGCATCCACTGGGAGGGCATGTTTTTGTATATGCACAGATGCATGTATTTATTTCATGGAAAGTCTTATTAACCAACTAGCATGTACGTTATTTCCACAGCCACTTGTCGTATACTTGTGGGGTTTTATTTGTTTTGGGTGGTTCTTCCAAAACAATGTGTGTCTTGTATCCCTGTCTGTGTGTCCATGCAGCACTGGTGTCTCTGGACTTGCTCTTGTCTTATCTGTAGATGCTGCTCAATGGTAAATTTTATTGATTGTGATCTCACTTGGATGGTTTCTATTTCCAGGGGGAGATAGATGTGTGACACTTTGAAACCACTTCCAGTGGACTAGTTGATGGCAAATGGCAAACTTTTAATGGCAAGCGTTACTTGTGTGGTGCCCAAGGTCTCCTAAACAGAATTTTCACCTAGATTTAGCTTGAACTTCCATCACTCTTTGCCTGATTTATTGATGTTGCTATTAAAAGGGTTGGCAGTTAAATATCATTGAAGATACCCGGGAAATGTGGTTTTTTGGGGGGGATTTTTTTGGATTTTTTTTTTTTTTTAATAACCAGTTTAGGTAATGTGCTTTGTCTGAAGCTAGAGTTTAAAACATAACCAACCTTCTCTCTGAGCTGTTCACTTTCTAGCAGTGTATAAATGCTGGCATCCAAAATAGTAGAAAGAAATGAGACAAACATCTCTCTCTGCTTAGGCTCAACCTGCCAGTGTCATCCCCTGGAGAACTGAGAACAGAAAACGAACTCCAGGGTAATTTATCTATTTCCCCAGGTCTGGGTACCAAATCTGCAGGAAGTAGTTTAACACACAGTAAATAAGCGTCTGACTAAAATGCAATTTGGAGATGTAGTCAGCAGGGCAAAGGAAACAAAAATCCTGTTTAATATATTACTGTATAATTTTAAACCTAACAAAATGTTGCTTGATATAATTTGTATTTCATATGACTCAAATTTATTTACAGTCTGTTCTGGTCCAGTTGCAGCATACAGCGGATAAGAACTTTCATGAGCCAAGTCTTTGCTCTGAAACCCAGAAGCAGGCTTGAAACAATAATCAGAATTTCTAAAACGTAGCAGCCTCAGAAATGAATTTAACATCTGTCTAAACAGGCAGTTACTTTCTCTGAATGGAACAAAACACTCAGGTTGAATGCTCTGGAGTGCTAGTTTCCCATATTAGCCCAGCTCTAGTATTTAGATGCCCGATTGCCTATATTTCAAACCACATTACCTAAGCATTTCTCAAATGTTAATTTACTAACAGTGCAACATTTCTTTTTCTGTGACTGCAGACAAGTCGGGGAGGCAGCAGCTGTGTGAATTAGTGACGTGAGGTCAAAAAGGAAATATGTGGTAAAGTCCTAGAATCAACCAGGCTGGAAAAGACGTTCAAAATCATCAAGTCCAACAATTACCCAGGTCTGCCAAGAGCACCACTAAACCATATCACTGAGAGCCTCATCTGCACAGTTTTTGAACATTTCCAGGGATGGTGATTCCACCACTTCCCTGAGCAGCCTGTTCCAATGCCTTATCACTGTCTTTGTGAAGAAATTTTTCATAATATCCAATCTAAACCTCCTCTGGCACAACTTGAGGCCATTTCTTCTTGTCCTATTACTTGTTACTTGGGAGAAGTGACCCACTCCCCCCCACCTCACTACAACCTCCATTCAGGTAATTGTAGAGAGCGATAAGGTCTCCCCTGAGCCTTCTCTTCTCCAGACTAAACACCACAAGTTCAAAGTATCAAATCCAGATACCTGAGTCCTGACGTAGGCTCCTGCAAAGACAGTGTTTGAACAGAAGTTTATACTAATATGACCTTCTGAGTTTCCATCCAACCTGCGTTTTCCTGTGATCTGGTATGGAAACTCAATGAATTACATTCCACTTCGGACATACCTGAAATCCTGAATCAAAGATTTCAAAATCAAAGTTAATGAGACTTGGGCATGCAGATCTCCATGGTATTGCTGACTGTCTTGCCTTTAATGTGGGATGTGTGCATTTAGATCTGTTATTCACTAGTATGACCATGCAGATAGACCTTTTTGTGTGGAAAGCTGCTCCATTTTCCACTCAGAAAATTGTGCTGTTGATATAAAATGAAACTGCTGTCGTTATCCATGGCAATTTCATTTTCACTCCTTGGTTTCTACTTTATTGTCTGTGATGTGTCACCATGTGCTGCAGTTGAGACAGAAAATGCTGCTGTCTTGCTTTGTATCATGAACAATTGTTACCGCACCTCACTTTACTGTTGTAGGAAGTGGGTTAAAAAAATATTGTAAATCACTCTGTGAGCAATAATTCATACTTTTAGGGTCAGCCTAGGACAGGGTCTTTATGAGGTACTGGATTGTTCTAAAGGTGTTAAAACACTGCATTCATTACTTTGTGCTGTCAGTATCTTGTCAGTCTATAACTTGGACAACCAGTGTGGAGTATTTGGGCAAAAATGGACAAGCACATAACTGGGCTGCAGGTAGGAGACTGAAAAGCACCTGGAGCTAGAAAATGGTCACCAGAAGCTGCAAGAAGGATAGAGAAAACTTGGGTTTGGAATTGGGTGGTAGAAACACCTAGATTATCTAGTCGTGGAGCACGGAGTTGAAGGAGAGGTGAAAGTGACATAAAAATATGAGTAAAGAGGCTGAGTTTGGATAATGAACCATGGAAGAATTCTGGGAATAGCAGGATAAGGAGGCAGGCCCTGGGAATTAACAGAGAAAGTGATAAGAGGTACGAAAAATCAGTATGCAGTGCGAAGTTTGGTTTTAGTTGGGCAAAGAATCTAGAATGAACAGCAAAGGGAATCTCTAAAAAGGGCTGAAAAAAGGGGCTACATTTTACCCTTGTCTTTGGCACATAAAACTGGAAGCATTGACAATTTATATTAAATTTTTAATTTATTTTATAGGGTTTGTGGGTTTTGTGTGTGGTTTTGTTTTCTTTTTCTTTTTTTTTTTTTAATGGATTTGGTATCAACAAAGAACATTTTCAGAGCTTGTACTAATGGCAACGTCTAAATATAAAGCAATTTAGAAAGCTTCACCAAAACCAGACCCTCCTGAGCCTCAACCCTGTCTCTGAATCTCAGTGTTAGAGGGTCAGAATGACAGATTTAAAAATACTTTCAGGCACCGTGTGCAATTTCATTACAGTGAATTATTTTTAAGCTTTGTACTGCTAATATTTCTGGTAAGAACCCTCATAACTGAATTATTTTTTCAGAAGTTACAGGGTTTTGGTATACATATCTATTATGTACTCATTAATGCCAGTGACGTTTTGCAGTATAGATGTGGTTATACACCTAGCTGGTGAAAAAACACTCCGTGAACCTGCTGACAGTTAAACTGCATCACTCCTGTTCTACAGGAAGGCAAGACCTTCAGGCAGTAAAAACTGATGGTTTCCTTTAGTCTTTAAAGTTAACAGGCATTAAAGGCACTCTAGTAGAAAATGTAATAGCTTTAGAAACTGAGTCAAATTCATTCCTGCTGGTACTCTACTGATAGGCTGAAGTATAGCAGAGCAGACATTTCAGGTAGAACACAGGCCACATATATACGTGCTCGTTCACTTGTTTCCTATTTTGAACATGAAATTAACAGTTTACTGTTAATGACGGGTGCTGCTTTAACAATCTTGAGAGTGACATTCTCTACCCGTAGTGAAGAACACTGGCAAATGTGTCTTCCTGCGAGCAGGAAGATAATTTAGACTCCGCCTGCTTAGTTTCCATACATACTTGCTTGTGACTATCCTCACAGATTGCCAGAACCTGATGAATTATTTTTCTTCTGCATATGATGTACTCACTTGTTCAGTAGGCTGAGGGTGATATGACTGAATCTATTGCACAGGGGTATTTAAACCTTTGAATAGCAAGATGTAAATATTCACAGATGGTGGGAAACATTTAAACTTCTGGAATGGTAAAGTTAAAATGGATGAAATTTATGTTTAGAAGCTTAAAGAGACTGAAATGAGGAAACTAGATTATTTCTACTCTGCCATCTTCGCCTCTCCCCCTCCCCCCTGCTTTCCTGCTGACTGTGAATCAGCATGTGCTTTGAATTTTGTGAGCTCCTAGCCCAAAAGATAGACTTTTCAAGAGAGAGACGTTTGTTCTTCAGGGCTTCTTCAAGCATATCTGCACGGGTGTACACTGCCTTAACTCCACTTTGTCATTACAGCCGTGACAGTTTACGGTAGCTGAGGTTCTGCCCTACAGATTTACTGCTGGATGGTGAGATGCTGTTTCTGGTTTAGCTCTTTGGTGAGAATCTTCTCTTTAAATACCTTTCATGCCTTTGTAAAGGTTGCATTCTTTGCCTGATTATTTCACACTTCTTTAAAACCCTCCACAGGATCTTTGGCTACTCTTGTCTAAAATTGTAGTGCTTTTTTTACCTTCTTTAGCCTTTCACAAGCCTTCCTCTTCACTGTTGCTGCTAGACTTTGCCTTCTTGCTTTACCTGCTCTGAAACTTTGAGATGAGTTTCCAGTGTCCATTTGCCTTTTCTGGTTGTGTTTATGTTGCCCCTTGCAGATTCATATGTGAAAGAAACCATCAGGAATATTAAAATTATAATCTTTTTTGAATCTCACTTCATGAACCATGAGTATCATGGTGCTCTCAGGAGATCAGCCAGACAGGATTGGCTAGACAGAAGAAGTCAAAGCTAGCATATTAATTAGTCCTGTTTCAGTCATGCATAGTAGCTAACTGAGAGTGGAGGGAGGAGAGTCCCTACAGAGCTATGGTGTTGTCTGTCCTTTTTGTGAGATGCAGTGGCGATCCCTAAAAGTGCCTATTGGAAATGGACAAGGACAAGGAAAAAGATGACTGAAGAAGGCAAAGAAGCTTGCCCACAGCCTGAAGAGAGAGTCAGTAGCTTAGCTGCATTTTTCCTGCCCTTAATCATAAATTGCAGCCTTATTAAGTTTATAGAGCCTGGAATTATTGCCACTACCATCATCCTCTCTCTGCTCTTCTTCCTGATCTTGACTCTCTTTTTTGTGCCTTTTTTTTTTTTTTCCATGAGAGAAGTAACTCTTCCCAATAGAGATAACTACTCTTGTATGTTTTTACAAAGCCTAACAAGGGGCACAAAGACTAGTTACTTGTATAAATGGGGCAAGGATATGCCCGGTTCTGCTTCAGTGTGCTGAAAGCTTTTGATTTACAGTGATACGTAAAGGTTGTCAAGGGAAGTAACCAGCTTGTCTCTAGGAAGTAAAGTGGTTACCACTTCCCAGCCAGTTATATGAGGCAGCTGAATTCTACATTGAACAATAATCATTTCTTCTCCTCTGCATAGATGGAGGAGGACCAATGGAGGAATCTTAGAACACATAGATCTTTTTAATTTCTCCACAAAGGGGTGGGGAGATACCTGCCTGGCCCATCTGTGGCCAGCTGCTATTCACAGAGAAATTGAAAATCTGTGACTAGGAAAATTGCTGGCCTGTGCTGTGGTGATGGTTCTACACCAGGGAATGGGTTTTGGGACCACTGTATAAAACACCAACACTCCTTTGCCATACTAGGGATAAAATGAGCATCTCTTGTTGCTTGCAATCTGAAAAAGGCAGAAAGAAAGTTCAGAGGTATTTTGTGTGATCAATCCTGTGCTTGTGCCTCAGAGGTTTTTGAATATTTGGGTTTTTTTTTAATTTGACTGGGGTACAAGATGGTGAGGGGAGGCTTTGTCTGGGCCATAACTGGCTTTTGAGTGCAGAACAAGTACTTGAAATTTGAAGTAACTCAGTTATGTTTTTTAATTCTGAAAGGGTTTACTATAGTTATTTGGTTGTTCAGGATTTATTAGGAACAGCACCTGATGGGAGAGTTCTTAATTGGAAAGGCTATCTGGGATCATCTCCAGAACTGCTTTAATCTGTGGATATTCAGGGCAACTAAGTTTAGTAAGTACTACTTAGGTAATTAAAGGTTGGAGCTGGGCTGCTTTCTCTGCAAGACAACAGACTGGTAAAGGGAAGTTAGTCAGCTTGGTTCAGTGTTATCTTGCGCATAGCACAGAGTCTGGTCTCACCCAACTCAGTTTGATTTTTCTAATGAGCTATGGGGTTTTGACAGTAGAAATAGTATTACTCTTCTTGTAGTCCTGGAGGTAGCAAAACTAACACAAATTGCTTACGCAGAAAAGAGTACTTGTAACTTTATGAAACAGCTACAATATCCATTTTGCACTCTGGTCTCAAATTTGCTTTAAATAAAAAAAAAAGAGCAGACTGGCTAAAGAGTAAATAAGTCTCTGCTAAATAAGTACTTGTGAAATTCTCTTAACTGTTTCACCAGTTTGTACCCATACAAGTAGGTACAAGGCCCATCTGCACATTTAAGAGAGAAGTTACACTAAAAAAACTGAAAGTTGCTGTGATCATACCAGCACTTCAGGGTCTTTAAAAGCACTGTATCTCTATAAGCTCAGTAGCTTTCAAAATTGGTCAGTTTTGGTGGCATGCATGAAATTATTTCAGAATCTTTCAATATTTGATGTTTTCTCCGGCATCCAAGCCCCTGCAGGCTTGGGTACTACCACAAATGCAACTAGCATTACTATTCTTTTGGGAGGAGATTGCCAATGGGATGGGAATAGTGATGCATGTACTGTATGCTGCTTAATGAATGAAATTATCATCTTGACTACTAGAATTCTTCCCTTCCATCTGGGAACTGATTCCAGATATCTCTGTCCTACCACATTGCTGACTCCAGACTGGACTCTCAGAGTTGAGCACTGCTGTGAGGCAATGAGGAGAGATAACACCTCTGCCACGTTTTTGACAGGCGCCCAGCTGTGGTCTGTGGATCAACTCTTGTCTTTCTCCAAAGCGTTTTCAGCTGTAAGAGGCAGCACATTTGATAACTTGTGGGAGAGATGAGGACCTCCTGTACCTAAAGACGAGGGTGGAAAATAGCTATGGTAGACAACACTGGCAGTGTGCCTGTTGTGTGCTAAGGCACTTAGCCCTGTGACATCTAACTGTGCTCAGGCTGTAGTAGGGAGTGATATCTCGTGGTTCTGGACTGTCTACAGACATGGTCCAAAACTGACATCTTGATTGTTGTTATAAAAGATTATCATCTGTTCTGAATATAAAACTAAGTTCAGTCACTATATGAAGTGGAGGGAATTTTTTGTTCATCATGTTTGGAAGTTTTACAACAAAATCTTGCTTTTTGTAAGTTACAATTCATTTGTCATTTCTTCTAATGACTATTTTGATGTAGTAGCTGAAGTCTGTGTTCAGTAGTTCTGTGCATTGATGTGAAACATACAGGGCAGCATATTATCCTTACGCACTGACCTTTACTGCAAGAGACCCATATGCAGTGTTTCGGTGTGGCATGGGGACTAGAAAATCCCCAATTCTAGCACTGGCTGAAGCAGTGACTGCCCCTTGTGATTTTCCCCTATATTCCTTCACCCCACAGAACTTTTTATGTTTTTTTTTTTTTTTTTTTTTTCCCCCCCAGGGAGCAAAAAGTAGATTGAACACTATTGGGGAACCTAGATTCCTTTATCTGTTCTATATGTATTAGCAAGTTAGATTGGATGCGGAACATGAAAAGCATCTTCATGATAGTAAGTCTTGTTTCTCAGTAGAGAATGGAGATGGCTGGCTTTCCCAGTGGTAGATTTGCACCTACTTAGGTGCTACAGTATAAATTCTGATTTAGAGCAAGCGTAAATGTGGGGTAGCTTGTCAGTCAGGCACCTGTTTCTTATCCTCAGATTATTCATTGCATTGCTCCAATTACTTCTTTTTTCTCTGCAAAAATATGTTTTCTCCTTTTCTGCCTGTAAAATCCATCTTTTTATATGGGAAAACCAAATGTATTGCCTGTTTTAAAATAGTGTATCAGATTAGGCATTTACTGAACTAAAAATTCAAAGTTTTACAGTCACTATGCTCCCAATGAATGCATATATATTCTGCTAGCAAATATATTTGTGTGTAAAGGCAACAACAGTGATTCTTTGACAAGGGTTCTTTATGTAAATGATGTAGCATATCCTTCAGTGACTTGCTATTTTAGTTGCACGGTGACTTTATACACTTAATCTTGGAGAGGCAACTTGGATCGTATTATTTAACAGCCATGGATAAAAGCCTCTTGCAATTACGAGATTAACCAGAGTTACACTATGTTTTGATTCTTCCTGAAGTCTGATACCTAAATGCTTTTTGCTTTGACTGGACGTGTGCTTGACCTTTTTTTGCCTTTTTTTTTTTTTTTTTTGAGAGAAAAAGTCTGTTAGGTAAAACATTGTTGAAGTATTTAAAAAGCTTAAATTCCATAAATTCCATGGGTGTTCCCTCAGATGCTGCTATGAGTGCGAGCAGCTTTACCATGCAAAATAACAACAAACAGGAATAGAAAATTAGCTTAACTGGCTGTTAAGCTGTATGGTCTATGTTTTATGAGAAAATAATTCAGGTAATTTGATTTATTTTGAAACAAACTCGGGAATGGAGTGTTTTTTCTGGGAAAACATTCACTCTCTGATATATGAAGATAGAGACATGTAATGTAAGAGGTGGTGAGGTGAACCTCACAACCTCTTGGTTATAAAAATCTCCCAAATATTTTTGGTTTGGTTAGGTTTTCGGTGTCATGTCCTGTCCATCCCATCCCCCCCCCCCCCAGATTACAAAAAGGTCTAGAGTATGATGCATCATTGCATTCACTAGTTCTTGACTACAACATTTAACTTTATGATGTAAAATAATTTTATGCAGGAAAATATCTGTTAATTCAGATGCTTGGAAATAGGACCATGTTGGCTTTCATACATCAGCATGGCTATTTCTTGATGTTGTGTAACAGCTATTGATGTGATGCTAGAATTTAAACTTCAGAAAAAGCTGATTAGTTTAAACCTCCCACATAGCATTGAGGACAGGCTGGAGTGGCAGCTGAAGTGACCCACACAAACATGGTTGCAGTTAAGTATTACAGAAATATTCCCATCTCTCAACATTAGTCTAAATGTATGGCTATATTAGAGGTTTACTTTTGGTGTTTGGGTTAATTTTTCATGTAATTGACGTTCTTTTTGGTCCACTTTCTGGAAATGGAGACTATGGAATGGAGTTCTGCAGTTGAAGTACTAGCACACAAGCAGCAGTCCCTGGAGGGACGTTTTTGACTCAGGACAAAGCTATCTAGAACTGGAAGTCACAATATCTCATACTACAGTGCATTCACTTCACTCTGAAGAGCAGACTTTTAAGTATACTCACAGTGGATCTGATTCATGATTTTACTTTGTTTGCTCAAGCAAACGTTTTGATTTTGTACAGGATTTATGCACTTTAAAATTAAACATGGACTTAACCTGAAGTTGTTGACCCTCTCTTGAACTGAGACATTTCCAATGCCTTGAGAATCCATTAGAAAGGATCATTTGTATTTCAGTTTGTGTTCAGGCATCTGAGGATTTAGACTTGTGCAGAAAAAAACAAATTTGTTTTTGTTGTTAGTTGGTTGGTTGGGTTTTTTTATGTGTGTGTTTCTTGTGGGTTGCTTTTTTTCCCCCCCTTTCTTCAAAAGAATATTGTAGTGTTGCGGCCCCACTGGCCCTTCCAAAGCCACAGTTTACATAAGTGGGACTCCTCAATACCTAGCAAATGCATCATTGGACTGCTTCATCTAATAAGAGATAAGATCTTGCTATTATTGCCTGCAGATGTTACCTGTATGGAAGTTCTCTGATCTACACCAGGGATGATAACAAGCTTAAGAAGCGCTGGTGCTTAAAGTGGGTAATGGAGTTTTTATATGTCTTTGTTATATTTACATGATCTGTAAAGCTAGTGTGTGAGCTGTCCATCTAATGACCTTTAAAAATGCAGCCTTTGGAGAGATGAAGAGGGATTTGTTAGTTGACAGATTTGTGCTAGCAGGCTCCAGGTTATTTACAGAAGTCTGGAATTTTGTGCTCTTGGATTTAAAGAATACTGTGTAATGCAGATCAAAGCAAAGTATTAAAATCTTAATTCCACTGAGGGAAATATCCTTTATTTTGGTATTTTCAGAGAGATTATTCTTATTTTGTGTTACTAATGCACCTTATAAAAGAGAAATAATTTAAAGTTTTCTCTTTATTCATTGTGGAACTATTTTTCTTTCACAGCAGGACTATGTCGCAGTCTGTGAAGCTTATTCATAATTTTAAACCGTGAAACTTGTGATATTAAATCATACAGAATCACAGAGTTGCTTTCAGGTGTTTGTATTTCCTTCACTGATTACATACTGAAAATACTGATGTGCTCAATTTTATCGTTAAAGTACTGAAATATCCCTGTGTCATCAAAATGATTAGAAAGCTTATAGATAAGTAGGAAGAAGGAGGGGAGCCAAGGGAAAGGACATTTCAAATCTATTATTGTTGCTGCTCAAAAGGAGTGTTTAAATCAGTACAGATGGAAGATGCTAAACTGTGTTTCTGTGTAGTTTCACAACCAATTTAAAATTTGTGGGTTATAGATCTGAAAAAGATCACAGTGAAACTAATCTACCTGGTGGAAAGCAAGGTAGCCATTGCTTGAGTGTTTCCTTCTTGGAGAGGGAGACCATGAAAATGAATTCCTTCCAGGCAATCTTCTTGTGCTATCTTTTGCATAAAAGTACCTTTGATCATGGGAGGTGACTTTGGGTGGTAAATCAGAAACTGTAAATCGCTATGCTTGAAAGCATTTTCCTTGCCCTGTGGCAAAGCGTCAGACGATGTTAACATGTGTCCTCCTTAAAAATTAATTTCTTTACCTATGTGTGCACATCCAAATCTATGGAACTGATATTGGCAGTTTAATAAACCAAAATCCTGATGTAATGTGAGTTGTATTCTTGTCCATAGAAATGGTTTCTCTGACAGTGAAATAACTGGATATATTTCTAAAAATTAATTGATTCTATTCTTATTAGAGTCAGGAGAGGGAAATAGGGTGTACGGTGGGATTTTAAGGGTCTCAACACTTAGATATAGACAGATTCTTTGTGAAATCTTTGTAGTAGGTTCTCAGTTCTCTGGATCTCAGTTGGAATTCAATGTCTTTGGCAATCTCACTAAGTGCATCCTTAGGTACCTGGACATCTTGGCACTTCAACAGCAGGGGAAAAGTTAAAGAAAACTTTTTGCCATGTTTTAGAAGTGAATTTTCTCTCTGAAGTGTTGTAGGTCTCTAACCTCCAATCATACCTGCAGCACTCCCAGTGAAGTTGGTGAAAACTTCTGAACACAAAATGAGTTTTTGACAAGTAGCTCAGGTAGCATTGGGTAAGTTGCCCTCACTACAGAGTCTTTTGTACTGAACACAAGGAGGTGTTGACGTAAGGAACAAGTGAAGCAGCAGAGAGCAAAAGTCGCTGACTGTAGGAGAAAACTTGTGTTCAGAAGTTAGCAGTTCTTGTGGAGCAGGTTGAGAGCTGTGGAGATGTTTTGCCTTGCTAGCATCACTTCATCATTTGTTTTGGACTGACCTATTAGTAAGTGTGCAAAGATGCAAAACTGTTATGCTCTATGAATCAACTTCAGGTCTGTAGTTGAGATAGTTATAATTGGTATCTTTTTAGCTGCTCTCTTGCATGAGTGACAAGGGAGATGCGAGAGTGCTAGTCTGGAAATTGAAGAATTTAGGTTCAACTTCTTTTAATGAAAATGGCTATAGTGACTGTGGCTTGTGCTGAACTCATTCTTACTGAGATGTGCAAGAAGTACTTTGAGCATACCTAATTGATCTAGGCTGTAAAGGGGCTTTGCTAGATTTTAATGCTGGTTTACCCTACTACTGGAGAGCAGCATTGCTCTGGTAAAAGCTAGTTGCCTCTTTCCCCAGATGAAGGCTGTTCTGAGCAGGTAAAATTGCCTAGGGAACTTGCCAGATAAACAGGGAGGTGCTGAATTCCTGCTTCCTCCAGGGGTAGGTAACCACTAGTGCAGATTTTCTGGATCATTTCTTTAGACTTATTTCCTCAAGCTCAGTATTAGTCCTGTTTTAGCTCTGAAGCTGGTGGTTCTGATCAAATCCTCCATGTTTCAGGCCTCATTTATGGAGGTTGACTAAAAACACTTCTGTCTCGCAGAAGTACAATGAAGTTTCATGTATTAGACTGAGATGCTATGCTGCAGTAATGGAATCTGGAGAATACTACAGAAACAGTCATAACCACCGAAGACTCAGTGCTAGGCAGTTGTGTATACCCAAGATACACTTAGATTGATTCTCAAATTGAACATTGCATTTGAAATAACTCCTTCCTGAAAATATTTAATGACAAAATTACAGACCTTTCAAATGACATACCAAATCTTATGCTGTAGCTATTGTATCTGCAAATGTAAAATGATAATCACCTATACAAAAGCAATTATGTCAGTGGGTGTTTGGTGGGTTTTTTTGTTTTTAACTATTGAATATTTGGCTCTTTAAACAGTAGTGAGCGCTTGCCATTAAAAGTTTTTCTCCCTGTAATGCATATCATGTTGATTGTTTATGATGAGAGTAATTTCCGTGTGACAGTAGCCATTTAAAATTCAGACTGTTAGTCATGTAGCCAGTGTTTATCGTTAATGGAGACAGGCATCCCAAATACCTTGCAAGCTGAATTTGGTGTATCTTAATTTTCTGTTCTAAGCCAAGCATCCTTCATATTCAGTGTTAAATGAGAGGGATTTGATCTCCAGAGTCACAATTCTAAGTATGTTTTGGTAAAGGCCCAGCTAAGATGGTACAAAGATTACCAACTTCTTTGATAATGTATAGAATCATAAAATCATAGAACAGTTAAGGTTGGAAAGGACCTTAAGATCATCTAGTTTCAAACCACCTGCCGTGGGCAGGGACACCTCCCACTAAACCGTGCCACCCAGGGCTCTGTCCAGCCTGGCCTCGAACACTGCCAGCGATGGAACATTCACAACTTCCCTGGGCAACCCATTCCAGTGCCTCACCACCCTCACAGTAAAGAATTTCTTCCTCATATCCAATCTAAACTTCCCCTGTTTAAGTTTGAACCCATTACCCTTTGTTCTCTCACTACAGAGTCCCTCCCCAGCATCCCTATAGGCCCCCTTCAGATATTGGAAGGCTGCTATGAGGTCTCCACGCAGCCTTCTCTTCTCCAGGCTCAACAGCCCCAACTTTCTCAGCCTGTCTTCATATGGGAGGTGCTCCAGTCCCCTGATCATCCTCGTGGCCCTCCTTTGGACTTGTTCCAACAGTTCCATGTCCTTTTTATGTTGAGGACACCAGAACTGCACACAATACTCCAAGTGAGGTCTCATGAGAGCAGAGTAGAGGGGCAGGATCACCTCCCTTGACCTGCTGGTCACACGCCTTTTGGTGCATCCCAGGATATGGTTGGCTTTCTGGGCTGCAAGTGCACACTGAAGCTGGCTGATGTTAAGTTTCTCATCTACCCACACCCCCAAGTCCTTGTTTGTATTTCTTTCTTAATTTGCTTGTATTTGCATTGTATTTCTTTACATTTGGACTGTGGCTTTTCATTTTGCTTTGCTTTGTCTTGGGATTTTGTGAATTGCTTTCATTAAGAGACTCGTCTGTGATAAATATGATTTTGGAAGAACTTGTGTACATGTGACTTTGAAGGACATTTAGTTGTCTCATTTGTGGTACTACAGGCATTACTGCTCCATCTCGCAGTACAAGTAACAAGAGACGTGTAGTGTAACTGGACCTTTCCATTGTTTATTTCTTATTGACTATGTGTAGTAGAGAAAGGAAGTTTAGAAAGTAAAAATCAGGATATTGTGCTTACTATCACCATCTACATATGGAGAATGTGATTTCAAAATGCCAGCTGATTCCCTCTCCCAGGGTCTAGCTTTCATATTGAATGCTCAGAGCATTTATGACTTCTGTCCTTTCCTTGCTCTTCTAGGACCCACAATTTACACCCTAAACGTTAATACAGAGTGCTTCAAATCTACTTTTCCCACCACACAGGCATTGCTGATTTGCTCATCAAATGCTGTTCACTGCCATATTTGTTACATGTATTCCTTCAGTCAGGCAGCCCAGTACCACTGCTGCTGTCACTTACTTCCCGAGGCAGCCTGCTCTGTGATCTTCACGTGTGACTGAAACCTGCACTGGAGGATTCACTTCTCCAGAAGCACAAGTCTACAGAAGCCAAGGCTGTTCCTCACACACTGCATCATATGTCATCTTACTGGCTGTTATCTTCTACAGTGTACCTTTGAGCACTTTTGTTTTTATTTCTTTATTCCTCATGCATGTACACATAATCTGTCATTAAGCAGCATTGTGTGCCTTATTAATTCTATATTTTTTTAAATCCAGTATTTAAACAGTTCTCAGTCTTTATATCCTCTATGTTCTTACTAACTCCTTTGTGGAATGTCACGAAAATGTGGATGGACTTCAGGCTTTCTGCATGTCTCACTGCTTATTGATCTCTCTTGCAAAGTATGTTACAGGTGAATAGCTGAGGTAGTAATTTTCATAATTTTGGGGTATGCATAGCAATGCTAATTCCATCCAAACAACACAAACAGTTCTACAGTGGGTGCACTTATTGTAGTGTGGATCTGTTTAACTAGAGGAGTTGAACTGAGAGAGTGTGTTTCATGGAGATCTTGAAGAAATTGGGCCATCGGAAGAGACTGATGTGATGCAGTTTGTGCCTCTCCCTCTGCGCTTACAGCTCCCCCTCGTGTTCACTTTTTTATCTCATCCCTTTTTTGGGGAATATCCGTAACCTCCCAGTTCCGTGTATGAATACTGACATGGTTCCATCTGTTCAGTAATATGTATGTTCTGATTTAGTGTATTTCACTGGAAAACAAAGGTTATATTTTTTCTGTAAGTTAGTGTGCGTGTTTGCTGAAACATGAAAGCTATTTTGTTCCCTTTCTTTTTAGTCCTACCATGTTGTGAGTTCTCCCCTCTTTGTGAAAAGTACGTCCACCTCATACCAGTCAGATGGATGCAGTGTAGCACAGGAAACAGAAATTTGGCTGAGCAGCCCAACTTATAAAAATAAAAGGAAATATTCAACATCTGTGTAGACACACTCAAGAAGTGCTCATAGCCATGTTCCTGTGCTGTAGCAGAGCATTTCTGTTATGTCATGTTACCTTCGGAACAGCAACCTGTCATTTTCAGGTACTCGGTGTTCAACATTATGATTCTGAACACTTGTATGTAAATTGTATGCCATGGAGCAGTTACTAAATACAGATTTCTTTACAGAAGAACTCTGAATTTTAAACTCTGAGGGACAAGACTGCAAGGGCAGGTCATGTTCCTCTGGCATAATTATCTAAAAATGTGGATTTTTAGGTAAAAAATCTAGGGCTAAGATGCCCAACTGAAATATCCTGTGTTGTAGGTCATATGGCTTTATCCCTGATGTGTGCATGTGTGCTGAGTGGCTGAAGTAAGAGCAGAATACATGGTTGCATTTTGTCAAGTCAACATTTTGTTAGTGTTTCCAGTATTTGAATATGCTAGTGAGTAATAAAGGTAATCTCAAGTGAGTAATAAAACCTGTATAGTATACCATATCTTACTCTGGTTTTGTTTACTCTAGATATTAAAGCAAAATTGCTCCTAAGTATAATGTTTAGAAGGTTGGTTTTTTTGGGTTTGGTTTTTTTTTTCACTAAGATGTTTTTTCCTGTCTTCCTGCTCTACTAAGGCAAGCTGCCTTAGTAACCATAAGTCCAACAGCATGAGCTTCCAAGTGACATATTACTATTAGTACATTTTTGCAACCTCATTAAATGATCTAAAATAGTATAATTATGTAATTCTACATCTGTGGATGTTTCAAGGAAATATTTTTAAATCAACTGCCAGCTTGATCTCATGCAATACATAATCGAATTATGGCCCTAATTCAGGAGAGCACTTAAGCGCATTGTTGACTGTCTCTGCTGAAGCTCTGCTGAAAGTAGAAATTTTGAGTGTTCTTAAACAGAGACCTTTAAGAGAATTTATTTCTTATTTTTGAACTTATTGTGGGAGAGGGATGCCCTTTCACAAATGGTGAAACAATTCTGTTGAAAAGAGAGATTGATTTTAGAAAATGAAACAAAAGCTATCTTCTAATTATTACCTGTTCCGTGCATACCTTAGATTATGCTCAAGATTAACAGAGCAGTGCTTTGAATCTTAAGGAGTAAATGTCATATCACCCCTTCATTTCTGCTGTTATGAGTTTACAATCAAAGCTGGAAGTTTCTTCTTGCATGAACTATTGATCTTCTTCCAGTTATTTCTTCCACTCTCCTACAAGTCCCTCTACATATCATACAGAAATATTCAGATGACATTTCTACAAACTGGGAGCTCAATGAAATGTATGGTGTGTTAATAGTACCTTTTTCACATACTGGTCTTCAAAGTTGTCATATGTGAGCCCTTTGCATTATAGAGCTAACAATAATTAGTGATAATAAGTAATGGAACTTGATGATCTGAAGGTCCTTTCCAACCCAAACCATTCTATGATTTATTCTTAACAACCTCTTCTCTACCTAGAGACAGAGAATGATTATTAGGTCCACTTTACAGATAGAGAACTGAGCTCAGGAGCAAATTTAAGCACGTCAAGGACTAAGGCTAGGCACAAGTTGAAACTAGAAAAGTTCAGAGATGATACAAGACAGATTTTTTTCGCCGTGAGGGAAGCCAGTCATTGGACTGGGTTGCTCAGAGGGGTTAGGCAGTGTGTGTCCAGGGTTGGAGATTTCTAATGTAGAACTACAAAGTGATTTGGTCTGATTTCACAGCCCACCCTCCTTTGGGCAGTGGGTTGGACTGAAGATCCCCTAAGGTCCCTTCCAGCCTAATTTTTTTAATGATCTTTTGATCTGCAAAGCACAATGAGAGAAAGAAGCACCAAATTTTACATCAGGATTCCTGTGTGCACCATGGATATTGTCCATGTTCGGGATCCAGGTGCCAATGCTATTTGCAGACCTGAGCTTCTCCTGCAGGTGTGGTGTGCTTGGAGCATATAATTTCACTGAGTTTGTCCCAAAATGGGAAAACTGTAGTTGAAGGAGTGCCTGCATTTTGGGTAGCAGCCTAGGAGCTGAGAAGCTTGCTTGGGGAATTAGTAGTGAGTCACTTTGTTTCCATCGCAGCCAAAGCGTATTCAACGCCGCATTTCCCGGGAGTGTGCTCTAGACAAGAAGGTCAAGTAGCCTGGCTCAGAATATGGTCCACCTTTCTGGCTGAAAAGTGTCCTAAGGGTAAATGTAGGTCAAAGTTGTTTATTAATTTCTACTTTATGTAATGCAGTTTGCCACTTCTTGTCTTTTCTGGAACTGACAGATTAATCTGTGATTGAGAAAGGGGTGCATTGCTCTGTAGCCCCTTGATTCAGCTAGCAAGCTGGATGAGATAGGTATAAAGGGAATTATTTGCATGTATCCTAGATGCTAACAGTGCCAGCTATTTTTCAACATCTGCATCCAGATCGGAGACAGACAATAAAACTCAAGGACGAGGAATGATTATTTTACTGGTCCCCTTTGGCATACCATTACTTCACTATTCTTGCTCCTAGGGCTGGTACCTAAAGATTAGCAGCCTACATTTTAAACAATGTGAAATGATTTCATGTGGTTTATAGGTGGTTTAAATACAGGAGGGTCTACATTTCCCATGACTTCTCTTTGAAGTGTCTTCAAAACATTCTACTTGGCAAAACTAAGAGTTTTTTGCCAAGACATTATTTTTGTAGGTGTATAACCCTTTTTAATATATGTTTTAAATTCTTAGTTTATTAAAAATAGATAGGAATTACACTTACGCAAAACACCTGTGATACAAAACGGGCAAAGATTTGGAGCTAGCAGAAAGCAAAGAAAAAAGTTGAAAGGGTATGCACCTTACTCTTTTTATGGATCTCCCATCCATATTTTTTGGTTTTCTCACTTGGGTCATCAGTAGACACATGCTAAAACAGAAGAAATTGCAAAGTACATTTTGATCTAAAAAGCGTTGCAGTTGTGAACCATCAAAAGCTTTTCCAAATCTCTTGAAACAGCATACCTACTGTACTGTAAGCAAGATAATGTCTGCTGTTTGTTACTGCTACAGATTACTAGATGTGCTATTTTACAGTGTTAAAACATCTAGCTAAAGTTTTGTTCCAACATAGTATTTTTCAGCTTATAAAGGGAGTATTTGATGCTGTTCATATTGTGCTTTCTGGTCATTTACACATAAGAAGTGCTCATAGCCTAAGAAAACGGAGCACAAGATATTCATACATAATTATTTAGAAATGCATTTATTGCATGCACAGGCATGGATGTCATACATGCATTGCACAGTAATGCCTCCCACATATGACAGAATAAAATGATAGAAGAAAATCCAGCTAACCTCATAAAGAAAGATATGGGGATCTGTAGCAAAACCTGCTTTTTTGGTAGTATTTGTGTCTGTATGGGTGAATAAAGGGATGTGTACAGCTTCTCATATACCTGTACAAGCAATCTGTCAGAACCTGGCCTTAGGCAAAAGTAACAGTTCTAGGCTGCTACTTCTGGTGCTGTACAACTGGGTGAGATTTGTCTGGAAGAATATGGAATCTTAAAGCTCTTTCTATGATATGTTGGTTATGGTGATAAAACTGACATAAAAAGACCTAACCTTTGACCTCTTGTTTCTGACTCATTAGTCCCATTTCCAGTTACCTTTGTTGTGTTGCAAAACAGCTCAGGTAAAGCTCTAGGTAAAGAACTGCCCTAATTTGAAGGCATTTTGGAATAGATGTATGTGCACAGTTTGGATGGTGGGGAGAACAAAAGCAAGAAAAAATTGTGTGGCAGGGCAGATGCAATACAGAGCTGCTTACATCAGCTGTGTCACCGCCTGAGAACTGGGTATTTTTTAATTACATGTGGAGTTACGGCCTCTGTGCAGCACCACCTAAGAAGGCTATTCCGCTTTTCTGGCCTGCACATCCCTGTATTGTGCAGTACTGAAATGCCATAATGTGTCCACTAAAGTGCTTTGTTGTTTCTGGGACTTCCAAAAATATCTGAGCCTGTATGTGATTCTTCCTCTGGCAAGAAAATACCTTCCCTCCCCCTGCAGATAAACTAAGGGCCGAGGGACGCCTTCTGCTCTGAGATGTGAATCTAGAGGCATTGAAAAAAGAAATCAGGATGAGTTCAGCTTTCTAGAGGGAGAGTAGATACCTAGTGTTGATCTGATGAATACTGTATTTTGATATCTAAGGATATGTGTGCAGGCTAGGATGATGGTTATGAGCCTCTGATTCCAACCTTAATCTTGGGCAATGCAAATATGAACTCTCCCTTTCTTGGGATGTATTTTTTAAGATGAAACATTCTTTCAACAGCTGTGGTAAACACCATAGTGCAGGTATGTGAAATGACCAGGTAGGTAATAGACCAAAGCTATTTCTGTGTCACTTGTTACTATGTTATTTTCTTCTCTCTGTTTTTGTTGGGGTTTTTTTCTGCCTTAGTGAATTGAGTTTGCAAACAGTGTTTACTCTTCTGTAGTATCAAGAGCTTTGGAAGGTTGTTCTTGTCTTGCAGAAATCGGCGATTTATAGAGGCATAAGTAATACTGATTAATTACTTTCTGTGCCAGATTAAAAAAAAAATAAAATTAGTGATCTTGCTGATAATTTCTTTCTGATAACCCAGGCATGAAAATTTTCCATTTGAAATAGTCCATGACAGTATGAAGAAGCTGTGAATATTAAACAGCAAAAAGTCTGTAGATGTGTAACAGGCAGGTGTAAGACTTAGTTGAGGCCATTGCTGCTATTTTGAAAATGACCTTAAGACTTATGTTGGTGTGGGAAGTAGTCTACTATGTAATTGTGTTTTGATTCGAGGTACAGGCCTTCTCATCGGGACTGCCCTAGGGCCCAATTCAAAAAAGCCTCTAGGTGTTATTTAAGCTACTGACCTGCAAATTTAAGTACTGCTTTGAAATGGTGTAATAAAGAAATGCAAGCATTAAAGTTGCATGTAGGTGTTTATACTTAACTTTCTATCACTGAAAACTACCATTAGGTTATAAGTTTCTTCTGTCGATTCAGCTCAAAATCCTATGTAGGTTGAAACAAACTCAGTCAAATGCAACTTCGTTTTTGCTGTAGGATGGTACACTAAGTATAACATGTTTATCTTCTGGAGGATGATAGTACACTTCGGAGACTCTCCTTTAGTATTTAGAAAATACTAAAATTACTGTACTTCATCTGAGGACCACTTATTTTCCTTTCTTTTGTTGGCCAGATTACGTGTGCAGTGTTCGCTCTTCCAGTGCAGTGGTCAGTGATTTCTCCATCTACCAGAATTTTTAAAATCTCCTCGGTTTCATAAATCAAAATTTCTGTGATATCGAGTTACCAGAGCCACTAGAACCAAAGGATTAAAGCTGAGACAGAAGTCTTCCTGCTGCTCTCCACATCTCAGTGTTACAGTTACATGCAGTGCCTTCAGCATTAGATGGTGTCTGTCTGCGCTTGTTTCTTTCGTGCCTACTAGAAGTAACTTGGAGTTGATTGTCTATGAAATTTGGTCTATTTTATCCTAGAATCAAAGCTCTGTTTGGCTACAGCCAGCCAGAGTTTAGCATGGACTTCTGTTTCATGACTTAAGGCTTAGTACAAAGGTGGTGGTGCTATTGAGGTTTTAAGATGAAACTCAGTTTGTAACTAAGGAACAGCAGATTTATTTTGCCTTATTACTAGCTAGAGCCCTGTTGGCCACACTGTGACTCTCTGTTATTTGGTTGTATATACTAATTGAGGTACATAAGTATTCTGTGCAAGGAGGGAGCTTGATTTTTTTTTTATTAGTAGAATGCCAGGACTGTCATATGGAGTAATGCTGGTTTATTTGATGCATGTTCTCTTTCCAATTTGAAGAATTTTTAATCTTGAGAATAACCTGGTCTTCAGTGCTGTAGGTATCAGTACTGTAGGCTCAGCTCTTACTTAAAAGCATAACTCTTGTTTAAATCCGTGAGTATCTAGTTCAGACGTTCTAGTAGCTGTTCAGCTGTGTGTATTTCTCTGTCTAGCCCACAAATACTACTCGGTGTGGTGCCTAGCTCTCACTGAAAGTTCAGAAATTAATTGAATGAGAATTCCTGTACATTCAGCTGAAGAGACCAGAAAGAATGTTAGTGCATGATGAATAAGGAGCAGGACCTTTGCACATATGCTCTTTTCGGTACACTCATTTGTACACTCATTTAAAGGACCTTCTCACAACATGTAAATAACATGGTGGTGTGTTTTTCATTTTGAAGAACTTTTAATTCTTCTTTTTAATTTTCAAAAGTCATTTGTCACTGATGTTGTCCTTTAGGATTCCTCAGCTGTCTGTCATTAGTATTCTTTTTTCTCCATGCTTTTTCACTGCCATCTTTGTGGCAGTGATTCTCATACATTTCTTTTTGAGTTGCCCTCTGACTGTCACCAAAACCAAGCTGCTCCTACTGTCTCTGTTCCAAACACAGGCTGTCAGCTTTGGTGAGACCTTAGGAGAAAGCTTGCGGCTTGTGGCCAAACATGCTTTCTTTTGAGCATTCTTATTAGGTAAGAATAAAGAGTGTGGGCAGGTACACCTGCCACCAAAGGTGTTTGGAAAGATCTGTTCCTCGGCAAATCGGTGGTGGTTCTCTTTTTCACCACTCTCCCAGTCTTTTCTTCACTCTCTTTCCCCTGCAATGTTGATACTAGTGCTGAGTGTGCTGAATCTGTTATCTCTAAATTTTATCCTTCCTTTCATTCCCAGCATGCATTCTTTCTGGATTTGATACCATTCATGCATGCAACTTCAGTACTGTTATTTTCAGATATGGAAAACAGCTGAAATGCGTAATGACACCAGTCATCTGTTGTATGTGCATTTTTTTTATTCATATGCGTATTAATGATGAATAAATGCTAATTCAGGTATAGATTTGCTTCCTCTTGACATTGAAATCCTCACTTTTGAAATGTTCTTTTCCTCAATACAGAGAAGTTTGCTAATGATTTATAATATAGCCTATGGCTTCATTTTCCTTATTCAAATAATTCCTGTGTACCATTTGGCAGATTTTAACCTTATTTTTTTAATTAAAACCCGCAACTGTTAAAATGTGCCATTTTCACACACCAGCCTGAGATGACTCTGAATATACATACACATTCTTTGGATTCAGCTGTTTTCTTCATTTTTCACAATATGGATTCACAGCAGTATAATCTGTTCTGGAATTCTGGCACTTGAGTGATGCAACTGGGTTTTAACACCTCACCAGCAGCCTGACAAGGGTCATATATATGGTTAGCATCAGCCCTTCATTTCAAGGGAAGCTGCAAGCCATAGTCTGTTTCCAGCCTTAGTCACTGCAACCATTTGACTATGGTTAGCCTCCATATCTGAACTGCTAATCAGAGACGGTTGTCCAGCTGAGGGAGGGATTTCAGGGTGTTCTGAAAAGGTGCAGTGTGGGATGTTGCTTTCACTAAACAGGCTGCAGCAGGTGTTTAACTCTGGGTAGAATATGAAGGAGTAGCATCAGTCTTACTTGTGATCGCTTTGTGCTTTAATAGCACTGGTGTGGGCACATAAGTCTAATGATTTCTCTTGTAAAACAGTGAAGAAAAATGCAGATGAAGTTACCTGCTTCATGTATATAAGACCTGGGTAACTGTTATTTAGCCTAAGTAAAAGTGAATTAATTTGGTAATTGCTTTATGCTTGTACAATAATGTCTAAGTATGGGACTGCAACTAAGATATTCTAGTATAAGAGGTTTTTATAGCACTAAAATATATTACTGTTTGTGTCTATAATATATAGATATATACTACATTAACCTCCAAGAGCTCCTATCAGGGCTAGAACCTGCTTTTTACAAACATTTATGGAGATAAGCTGATGTCCGCCCCTGGGACTCTGGGACACAAGAATGCCTGTGTCTGATCAAAGTAGCCCATCATATTTTGTCTTGTTACAGATCTGAATGCCTCAATGCCCATGTGCTTATCAGCAATTTGAAATAATTTATTAGATAAGTTGTTTTAAAGTCTTGCCATTTTATATCTTATGTTTTAAGCAGTAATGGTGCAAAACTGTGCTCTGGGATATGAGATTCTTACCTGATATAAACGAGTATAATTGTCCTGCAGTCTTTGAAAAACTGGCACTTTCATCCAGCAGGAAATGTAAATCACAAGCAAGTCTATGATAATTTCACAGTAAAAAGCAAATGAATGTTTTAACAATGAGCATAATCCAGCTTCAAAAAAGATTACTTAGCCACGTAATGTATTGTCTGTAAATCCACAGTGGATTAATAAACAAATGATTATGTGGGATTTCTTGGCATAACCTACCCTGTAGCAGGTTGAAGAGAAGATTAAGATACCTGATCCGAAAGGTCCTTTCTATGAAAACTGATTGGAAAAGAGGAAGAAGAATTTGCTGTGATAGAAATTTATGCAGGGATATCACCTCACTGATTTTTGATTGTGTTTGAGAACTTGATACAAAATATTTGGAGGACAAATAATATTGCATTTCTGATTTGAATATTGGAAGAGCGGTGAAAAAATGAATCCCTATAAAGGAGTTTTGAAAGAAACCATGCCAGTTGCTTTTTGGAAGAATAGTAGGTAGCATGTAGAAATCGGATAGTAAAAAAAGTCTTGCCCAGTGTGTAAAAGGTGATCGCTGCTTGATGTTTCATCTTTTTCTTTTTTACTTGGTTCTTAGGAAATGGGAAAATATGCTGAAATTAAATTTAAGAGTAACTGAGAAAATGGGCACCCTGCCACTTCATTTTGAGGGACTGCAGCTGTTCAGATTTTTTGACATATGACTAACCCCAGTTGAGTCTTTTTCTTTGAATATTTCAGCCTTCATGAAGAAGGACAAATGAAGTAACTCTAAAAATAGAATGATTAGTTTGCTTTCTTCCTTCTAACATCAGAAGTAGGGGTGGGCAAGCTGGAAGGCATTTTTCAGCAGTTCCCAAGGACCATGAGATTCTCTAAACCTATTTTTGCACATATTTGGTGTTACTAGGTTAATGTTTAGATTTTGGTGATAGCTAAGTATAATGGAGGTCGTGGTGTGGGCACAAAAAACACTCTTCTGGCAGTTTGCGCTATTTTTGGGAAAAAAAGCAACCTTGAGTTATTTATTTGTATGGTAACTATGGAGGTATATTTGATAAACTGTTAGGCCTGAAAGTTTAGAGTTAAAATATTTATACTATGGTTGGAATAATGATGCGCGTTATTCATTAGTGCAAGTGCAAAAGCACTTGATCTTCTCTTTTCTCTGTTTTTTTTTTTTTCTTTTTTGCTTTGTATTTGGATGAATTGCATGTGATGCACTAAAAGAGAAATAGAAATTTCCAAGGCAAATTGGATCTTACAGAAAAGGTGAAAGGTTCTTGTCAGCTTACTTTATCAAAAGCCAAGACCTAATTAGTTTTTCAGGATACTGACAAGGAGTTACAGATATTTTGCTCAATTTTCTTGCAGAGGGAGTAGTTTATTTGAAAACGATTTTCAAAATTGCCTGATACGAGGATGATCAGGGGACTGGAGCACCTCCCATATGAAGATAGGATGAGAAAGTTGGGGCTGGTCAGCCTGGGGGAGAGAAGGCTGCGCGGAGACCTCATAGCAGCCTTCCAGTATCTGAAGGGGGCTTATGGAGATGCTGGGGAAGGACTCTTCATGAGGGACTGTAGTGAGAGGACAAGGGGTAACGGGTTCGAACTTAAACAGGGGAAGTTTAGATTGGATATGAGGAAGAAATTCTTTACTGTGCAGGTGGTGAGGCACTGGAATGGGTTGCTCAAGGAAGCTGTGAATGCTCCATCGCTGGCAGTGTTCAAGGCTGGTTTGGACAGAGCCTTGGGTGGCATGGTTTAGTGGGAGGTGTCCCTGCCCCTGGCAGGGGGGTTGGAACCAGGTGATCTTAAGGTCCTTTCCAACCCTAACTATTCTATGATTCTATGATACTGTTTTACCTAATTTAACTGATGGCAGTTAAGGATGTTCTGGGGATGCATACTTTCAACCTCAAAAAAAAGAAGCTAAAAGAATAAGTGTAGACTGTTCCTAAGGGAAACTTTAATGACTTTAATACATATAAAATGAGAAATGAAGGGGATAAGCAAACAGCAAGATGAATTTTCAGTTAACACTTGAGTATTGTATATATTTGCGACTTAACATTCATGCTTTTTCTTCCACTGAAACATACCCCTCTCTATTTCGGAACTTGGCAGGTGGTGTCTTTTGCGTAACAAAATTTAAAGTCTAATAAAGGAAATTTACTTGTTCCTTTAGGCTATTTCAGCTTGAGTGACAGTGTTAATACTTAGTCTGGTTTTGGGGGTTACCTAACAGGACAATGGGAAATTCGTGTGCACAAGCTCTTTGCATACAGATTCAAAACTTACGGAAGTGATTTAGCTTATCAGATTCCTTTTTGTAATGGCACTGCAATTACAAAAAAACTTTTAAAATATTGCCAAAAGTGTCTGGCAGAATTTGAGAGGTAATTAGAAACTTAGCAAGCTTTTGATTGTAAAGAAAGGCCTGCCTGCAAGTTGCTTGGCCTTTATCCAAACTCGTGACAGTGACATAGCAAGAATGTAGATAGTATTACTGTTGAGTGATTTAGAAAGCAGCTGAGTCCATCCTTCAGTATTAGTTTCACCTTTTCTTTTGTACATATTTATAGTGAGATAAGCCAGTTTATTCATGGAAACTGTGTTGTGTTTTATTGTCAAGAATGCTCTTCTCTTTGCAGAATGAAAGACAGTGGATTACCGTGCGCACAAAAATCAGCTTTACAGAATATTTAGACACCAGAATTTGGCAGATTCAAATAAAATTTCTGTGTTCTGTTCTAAATTTCAGCACTTTTGTGTGACTAGACAGCTGCTAGCTTGTTCTGTACCTAGCCAGAGATGCATCTCCCTACCAGTAGCCTGGGACAAAAAATAAACACAAGCACTCTAATATCTGCATGTTAAAGCGAATTGGTATAGCTGAGCAAACCAACTCATTTCTTGTCTCTGGCAAAAGAGAAGTCTAGAGTGGAGGCTTTTAGGGCAGATTTTTTGCTGATATATGCTAGTTCACATTCTATTGGATTTTATGCAATTATTCTTCATTTATGACAGAACAGGAGGTAAATGAGATGTTTCATGCTCTTTGGCTTATATGTGTCATATAATAACTTTTTTAGCAGAGAAAAATGAGGGGAAATGGAAGACTTTGTAAAGCAATGCATATAGGGTGTCTGTGATGCAGATACATAGACATTTTCCAGTATTCCAGGCATGCTTTGCTAAGGCAGTCTATTCTAATATTGATAGGATAATGAAATAATTAATTTCTGTGTTATAATTTGCCAAGCAGCCAAGCGTATCAACAGCTAAGCACAGTGCAACTAAGTGTGCTGTATAGTCTTCTATGTAATATCAGCAGAATGCCCCTTCATCACCTGATAGAAAGACCTTGTCTGGTAGGAATTGAAGGGTCATGCTGCTTTGTATCTTGATCTTTGCTAACCCATCTTATATTTTATATATTGAGATTTCCTATTTCTGCTTGAAACACTCAATAAAGTTAAACTTCTGGGAAGACAGTGGCATGTTTTCTTCATTGCTTGACAGTCATCATGATGTGGGAAGTCATAGGGTTTACCAACAGTGTATTTATTAATTAAAACTGAAGTATCAGTGTTATAACTGGAATTTTATGAGCCCCTTCTGCATCAAATATTGTTCAGTAATCTGATTAGATATGAATTATGTCTTCCAAAAAATAATTAAAAATGAAGGAGAAAATGAAAAGCACCAAAGGTATGTTATAGTGATGAATTCTGCACCGGTTGACAGGTAAATTAGATGACCTAGTAGGTTTTGTCCACTTACAGTTTGTATCCATGGCAAGTCACACCAGGTGGTGCTGTAATACATAAGCTTTGCAATTCTTACTTCTAGCAAGCCAATGCTTTCTTGGGAATATAAACTGTGTATTGGCAGTTGATTATTTTTTTTATTCCAGATTCTCTCGAACTGAAAAAGTACAAGCAGTAAGGGGCTCATCCTGAGCCTTGATCTTACATTAGAGATTATTCTTGAAGTATAGTTATTGGTCTGAAATTTCTGAAATAATAGATTTCTTAACGTTCAGTTTGACTACCTCATTTTGCAAGCAATTTATTCGGTTTGAATGCATATTTTAAATTTTGCATCTATTCACTATTAACAGAAATTATTTCTTCTCCTCTTTTAAGCACCTAGAAAATGCTGGCAGGTCTGACTTCGGCCTTGTATCAAATAATCACAGAAACACATACACAGCCAAGTAGTACTAATCACACCCGTCATGGCTGGAAAAGTCCTTCAGGATTCTGTTTGTTTTATCTTCATCTCCTTTCTTTCTTTCCTCTTTTTAATCACTTTCTTCTCTTATTTTATATACTTAATTTTTCCTTCTTTCATTTTTTGAGGAAAAAATGGATCAACCTCTAGAAATTTTTTATTCTTTACATACAGTGCTAGGAGCTCATCTCATAGATTGTCAGTATGACAGCTTTTCAACTTGAGATAATTACGCTGTTTTACATAACTTTTGCAATTGAGATTTATTTTACTTGAAAAGATTCAAAGTAAAGACTTAATGAAATTTCTTCCTTTCATTGAGCAAATAAAATCTCTATCCTGTTGTGACCAAAGTTACCTTAACTGATTTTAAGAATTTTTGAAAGATGGAAATGGAAGGGCTAATTATTAGGTTTTTAGGGCCGTATTGTAATACAGAAGAGGACTGTATATTGAAAAGACTAGGAAGAATATATAGGAAGCCATTGCTCTGGCCAAGTCTCTAGAAGTAAAAAGCCCCAAACCAAAACCCATCACAGTCTTTGTTTTCTTACAGCTGTGCTTTAAACACAGTGTCAAATATGTTCTAATTCAGTAAATGAAAAAGAACCTGGAACATTGTTCCCTCCTGTTTTCTTTTCTTTTTTTTTTCTAGGGGCCTGTAAGTTTGCAAGATGCCAAACAGGATACCTGGAAAGATATTTATCACCACCAAATTCCACCCCACCCCCACCCTTGGCTTTCAAAGGGAAGAACAGCCCCTGATCTTGGCTTAGTATAGCATATGTTAGTGACTATCCTTATTTGAGGAAGCATGTGTGCCCATGTTTTAAGGTGGTTCACTGGATCAGGCCTAAAATAAAATGTAGGAAAGTGACTGAGATGCAACAAGGTCCTGCAAGTGCTGGACCTGAGACAGGAAAGCTGTGGGTTAGAAGTGCAATTTAGAAAGGGCTGAGAGCAGATTTGGTGCAAAGAGTGGGAGGCTGAGGTAAGCATGGGGGACAAGGTGAAAAAGTGAAGCCAAAGGCTGGAGAAGTGACAGTATATGGTCAGGTTGGATAATTACTCAGATATAGGCATCTATGATCATGATGCTCAGAACTCATCTGGGGCACCTACACTTGAATAAATCAACCAGAATGAGCTTCCACACCTCCAGTCAAAGAAACGAATGTAGGACTGGAAGAAAAATTTGGGGTCATCTAGTTTCATTTTCCTTTGGGACAAAACTGAAATAAGCCACTCGTACAGCAGATTCAGGTCTTAACTCCCACTCTAAATACCTCCCCTCTCCCTCCTCTACATCACCTCTCACACACACCCTCCCTCCCGTCCCCAGCTTTATTTGAGTCACTGTTATTATGTAATTTAGGGGCTGCTTCTTTTTAAACATAATTGCAAGACTTCTAAGAGAACTTTGAAAGTGATATTTGATGGTCTTTAAAGATTTATACCCTACCCCTAATGCTGGGTTCCTGCTTTCTTATTTTGGTACGGAGTTGCTTTTAAGCATGGCTCTTGGGCATGCCACTGCCTTCTAACGTGTCTCTGGTAACCCAATAGGATGCGTTTTATTTTACACTGAACTGAATTTGATCTCAGCTGATGGAATTCTTCTTTTTCCATTTTTCCTTCTTCAGGAGGGTTATATAACTTATATGGTTGAATGGGAGAGGGAAGCTGTATTAGTAGATTGAGTTAAGTGAATTGCACTTGTACAGGGTTTACTTGTACCTGGCAGTACAGGTTTTCAAACCTGAGCTCACATGCTGTTTTACTTGGTTATGCAATTCAGGAAAATGCAAGCAGAAGAGGATGCTTCCAGTTCATTCAGCTCCATTTTTTGCTCAGTGTAGTCAGAGTCATCTTCAACTCACCTGGTAAAAGGCAGTATTGGTTTTGCTGCTGCAATTCAGTGATAATCTTTGCTAGTAGAAAGGCAAATGCTAACAGGATCAGATAGTCTCAGAGTCTGTAGAGTTTAACACTTCAAAGTGTGAAGAGTAGTGTTGTCCAAAATCATTTTCTCTGAGTCCGCAATGGCTATTTGTGCCTCTGCACTGTATGTACTCACATTACAGAGTATTTTTTTTCCTGTGCTGAATTTTTATTTATGAAAGAGGGAAAATTGTGAGACCATTATCTTTTGTATCACTAAAGTCTGAAATATTTCCAGGAAAATCTCCAAAATAATACACACACACAAGCATTTGTAGACACACGTATCAAAAGTAGAAAAACAGAGGTAGCTCATGTGTGTTATTGTTAACAGAGCTTTTACAGATACAAAGATTAAAGTAATAGGAAGTCCAACTAACAAATATCTAGATGATCCAGGTCTCCTACATCTCAGTAGATGTCTTGAAATTATATTCTTTGTTCTTACTGGTATGTTTATGCCTGGTAACAAGGAAAGTAGATTTTTAGCTTGCTGTTTAATGTAGATATTATTATTTACAAAATCTTCAGTTGTAAAACTTCTTTGTGTATCCCAGTCATTAGGAGAGAGAAAATGGTGAGAAGGGAAACAGATGAGTTGAATCTAAGTGGTGTATTCAAAGTTATGTGTCAGGGTACTGCCTGAGTTGAGAACAGAGTAGTAGCCCAACTGTTACAATTTATTAATTAATATTGTTCAAATGTCAGCCAAAAAGTAATTTAGATTTGGCAGAGAAAAGATTCTTAAATATAAAGAAAAAATGATGTTGAATTGGACCAAAATGTGCAGTTATTTTTTTCAGGAGAAAGCTACCATGAAAATAATTGGGCTGTAGTAAATACTACTGGGTTTATTTCACTTTGGTTTAGCGTTCAGTATTGCAAATTCTTAAAGTCTTGCAGATTACCTGCCCTGAACTACAAGTTTTACCTTACTGAAGGTGTTTGATCAGTTTTTTTATATGTTGGGTTTTTTTTGTGGGCTCTTTGGGAATTCCAGTTTGACTGTGTTGGTTAAAATGTTTTGAACATGTGGTTCTCACACATTCACTCCTAATGAAATATGCGGGGCACTTGCCATTTGTTTGTGTGTCCATCTCCTTAGGAAGATCACTAGGACATCTCTTGATCTGTCTGTACACTTCCTCTCATACTACTGTTGCCTACCTCTGTTTCTTCCCTGCGCTTGTTGCCCTTGGTGTTGTCCTCTTTTGGGTATATTCTGCTTTGCTCATAGTTTCCTTGGCCTCCTTTTTCTTTTTGCTTTGGCATAATTAATTTTAAGTTTCTTCCTTCTGTTGCCTTTTCTTCTTTATAGCATCTTCAGCTCTGCTCTGATGGGTTTAATCATAATGTCCCTCATGATAGTTTCCAAGTATGTGTATCTGTGCCTGCTTCTCACACATTTTCCTGTTCTCAGATCTTGAACCTTCATCCTTCCTGGATGTCATTGTGTCTCATTAGCACATCTCTGAATGTTTACTCAAACATGGTACATCATTTTGCCTCTCAGTATATGCCTTACTGTGCATGTTCTGTGTAATTTCCCAATTCTCATTTTATTTTCTGTAATTCTCTCTGTATGCTCTGCACTTCAGTCATCTCTTTCTCAGCTCCTCATGCCTTCATAAAAAGTCTTTGATTTCTTTCCTGTTACATGCTATTTTTCCCTTTAAACATTTTACTTCCATAACAATTTCTGTAGCAGTAATCTCCTGATCCTGTGTAGTGTAGTCTATGATGTCTTTTTGGTTTTATAACATTAGCTATTGTGCTTAGTTGTTTTATTATGTGCATACCTTACAAAAATAATCTATGTGTAATAATGAATTTTAAGAATGCTGTGAAGATAAGGTACTACTTCAGCTTCTCCTAGCAGAGAGAACCTGCTGTAATGACTTGAATTGTGTGTGAACTGATTTGCAGTTCTGTTTCAGTGCATTTGATTTGTAGGAAATTGCTTGCAAATTTAGGCTGTTACTTTATTTTTAACATATAAGGAGACCTGTGATCTCGCTTTCATGTCTCTAGGATGTCAGTATCGTAGCATTTAACGGCTTAGTAATACAGCTGACATTTAAGCCAAATGCATGTAAACTGGCTTTGTGGAATTTAGTCCAAGTGTTTCATTCCTGCAGTCTGTATCCCTTAACCCAGGGCTATGCCTGGGGGGGGGAGGCGGAGTGGTTTTTAGGGGTTTTGGGGGGTCATTTTGGTTGGGTGGGCTTTTTTTGTTTGGGGTTTTTTTTGTTTGGTTGGTTGGTTTTTAACAAAATATTTGATTGCATATCAAATGTGTGGCAAAATGTGGCTTTGTAAAGTCTGTGTATGGGTTGGTTTCTTTTTCTGTAGGCATTAATATTGTTTTGTATCCTACATCTAGTTTTCCTACAATGTTTTTGCAGTCACTACTTTTAGAGGTGCTTTATTCACTGAAGTTTAGTTAGCATTCTGATACCTTTCTGTGGCTGCACTTATTAGTGGGAAAAGACTCGACTCATCTTGTGATTGTTCATGATAGTTATTCATGGGTACACTCTTTCTTCTTTAAGCTTTAATTTTGGACAATAACAACCCCCTCCTCAGCTTCTTCCTGCTGCCGCTGGTACCTCCTCAGCCTGCCAGCACAGCTGAACCATCCTCCTTTCCTCAGAAGTTGTGCCTGCTTTCGGTTTTCAAACAAATTTCTTCCCAATTGATGTTGTGGCAGAGGAACCCTGTGTACAGTACCTCATCACTTCTCATTGGCTGTGGCCTTCTCTGTCATTGCTGTATATCACTGGTATTTCTTAAGGTCTACAGTTACTAATGTGTATGTCAGAAACTGTCATTTCCTTACATTTTTTCCATTCACAGCCCATTTTAAGTATGGTGTGCTTCATCTGAAAACCAGGGCAGGCCTCTTCCAGTGCGAAACACCATTTGTGTCTCTGATCTCCTGTGTTCCAAATATTTTCACAAATAAGTGAGTTTGTTTCAGACTGGCAGTCACATTCGTAACTGCCACAGCATCCCTTGAGTAAAAGGAGTAAAGCTTAGCTTGCGACATTATCAGTGTATGTTACTGTATATGGATGGAATTCTCTAATATTCTTTTGGATGTTATCCTTGTTTCTTAAAGGGGTTTATATTCTGATTGCTTTCTACAAGGAATTTCTTTGAAGTGTGGCAGCTCTTTTGGTATCACATTTTAAGAGTGCCTAAGTAATTCAGATCATGTCTATCTAGCGCTACCACTGATTTACCATGCAGTTAGTGGAGCATAGTGCCCACAATGCCTAGATTACAATCCGGGATAAGGAGCCCAGTCTGACATAGATGTGTCAGTACTTTTCCCACCTGTTGTGTAGAAAGCTGTACCTGGTGGTTCCAGACATTTACCAGAGCCTGTGTACTAAGTTAGCCTTATTTTATCTGTGCTGTTTTTTTAGTAGCTGCATGATCTGGAATTCTGTTAACCTTACTTGTGTGAATCCATTAGAAGAGGGCATCAGTGCCATTTATTATAAGTAATGGCTAAAATATGAACGTATGTTTCTCAATACATAGGATTTTGTTTTGCCTACCAGTGATAATTCTTTATAATATTCCTCACTATAAGTAGTACTGTAGTCTAGTAGAATGTGTCTTTGCTGTTTAGTTATAGCTTTCTTCAGTGAAATGAACTGCAAAGGCAAATATGTCTTTTAAAAGTGACCTCTTTTTTAGATAAGATCATCACAGGAGCTTTATCTGAGTACTTAAATAGGTGCCCGACTCAAAAACCAGAAAGTTTAATTGGAATGGAATTGATATTGATAGTGACTTCTGTAACCGGTGGGCTGGAACTGTGCTTATGACAGTACAGGAACTCATCACTTATAGCCCACTATGGACTCTAGGTCCTTGATTTGTGCCTTGTAGTTGTTAAGAAAAGCCACGAAAACTTTGTTTCTGTCTTTATTGAAATAGACTATCTGCACATTTTTTCTGCTTCAGAGTTCTTTTGTCTAGTTCTAAGCTCATACTTGAGAACAACATCGTGCGTGCACTTAAGGCATTTGCACTGTTTATGACACTGAACCTTTCTAATTAAAGAAAAATATGTGGGCTGGAATCTCAAGCTGATGTACATCAGCAAAGCTCCACTAATTTTTGTAGAGCTATGCTGCTTAATTTTAATATTAGCTTTTCAGCAGAAGTACGATTAAGAAATGAAAGCTAAAAAGAACAGAAATAGAACTGAAATGAGTTTTACTCGAATCTGTTACGTCTGCCAAGTGCAAATACGTTAAAATCTCCATGCTGAGAAAAAAAAAAGAAAAAAGAAATCCATACAATTATTTTGCTCACTGAACCATTTAAGGTGTTGATTCATCTGCAGACACATTTCAAAATCTCTGAACTGTTAAATTTAGGGGAAAAAAAAAAAAAATCACAGAACTAAAAAAATCCAAGCTGTTTCTTGATCAACTGCCTAGTCTTGTATTAAACCACAATATATGCTTTCACAATAAGAATTGGAAGAGGTTTGTTTAGTGGATATAACAACTGCTGGAAACCAAACTGGTATGCATCATTCCCAGTGGTGGCATTAACTGCACCATGCAGTTGAGGAAGTCATGTTTTCTCATTCAGCTTGTGTCTTCACTGCAAAATTAACTTGAATGAGTTATCTCAGATTAGCTTAACACGGATAAGAGCAACTGCACTGGAAAATAGATCAAGAGCTTCACACAATGATTGAGCGACTGCAGAACGATTGTGTTAGTGTCTGATGATGAGATGTGTTAATGTAAGCTGTGAGTAGTGCTTTCTAATGGACTAGCCAACTTGAATCGAAGCACTGCCATGCTCAAGTTAAGGTTTTAAAAAGGTGTAATCCATTATTAAGACAGATTTACCAGACCCTACTGTTTCACAAACAATGAATTCAGGTGTTTCAGGTGCAACATTATATGCCCAGTATTTGATGGTGGCTACGTAGCAGAAGAGGCATTTTCACACAACTAAAGGCTAGAAAAATGGTGCTCATCCAGGAATGTCCTTGGTGTTTGTAGCTGGTTTGCAAATTCTTGAATCCAGCTAAATTGAAATAGACAGGTTAGTCAGCTTGCCGCATTCATCAACAACATTCAGCCAGGCTTTTGAAGTACAGAGATTATCAGGCATTTTCATACATTTAGTCTTCCCTTTGTGAAAGAGATTGATATTACATGATAGAGTGACACCGTAAATTACACTAGTAGATTCAGTAATCCAAAATGGGCATATAAGTAACTTTTGAAATATTAGGTTGGTTAGGTGTGGCTCTCTAGGCAGGTGAGATGTGATCAATCAGATCAGCATTTTAAAGCCACTAATCCTGTTCTGTTCTCCTCACATCAGCTGAAAGCAGATGAAGTCTGTGGTGAGGCTCTGCTGTCTGTGAGTATTTGCTGTCCTAGTCCACATTTGCTCTTTGTGTGACCATGCTGGTCTTTCAGCACACTTCTGTTCCTGCAGCTATATTCCGTCAGATTTCTTCCTATGATCTGGCTCTGTTTTCTGGCACAGAGCAGTAATACAAGCAATCACCTTAATTCTGCATGGCAGGGTTTTTTTGCCTAACATTTTGAGGCAAACCTAAATAGATCCCTTGAATCAGCTGTTTCTAACTACAGGTATTTTGCTGGCATTGTCTCGGTGTGATGCTTCTTGAGCATATTTTAGATGTTGCTCTTAGAGATTTTTGTTTTTAATTTGCTGTATATGATCTCAAAGTGCTTTATAATATATCTCTCTTAAATACTTGCTATTGTTTGGTAGGCTTACATGAGTATGTAATTTTCCTATTTCTCCTCTTGTTAAGAATTTAATGCATCTGTTTAACTTTTTTTCTTTCTTAGCTTTCAGATATTGATTCTTTTCCTACCATGTTCTGAGACTTACTCCCTGCCTTCTTTTATATAGTTACCACAGTGATATTTATAGAAAGTAATCGTTTCCCATGTGTGTCTTTCTGAGACTCCAGATAAACATACCTTTCGTGCCTCTCAAGGCCCGATAATATAGTTTGGTGCCATTAGAATCATAGAATAGTTAGGGTCGGAAAGGACCTTAAGATCATCTAGTTCCAGCCCTTCTGCCAGGGGCAGGGACACCACACACTAAACAGTGTCACCCAAGACTCTGTCCAACCTGGCCTTGAACAACGCCAGCGATGGAGCATTCACAACTTCCCTGGGCAGCCCATTCTAGTGCCTCACCACTCTCACAGTAAAGAACTTCTTCCTTGTATCCAATCTAAACTTCCCCTGTTTAAGTTTAAACCTGTTATGTCTTGTTCTATCACTACAGTCCCTTATGAAGAGTCCCTCCCCAGCATCCCTGTAGGCCCCCTTCAGATACTGGAAGGCTGCTATGAGGTCTCCATGCAGCCTTCTCTTCTCCAGGCTGAACAGCCCCAACTTTCTCATCCTATCTTCATACGGGAGGTGCTCCAGTCCCCTGATCATCCTCGTGGCCCTCCTCTGGACTTGTTCCAACAGTTCCATGTCCTTTTGATGTTGAGGACACCAGAACTGCGCACACTACTCCAAGTGAGGTCTCACGAGAGCAGAGTAGAGGGGCAGGATCACCTCCCTCGACCTGCTGGTCACGCTCCTTTTGGTGCAGCCCAGGATACGGTTGGCTTTCTGGGCTGCGAGCACACAATGATGGCTCATGTTCAGTTTCTCAAACTGTTGAACCAAGTGCAAGTGTCCATTTGATGCAAACACATTTATGATGTGCTGATTTGGGGTTTTCTGCTGAGGGTTACCCTACAATCTGTATGCATGCTGTGTAGTAAACCAGTGCAGAGTAAGCTGGAGAGAAATCTAGGTACCACTTTCATCATCAGCCAGTGAAGTTTGAAAATAAATTAAAGTAAAATCTGCTAGCAGTCCTAAAATTGTTTGCACTTCTGATGGCTGCTTTGGCATGAGAAGTGCTGTTCTCTGACCTGCTTTCAGACAGTGTACACACACAGAGGACTGTAACAGTGCGGTGCTGGTGCATGTTTTTAGAAAGCAACATGCTAAGCTTACAGCTGGAGTATTTTTGCAGTAATGGAGAAGTACCTGAGTTTAAATGAACTAGCTGTGAAGCAGCTAGTTCATCAGCAGTGAAGTAGAAGCTCCAGCTATAACCTATACATCCAGGCTTCCAGTTGGGCTTGCACTGTGTGTGGTGAAGCTTGTGTGACAGTTGCTCCTGTTATGATCTGGCTAAATTAAAGAGACGTGTTGTATTAGAAGTATCTTTTCTTCTACACTTAACTTCCGAAGTCTAAAAAACCCTCCTGTACTAATATGTCATGATTGGGCTGGGACATCACTAAATCAATGTACCTTTTCCCCCCCTCTTTCTTTGCTTTTGCTAATTTTAATTCTGCGGCCTTTACCCTTGTACTCAGCTTCATATCTCCTTTGTTATGTAAATTGGTATGAGCTTCTTTTCAGCATTCACTTAGAGATAGTAAGTAATAATGAAACAGGATTTCACATGGATGAAGACAATGTGAGGAGGACTGTAAATTTGGATTTTTTACCTAACAACAGTGGGCTCTACTGCTGTGTGCCATATGGATTCAGATAGCTTTTATTTTGGAGTAGTTTCCAAGTACTTAGGAAAAAATCACTATCCCTCCCTAAAATTTTAAGTGCCACTTAAGATGTTGCTAAATATGTTGAAGTCTGCAAATCTTTTAAGCTGGTTTTTAGTTACCAGATTTCATATCAAATGTGAGGCTCCAAAAGTATATAGTAGGGGTTCTAGGACTGAAAAGTGGTTATTCTTGAAGTACTCCAGTAGTGTTTACAGCTCCTTACAGAATTTCTAGAGTAAGGAGAAAATGCCCCAAGGGGTATTGTTTGGGGAAAAATAGATTTACACATCTGTCATTTGAAGAATTATTCCTGTAAAAAATGAATCTTGGATGCCTGAGATGGGATTACTTGTGCAGAAAAGGTGAAGTAGGCTGTAGGTGTAAGTGACATGTTGGCATCATTTCATATCATCAGGCAAGAAACCCCATGGTTGGAATGTGCATGTATTTGTGACTTTAAGCTGAAGCACATGAACTGAGGAGTAATGCTAGTAATCCTGTGTGCTCAGAAAGTGTAAATGTAAGCCTGCAAAACTGTGAAGTTTGTTTGAAAGATAAGCAACGATTCTGCGTTTGTTTAGTTTGTCTTCTGAGTTTTGTAAGGCTTTCAGATTTTTGGGCTTGGCCCCCATTCCACAAGAACAAAGGCTAGATTAAGATTTTCTGTTTTAAGTGAAAGCTGATGTTCTTACATAACTGCAGGATTCCAGAACCATGGCTTCAGGAAAAGTAAAAAACAAATATCACATGGTTTACAGCAAAGTAATGAGAGCTGGCTATACCACATGAGCATGGCTCACAGGGAGAAACTGTTGTGCTTCTGCTTGTCCCCATGAAAATGAGTTTTTCAAAGCACCAGGGGGTACATGGAACAAAAAATTACCCTAAATACTTGACTCCAAAACCTGACTTCATTATAGAGCCAGCATTTCTTAACACTAGGTGATTTTTTTCTTTTGAGAGCTCAATATGTGCAACTTCAAACAATTTTTCAAAATTCATTTTCCTTCTGAAATAAAAGAGGAATTCAGAGAATTAATGAGCAGATCTTGGCTTGTAGCATCAACAGCCTGATTTTTGTACGGGCTGGGCATGGTGTCTGTGCTGAGCTGAGTTCTGTGAAAATCTTGTCTTGCCTGTGCTGAATTCTCTTGGGAATCAGGGTCACCTAATGAACAGCCTTGAGGGGCTTCCTCTGCTTCATTACTGAGTCTTTGTATTCTACCTGTTCCCTCTGGACTGATGGAGCTTTTTGGACAAAGCACCAAGAAAACTCACTGTTGAAAACAATTCTGAATGGCAGGAGTGGAGTAAATGTTTGAGTAGGTCTTTTTACTGCTGCCTTCCAGCATTTTCCTTCTATATTCAGAAAGAAGAAATTCTAAGTAAAGGAAATTCAAACAATACTCATGCCTGACTTTGTTTTATGCCTTTCTCTGTTTGGTCTCTGTAGGCCTGAGTTAGTCTGCTGTTGCTCTGCTACCTTGTGCCTACTTTTTCTAGAAAACTAGTTAATTTAACTTAATCTTAGCCTGGTAGAAGATTAATCTGTAGTTCTTGTGCTGTTTCAACTTGGAGAATAATACAGTTTTCCTGGATGCTTAAAATCCCTATTTGAATTGAACATCAGAAAAATAGTTAAAGTATGTATATTTTAAATATTTAATTTCCTTTCCCATGCATTTGGGAAAAAAGAATGTGCCAATACAGCTGTTTTTAAATGAGCCATACTGTAGCTATTGCTGAAATAGAAGGGATTCGGAAGCCTATTATTTTGAATTAACTCTGCTGAAAGCACAATAGCACAGTTTAATTTAAAGTGCACTGGAATATAGCTGCTCTGGCAGCCCTTGTGGTTTCTTGTTTTTTCCTTTTCCATGTTTTCTATATGTAATCTGTTCTGTTTTCAAGTAACCTGATAGTTTTTCTAGCTACCAGAAATTCAAACTTACTATGTGGTCTGATTTTGATCAGGTCAAAATTTGCCAGTCATTTTGCAGTTCGAGTGTGTTTGTCAGTTCTACTGATGATAAAAAACCGAAAACAAGACTTCATTGATCTTGAGATGACAACACCAAAACCTTATAGTGTTTGATTCTCCAGCCTTTTTTGCAGCTGGAAGGCTTTCCTGTGAAAAAAATGTAAGGAATGATTCTTTTCTCTTGGGGTGAAAGATTGCCCAACCTTTTAATAACTGTGCTTTCTTATGTGGGTCACATTATTGATGGTTAATCCAATCATTATCCTTTTTCTGGTCAAGTAGTGGTCATCACTTTCTGCCTGCATTTAAGAAGTGGACAGCCAAGTTGAGTCCAAAACCCTGCATAGCCGGAGAACTCCCTCTCAAGAGGATCAAGAGGCTGTTGACCATAGAAACCACCAACTTTCAGGAAGCAAAATATGAAAAAGGATGAAGGGGAGAGGGGAAGTTAAATGTGTGAAGCTAAAAGTGAAAAAAAAAAAACCAGGGGGAAATTCCATGTAAAAGACATGAGTTTTTACTGGTGACTGATATCAGTAGTTAGTTTCCATAAAAATCTTAAGGCAACGTTGACTCAGAGTATTGTAAACAAGTATGAGACAGTAAGTTGAAAAGGGAAGAAGGTGAAAAAGGTTTTAGTAATCTCATTTAGGAATCTGAGGTGTAAAATAAAAGGACTGGTGTCCTTAGGTGGGGTTTTGAAGAATACACGTGTGCTTTGTGGAAAACCAGTACCATAATCACAGAAGATATTAACAGAATTCAGAGCGCTGCTCTACGCTGAATTAAAATCTTTTAATGTAAGGTGTTCTTAGACTGTAATAAAAATAGGTGTTGGTAATTTCACCTCTGTTCAGCATTGATTTAGAAATGTTAGTGTCCTCATTCTTAGTTAATTTGAACAGGCTTCACTATTTGATAGTTGTACTGAAATCTTGGGTCATGGTAGAGGTATTCCAGGCAGGTTCCAGCAGTTTTCTATGGAATCTGCTACTTCGCAGTAATAAGGTTGAGATGCAGCTGTGTGAAGGTATCAGGCATTAAACATACGAGAAAACAGTGTGAAATGCCTAACTTTTTTGAGAATGAAAACTCATCATGAGGTTCTTGATCTCTAGCTCTTTAAAGGAAGTCTCTAGAGACTTATAAAGGAAGTTTCTAGAGACTCCACTATCAGGTGAAGCCCAGGGAAGAAAAAAATCCATGATCCCAAACCTTGGGGTCCTTTTAGAGTTATCTTGAGGACATTTAAACCATTAATACAAAGCCCAGTACGCATGAAATGCTGTATTCTGATATGCTGATGCATCCCCATGTTGCAGTACTTGTGCATCCATATGTCATCACTGACTCCCTAGATAGGGAGATGGGATCTCCTCATGCCTTTCAATTTTCTATTGGCAGATAATTCTTAACATATGTTTATTTGATTGTTTGACATTGCCCTAATGAGTGCAAATACTTTTGTTCTTTATAAAAGAGAAACTAAATATAAGTCCAGAGTTTAATAAGGTGTTAATGTTACTTTCTCTTGTAGTAAATCCAATCTTGTATAGATATTTTCATAATTTCATACTGATAGAAGGAGAATTTTGAAGGCTATTTCATTAATATGTCATCCTTTACGGATATTAAATGGATTTAATAGTTTAGAGTTGAGTCAGTTATTTTCTTTCTAAGCTGCCACTTACCATTGCACAGATAATCACATTTGGCAGTCCTCTTTTGGTTGAGCAATGAAAATTGAATTAATATATCACAGAGATAAAATTTGCTCATAATTCTGCTGTTCGTGAAGTGAGGGCTATGGAGGAGGATGCTCACTGTGCCATATGGTACTTTGCCTACAAATATAAAGCTTGATCTGTGGCATCACACGGTCTTGCACTGATGCACAAATGTCTCTCAAAGAAGTTGGATGGTATTTCCTACCACTTCTTTGTACTTCATTCAGATACTCTGTTGCTCTTCAGGTGGTATAATCCATGAAGCCAGTTTAGTCAAGAGTTATCTCCAAAGGAATTTCCTTGCAGAATTTTTCAAGGCAAAGTGTGTGTTTCTTTGAATTGCCCATTTGTAATTTGCTGTAAGACTGGTGCCTAGATTAGTATCCAGCAGAAGGTGAACTGAGTATTTGAGGGAAAATCCACATGTCATCCTGCTCTGAGAACTGGAAACAGCTGTCTAATGGGAATGAGAGTTTAAAGCTTGGTAATTCTTATTTTTTCCTGATGGTATCTCGAATTGGGTTTGTTTGTTGGTTTTGTTTTTTTTTTTTTTCTGGGGATTTTTTTCCCCTTCTTTGGTCCTTCTAAGGTTTTTAAGTTACCAGCTTTCATGTATAAAGGCACTTGCTGAGTATACAGTTTTTTTTCCAAGTGGCAGTTCAGATTAAGTGCATGTTAGCTTGTGGTGTTAGAAAGGATTCTTTTAAAATTTGAGATTTCTGTGATTATTTTTTTCATTAATTTAGGCTTTCTGTGATTGTGTAAAAATATAGCTTTATTGTACTATTTCACATTTATGATTTTCTAATGACTGTTAAAATTTATTATCTCTAATTTAAGAAGTATTAAAAAGGAGGACTTTCCTATGGCTGACTTTATGTACCAGTAAGCTAGTTTCACTGTGATAATATGATCTTTGGATTGACTTTGTTTCCATTATTAACACTGAAATACATAACTAAAACAAGTCAAAACTTCTTTACAAGCAAAAGCAACCCAACTTGTTCCTGAGGTACACAATTGCTGTCACAATACTGACAGTGCACAGGTTATGTAAGAGGATCAGATCAGTGTATTACACTGTTCCCTGAGACTACCTACATGTCTCTCTTGGCTGTACTGAGCTCAGCACTGTCATTTCTGAGATTGTTACCACTTCTGTACTGAAACTAACACGTGAAACATGACAGAGTTGTATCAGCTGTCTTGATATTGGTGGTGAAGAGAATATGGGAGGAATTTCTTCCGTTGCCATCAGGATTCTGCTTCCTGTAAAAGTCTTCCCAGTGCACTGATTTTTGAGTAACAGCATGGGTCAAAGCCACAAATGTTTTGAAAGCAAGGGTGATCCTAAGACATACTCATGCACTGATTGCAGCTCACCTCACATGGGACCCCTGCATTCAGGGAAGTATGATTAGAAGAAGTGATGCTTTTTGGGAATTCACTCAAATCTTTGAACAGATTATATTAGTACAGAATTATAATTTAGTGCAAGTTGCAGTATCATGCAGGCTGTTGAAAGTTCAAGTCTTGGTGCACAAACTGTTGATATTTTACTGCTGGCACTAGGTAACGATGCATGTATTTGCTTGACTGGTATAGAGAAGCTCATTTCTGCACACAGGGGAGAGTTTCTTTGCTATCACTCAGGCACAAAATAGATGTGCATGAGCACCAGGCCTTGGGAAGATGAGGCCCTGCAATGTGGAAAGGGAATTGTGCATAACAAGCAACACACTTAAGTGTAAAGGTGTCTAAAGTTGCTTGCAGTATTTAAACAAAGATGCAGATTTAAAATATTCAAACTGTCATGTAAATATAATTATAGAAGTGGTAAAAGTGGAAATATATAATTCTGTCTTTTGTCTGGTTTTCATCCCTTTATACCTCTGCCCTTGGTGAGCCTGATGATCAGCAACCCCTGAATGCCAGGGCAAAGGGGATAGGTATTGCAGTCTGTACACATAACATGTCCTGAAGGGACAGAGGATCACGGGCAGAGGAACAAGATGCAGACATTAAAAGAAGTGGGTTTCTGAGCATGTCGTTTGTCTAACCTTCTTGCAAAGGCAGAGTGGAAGCAACTGCATGTGGCCTTTCAAACAGCTATAGCTCCCTTCTCCCTGTGAGAAGAAATTCAAGAGTTGTAACAGGCTTGAACCTTGAGCAGGTATTAAGAGTTGGCACGTTTGTTGCCTCTAGGAGTAAATCAACTGCTGATAAGGTGAAGAAATCACATGTTGAGACAGGTTATAAAACCACAGATCCACGTGGTTGTTGAGATGGTCTGTCAGGCTTAGGAGATTTTGAACGTTAAGTTCATTGGCAGACTGCCTGTCACAGTATTGATAGGGCATATGGGAACAATGCTCTAATGGTACCCCGAATTAATCCGGTAACAGCCTAAGTTGGGGCAGGTGTCACTGGCATGCCTGGGTTACCCTGACTGCTGCACACCGTATCTTCCTTCCAGAGCCATGCAGGCAGCTTAAGCTGCGCAGCTGCCGTTATATTCTGTTCTGAGGCATGCTATTTGCATGCCTTGTAGCTCTTTCGCCACAGACAGCTCAGCCTCAGAGCTTTCTACCAAAGGTGAATCATCCTTTCTGTCACGCCATAATGAAGGATTTTTTGTTTCCATGACTCAGAGAAAAAGGTGGTGCTGTCCCCTCCAAGTCATGGCTGGATAAGCTGCTTTTGTTTCCCCACTCATTTCATGATTGGAGAAAGGGAATGAGCTGCAGAATGATCCAGGTCTAATATAGACTTGACTTTCTCAGTGCCCTCCTTTCCCCCTCAGTAAATCTGTGCTCGATAAGATAAGCTGCAGGAGCATTTGCAACAGTGCCAGCAGGATAAATATTTCTGTATTTCTAGCTGATTTTAGGATGATTGGTGTGTGTTCCCCTCCCTTTTTTGGCAAAGGTTAGCCCCCTTAGATGTACTGCTCTTCATTTCATCTTCTTCTCCCATCTGTTCTGTCTCTCTTCAGTAGAAACCGAGCAGATGTAGCTCCCACACGGGCTGCTGGATAGCTCTGTCTCCCGTACGGGAGAAATATCTATGTGTGGAGTAGAGTGGTGCCCTGCTGCTCTTACACATCGCATGGTATCATGAGGGCAGACCAGAGGCTCTCTGAAACTCTGATAATGTCATTTCCCCTCTGTCAGCTCATACAGATGAGGAAATGCCACTGCCCCCCCTCAGTTCAGTGATGCTGATTCCCAAGCTGAAGCTAGGAACCAAGATAATCCAAACAACCTTTTCCTGAGCAACCAGGTTATCATAACAGTAGGTAAGAAAAACGAATCTTTTAAATATTAAAACCATGATACAGCAAGTAAATAAAGAACAGTGCATGTACATAAGGTATGCAGAATTTATAGATGACAGTTATACAAAACCTGTGATTATCTGGATAATAAAGCCATAAAGACAGAAAATATGTGCACTGAAAAACTCCGAACTCACTGGCAGTTGGCCATTTCATTAAGGAAGAAATTTTATTTGCCAGCTCCAGACCCTTGCTTCATTTCACTGACTTTTAAAGAAGAATTTCGGAGTGTCTGTCTGTGAGAACAATTTTGTACCATGAGTTCTGTGTAGAGAGGAACATTATCTTTGAGTAAAGTTGTCTTCCTGTTAATTTAAAATTACATCTGTGAGGCGAGCAGTTATTTATTACAAGTAGTTATTTATTATAAATACTACATCACCAGACTACATGTGAAGCAAGTTGGTTTGCAGTGAAGCTGGTTTGCATTTGGTTGGTGATCAGATGTCTGGGCTCATTTTATCTTCTGGCTCTTACCTTTGACATCTTTTGATTTCCTAGTTGATATTAACTTCAAGCAAGTGAAGTCCCATTAGAAAGATAGTGATTATTATTCATGCTTCTTGAAATCTCAGTTTATACTTACTTAACCATTATTAATATTATACTTTGAAATGTTTTACGGTCAACTGAATGGGTTTACTGGGTAGATAATAGCATGCCAGATGACATAGCTGTTTTGCCAAGTAACGGGGCAGGGACATATTCCCTCTGCTGTGTGGTGGCAGTAAGGGGGATGGTGCTCCTGGCACAAGCACCTGTGATGAGAGCTGCAAACCCTTGCATCAGGCTACATGAAAGGATGTGTGCCCCACGTGCAGGGTCACATTGTCATTGCTAGAGACTCAGATCAGGCTCTGGTCTCTGCTTTCCTAGTGCATTGTTGGAATTCTCACAGCCACAGCTTGAATGGAGGAGACAGAGAACAAATGGGGAATGTGATAAGAAAAATAGTATGCATGTCCTGAACACATCAGTGTGAGCATGGTATTTTAGCCAGTGATGCAAGAATGGCCATATTGTGTAAGATGCCAGCAGCTGTAGCTCTGGGTATTTTGTCCCAGAGGAGAAGTCTCCTTAATGCTTTTTTAGTTAATAATTTTGGTTAATTGTTAATGGAAAAAATGGTTACTTTGACTTTTGGAAGGACGGTGTGATTTATGTAGTATGAGGTTTTAAACACTGTGTGCTGCTGGCTTAGTAATTCATATCATAAATGTTATAAAACATTTATGGTAGTGGGCACTAAGGGAAAAACTAGCTATGGGATCTTTAGCTTTGCATGGAGATACTGTCCAAGTCTTTGTCAAGCTAGGCATATGCAACATATGTAGGTGTGTAGTAGAGATGAGAAGGGGCATTTTTGTGTTTATATAAAACTCAAAGATTGAGGAGATGCTAAGTCTTTCACATCTTTGGAACTAGATGGTCCTCTCACCGCAGCTAAGATTTTCAATGTATTTGATCATTACTGGTAACTCAAATTTAAGATATTTGCAAAAAGTGTTATCTTCGAAGAGTTATAGTGCAACATTTCCTAAAAATAATGCTGGTTTAGGGTGTTTGAAGTCTAGTCCATAAAAACCATCAACCATACCTCAAATTATTGGTTTCTGTCTTCATAGTTATTGTTTGCAAAATTATATTGAGAAATTGAGGAAATATGCCATTGAAATTGAAAATTGAGCAGCATAAATATCATATGTTGTGCTCTTAAGCATTTCTTTAAACTGGCAGATTTGAATATGGGAAAGATGATCATATATTTCCTCTGTTTCCTTCCCCAAGTTTCAGTGTATTATGGTAAATTCACAAGAACCTTGTGGAGCTTACTATGTTGTCAACTTATATCTACAAGTCCTTGCAGTCAGGAACATCTCTTTCTGAATTATAATAGTAATTTAATGACTTGAGTGCATTTGGATTCCAGTGGCTGAAATAATTTTCACCCTTAAACTTCCCAGACATCTGTCTGAGGCACTGTAGATCTCTATCCCTGCCTGTTTTGCCAATCCAGATGTTTTTTATCTCATCTATGTCTTCAGGCCTTTGTTTTAGTAGCTGTCTTTGTCTCCACCATCTGGAATTTTTTTTCACTCTGTTGCCTTTGTGTGGAACACAGATCCTCTAACTGATGTCCACACTACTTCAGAGTCAAAACTCATGTCTTTGCACATCCCTATCATACACCTACAATTTCTGTTTCATTCCTCTTTCACCAGATTTAGATAGTAGACTTTTTGAAGGAAGTACTTGGACTCTAATTTGCAAGACTTTGGAGCCCTATGAAAGTTTGTAGTGAAGAACCTGCTGGAAGGTTACAACTGTTGTGTAATTTTTCAGGCAAGGCACACTGAAAGCCAGGCATATTATTTCAGGATGAATTTTTGTGCCTGTGCCTATTACTTAGGAAATATATCTAGAGGAGACATAGAGGAGATGATAGTAAAAACCAAGTTGCTAAGAATATGAAATGCAGTATAGTAGAGGTGGGTTTAAGTTGCTGAGAGAGGTTGTCCTGCCTGTCTGTTCTGCTCTGGTGAGGCCCCACATGCAGTGCTGCATTTGGCTCTGGGGCTCCCAACGTGGGATGGACACGGTCCTGTTGGAGTGGGTCAAGAGGAGAGACCAGAAAATGATCAGAGGGCTGAAGCACCTCTGCTGCAAAGACAGGCTGTGAGAGCTGGGGTGGTTCAGCCTGGAGAAGAGAAGGCTCTGGCAAGACCTTCTTGTGGCCTTTCAGTATTTAAAGGGGGCCTATAAGAAAGATGGGGACAGACTTTTTTCACATGGAAAAGATAAGGGGTGATGGGCACAAGTTACTGCTGGGGAGATACTTACTGGGCACAAGAAGAAAATTTTTCACAATGGGAGCAATCAGCCATTGGAATAATCTCCCCAGGGAACTGGTGGATGCCTCAGTGCTGGACACTTTTAAAATTCAGCTGGACAGGGTGCTGAGACATGTAGTCCCTAGGTCATGCTTTACCAGGAAAGGTTGGACCAGATAATCCTTGAGGTTCCTTCCAACTTGGTATTCTAATGGGACCTGTAGCAGTATGACAAGAGATAATGGTTTTAAACTAAAAGAAGGTAGATTTAGAGTAGATATAAGGAAGAAATTTTTTTTTCTGGGTTTAAACCACGACATGAGGGTGGTGGAATAATGGAACAGGTTGCCCAGAGAAGCTGTAGGTGCGCCATCCCTGAAAACTTTGTTTGGACAGGGCTCTGAGCAGCCTGATCAAGTTGAAGATGACCCTGCTCATTGTGGGAAGGGGTGTGGACTAGGTAACCTTTAAAGGTCCCTTCCAAAGCAAACCATTGTATGATTCTAGGAGTGATGTCATTAATGACATTGAAGTATCAGTTCTCTGTTTTTTTGGCAGAGCAGAAAAAAGATTCTGAGGTGGCAAGCTATTATGTAATAAATTGAAAAATGCACTTGTGTTTGGTCATGTATTTCTACAGATGCATCCTTATTTTTCAGTCTCTTGTTTATAGATGATGTAACATTAAAAAAAATAAATGTTTATTTCTCTTTCAGCCATTAATGAATTTCCTGAAGATATATTTACAAATAAAGAGCGGCAGCAAGGAGGAGTTCTGCTTCATATCATTGCTGTAAGTTTTCCTCCACTGTGCTTAATTTTTGTTTTCCTTTTGTCAATAAGATGTTAGTTATTTTAGTGACCTTACTAAATAGAGCTCTGTATATATCAGCATGTTTCTAATACTTTGATTTAATTATTTCTGATATGTCTATACATACGTTTTGGGGACATGGTTTAATGGTCGACTTGTTAGTGTTAGGTTAATGGTTTGACTTGGTGATATTCGGGGTCTTTTCCAACCTGAAGAATTCTGTGATTTATTTAAGAAAATGATGCAGGTCTTTCTTTCCGGTTGTGCCTTTGTGCAAAAGATGCAATTGCAATTAGAATATAAAACCTCTGAAGAAATACAGAAAATGTTGTGTGGAGTTTCATATTTTATTGTAGAAAAAAGCCCAACAAAACAAGGCCTGCAAGCTCTGGTTTTTCATTACTAGCTCAGGGAAAGTAAAGTAAAAAGGAGCTGTGTTTGTTAGACAACAGTAAGATTGGGCCCATTTCCTGAGCACAGCACATAAAGACACAGAAGACAGTGGGCAATCACTTGTGCAGAGAACCAGCATCATTCCTGAGAAGTCTGGTGCAGTAAGCCATGGTCAGGGTCCACTGTTTTCCAGGTGTGATTATTTCTTGGGTATTGTTAATCAACATGGTGTTACTTTCTATGTGATTACATGGTCTGATAATTCATGGCAAATACAGATGATGACTATGTAACTTCATAAGCCTTTGTAAGGGTCTGGCAAACATTCTTGTGCTAAACTTAATCTTACATTCAGTAATCTGGTTTTATGGCATAAATTGATCAGCAGAAGGATTTTTATTTGGAATGGAATAGAAAGTGAAGCTATATATTTCTAGTAGTGTGAATAAATATAGCATTGCCTTCTTTCCTCTTCATGTACAGGAAAAATCTGAAGTATTTCCTGAATTTATTTTTTTTACAGGCTCTTTATATGTTTTATGCTTTGGCTATAGTATGTGATGACTTCTTTGTTCCATCCTTAGAGAAAATATGTGAGGTATGTTTAAGAACTTTATTAATCTTTTGGAAGTTCATTTAGACAATATTATAGAATCAACCATTTTGTGCCATTGTTGTTAGGAGTTCATTCCTGTCAACTTTTTGGCCTTGGTACTTTTCAAATTATTTGAGCTTTCCATCAAAAAATTATCCTTTGGTCTGGGCATATTGGTCCCCCTGGCCACACTCAAGGAGAAAAAATTAAAGATTTAATAAGATCAGATGGCAAAACGCACTATTAAATACCTGAAGCATGTAGCCAGGATGGATATGGCATATGGATGAGTTGGGTTTATTAATGTACTCTTAGTTTTAAAAGTCACTTGTGAAAATAAATCATACATAGACAAATGAATGTGTTGGCCATGCAAAGTTTTTGCACTTTTACCACTGTATCAGCAAGGAGAAAGCAAGTATATGTGGTCCTAACATAAAGTAGAGAAAAGGGAAAAGGCATGGGAAAGGTATGTACCTTGGTTTGATATGTAATGAGAGTACATGTTTTATATGGAAAGAATAGTAAATAAATGTAATTCCTTTACATAACTGTTGAGAAGACTTTGCAAAATTACATGTAGTATTCTAATTAAGTGAGTTGACTGGGACAGTGTAGAATTTATAGTTGGCCTGTAAATGTTGTGTTAGGTAAGGCTTTGATGAACTACTACAAAATGAATACAGAATGCAAAACAGATTTTAATTCCCTTTTGAGGGCAAAATGAAAATCTCTTCTCCTTTGAAATGTGTGTGACCATTTTCTGAAAAACTCCTGTAGCTAATTAAAAAGCCTATTTTGCTATGTATATATGTACTAAATTCCTGTTAGTATTACTCAGAGCTGTGTACTTATTGGTAGAAAAACAGACAGAAGAATAAGGGAGACAGCCAGTTATAGTAAAATACTTAAGAGGGATCTTTTCTTTCTTTTTCAGATCTCCTGTCTTCTGCATTCACCTTATAATACCATATTTAAGTTGTACCAGTTGGGTTGTACCAATTAAGTTGTCACTGATCCTTCATAAAATCATTGTCTCTAATGTTCTGCTGAACATTAAAACAGCTAAGAAGAGTTCAGATAGCACACTTAGGTTTCAGCTCCTGCAACAGTATGACTGGTAGTAGGTCAAATGGTGCAGTAAGGGCTTTTGTTTTTTTTTCTGTCATGTTCTGTAGGATCCCATTTTCATCAGCTCAAAATATTCCATACTGCCCAAAAAACACGTTTTTTCTGTCACTCTTTTTGTCACTAATGACTTTTCGATCCTTGAAAGAAAAATGAGATACCAAAGATGAGTCTAGAGACTCTAGAAAAGGAAAAAGCTCCTCTGTAACTCCTTCTTTACAGTTCAAGGGGAAGATCTTCAGAGAGTATTAAATTGATACAGCCCACTTGTAGGAGCTACATGAGTTCTGCTGGTCTGAGAGCTCTTATTTCTATCCCATTAGAGCTTAAGAGATGTTGTCATAAAAGTAGATCTATCTGCAGTACACAGGCCTCTCTGTGTCTGATTATACTAATTTTGTCTGTGTCAGCAGACTCACTTTTGATTAACACAGTTGCAAAGTGAAGCCAGAATCAGGCCTGCTGTTTCAAGATTTATACTCCGAGGTTATATTTTTCTCTTATGGATTTTTATTTGTAAATTTTAGGAGCCCTTAATTCTTTAATGATTGCGTTTAGAGTTCCAAGTGTTAATGAGACCAATTTGAGATGCTTATAATCTTTTTGAATCTGCAGAGATGCTTTTCTCTAAGCTACATGTAAGCCACAATTGGCTGTTCAGTTATATATAAGTAATGTTGTCTGACACTTCACTGAGTTCGGGTATAAACATTTTATTTGCCGAAAGTGTATTTGCCTTCTCAAAGGCAGCGTCTTAATTTGTATCATAGTGACTGTTGATCCTTTAACAGCACTGTGACCAGAAAATGAAGAGCTTCTATCTTTGCAGTTCTAGAACTGTGCAATGTAAATACAGTAGCAGTGCTGAAATTACGTATGCTTTTCTTCTAGAAACTACATTTGAGTGAAGATGTTGCTGGAGCCACATTCATGGCAGCAGGGAGCTCCACTCCAGAACTGTTTGCGTCTGTTATAGGTATGGAGCCCACACACTAGCTCTTATGAGATCTGCTGTTAAAAAAGCAGCAGCATATCAAGCAGAGGTATCCAAAAGTGCTTTCATTCTGTCAATTTATAATCAGCAATAGCAGCTGTCAGCTAGTCTGCAGTTCATGGTACAATTAACTACTCAAAATATCTCATGAAACTCTGAAGCTCCTCTCAAAACACAGCGATGAATAGCTGTTTCTGAACATAGGAAGTAAAAGAAGACACTTATTGCAGACCCCTGAGAGAGGAGATATATGAGAATGGATTAAGAGCAGCCCTAAAGAGAAAGTCTTGGGGGTGTCGGTTAATGAGAAGCTCAGTGTGACCCAGCAGTGTGAGTTTGTAGCCCAGAAGGCTAAGTGTATTCTGGACTGCATCAAAAGAAGCCTTTCACAACTTACCTAGGCAACCTGTTCCAGTGCCTCACCACTCTTATAGTGAGTAAGTTCTTCGTTATATCTAATCTAAATCTACCCACTTTTAGTTTAAAGCCATTACCCCTTGTCTTGTCACTACAGACCCTGGTAAAAAGTCCCTCTCCAGCTTTCTTGTAGGCTTCCTTTAGGTACTGGAAGCGCTGCTGTAGGGTCTCCTGTCTTCTCTTCTCAAGGCTGAACAACCGCAGCTCTCTCAGCTTTTCTTCATAGGAGAGGTATTCTATCCCTCTAATCACTTTTGTGGCCCTCTTCTGGAGCTGCCTTAACAGGTTCATGTCTTTCCCTGTGCTGAGGACTCCAGGTGGAGCCTCACCAGAGCAGAGTACAGGGGCAGAATTATCTCCCTCTAACTGCTGGCTGCTCTTCTTTTGATGCAGCCCAGGATATGGTTGGCCATTGTCCAACTTATGTCTAGTTTTTCATCCACCAGTACCCCTAAGTCTCTGTGCAGGGCTGCTCTCAATACCTCCATCTCCCAGACTGTACTGGTATTGGGGTTTGCCCTGTCCCAGATGGAGGACCTTGCACTTGGCCTCCTTGAACCTTGTATAATAATGCGTGCTTTCCTCCCTCTGCAGGTGTATTTATCACTCACGGAGATGTAGGAGTAGGGACCATTGTCGGTTCAGCAGTTTTCAACATCCTCTGCATTGTTGGTGTCTGTGGAATGTTTGCAGGACAGGTCAGTAAGACACTTCCTTCTATGGAGTTCAGTTGCTTACAATTTAGGGGTTTCCATGAGCAAATATCAAACAAAACACAGCAAACCCCACAAACAAACAAAAAAACCAACGCCCCTCCAAAATAAGAACAACAATAACCCCAAGATGACAACAAAAACAAAACAAAACCAAACAAAACCCAAAAACCACAGCCCAACAAACAAACAAACAAAAAAAAACAAACAAACAAAAAAAGGAGCGTAAGTCAAAGCCAAAAATGAACTGGCATTGTGAAAACTGCCAAATGTTACAAATAGCAGATGTTTCCAAACAGTTCAGCTGTAGTTTCAGCGCTCTGAACATGTGGTATGCATAGGAAACTGATGGAGATCAAAGATTCTGGGACACAAGATTTGCTCCATCTACTCAGTAGGTGGTTAGACTGTACGTCATATTTTTTCAGGAATTAAGTCCGATATATCCACAAATATAATGAAGTGGGAACCATTGATTTACTTCAGTACAGTGAATTGTATTTTACAATTAAAATTATGACCAATTAAAATATCATTAGTAAAAAATGAATTTCATTAATGGAAGTTTCTCTGTGATTCTTGTTACAAGTGATTATTGTAGTTCTTTTGTCTTAACAGACTGATATGTCTTCTGTTAGCATGAAGCTGTGACTGGTTCCAGAATCACTGCTAATAATAATTTTGCTCACATGCCTAAGTGGTTGCAAGATAGAGGCCTTTGTTTTGTCTTTAAAATCGCGTATTTTATTGGCTGAAGGTATGATACAAGGCTGCCCCATCGCTGGCAGTGTTCAGGGCCAGGTTGGATGGGGCTTTAAGCGACCTGGTCTAGTGGAAGTTGTCCCTGCCCATGGCAGGGAAGTTGGAACTAGGTGGTCTTTGAGGTCCCTTCCAATCCAGACCATTCTGTGATTTTATGATATTTTTCAGGTGGTTTGTCTCACGCAGTGGGCTGTGTTCCGGGACTCTGTGTACTACACAATATCTGTGATAGTACTTATACTTGTAAGTAGCTCTCTTACCAATTAATGTGTTTCATTGCTTGAAGTTTTGGAGGTCCAGCCAGCTAGCCATAGATAAACACTAGTAAACCATGATTTTCCCAGCTAATTCTAGTGTCATCTGGAAGTGATAGCTCAGCAACACAATATGGTCCAAATATGAATACTTCATACAACCCCACGGAATACATGTCCGTCAATGTCCATTCATTTTCTACCTACAATCTCTAAAGTCCTTGCAGGCTAGCAGGCTAGTGTTGCTCACTGCAGTGAGCGCTCTCTTCTGACCTTGGGGACTTCCTGTTGTGGAGGTGAAAAATTTTGAGCTGCATCTCTGTTCTGAATAGGGAAGGTGGCTGTTTGTTGCTTCTACGCAGTAATTTTGTTTCTCAAATTCTGAGTAAATTTTTCTAAATGGGGCACAGATGGGATACCACTTTGCTCATCTAGAGCAGTGTAGTAGTTACCAAACACACACATTTACTGGGTTTGGTGGCAAGAAGGGAAGATTCCACTTAGTTTGATTTGTAATAAATACAGTTCACTGGCTGGCCATTCAGTTACAGGAATTATATAGGGTGGAGTAAAATGTGTGTAATCACTTGGCCTAAAAGCAGAAGTAAAATGCCTGTCTTTTCTACCAAAACTAGTCTAGCTGTTAAAAGGACTCAGAGCTAGGTCTCTTCAGAATATATGACTTTGCTGTTATTTACACAGGACAGCATTGTGTTTACATTTGTGCATATCTATGTCTTTGACATGTTCACACTGTCTTACTCAGTAGTGTTTATAACAATCACTGAGAGGGATCCAAGCCTTGTTCACAAGGTTTGTGCTTTGTGAGGGGCGCAATCCATACAGTGAAAGTTCTGGTTAGAAAGGGTCAAAATTCAAGTAGCTTCTGGTTAGAACTGACTGATATTTATTAAATAAATTTGACTGATTTTCAAGATAGATCAGAGAAGTGGTCAATTTATGTGTTTCCTTTTTTTTTCCCCTTCTTCTAGTTCATATATGATGAGAAAATAGAATGGTAAGTTGTGTAAATTATTCCCTACAGTACCATCTCTGCCATGGGACTGATCACTAGATAGAGTTGCAGTGTAATTAGCTTTCATTCATACGTGCTGGGAATACAAGCTGGATTTGACACCTAGAAAATCATACATATTTTCTTTGATTACATTTTTAATGATGATCAGGGAAAACTAAAAGAAAGTGTAAGAACCTGGAAACATTAACAAAGTAAGTAGGCTATATTTAGGCCTGAAGATTCACATGTGCAGAGAGGAAAAGTGAAGGTCTGCTGATTCTGGCTGTTAATATTTATGGGGGTGCTAGGTGTCCCAAAGAGCAGTCCAATGTGTGATCTTAGTGGAAGAGCATATGCATCTTCTAGAAGAGTCCTCTTGAGTGCCTAGCCTGTGCTTCAGTACTGAAATGACAAAAGGCCTTGGCATTATTATCCTCAGAGGGTAGCTGTGGTTTCAGTCTGCATAGCACGTTTCTGAAATATATGCGTTACATATTTGCATGCTTATTGGAACTTGAGAGTCTGCTTCCCCTCCATTCTGTTGAGACACCATCTAATCTTAATGATGTGAATCCTGTGTATACAAATGTGACTTGTACTAGATGTTTGGTTCACACCCCTGCATAAAACTTGAAGAGCATACAGCTGTTTAATGGCCTTATAACACTTTTTTTTTTTTGTCTCTCTGAGGTGGGAAAGCCTTGTACTCATCATTATGTATTCATTCTACATACTTATCATGAAGTAAGTGCTTTTCTCCTGTGTAGGCCCTTTAGGTCTTAATTGACCATCATTCTTTTTGTGTGGTTTTGTCCTTGGTCTTCCGGCTGAGAATGTGCATCTAGGCTTTACTGCCTGCTTGCATAAGTTGTTATCAGATGCTTAGAAGTTGGACAAAGATATGCAACAATCCAGCTTTTTCAGACCTTTTCATTTGCACTTTCAGATACAATGTGAGGATGCAAAATTTCTTCAGCCTTAAAAGCAAGAATGTTGGAAATGGTGACACAGTCAACAATGAGCTTGAAGATGGTAATAAATATTATGCCTCTAGTTGTGATGACCCATCCATTCCATTACTATGGAAAGGTAAGGCTGAGCAGACAGGACTTTGAAAAAGAGTAGTTCACAAGGTACCATTCTTATTTCTTTAACGTGTACCTAAACAGTGTTAATATTCAGTCAGAAGCAGGAATTTTCATTGGGTTAATTTAATAATTAAGCAGTCAGATTGCCAGATGGAAAAAAATCCAAAGCCAAATCAATATAATTTTTTATATCTATATTCTGAAAACAAGCTGCTTGGCACATTAGCAATTTTGCTCCCGTTTTGTCTTCTGTTCGTTGATGAGCTACAACACTGTGAAAGAAATCTTTGAAATACTTCAATCTCATTTTTCAATGAGTTGCTGTGAACATTGACTATGACATAGTCAAGTCTTTGAATGTGGAGGTACGTACATACGAGGTTCAGAGGATACCTCCTAGGGCAGTAGTTACTTATGTATTCAAGTGGGGATGCAGGGTAAGGGTGATTCAGTGAAAGAACACAGATATTAGTGGGTCTTATTTCTGAGGTATTTGTTGGGTCACTTGACACTTGACTGGCTTCACAAGCTGAGCTACACCTTCCCAGCAGCAGCTTTCAGAAGCGGGAGTAGTGCCAATAGCCCTGAGGAAACTACAGCTGGTATCTGCCTTACCTCCATTCAGGGGTTAGCAAGTTTTAGGATCTGCGAAAAAAAACTCCCATGGGTTCACTAAGGTATGGGTTTAATCTTAATCTGATTTTCACAGGAGGAAAGTGATTACTTCCCCAAAATGAATGTTTGATTTGGGTGAGGAGCTTTGTTCCTACCAAGGATGCTTAGTCAGTTGCTCAAGGTGCAGATAAAAGGGGGTGCACATGCTGCACAGCTCTCTTCTATGCTTCTAAGTTTTACTATTTTCAAGAGCTTCCAGTGGTACGATATAAAAGCTTCCATTACTCAAGTTTGAGAAATAAAAAGAGAGCTTTTCACCATAGGATAAATTCAGTTTTGAGGGTGAGTTCTGTACACACAGGTAAAGGCAAAATATTTGTACTTTATAAATAATGCTCGTATTTTAGAAGTACAAGCATGTGGCTCACTGCCCTTGCCTTTTATTGTGTTGACCCAGATTTCCACCAGGTGGCATGGTTCGATTCCTGCCTAAACCCAGCAGCTCCTGAAAAAATTGGGTTTCTGAGGGTCTGGTCAGGAGTCAGCTATAAGTCAGCCAGAAGTTTTCTGTTGATTTTGACAGGGACAGGGTTGTTTATGATGGCACTTCATGGTGAGTAGAAAATTTAGGTAGTTTGTTGAAAGGAAAAGCCGTTCTCAGAAGGTATTTTTCTAAGAAATATCACAAAGGAGAAGCCAAAAAGGCTTTTCTCTTTCACATTTGTGAAAACTACTTTTGTGATTTTTAGGTGGAGCCTGTTTGTACCATATAGGGCCAAGGTATGTATGTTTATGGGCATAGGGAGTGAGACAGAAGATCTGTTATGAAAAGAGAAATGTGCTGCAGTAACTCAAAACAGCTGTTCTGGGTTTTTTGTCTTTTGGGTTGGTTTTTTTTCATAGTGATGTATTCTACACCACTGCTGAGGTGTTTTTTTTTATTGTGGTATTTCATCAAAGCACAATATATTTGGTCACTGTCTCCTTAGTGCTGTAAGACATAATTCCAGAGTAACTGTAGTTTGATGTTTTTTCATGATACTGTAACATAAAGAAGCATTTTGAGACCTCGCTGGAGAAACTCACCTGAGAGCACTTAATCTGATTAAATTGTTAAAAAAATACCTGGCCTTTTTGCCTTACCAGGATTGCTATCAAACATTTCTTTTTTTTTTTTTTTAACTAAAGCGAATGTTAAGCTACTGTGGTTGAAGACCTCTTCTGTGAGGACTGGTTCCTAGGAAGATTGTCTGGCTATATATTCCTTCACAGATATTCTGCTACACACTTAAGAGTCATTGGGATGGATGTGCTTCTTATTTGCATCATCAGCTGTAGTACTCAGCAAGGTTAATTTGTTTTAGATGTTGGGGTGGAGGGAGGATAGCTGCTCCTTTATGTTTACCAAAGGCAAAATTACTACTAGTTCTATTATCCTGCAAGACAAAACCACAGAGTGGATTTTTTGAATAGGACATACTTCTTTATGAAACCAAAGCTCTCTTTATGACACTTCAGGTGACTCCAGTGTACTCATTGAAAATTCATTGTAGTGAAACAAAGGAAGACACTCCAGTGCCAAAGGGTAAAAGATATAGCTATTTATTGGTGATTTATAGACTTGATTTTTCTTGTTGAATGATAATGAAAGGGTATACTTTTTCAGCTTCAAATGTTAGAAGATGCTTGAGACAGCAGAACCTTTATTGCATGATATAATTTACTTGCATGCATGGATCCCGTCTTCTTCCTGAAAAACAAAAATAATTCAACCCTGTAACAATGCAAAAAACTAACAATATAGATTTCTGTGTGTTTAGAACAAGTCCATTTTAATTCCTTTGAGTTGAATGTTTTCTTAGATTTCCTTTGCTTCCTGATTGGAGCCATGCACTAATAATTATCTTGCACTTCTACCTCCTAAATTCTCTTCTTCTTCATAATGTAAGTAACAACGCAAAAGGGGAGTGGGAGGGTGGAGCTAAGCAAACAGAAAGCAAGCATCAAACAACTTTGGTTGGTTTTTTTTCCATGTAGTAATTAATATTTATTAAAGTCATATGCATATTTCCTACACTGCTTTCTAACACCACATGGGTACGTCTCCTGTCTGCTGAGCCTTGCTCTGCTTTCTGCGTGTAGTCTGTCGCTTTTGTGAGAATGTTGGCTTGTGTTTAAACTCTGAAATTCGTTATCTGTACTTGTGTTGATTCCCAATATAAGTTTGTTTCTCTGTGTTCTTAACACAGTAGAACAAAACTTGTAACCTTTGTACAAGTTGCTTTATATTAACAAAGGCTTACTTAATACATTTGTTCCGGACAATTGGGTTTTTTTTTCATTGTTTCAAATCTGGTCACGTTAGAGATACTGAATATTACTCCTCTTGAATCTAAAAAGAATGACTTTGTGTGATGGGAAGCATGGTAAGATCAATACACAACTAACTTTGTCCATTGTGACCGTTAGTGAAGGGGGTGCAGCAGTATGGCAAAAACAGTGTTGTGATGGTGGATGAGATCATCTGTTCCAGTCCCCCCAAATATCGGTTCCCTGAAGCTGGATTACGGATTATGATTACAAATAAATTTGGACCACGCACCAGAATGCGGATGGCAAGCCGTCTTATCATTAACGAGGTAGGTTCTTTAAGAAAAGAATAAATTACTATGAGGCAGAGGGGTTGCTAAAGAGCCGTGTTCGTAGTTATTTTGGAATGCAGATTCTCCCATGTTCCTAGGGAAGGGGTAGAGTTATGTCTTTCTCTAGCAGCTATGTCACAGCAGATTCCTAATGGATTCCTAATTAGCAATGCTGCCTGTCTTAACGGGAAGGCAGTCACCAACAAGGGATTTCCTTATTTCCTATCCAGAATATGTTTATTTCGGTGTATGTGTGTCTGTATGTGAACACATTTGGGATTTATCTGCAGCAGAAGAACTGGGTTAGATCATTACAAGAGTGATCAGGCAAAGAAAGGAATAATGGACAACCAAAAATCTCTTAAGAGGTGCTCGTATATTAGCAGCACCTCAGGATCACATCAGATATTTGCCTACCTTCTTAGTCTTATCTGTAGTCTTCAGCTCAAAATGAAAATGGACCAAAATATTTTTATGAGGGGAATTTCTTCTAGACAGTTTTGGTTATCTATAACTTAATGTATTGTCACAACCTTTATTGTTATTGCTTGTTTCATATCCTGCAGTTGAAGTGAGAGAACTGGCCCTGTAAAGCTCTCCTGAGCATGTATGAAATACTGGGGTGAAATTTTTTGGCCTTCCAACCTTGACTTAGAATCATAGAATAGTTAGGGTTGGAAAGGACCTTAAGATCATCTAGTTCCAACCCCCCTGCCAGGGGCAGGGACACCTCCCACTAAACCATGCCACCCAAGGCTCTGTCCAAACCAGCCTTGAACACTGCCAGTGATGGAGCATTCACAACTTCCCTGGGCAACCCATTCCAGTGCCTCACCACCTGCACAGTAAAGAATTTCTTCCTCGTATCCAATCTAAACTTCCCCTGTTTAAGTTTGAACCCGTTACCCCTTTTGCTGTCACTACAGTCCCTAATGAAGAGTCCCTCTGCAACATCCCTATAGACCCCCTTCAGATACTGGAAGGCTGCTATGAGGTCTCCACGCAGCCTTCTCTTCTCCAGGCTCAACAGCCCCAACTTTCTCAGCCTATCTTCATATGGGAGGTGCTTCACTCCCCTGATCATCCTCGTGGCCCTCCTTTGGACTTGTTCCAGCAGTTCCATGTCCTTTTGATGTTGAGGACACCAGAACTGCACACAGTACTCCAAGTGAGGTCTCACGAGAGCAGAGTAGAGGGGCAGGATCACCTCCCTCGACCTGCTGGTCACGCTCCTTTTGATGCAGCCCAGGATACGGTTGGCTTATGAAAGCAGAAATTTATCCTTTGCTCCCTACAGTGTCAAATATGAGAGGTTTTTGCTCTTACAAATAAAATAATTTCAGTAGTTTAGGAAATCCTCATCCTCAGGACAGCGAGAAGAGTGTGCAGCGAGCTCACTGCCCTGGACTTCAAGAGAGCAGACTTTGGCCTCTTCAGGAACCTGCTTAGTAAGATTCCATGGGATATAGCCCTAGAGGGTAGGGGGGCCTAAGACTGTTGGCTGATATTCAAGGATCACCTACTACAAGCTCAGGAGTGTTGCAGCCAGCTAGAAGGAAGTGCAGCAGGAGGGTCAGGAGACCTCCTTGTATGGATAAGGAGCTGCTGAGGAAACTTCAAAGGAAAAAAGAGGCTTATAAAAGGTGGAAGCAAGGACAGGCGGCCTGGGAAGAATACAGGGATGTTGTCCAGGAAGCTAGGGACCAGGTTAGGAAAGCTAAGGCCCACTTAGAATTAAACTTGGCTAAGGATGTTAAGGATAACAGGAAGGGATTCTATAGGTACATTGCAAATAAAAGACAGGCTAGGGACAGCATGGACCTTCTCCAGAAGCTATTGGGAGAACTGGCTACCCTGGATTTGGAGAAGGCTGAGGTTCTTAATGACTTCTTTGCCTCGGTCTTCACCTGAAAATGCTCTGACCACACCACCCAAGTCTTGGAAGGCAGACGCAGGGACAGTGAGAATGAAGACCCTGCACCCACAGTAGGAGAAGATCTGGTTCGGGACCATCTTAGGAACCTGAACGCATACAAGTCCATGGGACCTGATGAAATCCATCCGCGGGTCCTGAAGGAGCTAGCAAATGAAGTTGCTAAGCCACTGTCCATCATATTTGAAAAATGATGGCAGTCAGGTGAACTTCCCGACGACTGGAAAAAGGCAAATATAACCCCCATTTTTAAGAAAGGGAAAATGGATGAGCTGGGGAACTACAGACCAGTCAGCCTCACCTCTGTGCCTGGCAAGATCTTGGAGCGGATTCTCCTGGAAGGCATGCTGAGGCACATGAAAAACAACAAGGTGGTTGGTGACAGCCAGCATGGCTTCACTAAGGGGAAATGCTGCCTGACCAATCTGGTGGCCTTCTATGATGGGGCTACGGAACTGATGGACAGGGGTAAAGCAGTTGATGTCATCTACTTGGACTTGTGCAAAGCATTCGACACTGTCCCACACAACATCCTTGTCTCTAAGTTGGAGAGACATCAATTTGATAGGTGGACCACTTGGTGGATAAGGAACTGGCTGGATGGCTGCACGCAGAGAGTAGTGCTCAATGGCTCAATGTCCAGCTGGAGACCAGTAACGAGTGGTGTCCCTCAGGGATCGGAGATGGGACTGGTTTTATTCAACGTCTTTGTCAGTGACATGGACAGTGGAATTGAGTGTGCCCTCAGCAAGTTTGCGGATGACACCAAGCTGTGTGGTTGGGTTGATACCTTGGAGGGAAGGAATGCCATCCAGAGGGACCTTGACACGCTTATGAGGTGGGCTGAGGCCAACCTGATGAAGTTTAACCATGCCAAGTGCAAGGTCCTACATCTGGGTGGGAGCAATGCCAGGCACAGCTACAGGTTGGGCAGAGAAGAGATTCAGAGCAGCCCTGCAGAGAAAGACTTGAGGGTGTTGGTCAGTGAGAAACTTAACATGAGCCGGCTTCAGTGTGCGCTTGCAGCCCAGAAAGCCATCCGTATCCTGGGCTGCATCAAAAGGAGCGTGACCAGCAGGTCAAGGGAGGTGATCCTGCCCCTCTACTCTGCTCTCGTGAGACCTCACTTGGAGTAGTGTGTGCAGTTCTGGTGTCCTCAACATCAAAAGGACATGGAACTGTTGGAACAAGTCCAGAGGAGGGCCACGAGGATGATCAGGGGACTGGAGCACCTCCCATATGAAGATAGGCTGAAAAACTTGGGGCTGTTGAGCCTGGAGAAGAGAAGGCTGTGTGGAGACCTCATAGCAGCCTTCCAGTATCTGAAGGGGGCCTATAGGGATGCTGGGGGGGGACTCTTCATGAGGGACTGTAGTGATAGGACAAGGGGTAACGGGTTCAAACTTAAACAGGGGAAGTTTAGATTGGATATGAGGAAGAAATTCTTTACTGTGAGGGTGGTGAGGCACTGGAATGGGTTGCCCAGGGAAGTTGTGAATGCTCCATCCCTGGCGGTGTTCAAGGCTGGATTGGACAGAGCCTTGGGAGACATGGTTTAGTGGGAGGTGCCCCTGCCCCTGGCAGGGGGGTTGGAACTAGATGACCTTAAGGTCCTTTCCAACCCTAGCTATTCTATGATTCTAAATACAAGCTTTAGGAAGTTCCTAGAATTTGGATATCATAATGTCTTCTCAGCATTGTGAATAGCCCAGTGAAAGAAAGCAGCAGTAATATATTTGTAACAAAAGTCCAGTTTAACAGTAAAACAGTGAAATGTTCATTAGGAAGTCAGCTTGGTGGCATACAGTCAAGAGGAGAAGATCAGAAAGGGCATATAGCAGCAGTTGGCTCCGTGAAGGTTCTGCTTTGAAGGCAGTTCACTGGTCAGCAAAATATCCTTTCTTAATGGATATGTGCACTGATACTTCCTAGTTCAACATCTGCAAAAAACATTCTTTAAACCAGACCATTTGGAGGCATATTCTTCTCTGTTTTCACTGCAAGTTTTGCAAAATATTCAGATGAGTTTTCTCTATTTTTAAATAAAGTACAGTGTGTTAATACTAATTTCAGATTTTTTTGCATGTTTTGCGCTAACTTTATTTTTCAAGGCACTTCAGAACACTTTTAGGAAGCTACATCAGTGTGTCATGAAAAAGAGAATGCTTTTCAACCCTGCATTATTTCATCTGACAAGCTAAAAATACATTTTTTAATAAAAGTGGAATATTATTCTTCTATTTCACATTCTCAGTGTATTATTGGGAAAATATACTGACATTTAAACCTCTCCCTGTAATTGTTGTACTGTTTATTGGAACTGCAGCAGTCTTCCACATGTCTGCGGGGACAGTTAAGAGCTTCATGAGAGTATATGCTCAGACAAGGGCAATAGGGTTTAGTCTTGCTTTTGAAATTATTAGTAAGACCTGTACATTAACCTCAAGGAATGGGTATGAGAAGGAGGGTGGAGAGTTGGATCTGAGCAGGAGAGATCCTGGATAATAAGTCATTCATAAGCCAACTCTAATAGTGCAGGAATGTCTTGAGCATTACCACTAGATTATAGTGCTATTGCTAGTTTGAGTGGGAACTGTTCAGTGAGGAGTGCTTCAGAATAACCATGCTCATTAAAACATGGTGTGGAAGGATGGATATCACAACTTTTCCATCATGGCCTGAAACAATTCTGCCAGTAATTTTGAGGTGGCTGGTCAACACTGGCCTGATGAAGACAGGTAGGCCACAGACAGATTTGTTTGTTGCTGATTTGAAGGAGAAGCATCACAGCTCACATGACTGGAGCTGGACAGACAGTAAAACCCAGATTTAATAAAGTCACTATTTTCCAAACTGTGGCAGTTTTGTCTTTGACACTGTGCAGCGTCAGCGGTTAATCCAGTCTGCCAATGGCTCAAGCAAACCACTTCAGAATAGGAGACATGAGAATATTGAAAATGGGAACATCCCTGTGGTGAACCAAGAGGAGGAAAATGAACAGGACAATCTATCTCCCTTTTCATTGCCAGGTAAGGCTTACTTTACAGGTGTTTATAATAAGGAAGCAGAAGATAATTAAAATGCCAAACACTGGGTTGTAAGAAAAGAGGAGGTATGTGGGAAGAGAGGAGAAAGGGGATTGATTTAACTCTCTGAAGGCCGGATTTGGTGACAGTAAAACTGAGCTGGAGGCTACATGGTTAAAAGCCAATATTAGGAAGGTGTTTTCCAGCTATTGTGCACAATAACAGTAGAAGTGCTGGTTTGCCAGAAGCAAAGAGAGAGCAGATAAGGCAGGTTTATATTAAAAAACATGTCAGACCAACCCACTGAGCACTGCACTGTTAGTAATTTTGAAGTCAACAGTTAATAATGACCTTCTGGAGATTGCTAGGCCAGAGGCTAGGTGTATAAATATATAATAACTTGATTTAGTAACTGTAGGGGAGGCTTCTTGGATGAAGAAGAAGAAAGGTTGAGGGAGAGAAAGAGTGTTTAATATCTTTGACAGTGTTTAGAATTCTTTGACAAGCAATAGGTAATAATATTCACCTTTTGAAATTTTTTGGAAACTCTTTGGTGTGAAGGGCTATATATAATCAACCTTATTATGTTGGTGCCCTTAACACATTGCAGGTTGACTCTCCTCCAAGTGCTTTGGAGATTAGACAGCAGAGATTAGATCCCCCCCTACAGACATGTAGTCAAGTAGTTGTCTGTCACACAGTTACTGCTAACACAAATATTATTTGGCATAAATGAATATCACATGCAGTGAAAAAGATGGAATAATTTTCCATGTTGTATATAATTCAAATTTCTTCGATATCACATTTCTTCAGTTGCTATCCTTTTAGAAGAGATGTTGATGACTGAACAAACATAAATGCATAGTATTCAAAGACTGGGTGAAGTCATATGTTTTCATGTGTTACTGTGCTTTACAGGAGCTTCTTGCAGTCAGCAGTTATGGACTTTCATGGGGGGTGAAGAATGGAAATGAACTGATTCACTGAAGATAGGCCCATTACATTAGATGGGCTCCTGATAATCTATGTAATAATGAAAAAAATGTTTTTATTGTATGGTGACATAGATGGATCCAAGACAGCTATGCTGCGCACATGAACATGTTATTGGTGATAATAACAGTAACAGTAATAAACACCTTCTAAAAGCCAAAAATATCTGCACAAGCCATCTTAGAAATGCAGTGCACATGTTGGCGAAGATTTTTTTTTAACTGAGTTGTTTTTAACAAGTTTTTGGATTCAAGTTTTAATTAGGGCAGTGCAATCATACATTTTTTCTTACATGCCAGGACAGTGCAGAAATCTTAACATGTGTCAGACATTATCTGGAAACCATGCTTGGATTTGCTCAAAACTCAGACAACTTCTTGGTGAATAAGCAATAGATTTCAGAGTAGAGCTTCCTAAGTGTGTGATACTCACAATGGACAAAATGCTTTGGATAAAGGAAAGAGTTATTAGTTAGTCCATTGGCCTTTTTTAAATGCAGTTTTTTTGCATTTTTGTGAAAGTCCTGGAGGATAATTGAGGTGTAACAGGCCAAAGTGGAACCAGTGATGATACAGTTCATACTGGAATGGAACAAAAGTTCAACAAGAACTCAAAGAGTTATGTAAAAGTGGTAGAGTGGTTGTTTAAAATCCTCATAATTATCTTCAGGTTTTGTTACCTCTGTTGTCTGGAGATGATTATCTACTGGTTGGATTCTTGTTGTGCAACTCATATATTCTGAGGGAGAATTTTTTTTTTTTTTTTTTTCTTTCAGAAGTACCACTTCAATAACTTTGGAGAAAATGGAAAGAGCCAGCATCATGCCTTGTTGTTGTCTAAGTACTGTGGCACAATCGGTAGCCTAAAAAACCCCTGACATTTAAAGCTGGCTTTAGGGAAAAAGTGTTGCAGACATTTTCCCAGAATCCCCTCTGCTTTCTTTGGATATATTTTCAGGCCAGGAATAAGGCACATGCATTTCTAAAGATCAGAAGTTCATTTATTCTTTCAGTAATAGAAAGAGTTCTATGAAGAATAGGCTTTCACTTTCCAATATGACTTTCCAAGTCAACTGCTTGCAGTGAATGAGGTAGAAAACTCACTCCAGTATTTTAAGAGCTGCAACAGAAATGGCTATGAATTGGTCCAGACCCTTTTTTGTGCTGTTCTGTAGTCACCTTTATTTTATTTTTTTTTTAGCCTACTTTAGGGTTTGACTATCCTCCAAATTGCATATTCTAGACCCTTTTGCAGGAACGATTTTTTTCTGAAGCAGAAATAAATGTGACATTTAAAGCACTACATCATCTCCGAGTGATTCCCAGCGATCATTTGCCATCTCTTTAAGTTTTGCTTATTGTTTTCTTTTATCATCTATCAACAGCAGTGCTCAGCAGTAAATGTAGGGCTTTAGCCCACAGAGGATAAAATTGTTACATGAAAACAGTCTCAAACTTACACCATCCAACCTAGATCCCATATGTCAAATATCCAGAGAGATTCACCTCCAGGGTGTGGTTCAGGCCCATCTCAAAACAGGAGACAACACATAGTTTTTATGTAAACTACTTACAGAATCATACAAACCAGCCTTTGCCTTTGGTTTCTGTGTGGGAAGAAACATTCTCTTTAAAAGAGGAATTTCTTTCTAGACCTAACCTTTAGGCCATGATGATTATCTTCCGAGAGAAAGGCTTATTTGATGCTTTACAATTCAGTTACTCTACAGTTGTTTGGAAACGGGGCTTAAACTTCAAACAAACCCCAGAGATCAGAATAAAACAGGATGAAAGTGAGCAGGCGTATGTTGACAATACCATAGTGTGTAAAAGCCCTTCCATAGCTCAGTAGTCTTTTAGAGCGCAAACTCAGAAAAACACTTCTGTGCAGCTCTTATTGGATGCTTCAATTCCATTCACTGTCATGTGTTCAAGAGCCTTTAGAATAGTCATTGTTCTCAGCTCCTGCTGGTTTCATGGAAAGTAAGAACTCCCCCTCTTACAGTATTGGGGCATAGATGCTTTGCATAAGTCATGGTGGTGGTAGCTAAAATAGGAATAATAATTCCCAGGGCTAAAATGAGAGGGCAATAAAGGAGATTAGCAATGCTGCCCATTCTTTAATGGATCCAAAATACAAAGGCAACATGTAGGATAGAAACAAAAATAAATTGACAGTATTTACTAAAAACATAAAAATGTTTGTACTCGGTCAAATCAAATGTCTTGCCCAATATTCTGACTCCAGCTATGACCAATAAAGAAGCCAGGGGAAAATGAGACAGGGCAAGTTGGTCTTCAGCTATTTTCAGCTCAAGAAATTTCCTGGAATGCACATAATGTCAGTATTTAAAAATCCTTAAAGTATTTCTTCTTCCTTAACCTGTCTAATTCGCGTTGAATATTTGGAAAATCTAACACCCACAGCATCCTTTGGGAAGGAGTTTCATGTTTGTGTGAAGAACTGTCTCCTTTTACTTGCTTTGAACCTGGCTCCTACTAACTTCATTTGACGTCTTTCATTGAAAAACACAGTGAACAAAGCAAACCCCATGCACCTCACTTGACCACTCAGGATGCTGTGGCTTCTTGTTATATCCCCTATGGAGTTGTATGTCTTCAAGGTTGAGCTAGAGACAGAAAAATGTTCCATGTTGAATCCTCTACAGTTTCTGTCTCTGCAAACACTGATGCAGAGAGTTCTAGCTTCTCGGCAATGGCCTTGTCTTCTGCCAGGGCTCCTTTATATTCTGATCACTAGCAGACCCAGCAGACTTGCTGCTTCTGATATGTTTGACGTAAGATTTATTGTGAATTTTTGTTCTTCATAGTTGTTCTTCAGACTCTCTTTTTGGCGTGCTTTATGGTGTTTTTGCCAAAGTTTCAAAACATCACTTGGGTGGCTGAGTTAGGAAGAGAGCTAGTTTCCATAACTTTTTTGACGTTGCAAGGGAGAAGTTCATCCAAGAAAGTAGTTCAGAACAGGACCTAACTGCTGTATTCCAAAATGCTTTTTTTGGAAGAGTTTTCCTCTTACCTCTGGCTGTATAATGGTGTATTAGAATTTTATTTCAGAAGGTAAGTGTGCTTCTGCGGCACATTTCACTGTTGTCCTCATGTATTGCACTTCAGTTTATGTTGGGTTGTTGGACCTCATGAACGAGACTCCTTTTGTAGGAACCTAAACTTGGAAAGGTGATCCAGAACAGTAGTGAGTGTGCTCTACCTTGGAGGAGGATACACAGAATAAATTGGAAGAGAAGTGAGCAAGGATTTAATTCAATAACTCATTGCTTCATTCTGAGAGAACAAAGAAGGACTTGAAGAAGTCTATAAATCCTAATTTTCCCTTTAAAAAAATGGATAAATTAGACCACAAGGTTAAAGCTTACAAAATAAACCATGCCAAAATCCAACCAAGTCAAATAATATATGGGGAGTACTTCTGCTCAATTACATTTTGTTTTTGTTGAATATTGTTGTGTCCTAAGTCTATAATAACTCTGAGAGAAAAGCTTTTTTCTGCATAGTGGAGCAAATTCTTTTATCTGGACCAGTTCCCACTGTACCAAAAATGTGTCTTTAAAAGAAAATTGGCATAAATCCAAATGTGCAAAGTGTGGTGAAGATTCAGGCTGCAAATAGAAATCTGAGTTGTTCTGGATGGATCTCAAGGTCTGGAATTGGGATCTTGCATTCTGGAAAATTGAACTTCCGAGAAAAGTGTCAGTAGGGTGGAAAATAGTCTGTTTTGGATGAGGATGAGAAGTAAAATGTTGGTATTTTCCACAGAAAACAGGAATTGTTTCCAAAGCTCTGTTGCAGGAGAATTACAGTAAAAGTGCTATAATATGTCAGCTGACAATTGGAAGGCTGACAAAGGTTGGCCCTTCTTGGATACCCCTTTATGCCCTGTGTAGCCTGTCTCTAGAGTGGTAACACAAGAGAATCTCTTGCCTCCACAGTTCCTAAGGAAAGCTGCAGAGCTGAAATCAGTAAGTCTTTTTCAGGAAGGTAGAGGGGTAGCTGCTGTCTTAATTTTTCTAACAGCAAACTGATACCATTTTTGCATAATTTTTACATTTTGCAACAAAGGCACTGGACGTGGAAAATAATTCTAATGGAAAATTCACAATGAATGTTGTTTGTTCTACCTATTTCGGTTGTCTCTATGTTGAGTCCCATGCTTGGAACAAAAATCTATATATATTCCTCTGTTGTGTTTTGGATACTGCACATGCTCAGAAATTAGGCTTTTGGATTGGCTAATTTACATACATTAAGTTTTCCAGTCAGTCTCCACTCTGATGAACAGCAACACTTTCTATCAGAAATTTACTTGGTATCTGGGTTATTACACAGCTCCCAGTGTGGAGGCATGTATGTGACTGTTACACATTTTCAGGTTGAGATTTGAATTAATGTTGGTAATCATATGTGGTTGTAAATACATCTTTGTAAATATAGAGCCTAATTAGGACCAAGGGGACAGGTGATTTAAAAAATAATTTTTTACTGGGGGAAAAACAGGTGGGGTTTTTTATTAGCGTTTTCTTTTTTTTTTTGGTGGATTTGTTCTGGTTTGGGTTTGGTGGGGTTTGTTCTGTTTTTAAATGAAAAATGGTGAGAGATTTAAAAATATAAAAAAGGAAATTAGAGACTATAAGGTGGAGCACAAAAAAAAATCTGCAGCAGCAGTGATCTTCCTAGGCCAGCCTGGATGTGCCTTATTTTTCTTCAAAGTTTACCAAAAGCAAAAAACCCCAGAAAAATAGAAATCAGCAGTAAACTCGAGGAAGTCTTTCTCATTTTGCAGATAGACTTTAATTAGAGAAAAACTTTCCTGCTTTTCAAGTTACCTTAAAATAGAGATTTGTATGAATTCATAACAGTACAGTAATGAAAACCCTGTGTGCTAATTAGATTTGTGCTTTTCAGGGATGTTAGTTATTTTAGATCAGTCAGCTACTAATTGTTTCATGTAAGGAGATGCTTTTTTTTGTGTGAGAAGGTTGAGGCATGTTCTGAAGTAGCTAATGTGTGGAGAGGTTGTCTTTGGGGGACTGTCAGGAAGTCTAAGGAAAGAAAAGGAAGGCTAAGTGGAAAAGCTGTCAAATTTAACTACAGTAACTTAGGTCTGCTTCCTGACCAGCGTAGTTACAGTCTGTCTAAACTCACAAAAAATGTTTTCTGTGCAGCTTACTGACTAGGACATGTAGGCAACATCTGCACTACATGCATTTGGAAGGTCTGTTTTAGACCAGCACTAGCTTGGCCCCATGGCCTAAATGCTCATTAGTTGGAGCACTTCTAAGTTTGTGCTTCTGGTTCAGCTTTATACCAAGGGAATCTCATTGGTGTAATACAAGCAAGGCTGCTCCATTTTGCATACTGAAGTGCAGTAAATTGCAAACCAAAATACAGTAAATGGGGACAATCAGTTTTACTTCAAGGGTATGCTCCTGATCTGAATGAAAACATAAATGTAGTTTGAGACTTTAGTACTGAGCTCCTCTCAACTCTGTGTGAATGTTGCAAAGAGGACAGTGATTGTTTTTCCTGTAAAAGGTACTTTCTTTGGTGCCTTAAGGAAATATTTGTTTCCTTTCCATGGCATGATGTGTGTTGTTGACTTTGTTCACCAGGACACTATTTGTATGTGAAAGTAATTATTGTGAGCATAACATCTGGAAAGTTGACAAGTCCAGAAATGTATTGGAAATCAGCAAAGGGTTCTTTGTTGTAGGGCTGCTGCTTCATTATCATAAATACTGTAATTGGGCTTTTCTGTAATGATACTTCTTTGAAATGCTCGGCATGCTTGGCTAACAAATACCTGGAGAAACAGAAAAATAGATTTCTAAAGTAGGAAAAACAATTTCATGCAAAACCCCTCATCTTTCTGTTTTATTGCAGGGTGAACAGAATATAAACCCACATTACTTTCTGTAGCAAAGTAATGTTCTTTCATTATTGTTATGGGGGGTACAACAAATAAAATACACCTTTCCTCAGCTATGTGGGTTTGCTGCAGGATCTTTCAGACCCAGGGCTCACAGGAGTGACTGACACTGCTATTAAAACGAGTAAGCTAAAGTCTTGTAATGGGACTGTTTGTCTGGTTTTGCAGAACAGCTATTTATTGGATAATAGCCTTAATGAGGATGATAATTTTCTTCCTTGCAGATGTACTAGGGAGCTCAGCAGCAATCATAAAATAATTTGTCATGAACTAAAAGCGTACCCCACTTTAATGAATTTGTCACTAAATCGTTTTAATGATCATTTTAGAGTGGGTGGTCAAAGCCAAAACAACAGCAGCACAAGAAGTAGTTTCAAAAGACCAAAAAAAAAAAAAAGGAAAATAATAAAATTCTCAAGCTGTATATCTGTATATTGTTTTTGCATTCATCTAAGGCAGGTGAAATGAATGAAGTCATCTATTTCCTCACTTTATTGAGGTTGCTGCTAAACTTACTAAATTCTTACAGAACTACCAAGGTACAGCAGAAGGGTAGGCTTCTTTAGCATTGAATGCCACACAAGTGGGAGCTAAAGAAAATGGCCTGAGGCAGAACTAAGGCCAGATGTACTTAAGGCTTTATATAAAATTTAGTTTGAAAAAGCTAGCAAACCCTGACACAAAATAGAAGCCAATGTAAAGTGTGTCAAGCAGGCTGTTTTGGCCATGGTGGTTCATTGGCTAATTTCATGGTGGTTTCATTGGTCAGGCAGCTTCTCTCTTAACACAGCAAACCCCAGAATTGCAGTTGTTCCCTGAAGTCTCAAACCTGGCTGCCATGTAGCAAATGCAAATATCACTCCACAAACCATCTAGCTGTAAAACCCAGGTCTGACTCATGACGTAGTATGTATGAAGTATCACCACTAATAGAGACAGGAATTATAATCTGATAATATCCATTCAAACTGAGCAGAGATATGGGAAAGGCAGGCCCTCCTCCACTAATACTTTGATTTTCCTGAAAATGAACAAGCAATGCTAGTGGTGAGGCACTGCAAATTCTCACAGTTAAACATTTGTTTAAGTAATTCAGGGCACTAGACAGGATGCCTGACAAGAGACATATTCCCCAGCATGTTTATTCATGTTATGGAAAAGAGAAATGGGATTGAATCTCCCATCTGTAGCAGCACTGAAGTCAGATTACACCCTCATGAGATCAGAATCGGATCCATAATTTTTTCCTGTCAAACAATCATACACCCACCCTGTATTTGGAATTACACACTGAGGAAATTACTGGCCTAGGTCATGCTGACTTGTTTGACTATGAACCAAGATTAACAACTTGGGTAGACAAAGAGTACAAATTAACTAGCTAGGAGTCTTTTAATGATCCAAACAGTAACAAATCGAACAGGAGGGTGTATAAATTACCATAGGATATTTATAGCCTTGTAACAGAACTGAAGTGAGATGTGAGCTAAGAAATGTAATTTTCTGGACAGAAGAGATAAAAGATAACTGTTTTAAGAATCTGTATAGCAGTATATGTAACCAGAGGGGTAAAAGGACTTACCTGTAAAATCTATAAGAGATCCCCAGTGACATGTCAAATCCTAGAATTAGAATTGACCCAAAGAGACTTCAGTAGTTTTATGTGTTAGGAGTTCCACAGCCACAAGCTAAATGGCAATAAAGAGCCAAACTTAGGCTAAGATTTCCTAGTGAGTCGATGGCATCTCGTAATTCACAAGGAAATCTCAAGGTGAGGAGCTGGTACATAGCTTAAGCAAGACAATTTAGTACTAGCACACCAAAGTGAATGATAAAGACTTGCACTTAGACTTACCAACTTCTATTAGACTAGTAAGGAGCATCATAAATTACAAAAGTATTACTAATTTTTAAATATTTAATATTTTATTTCATTGTATCTGGTGCACACTGGTTCAGAGGACAGATTTCAATCAAATTAAATTCACTGACAAAACCTTCCGTTAGCCGAACCCTAAATCCCTGTGTCTCTGCTGAAAAAAATTGCTGTTGAAACTGGTAGGAGCTGTCACTCATTATTACCTGCCCTTTAGCTAAATAACTTCACTGGAAGATGTACCTGATAATTTTCTTCAATGCGATCAACATTTTATTCAAAATGGCATATTTTATTAATCCTCATGCACATCATTATCAGTGGAAATCCTTACTAGCATAATTCTAAACCAATAAATATAAAAAAACCTCCAAACAAAACCCACCATGCTGTTGGCTGTGATACTCTGGTTTAGCCTGATAAATTTGTTATCCTACTTGCAGGATTCCTGATGAAACATATAAATACAAGTGCAGTGTTTATGGCCCAATTATAAAATAATTCTCTTTTATGTATTGAGATTTATCTGCACATTTACAATACCTAACTTTTTTTTTTAAAGCGAGGCGTGTGCTTGTCTTCAGTAATGACGGTTCTCTGATATTTCTCACTGATTTACACTGATTTCTCATTGATACAAAGGAAGTCATATCTTTCGTTTCCTTTCATAGAGAATGAGAGGTCATCTCAAAGTGGGGCTATATGCAGATGGAGAGACTTAGCAAGCATAAATCTCCTAAGTACCAGTTAAAAGTTCTGCACAAGTGATCACAGTGAGGCATGTAAACCAAGTTTGTTGTATTCATAGGCTGGGTCTATGCTTCTGTTTCCTGTGAAAGTGTTTTCTGTTGCTGCACAGAAGATACAGGTTATTTTCACGATAAGATTTCCATCTTCCTTTTTAAAAGGTGAGGGAGGTGGGGGGGGTTTGTTGTCTTTGGGGGGGGAGTGAGTTAAGTTTTGGCTTGTTGTGGGGGTTTTGTTCGTTTATTGTTGTTGTTGCATTAATACTAATACAGGTATTTAAGAGAGCAACAAACCTGACTGTTAATTTTGGGTTTCAAATCAGCCAATGCTTTTAAATAATTTTTTAATGCTTTTAAATAATTGTAATTCTTTCATGGATTTAAACAGACCTTGGAGGGGTTAACTGTAAGATTCTGGATGTGCCTGCAGAGCTTGGCTGAGAGTGACAAGACCAAGTACAGATGAAAGATATACTGGAAAATGAGCTGACATGCACAGTTGTAAACATCCTTCTGGGATCATCTGCTGTGTTCAGAGAAGTGTAACTGGGTGTGGGATAATGATGGGAAAGCTAAACTGGTTCTTTCTTTGTCCTGCAGATGGAAAAATGAACAAAGTTAAATGGATTGTGACATGGCCGTTGATATTCGTGCTCTTTTGCACCATTCCAAACTGCAGCAAACCACGCTGGGAGAGATGTTTTATGGTGACTTTCGTCTTATCTACTCTCTGGATCGCTGTGTTCTCGTACTTCATGGTGTGGATGGTAAGGGCATACAGCAGGACTTCCCATACTGAGTGAAATGTGCATCTCGAAATAGGTTATAGATTTTTTGTGTATTTATTTTAAAAGAAAGGCATGTAATTGTAGTGCAGTGTCTTCAGCTTATACTGTACTTATTATAATTCTAGCTTTCTGCCACTCTTTTCTGCGCAAGTAAATGGCCCATTATAGTACAGAAAGGTGCCAGCATGATTTTCAAGAGAATGTGGATATCCACATCCTACTAGTAAAAGGGAGTTTAAATGAAAACGTTTAACTCTCAGTAGCTTGAGACTCCTTTAGAAATTTGGTGGTGTATCAGGTGTAGATCTGTAAATTGTTGTCAGTTCAGGAGCACACTTACTTGAAGATTTGTATAAGTTTGGTTTGGGGGTTTTGTTTACCTTACCCTCTTTCAATTTCTCAGGTTTCCATTTTCATTCAGAGAAGAGGCATGAATAGGGAAGCTCCTCAAATAGTTTCTGTGATGGAAAAAAATAGATACACTTTTGAAGTATAGGAAGTTACCATTTTCTACACTAAAAGATGGAAAACCAAAAAGCTGTATATACCTATAACTGGAAGATTGGTCAGATGTGCTGCTGAAGAATTTATATGCCCATTTTCCTCTTAAATGAAAATATAGTAAAGAAACCTTCCTCCAGTTTCATATGGGGAAATACAGTCTCCTATACGTACACCCATAGTCATACACAAACACACACACACACACACACATACTCTTCTTATCATGCATATGGAAGAGGTTTTGTTCCTGAGCTGCTTACCTGCAGAATCATTTTTGGGTGGGAAGCATAGAATGTAGAAACATAGAACATCTTTACCTTCATCACGCATTTGCAGACTGCTTTATATTTATGTTTCCTCTCATGGATTACTGTGTTTTCAATATACTTTTTGCAACTTTCTATGTAAGTTTTGCACTGTAAGTTAATCCTCTTTTCTCTTAACATAGACTGTTAGAGAAAGTCATATGCCAGCCCTCATTCTGCCTGGCATAATGATGCTAAAGCCACACTTTTGTTTCATAACATATATCCTTTGCAAGGCCATGCTCTTTACCTTGGCTCTAATTTAGAGGTCCACTTCACAAATGAGAGAGATGCTTATGAAGGCTACAACACAACTTATTTTAAGTAGCAACCAGACCTCAATACCCCATTGCCACTTGCAGCAGGGGAATCATGCCTACTCCTATTTCTGAGTTACAACTTGCTCCTGAGAATAAGGTTTGTGAGAATGTTCCTAAAATACTCATTTTCTTTGGTGAAGGGTTCAGTTCTCCTCATGTAAGAGAATGGCAAACTAACAGAGCCTTAAAGAGTTCCACTCTTAGCAGTCTCAGCAGGGAAGCAGCTGGCTGTCCCTTACTCAGTCTTCTCATTCTCACAAGGCTCTTTCCTTTTCAGCTGCCTGTTTTGCCTTTTTTCTTAATGCTTTTTCAGCCTTTTCAGATGCTCTAGCTAAATACAATTCTCTGTCCTTTCCAAGAACTCTGCTATAAGCTTCAGCTATTCCTTAAGCTCTTTTAAAGCTGCATCTGGACTCTCAGGGAACAATATAACCAGACTTCCTCACTTTGGGATTATATCAGAAGTCATACAAGAAACTGGTTCCTTCTTTGTGTTTTGGGATAAAATAAGTTCTTTATATCCCTGCCCCTGTATCACAAGATAAATTGGTTGAAGTCCTTTTGAGAAAATAGAACCTCCTTAAAAGATCAGTATGTCCCATTAGAAGTACACAAAATGGAGTTTTTTTGTTTGCTCATAAAATGTTGAATAACATGACCCAACATACTTTTCCTTTTCAGTGTACTTTCCTGGTTATTCCACAATTATTTAATTTGCAGAAGTGGATAAGTATCCTGAGTCTAATCCTCTTAGGGTCCACACCAGAAGTCAAAGTTAAAAAGTATGCCACAACTGTATTGGAATGAGGATACTCTCCAAATACGATAGGTTATTCTCTTTTCCTTACTGTTCAGGTGACTGTGATTGGATACACCCTTGGGATACCAGATGTGATCATGGGCATTACTTTCCTAGCTGCAGGAACAAGTGTCCCAGACTGTATGGCCAGCTTGATAGTAGCAAGACAAGGTACTGTCTGCTGTAGCATAACTGTAATTTTACATGCATGCTGTGTGATTTGCTTCCTCTGTACACACAATTTTGCAATGCTATTTTATTTTTTTTTATTTTAACTGTTTCAAGGCCTTGATAATTAGCAAAGTGTTTTGGCCTTTAACGTGAACCAAAAAAATAATCCCTGTCCTGTTATCTTTTGCTTACTGGGACTAGGAACATCCTAGCATTCTAGAAGGTCATTCAAAATTCAGATATCCCATGCATGGTGTGTATCAGTCAGGGTAAAAAGATAAAAGTAGTAGACAAAACAGGCATATCAGCTATTAAAAACAACATTGAAGAATACATGTTGACTTGCACTTGTCCATGTAAAACTTTCTAGAAGACCTCTCAAACCCAGGGAAGTGCTTAAGAGAATCTGGTAGTGATGTTGCTTCAGACATGCTTCTCATCCATTTGCAGGCCTCTTTCCCATTGGAACATATGAGTAGTTGAAAAGGGTTTTAAATGTCAGCTATGTCCTCATCAGGTTTACAATTGAAATTTTCGAAGGCTTCCTCATGCATTCTTAAGTTTTGATTAAGGTTATTTGCAGATCCTTTTTTACTTGAGAAATACCTGTAGCAACATCCCTTTTGTTGCTGAAAAACATTAAACCTGACAGTGTGATCTCCTGTACTGCAGTAGAATAAGGAAAGGCCCTAACTGTATTCTTTTCCACTATTTCAATTTCCATAGTCTATTTTTTTTCCCAGATAATGAGATTTTCAGCCCACAGCATTGGGCAGACAAGAAAGGTTCTGAAATGACAAACTGAGCCCCCAAAGTCCCACCTTTGTAGTTTGGGATAGGAGTAGTGCTTTAAATGTTGCTTGATTTGAAAAGAATTCTATTTTTAAATACTTCATTTTCCAGGTTAAAATCTCACAAAAAAGTAGTACAAAGAAGTATTCTTATGGAACCGCCTTCCTACTAAATTAGTTTTCCATATGTAGTATTAAAATTAACATATTTTTGCAGGAAGAGAAGGAAAAATGTTACATTTTTAAATGAACAGACCGCTTCTTAAGATTAGTTGTTCTATAGTATTAGGAAAAACGAGTGTAGGGATTCTTTCCTCAGAAAGTGAAGGTAAGCACTACTTTGGCAAAAAGGAGCCACATTCTCTTTAAGACAATACAGGGACTTTGCACTACTTGTGTTCAAGAGAGATATTTGCTGACAGATTGCAGACAATATCTCAAAACTAGAGATGAACACTACCATAATATGGATCCAAAGCATAACCTTTCTGTCAGCAGCTTCCTGTAGGAGGATACAGTACTTGCTGTGGTAGCGTCTATGTCCATTCTGTGCCTAAGGGAAATTAACAAGGGCAGAGAAGAATTCTGCCCTCCTCACATCCATTGACACTGGTGCAGAATGAGATGCCAGCCAGTGATGAGCATTGGGAGTAAATTTTGAGTAATGCCTAGGGACTTGACCAGGATTCACTAATTTTTTTTTTTCCCTTTTTCTGTAGCTTTTTATTGTTACTGAAGTGAAATCATTGCTGGTTAAGCCCCACAGAAGTGCTTAATATCTTTGACTACCATCTGATTGAATTATTTTCAGGATCACCTTGCATCATTCATATGAGACAAAGGCCATGTATCCACATACTAAATCCAGTACATAATCTCTAGGTTCCCTGTGGTTGCAGGCTACTTAGAACAAGACTTGTTTTTTTAATTGGCTTTAAACTGGGGTTCACTGGGTGTGTGGTATCCAAAACACAAGGAGGATGTAGTTAGAGTGAGCAGTTTTTGCATACTTCTTTCAGAAGTTGTGCAGAGATTATGGAAATTGTCTCCCTACCCCAGATACTCTGGCCAGTCCAAGGGGGCTTGAATCAATGCACATAATTCCCCTTTAGTTTCCTCTAGTACACAGAGCAATGGTCCTGTACTTTTACCTGTTTTTACCAAAGAGTTGTTGTTTTTTTCTCTGCAGGCCTTGGTGACATGGCAGTATCCAACACAGTAGGGAGCAATGTCTTTGACATTCTGGTGGGACTTGGTGTTCCATGGGGTTTGCAGACCATGGCAATTGATTGTGGATCAACTGTATGTATACTTGGCAAATCCTTAATTTGTTCTTTTCATGTCTTAAAAAAAAGTCCTAAAAAGAAAGCATGCAAATAAAATTTAAAAGAATCCTTACAGCCAAACAACCACCTGTTGAGCATGTTATTGGTTCCTAAATAAGGTATCGTTCTTTGAGGAGGAACCAGGACTTAAGGAAGCAATTCTCCTTCAACAAGCTGCAGCTAATTCACAGTTTGTCAACTGGAGCACGTTATACTGTATAGCAGAAAAACAGTGCCATGGATCATGGCACTATTTTTTTTTTATGGTTCATGCTCTGTCATTTTTTCACTACACAGCTTCAGGCACACCTGTCTCCCTGTACCTTAGTATTTTTGTCTGTAAGATGAGAATAACAGCATATATCTCTCTCCTGATGATCTTTTAACATAGAATCTTATAAAGGCTGATATTTTTTCTTTTAATGGGGGTGGGATTACTTATTGGTTGGTTTAGATTCCTTAGTCTTCCCATTCTTCATTATGATAAATCCGTTATGGATTTGCATAGTTTAAAATGTCTAAGTCAATATTCAAAACAGAAGGTGGGTCATAAATCTATAAACTGATTTCTGATCTCCAAAGCACAATTATATGCTGAGCATTTCAAACGTTTGTTTTATTTCCCACAGGTTAAGATAAACAGCAAAGGACTGGTCTATTCAGTTGCACTTTTGCTAGGATCTGTGGCACTTACTGTAAGTATTTGACTGTCTGCAAGTATTTCAATTGCAAAATACTTCTTAGGTATTTACATGGTATAGAAGGATAAATTGGAAATAGTTATTACCCCTGAAGCATTGATTCCTGTAAAGTATCATTCTTCTAGCAATACCATGAGTTGAAGAGCTACCATTGTCCTCAGTGAGGACTAAAATCTAACCTTTCGTGTTGGTCCCATTGATTTCAGTGGCAGTGTTGAAATTGTGGGATCCAATAATACTTCTGTGCTCCTGTGTCTGGCTGCATACCCCAGGCCTGTCTCTACTTTATGTTGGGACAAGACCCAGGTGTGCTTCATCACTCTTTGCCCTTGTCTCTTGATTTCCAAAGCCAGCCTGGACTAATCATGTGCTGTAGTCAAAACCCTTAATGCAGGCTAGTCTGTGAGGACTGTGAACCTCAGGGTTTCACAGAACAGGACTTTAGAATAGCCATGCTAAATGTCACTCAGCATAAGGCACTTACTTTGTAACACGACTTATTAAGGTGAAACAATAATTCTGTTTCAAAAGTCAATTTTGCTGGTACTTAAGGTCTGATCCTGCTGACTCCCAGGGAACCTTCCGTGGGAAGAATCAAATCCCAAAGGTATAAAAATATCCATTTATACTAATGTCTTTCACTGATTGCCTGTGGAGGTTCTGTAGAGATGGGGTTCATCACTGGAGATTTCACGCTGTTGCATGACTAGGTCTTACAAAACTCCATGTCATCTGTGCACAACTTAAGTGATAGAATGATGTGGTCTGTTCACTCTGCCACTAACTTCTTAATGCGTCTGATATATAAGCTGTGGGGGCCTGTTCTTTTCTTATCCCCAGTTCTGCTATACTGTACAGTGCCTGTGAAGCAACAAAGATGTTCTGTAGACATTTGTATCTGCTGATGCTGCATGCATATTGGTAATCAGCACTTTGGGAAAAAATGGGATGGTTATGCAGATGTGTTGCTATGCTAGCTGTTCATCCTTTTTTGTAAAGAGTCTTGTCATAGCAGAAGCTCTATCACCTGAGTTTGAAGCATCTGTTATTGTCTCATTTGTTCTGCTGGATGCCCTGATTTGCAGACCCTCCCAGAAAAACTCGGTGGAGAGTTTTGAGCAAAACAAATGATAATTCAGAGGCACTTAACACCACTGAAAATAGATGCCTTCGTGAGGACTTCATAGCTTTTCTACCTGTAACTTGTAACTCCCCTTAGTTCTAGACCTGAGCAAGACATCAAGGAAAGCACCTCTTCTGAAGCTCTTGAGAGAATGAATATTAGGTGCTGGTGTACTACTGGGACATAAAGGATCTGCAGGGGAACACTGTGGGGAGGGGTATTCATGTAGTTCGGTGCATTCTTGTAGTACTTACTGAATTAATGAAAGGGCTGCCTAACTGGAACGTGCCCTGTGTGCTGAAAATGCACCACACACTGAAACTGAGCACCTAGGGGTCTATTTCTCAGTTACACAAAGAACTTGTGAAGGGGCCTTAAAGTGTATTCGTTTAATATTTTGTAAAAGTATTTAGGACAACTAAGAGTCAGACCAGAGTTCAAGTTCTCAGTTTGGGCTTTTACATTCCTTTTCTTGATCAGAAAATCATATGTTGTCTTTTTGATCTATAAAATACTTAGAATATATTTTTATCCAAATCAAAGAATCTGTTTTTTAGCTTGTAATGGTTGTTTCCAAAAGTCTCCTTTGGGGCTTTATTAACTAATACTTTCTTTGCTTGCAGGTGCTAGGAATCCATGTAAATAAGTGGAAACTTGACAGGAAATTGGGCATCTACGTGTTGTTTCTTTATGCTGTTTTCCTGTGTTTCTCTATATTGATAGAGTTTAATGTCTTCACCTTTGTCAACTTACCTATGTGCCGAGAAGAACTTTAAACTACAAGGAGACACGCTGAAATTCTTCTGATTACATGTGCTGTAAATGACAGGAGGCATTTCACCTTTCTACCTTCTTTCCATCAGTAATTTGAGTGTCATTCCTGCTTCATCAGCTGTCAAGCACTTTTACCTGTGTGGAAGGAAAGCGTACCTTTCTTTTAACATGCTAGCTCAAGGCAACCAAAGCATTTTCCTTCTCTTTGGATATTGCTGCTCAGTCATAAAGCTGTGTGGATCTTATGCAGAACTCCAGAATGATCCATTCCTTGGACATTCTGCTGTGGTTTTCATTCTCCTTTTGCAGACAATCAACCACCATGGTTAGCGGGAAGATAGGAGAAAAAAACTTTATAGTTCTTTTGGTTTTGACATTTACTTTCCATGGAAGGATAAGAGGCAAATTTAGAACTTTTCTTGGCTTGGTTAAAATATCTCAACTACAGGACTAGAAAGTCCGAGGCACATATCATGGCATGCACTGTTGAGGACATCATTTCCCCCTTCAGGTGCTCTGCTTGTAGAGAAACTGCACTGACAGTTTTGAATGGCAGTGTTGAATATTTATCACTCTTTTCAATGAACATGAAAACGTGGCAGAGAAAGAAGAGGAAATGGTTCTATGTTGTATCACTTGTGATGATGCACACTAAAAGAATATCTGCATACTGAAGAAGAGAATTACATGCAGAAATTCGTACTTGAAAAATATGTTTTACCATTAATGAGGAATGCTGTATATATAAATATAAATGAACATTTGTGGAATATTACACCACAAGAAAAACTTTGCATTGGCCCTTGTAAGCCCATTGTGTAAATTTAGAAGAAACTAAACAAAATATAACTGGGTGCTCAGTAACTGTCAGTGATTGTTATCAGCTGAGTGTAATATCTGAACATAATATGGACGTTTTGTCAAAAAAAACCCACCCTGATTACGTTTTAATTTGATTGGTGGAAGAAGCTTATTTCGTCAGTCAAGAAGCTGGGGTATTCTTCTCCATTTTACTCTTATTCCCAGAAGCTTAATGAAGACAAGCATCTGACACTGCGCAGTGCAGATGAGAAACTCCTACACAAAAGCAAGTCTGTCAAAAGAATACGGTCTTTGTTTTGATTGCATGCAAATTTTAAAACATGATATACTTTTTAACCCCCAGTAGAAGCCAGGTTTAGATATCCTCGCCACCAGCATAAATCTGATCTAAAGAATGACTGGATATAATTGACAGCAAGATATGTCCCAGAGTATTGAAAATGATGGGTGACATTCCACATTGTAGCAGTCATATGATTGCAAATCACTGAGACAGCATATTTTAAATTGCTACTAAAGTTTAAAAATATTTTAAAGCTGTATGTGAATTATCACATAGAGTTTCTAAAGAAGCACAGTTAACTTTATACATAGATTTTAAATTTTTTAATGTTTATAAACCAAAACAAATCTATCAACTAACAGTTGATGCATTTTTAAATACATTAATATTTTCCACTTAAGACTATATATAAAATCCCATTATTGGGTCAATAAGAACATACTATAAAATCTTAGCAAATAAGCACTTTCTCAAAGTTCCTACTTTTGACATGTATGAGAAATAATTATGTTTAACATGCAGAATACTGTTTAAACCAGGCAACGTGTTTACAGTTAAGGCTATTTTAAAATTATTTTGGTACAAATTAAAGAGTGTATTCTGCTGTTGATTTTTTTTTTTTAATGAATTGGATCCTTTCAATGTAATCCTAAAGGAAAAAGAGCAACATATTTATTTGCTTTGCACTTTGTCACAAAGATCAGTATTAGTATCCATTTAGGGGTTTTCACCTTAGTTAAGTAGTTATGTAGTTAAACTAGTCAGTCTTAAGGATGACAACAAATACAACATTACTAAAATGCTTTCTTGACTAGGCAAGCACGACAGTAAACACATTTGATCTCAAGTACGACAGTGACCCCATTTCCAGGCATTCAAGATGTTTTTGCTGCAGTGTAAAGCTGAGGAGGTGGAATTCATGTTCACTTTTGAGTCTTCCTTTGCAGAAACGCTGTGCAGATGCAGCATACTGCTGTGCCACTGCATCCCTCTCTATTCTTATTCTCTTCCCTGCTATCTTTCAGGAGGACAGTTGCCTGCTGAAAAATCTGATGATGGTTTAGATACGAAGCTGAAAGGAGCAGAGAGGCTGAGTAAATGCTTTTTTCCTATGTTCTGCTGTTGGGTGGGCTTGGAGAGCTAGCTATTTCCAAGCAAATATTTGCTTCTCTCTGCACAGTAGTTGCAGCTCAGTTGTCTTTACACAACAGAAGGGTAGTCCCAAAATTTAGTTTTGAATGCCTAGTGATCAGCTGAATTTACAGTAATGATGGCATTGATATTTACAGTGCCAGACCTAGAAAACTGTACTGTACCTTCCTATTTCTGAGCCAGGCAACCTTAGAAGACTATGGGCACCAATTTGTTCAGGAGGAGCTGATCCTCAGGCCAAATATCTGTGAAATTGTGTTTGCTAATGCCATGAATCCTTTAGACAACATTTAGAATTCTTCTGCCTAAGCTGAGTATCACCTGCTTTAGAAAAACAGTGTATTCTCTTGTAGCAAGAAACAGCCTCAGAAGGTAATACTGACCTTAAATCGCATGGCTGTTCCTGTCATCTATAGCCCTCCCTAAAGCATAGACCCACTTCAAGACAATCTATATTGAGTTCAGATGCTGCGTTTCATGAGGTGGTCTCATATGCATCTTCTGCTATGAGACAGGTATCATGCCATGTTATAATTAACATTATTTGGATTTTCCCCTGACACCACTGCATAACCAGGGATGTGTTGTTTGCCAAAGAATTACTAGATGCTGTATAAAGGCCTTGATGATACATAATCATATGAAGTAGTTTAAAGAGTCCCTATGTAGTCATTATCCATATGCTAAAATAAATAAAGATGGCAGTTATAGACCAACCCATGCAAATGAACTGCATGGCCCAAGAAATTGCTGATTGACAAATTGCATGTCAGATAAACCCAGTAGTTCAGGAGGCTGTTGCTGAGTAATAGTGGACTAGTGCCTTTCACATCTATACGAGAAAAAATTTGCTCAAGAAAAACCACTACAAATTTTGCCATTTTCCAGTCAAGAAAAGGAGTGATTTGTACTTGGCTCTCTGCAGTTAGTACAGTTCTGTGATGCAGCTGTTCAGATGGTGTCTGTAAAATTTGGTAGCCATTTTGTTGTGCTAACCATTGCAAAAGTTAGCTGGCTGAGTTTGGAATGTATGTCACAATGTTGTGTAAGTTAATGTTCAGCTCAGGAGTGAAAAGAAAGCTGGTGGTGAATGTGAGAGGGAAAACTGTCACTGTGATCTGGAAATTGCCAGCACACTAACACTGAAAAGTAATACAACTCAGAAAGTGATATCCCATATCCAGCAAAGCTTACCTTCAGTAGGATTGATTCCATGCTTAAAGCTAAGCGTGTATGTAAGTGCCTTGCTGGATTGTGCCCTAAGATGACAGCGGAGCATGGTTTCTGAGTTTTCTGTCACATCTAAATCTTTAAATATTTCTTAGTTTTGTAGTCTAAAGATTTTATTTGTTTCTGAAACTGAAAGAATCTGTGGACTTCTGCTCTGCCGTTACCACTTTGGATTTCCACTCTTGTCAATAAGAAAGCTGGTTCCTTGTCTCAGACTTCAAAACTGTGCACCTGCCCAGGTGTAGGAGCAGGATCAAAACTGAATTGCAGCTAAACAAGGAGAGCTTTTAGCAACTCTCTTCTGCTGCAGTTCCACTGGAGTAGCCCAGTCCCACGTAGACCCACAAGGGTGCAATCCTGTCTGTAGTGAGCAGGTGGGAATGTTTCTGTGCGGTTCAGCAGCGTTCAATTGCACGCATTTCCCATAACAAATATACTGCTTTATATAGTATAGCCTGAGTAGAGATTTCAGTCTCAGGATCTACATGTCTAAATCTAAAAAGCTACAGTTCTGGCTATCTTAATGACTATTTCAGTATCTGAGGGCTTCTCTCTGGGCTGATGTCTAGCCTGGAAGAGCACCTTAAGTCTTCCCAACGGGTACAGCATAGTCAGCCATCTTTCTCTGGCTCAGTCATTGGTGTGCCAAGTTTATTTTATTTTTATATGCTTGCTGCAGCTGTAACAAACATATAATTAATTTATGGTTTAAGATTTTATTTGTAAACATACTGTCAACGTGTAAACAAGTGGAAAAGGTCTTCACCTTAGAAATTATAGAGAAGAGCCTAGTCTTTTATTTCCTTTGTGACTGCTTTAATTACACACGCTTGTTTCTATTGTGTGTTTGCTCTAGTTGCACAAATCCCTCATGAATTTTGCTGTGTTCGTTTCTTGGATTTCTTGCAATTATAACACCATGTATTTGCATCCTATGGTTAGATAGTTTTGGTAGAATGCTTTAAGCTGTATAAATACTGCCTGATTATTCATGCCAAGGAAGGATCAGCCCTAACATAGTATGAAACAGACACTAAAATAACCCTGATAGCCAGGTGAAACCAAAGAATCTTCCTAATTAAAATGAATCACCTTTGAGCATAATGTTCTGTCATTGCAAGCCTCATATCTCTCAGTTATTTGTGTTTAAGCACTCAGAAGAAAATCTCTGCAGGTCATGCATTTACTGCACCATTTGCATTCTATTTCTTTGAGTCTGAACTCCAGAGTTTCCATTTTGCTGGGTGGTGAGATTTATATGATGACAGCATGGTAAATGACAGCATTTAGTTCCAGCAGTTCTGTACCAAACCCTTTATTATTCCCTTGAACTCTTTTGAAAACTCTGTATGCAAGTGATAAATGTTCTGCTGAAGAGAAAAACGTTGTTTAACTGACATGTGCATTCCAGTTTCTGACCTACCTTGTACATGTTTAAGAACCTCCTTTTGAATAACTTGAACGTACACTTTTCTCACATTTCCCCCTGTGTGGGATCCTGATATTTTCTCCCCAAAGAAAGCTGTGTAATCCTATATATCTTTGCCCTGAAATGTGAGGTCCTTCTCCACAGGCTGAGATGTGTAGTGATTGTGGTGATTTATACATCATGTTGTTCTGCTTGCTACCATACTTCTGACATACAGTGCACTGTCTGAAAGAAATTAATGACTATGGGAAACCAATACCATTTGGATATTTTCTCACAAGAATTACCAGTTTGAATTTAATTCCATTTATTTTTCCTTTTTACTTGCACAAAGAATTTAAGCGATTATTGCCATCTTATGACTGAAACAATCTTAGTAAACTTGAAAAACAAATATAGAGGGTGATTTACAGCAATATGGAATTGTGACAATAATCTAAAGGTATCCGAATATATCAAAATCAGAGATATAATCTCTGGAAGGACTAACACCAACGGAGATGCTTCATTTCAGCAGGTTTTTACAGCAAGATCATGGCCTTCATTCATATACTAGTTGTGTTCAAAGAACACTTGTAAATCTGCTTCCCCAGCAGCATTTGTATTTCAAATGGCTGAAACTCTGCAGCAAAGTTGTGAACAAATTCTTGCTTTCATGTTCTTGGGAGTGGTGCCAGTGCTCATTAATGTCCTTGTAGCTGGCACAAATTCATATCAGTTGAACTGAGGGTAGAATTTGGCTCCCGCTATCTCCTCCATTGCAAGAAAGTATTTGAAATCATTTATGATAGCTGAAGTAACTTCTGAACCTTTTAAAATTCCCTGTGTTTCATACTTACAGGAATTTGCAGTGCACCCTTAGGAGGTACAATACCTCTTTAAATATTATTAAAACTTTCTAGAACTGCTTACTTTGAAAACAGAAAGGGATGGGTTTGTAAACTGTAAATAACAGAAATCTATCATGTTATTTATTTTTTCAATGACTGTGACCTTATGCACTGTGAATGCTCTGTGATATGGGGTCCTTTGTACAGATAAATGTGTCATGAAATCCAAATGGGTTTAATGTGATAATTTGTTACAAAATGTTGGCATGATATTTGATTATTTTTGTTGTGAAAATTTTAAAAAATAGTTAATTCAGCATTTATAAAAGATTATAGCAGTCAGTATTATAAAGCGCTATATGAAAATATATACACTATCAATAAATTATTTAAACAACTGGAGTGTTTGCTGGGTTGTTTTTTTTTTTTCCTCAGATGATAGCATGTAAAATATTCTCATTTTTATTGTTGAAAAGCTAAAATTTCAGGACCCAGCTAGGATATGTGCCTGCACTTTCTTGGTGAAATCTGGACCCTGCTGAACAGAATGACAGAAGGCCCCCATTCTCCTCTGTTCCAGGGAGTATCACCCGGATCAAGCCATTATTTGAGGTGAGTTAAATGTACGTATCTGATTCTCACCAATACCGAAACACAATTTGCTCTTCTGGGACTAGAAATATGTGATTTGCTGAGGAGACAGTTTGCTGTACTGAGGCATTGATCCAGAAGCAATGGTGGGAGCCTCAGAAACACCTCAATCGAGCATTTTGATTGCTTTGTCCTATGGTATAGTGGCATTCAGCAAGTTCACACGGAGTACTGGATACTGACTAGATGAGACGGAAGCAAGGTCCAAAAGCTGCACAGCACTACCTTCCTTTCCTTGGAAGGCTTACCTAGGCTCTGGAGATACTGTAAATTGAAGGAATAATCCCTCTTAGCCTTGATTGCCCACTTTCAACATCCCCGCAAATCCAATTTCTGATATATGTACATTGTCTCTGGTACAATCTGTTCAGGGCTGACGAGAAGCTTTTAAATGCAGTTCTTGGAGAAAAGAGAAGCTAAGAGTTAACTTCATCTAATGTGCTGGTGTATTAACAGTTTCATTGTCATGAATACTCCTAGACAGTTAGTGACTAGGACATGCAAGTTAAAACAAACATTGACCTTATTAACAGCAATGTATGCTTTTGAAATCCCTGTTGCTGTATAAACCTGTCATTAGTCACTGTGGCTTTTGTGCATCTACAGAGAGTCCTAGTGAAGTGGAGAAAAGGGTTATCCTGCATTCTTTTACTTTTGCATAAGGGCTCATTCTTTGGTGTATGGTAGGCTAATTTTTTTCTAAGCTGGGAAAGAGAGGAGGTTCCTTCTTACACACAAAAGTAACTTTTAAAATGTGGGAAGTACCCCTTCTTTTAATCCCCATAGGTTTGACATGATGACCCATCATGATCTGTTATGTAATAGGCTCTATAAAAGGCACATAATCTGCAGATTAGTGACATAATAGGCATAACAATTCGTACAGGCTCTTATCATATGCCATATTATTGATGCAGCTGCTTCCTACTGTATGGAAAGCAGAACCGTCACATAATCTGTGCATATGCTGAAAGCACTATTATAGCCAAAGTGCTCATTGTACTTACGTGCTTCCTTCATAAGGCATTTTAAATCTTTCCAACTCAGCTGCATAAAAATACAAATAGGGGCTGCATCATGGTGTAGCTTAATATGGAAAAGGTGAGTAAGTCCTAGGAAAGACAAGATCTATCAAGAAGTGGCATTTTGCAGTGACTGGATATTATTTTGACATTTAGGTTTTGTATAATTGTTTACTTACAAAGCCTGTTACTAGAACACGGTGTCACATTCCAAACCTGCCAAATCTCTGGCTTAAAAAAAAATACCCAGCAAAGCTTGGACAAAATTTATTATGTTGACTTCATTTTAAACACTTTACAAAATACTTAACTGTGCTACAGAAACACTCAATATAAATGAGGGTATTTTCATTAAGTTTGGTCAGTGTCTTTAACGAAACTAATCTCAAAACTTCAGATTTCTGAAACTACATTCTTTAGATTACAAATAGTGTGAAAGACTTCACAAAAATATCTTTGTGATTTTTCTCTCAAATCACATGAAACTGACATAGCAGCACAATACTGGATTTTTGTATTCCTCATATTTTTGCTGGGTATTTTTATTTCTAAGTCCTTTTGTGTCTTCTTCCCTAACAACATCTTTGGAAATGCCTGATGCTCTCTGCACACAGATTCCCCCATCTGAGCAGGTTCATGCAGAGCAGCACACCTTTACAGCTTTTCGTCTCAGCAGTCTGATTTGCCAGCAAAGCAGTAGTAAATGCTGAGTGGGCCTGGTCCCTGCTGAATTGCAGTGGAGGGAGACAGACCTGGGGTAGAGTTGAAGTTGTGTGATGTATCCAGGAGATGGCTCTTATGCCAATACCCAAGGTACATTTCAAAGGTGCCGAGCTGATGAACAAATCTAGAGCATGTTTTTTTCTTGGACCTCTGTGCCCAGAACCAATAGAAGGATTCAGAACTAAGATCTGACAAGCCTGCAGTGAAGGGTGAGTGACTCTTAGACAACCGGTTTGTTTAAGAGGGCTCACTAGATGAGTTCATCATTGGCTGAAAATAACTGCATGAGTTGGAGCAAGGAGCTCCTTAATTTAGTAGAAAAGAGCATTTTGAGATACAGTAGGTAAAAATTTAAAACTAGACAAGTCAAGGCAAAGTACCAGATGTGAATTTAAATATCAGCAGTTAACTACTAAAGCACCTTACGTAGAAGGGTGGTAAATTTTCCATCATGCAGCCTTTCAGTCAGGCTTTTTGACTTTCTAAGAGACCTAGAAAATAAATTTTCTAATGTCAACAGAAGTTACAGGCTTGATCAAAAATCCCTGAGAAAAGCTTGTCTTGTGTTGCACAGAAGGTGTGATCTGATGATCATAAAGGTTCCCCTGAATGTCTGTAGGTAGGTGCCAGCAGAACTGGTTCCATGGTCTGTATGGAGATCTTGTTTCCCTCATGTCAGTACACTGGCAGCTGCCTGGCATTTGCATTTCTGCTGTGGGCTGTATGGCACAGACTATGTACTCTTAGAAAGCTGGGAAATTCCTTCTAAAGATAAAACGGGCAAAAAGTTACCTTTGTCTCCCTCTCTGTTCCATGCAATTGCTTTTCTATGCCTCTGCTTCATACTTCTGCCTTATTTTTTCCATTATGTATTCTGCTAACATCAAATATTTCTGGAATGATAGGGCTGCCAAATAGGAGTGCCACCAGCCCTGCCTAGTAGTAGATCTGTCAGTCCTCAGCCTCCGCAGCTGGTCTGTATTCAGTTGGGTTTCCAGTACAGCAAACACTACTTGACCACTTAAGTAACTGCAGGTCAAATGTGCTCTGAGACTGACTGAAGCATCACAGCATGGATAGCTATTCATTTACTAGCAGTCTGACAGCCTTATCATTCACTTTTGCTTTAACTGGGAATATTTTGCAAAGCACTCCTCTGCCAGTGTTAGACATTTCATTTTCTCAGGTCCTGTGTAAATATAAAGGTTTCCAAGCTCCATCTGGTTCCAGTTACTCAAGCAATAGAAATACACATGCTTTAGGAATTTGCAGACGGAGAGTTACTGCTTTGCTGCCTTATAAAATCCTTTACAAAGTTCACCATGCTCTGTTGCCTCCTTACATACCTGTAGTCTGTAAAACAATTTCCCTGAAACTTCCTTAAGTTAGAGAAACAAATAAGCAATCTCAGGCCCTTCTGTCTAATAAGGTTAACCTGCCTTCACTACTAAATATGGCTTTATAAAATACACACACACATGCACACACACACCCCCCTGACCACCAAAGACTGCCTCTTCCTGAAATCCCCGTTCATATAAATACAGGAAGTAGAAATAAGAGAGGCTAAAATGAGATCTTCGTGGTAGTTTGCTTTCATTTCAGTGTTTGTTAGTCCTCTGCCCTCTAATACTACTGAGCCTGAAGCTGGTTTTAAACATCCTCCCCCTGCCGCTCCTTGAAATATCATCTTCAGTACAAAAACTAAGGATGTGGAGGTTCTGCTCAGTGATGGAAAGGAATTGCTTTCTTTACCAAGGAACTCTAAAGCCACTGTGAAAGGGAAAGTGTCTTAAAGTTTGCTGTAATGATGAAAACAGCAGCAGGAGACGAGGGAGCCAGGGATGACTCAGGGTAAGTCCCGAATCTTTAGTGACTGCTCATTTTTAATAACTGTCGCTTTCTTCTACCTATTTAATAAAGAGTTCTCAGCTGCATTTGTGAGCTGGCTGCCGAGTTACCAGCTACACAGTCACAATGGTGTGGCATGATTGTACTGAAATTTACAGTATTTCCTTTAGCTAACATATTCCAGCTGAAAAGAAACTGCAATTCCTTTATTTAGCTTGAATCCTAGCTATTTAGGGAAGAGGATGAATTCCAATTGCAGTTTAGGGCACAGGACAGAATAAGGGGGTTCTTTGCTTTTGGAAACGTGACAAATCTTGTCTGGGAGTCTTGCTTTGTTTCTACTGAAATGCTGAAAAGTGGATAAGGGCGCATCCCTATGAGGTGATGGTCACTCCATCTCCAGAATGCTAAAGTACACATAAACCCTGTCCACAAAATCCCAAGAGACTTCAGATAGGCTTTCTGTTAGGAAGAGGCTCCAGGCTTTCCTTGCTCCTGGCCAGCAGACACTTCATTTGCAGGATTGAGCCCCAAAAAAGCATAGTGGGAGAGAAAATTGGTTTTTACTGGGGAGAAAATCAGCTGCTGGGATTCCAGGATCAGGCTGGAATCTGCCTAAGGCTCAGTTGTACCATAAAGCCCATACTGAAGCTGAGGGTTTCTTAACTGTTGAAAACAATTGGGAAAATTACATAGCGGCTCTGTCACCCCCGTGGAAAAAACATAATACTAGGTATTAAGAGTGTTTCTTATCTCTCTTGCACACTTAGCCTGTTTCCCACAAATAAAATCTGCCAGATGTGTCTGTGATGGGTGCAGTTGAAGAAGCTGTATAGAAGTTGGCTAGATAGGGGATCCTTGCATTTTCAGTCCCTAAGTGTGCTGCAAGTCAGTCCCCTTTGACTTAGAACACACACAGTCAAAAAGGGGATAAAATTGCTGCTGACAGGCTAGTGTGCTATAGTTTCACCATGCACTGTTCCCAGGTAGACCCATGCAGTGTGTGGGATGGAGGGAGAACCCTGCATTAAAACTGTCACTGCATTTGCCTTGTTCAGTTGTTTACATCAAGTGGAACAATGACACTCCTGTTCCAAGGTACAGTTCCTCAGTTCTGCTTAATGTTAAACACTGAGGGACAAAGATCATACAGACATAAGGGAAAAAATGAAAGAATCCAGTCCCTGTAGACTGGCAAGAGGAACTTAGATGGTAATCCAAAGAATTTGCGCTTTGCAGCTATTGCCTACATTTGTGATAGTTAACCTGCCAAGTACTGAGTAGCTGTAGGATTTATACAGTTTAGCTCTTTCTCAGCTTATCTGAAAGAAGCCACATGCTTGCAAAGGTATGCTTTCAGGAGAAAGTAAACAAGCCATAGACCCTAGATTTGAGCTGTAGATCAAGTGGTTGCAGGAATGCTGAAGCATGAATGGGCATGATGTATGCATTCTTAATATGAGCATCTGAGCAATTTAACAGAATGGCTTTTTATTCAATTAACTGATTGTCTTTATTTTCAATCCGTCTCCCACTCACAGCAAGGAACTTAGGTATTTAAAAAAACCCTTTTAACTCTGTTTACATGCCACAGTATTGCTGAAGTTCCTCAAAATTACTCTTCAGCATGCATACCTTGTGGCCTCCAGCATATTACAGAATTAGAAATGTGTCTAAATAACATTTAGCTAATTTCCTTTTATGTTCACATTGAATTAGGTGCCAGTTTTGCAAAGTATGTGCACATAAAATTGGTAGCTTTCAAACGGGATGGTTAACACAAGGCTAGCTGCCAATGGAGAATTCGGACCTGATTTTGAAAAACGTGCACAAAATATTGCATGAGAAATTGCTGAGATTGCATTTCAATTCATCAGAGTCTTCAGGTTATTAATTAAATAGGAAAGCTTACTCACATGCACAGAAACTGTAACAATGCATATTAGCATAAAAGTACACTAGCGATTTGGAAAGTATCCGTGTAACCATTCCGACTGAAAAGGTTACTCTGCATGTAGGAAATCTATAAGGAGATTTTGCTGACTTACACCCTCTGTAATGACAGACGGACACTGGGGAGAAATCTGCCTCCAGAAATAGTAGCTCCTCAGAGAAGGAGTGTGGGGAGAAGTGTAGCTAGAGGCCACATAGAAATAAACCTAATAGAGTTCTTACAAAATGAGTTGGGAGAGAAACAGGGAAATTTCACCAGTAATTCTGACCTAGAGCCAGGCTAACTCCTAGGAACGTTAGTAAGTGGTGAGATCACAAAACATCTGGAGAAATGTGAGCTGATTGAGCCTGGTGACCACGGTTTCATGAAAAGATGTATACCTTCATTCCCACATCTGGCAAACGTATAGAAGACATGATGAGGAGAGCAGACAGGATCTAAGGCACAGACATTATATGCAAATATTAAATAGTCTTTTGAGATAATGGCTGGTTCAGGCAGCGGGGAGGGTTACAGTGGTTCTCGCTTCTGGGGCATCAGACTGCCTAATGAAGTAATGATTGTGCATCTTCTTGATGACATGTCTTTTTGGCACAAAAACCACCATCACAGTTGACAGATTTCATGTGATGAATGAAAAGATGAAAAGAGGTCAAGCACTGGAGGAATCTGGAAACTGAACAACTCTCATAAGTTCACGGGTTTCAGCTTCAAAGGGGACTGTTTTGATTGTCTAGTCTGATCTTCCATGTAAAGCAGATCAGAAAACCACTTTGGTAAGCACCCTATCAAACCCATGGCTTCTGCTGGAATGAGAGCTTTTACATACTTGTCCACAAAAGCTTTCTTATTATATGGCTTTTCTACCCATGCTACTTATCTGTCTCTGCAGTGGGGTGAATAACCAACATTTACAGGTTTGAAACAAGAAAACTATTTTTAAAAGCTCCTCAAGAGCCATTCTTTGTAAAGGACTGAATCTATGCTTATTTGAACCAGTGGAACAAGTCCTGTTGGCCTCAGGAGGTCCTGGACCCAATGCAAAGTATTGCTCAAAGAAAATTTCAACCAAGAACACGTGAGTTGCAGTATTTAAGTAGGGAGGGGATATTTCAAGCAACTGGAAACAAATCAGTGTCATCAAATCTCTGCTGTCTGTCAAGATCCGATAAGGGGTACACTCTCCGGTCCTAGGGGATGGCACTTCTCAGGAAGGAAATGTCTGTGCTCAAGATGCTTTGCACTAAGATTGGGATATTACTCTAAAGATACAAACAAGGTGCTCACCAAAGGTACCTGAATTTGGTGCATCCAGAGAGAAGACATCAAATCTCCTGAAATTTGTTTAACAGAAAAGCATGTTTACAACCACAGTGACTTGTCATGTGATCTTTCCAGTGCTTTTCAGTGAGTACTTGCCAAACTTAGCGGAGCATGTTGTGCAGTGATACTAGTGGTAGGCCAGACACAACTACCCATTTGTTTGCTAGAGAGTAGACCACACCAGGAGTATTGCCAAGTAGTGAACTCATCAGTATTGTAGACAGTCTCATACCAGTGTTCACAGGAATGGGGGCACAAAAGTAGGCAATATTCTGCTCACCTCCTTGCTACTACAGTTTCAGCTAAATATAGTTTTCACTTCCTGTCCTAAATGGCGACATGCTGGTTTGTATTGTTGACTTACCAACCTAGCGGCAGAATAGGCTGAAAAATGTACATGTATGTATGTGTCCATGGATCTTTCTTGCTCTGTGTGGACAGGTATACATGTGGAACAGTGTGTCCTGGAGAGAGCTATGAGGGTTGCTTACAGCAGATTTGGGCTGCATATCCACAGTCCAGATATCTCAGATATTATCTACCTTATAGCATTTTTCCAAATGATAGTAGGACTATATTTTAACTCATCCACTAGTAAATATAGGTGGCTTCTCTGAGATCAACAATATAGGTTTGTGAGTCTCACAAAGATCTCTAAGACAACCTGAAAAAAAAGCATAAAAGCCAATACCAAAACCCAATCCATTAGAGAAAGAAACTGCAGGAAGATTCCTTCCCAAATTTTTAAATCCTTGCCTGCTTTGATTGCTAAAGAGCACAGAAACCAAAGTGTCTTAACAAAACTAAGAAAAAATATTGTCCATCACAGACCATTATAATTTGGAAGGGAGGAGGGGTTTTCCATTTGGGAATAGTAAGAAAGGGCTCTTTGGAAAGGTAATTAGAAAGAAAAGGCAGCTGTTTGGAATGACTGATCAAATTCTAGTGCAGATGGATCTGTGAGTAGGGAGTAGGTGTGGTCATCAAAAGCCCTGTCATGCTCCGGAAGACTACCGTGCTTTTTCAGCTGCGTCCCTGTGTAGGGAAGGGTGTATGTATGCTTGTGAGTGTTTAGGTTTGCCCTTTGTGAGGAATTACAAATAAATGACAATTAATGTAGATATTTAAGATGTCATTATCAGATTAGATTTAGAATTAGAGAGAACCAGGGGAAAGTAGGTTTAGCGCATGTTCTCTAGAAGACCAAGGACAGGTTGTAATACCTCTTGCCATATTATCATCAATGCAGTGTGGTCTACAGTCAAAGGCAGTGAGATGTGCTAGGATGGACATGGTCTTGGCAGCCCTGATGTTCAGAGCAGTAACTAGTTCATAGATCACTGTGCTGATCTAGGGCCTTACATGGAAGGGACTTCTGAGAAATTAAAGCAGGAATAGTTGCAAACCTGAAATGTTTGGTCATTTGGAAAAAATAAAAGGCATAGTATTCTGTAAGTTTGAAGTATTCACACCACCAAAGAAGACTTCAGGTTTATCATTCTGAATAGTTATGGATCAAAACTGAGAAAATGAGAATGAAAGAAGACTGTTTCACTGCAGAAGAGTAGCTTTAAGAAGGCCTTCAAGAAGCAGTGGAAGCAGTTAATGCAAAGTCATTATAAAAAGGCAGCCAAGTAGCAATTCTTGGGTCCCAGTGTAGGCACTGTTCTAAACAGTGGTCTGCAATTCAGCTTGTGTCCTAGATTACTTCCTAATCCTAATTTTGAGATAACTTTTTTCTGTGGTGTTGGTCAGGTATTTCACCAGTAGTAACTAAATTGGAATCTCCAAAGTAAATCCTTATTTAGAGCCAGGTAGGAGCTAGATTAAATCCCTCAGTTGCCTTTAATTCAGCATGTTTCCACCCACCCCCACACATGTACAAGATACTTTTCTGATAACCAAGCACGTAATCCACATGCCTTCTCCTCCAATTTCTTCATCTGTGGTGTTCTGGCTGGCAATTCATACTGGAGCTGGCCCCAAGGCAGCGGGATCGTAAATGAATTTCCTCAAAGAGCCTGCAGCCACATCCATTTGTCAACAGCTACACACCGGAGTGCTGAACTAGTTTGAGTTAAGCGCCCTCTCAAGCAATTGTCATGCCCTTGTCCTTAGGGAGGGGATTGGGTATGCTACTGCAATACAGCTATGGAAATAAGTAGATCCCTAAGTAAATGGCACTTGTTTTCAAAAAACCATCTGAAGGGTCAAGGCGTCGGGCTTGTTGGTCTTACCCTCCCTGCACCGCAGTTGTCACAGGTATGAATAGTTATCGAGTAGCAGCACTACAGTCACCAGAGCAACATAAGAATTGATTAACTGAAATCTGTTAAGAGTTTTTGAGGTGGCAAAGGAAAGATGATACTGATGTTTAGAGGAGGAGGGCTCAAAAACCACTGTTCTGTTCAGGGGAAGTACGTACATCAGCTGCTCAGAGTTGCAGGATCTATAGCAGAAATCCTAAGGGTCAATTATGTCTGTTTTAAGAGAAACAATTTGCTCCTGTGGAATGCTTAGTTTTAAGACAAAAAGATCAAAATTCTGCCTGTCTTGTGTTTCCCCAGTGTCGTGGTTTAAGTCCAGTCAGCCACGCAGTTTTGCTCACCCACTCCCCCCTCTATCTTGCCCCCCACTCCCGGAGGGATGGGAAGGAGAACCGAAAAGAATGCAACTCCCACAGGTTGAGATAAGAACAGTTTAGTAACTAAAGTATAACACAAATCACTACTGCTACCACCAATAATAATAATGACAAGGTGAATACAAGGAAAGAATACAATTTCTCACCACCTAAAACCAAGCCCGACCACGCAGTGCACCCCCCACCCTTCTGGGTCTCTCCTCTCCGTCCTCCATCTTGGGCATGACGTGCTGTGGTATGGAATAACCTCTTTGGTCAGTTTGGGTCAGGTGTCCTGTCTCTGCTTCCTCCCGGCTCCCCTCCTCCCTGGCAGAGCATGAAACTCAGAAAGTCCTTGGTCAGACCAAAACATCACTAAGCAGTAACCGAAACACTGGTGTTATCAGTGCTGTTCCCAGGCCCAAAATCAAAAACACAGTGCTGCACCAGCTACCAAGGAGGAGAAAAATGACTGCTGCTGCTGAACCCATGACACCCAGTTACATCTCTGCAAAGTTTTAGGGGTGTGTATGTGGGCAGGCAAGTGATTTTTTTGCCACTTTGAGTATTTGTTGATTTTTATCTCTGTCCGGAGTGCTTGTGAGGTATTCCATAATGCTAAAAACCTTCAAACATCAATATTCTTATATCATTCCAGCCTGTCTGCCTGTATGAGAAAATGTCATTGTTAAAGTCTGGGCATACATCAGAGATTTAATGAAGGTGCTTTCTTCTCTGTAATTTGCTGAGTGTGAGGAGGCAATGCCCTTTCAGCTCTGGTGGACATAGCCTGTGTTACTATGTTATCAGAACTGTAGGACTTGTTAGGTCAGTTTGCTAGAATTACTAGCTGTGAGCAGCCGGGGACATAGTACCGCAACTGTGGGGTGAAATCAATAGGGGTTGCCCATGAATTTGAAGAGCAAAGTACTTGAGAATCCTGTCCTGCTTGCACACCATTTAAATGATGACATGCAGCTCTTCTAGGAGAGGCAGCCAGCAGTGGAGTACTCTGAAATTTATGGTTACAGAGGCAGGGCACATCTATACTGGGAGATGGGAGATGTAAGGGTGCTGGGCACACCCAGGCTCTGGTATTGACCTAGCTGCATAAAGAGAGGAAGCAGGAATGAGAAGATAGCTGAACAGGCAGGTATCCATAAGAGCTACCTGCCAAAAAGGATAGACAGCATCAGCAGGGGTTAAAACCTAGCTGTTGAACCATTCCTATGCTTCCCTGCCTGTGGTATGCAGGGTAGAGAGATGTTGTCCTTGTGTGATGGTTGAACAGCATCTGCTGTGGTGGAGCGGAGGGGGGCTGTTCCACAAAATTGTGTGTGTGTGCTGTATTTCCTGCAAAGACCCTCGGCACCCCACTCTCCCTCCAGCACTCTTTTTGGCATCCATGATCTGCCCTCACAATGTAGGAACACACATGCCAGCACCGTCCTCCCCCTGATGGAGGGAATCCTTAAGACACAAATATGCACATGGCGGAGTTGGAGCCGCGTGCTGGTGTCAGTCCGGCGTAACTCTCTGGAGCTAGAGAGGAGCTGAGTTCGGAATCCATTCCAGGCTGTCCAGTGCTTGCTTCTCAGACAGGCAAGGCAACCTTTCAGCTGGTGTTTTTTAAATGTGAAGTTTGGTGTATGTGTATGTGTGAAAGTACATGATGAAACAGTACTGCAAAGCAACTGTGGTCAAGCAAGCAGCACTATTTAAGCTGTGCTAAAAGCTACAAGCATCACTCAATGTGGTAAATATTGTAGCCACAGCCTTTCCTCTGTCCATTTTGTACCTCTCTGAGCTACCTAAAGTAATTCTGTCCACCTCCAGAAATGAGATCCCTGCATCAATATACCCTGCTGGAGAGGGAATCAATATTAAGGCAATGCTTCCCTCAAAATACCAGCTGCAAGAGGTTTGGAGCACTTAGCTCCTCTTTGCCTGTACCCAAAATAGTATAAAGTGAAGATGATTACTTGAGCAGCAAAGGATTAGCAGATGTGAGCATTGCATAGCTGGTTATGCTAGTCACATTTTCCTAAATAGATACTAGATGAACGCAAGCCAGGGAGTGCTATGGAAGGCAGCTCTTTTCAAATACATGAATATATGCATGCCTATCTGTGTGCCTTTCCCAGACTTTCTATCCCCTTTTTGCTAAACAGGGAATATATTTATGTCTGAGTAAAGGATTTCTACTTTGTGCATTGCTGGTGCCTTTAAAAGGGTCAAGGTGTTTTCACTAATCATAATGGCATTGTATGATTAAAATAAACCCCTTGTATATATGGGAGGATCTCTGGGTGTTTCATGAATACTAGGCCTCCCAACAGTGAGCTGAAGGCAGACATCTACTACTGCCACTGTAGGAAGGGAAACTGAGGCACAAGCTCATGAAGCTGATTTGATTATACTCACTTTTGTAGCCCAACCACCTGAGTCTTTGTTAAGCATTTAAATCCTGGTCTTACCCCAGAGCATCCTTTAGGTTTGGGGTGATGTCAGGAACAGAATCCAGTTCTCAGAAAGGCTTTTCTTTCTGGTGGATGAATTCCTGCTGGATTACAGAGCTGAACTATCTTCCTCAGTGTTTGCACAGGCTCTACAGCTGAAGCAAGAAAAGCGGCAAAAGTAAAGTCACAGAACCATAGAATCATAGAATAGTTAGGGTTGGAAAGGACCTGAAGATCATCTAGTTCCAACCCCCCTGCCATGGGCAGGGACACCTCCCACTAAACGATGTCACCCAAGGCTCTGTCCAACCCAGCCTTGAACACCGCCAGCGATCTTCAGAGTATATGCAAGTGGGGTCAGAGAACTCCCTTCTTGCAGTATCCTGCCACTGCCCTTCGGTAGGAAGAGCGTGAAACCACATGCTCAGAGTTGTTCTGAGGCAGGGCTGCAATTCTGGCTCACATAATGGTCCTGCAAGGGCTGTGGCTGCACTGTAGGTGACTCATTGGGGTCTATGGCTCCACACTGTTCCTGGGAGGGTTGAAAGACCTGTCTTGCTGCTCGAAATTATCTCCTGACCATGTTAATTAGTACTTTCTATTTGTTTTTGCAAGGCCTGTTAAGGAATTTCAAGTGCTTTGTGGAAGCTAACTGAATACACACAGCCTTTTGGATGCTGGGAAAACCTTGCTAGATGTAAGGAAACCACCAAGCTCAGGTTCACCCCTCCTGCGGCTGTCTGAAGAAAGCCAGTGTTTTGAAGCCTCTGTCTTGTAAAAGCAGTTGTTGAGCAGAACTAGAAGCAGCTGCAGCCCCTTGTGAACTGCATTAAATTTTGTGCTGCTTGGTAAAATTCACCAAGGAAACAGAGAGACCAAAAATAGCAGAGTTTGGAGACTGTCAGCACTGACGGCTACCTGCAACACTGCTCTGCAAATTGCTAGCAGACTTCTAGGCTGAAGAAGGTTGTCCCGCATGTTTGGCTAAACGACAGCCTGGGACCTGGCCCAACCTTTCATCTTGCTGCCAAGAATTTTTCTCTCTCCCCTCTCTCCTCTCCTTTTTTTTTTCCCCTCTCTTGAGTTTTCCCCAAAGAATTTGTCACTCCTGATACCCCACACAAATACAGAAACCAGGCAAAGCTCAGAACTTCTCCTGCTGAATCAGCAGACAGGAAAGAGCTTGGCTTTGGATGTCTTTCCTTTCTGCCCAGAGGACAAATATGTAACACAGGACATTTTGCTGTAAGTCCATTCTGAACTCCCATTGTAATCCTTTCTGAGGATTAGAAGTTAGTTAGCTTTAGACTGGATCTTGTTATCTCGTTGGTAACCTTTTCAGCCAAAAGGGAAAGTGATGACTATGTTACCCTCCCAACAGGAACAGGTCCTCTGAGGCAGGAAACTGTGGTAGGGATTGCCTACGGAGCACTGTGAAGAACAGCCAGTGATAGGGATGGATGGGTAGTGTAAGCCACTTGGCCTGGCGTTCTGATATCTCCCTTTGCTATTAGACCTAGCTACCTGCCTAGGTCTAGCCTGGACTCATCCTGGCTACATATAGGCATTTAATTGCTGTGTTCCATTTAGGAACTTGTGTACCCATGAGGATCCCTGGTCTTACTGGAGAAACAGCAGCTCCAGGAAGTAACCAGCCTAACCAAGCTGAGCAGGGAGCCAGGCCAAAGAGCTGTGTCTAGCTCAAACCTTCTTCCACCTTCCTGTCCCTCAAGTCAGATTGCTCCAGGGTCAGACAAGCAATGGCAGCCTGGAGGTGGTGGTGGGTGCAGCACTGGTGTTTTGGGGAGGACGTGACCAAGGAAGCCATGTTGTGGATTGTCTGAAACTGCTGGGAACTCACAGCTCATGATTTATTTACATCGTAGCCCTAGTGACCGACTGACCATAAACACTGGTAAACGAACAAGCTTGAGGGCCCAGCAGCGGTGTAGCTGGGTTTGCAGGAGCTGACAGGCTTGCCTTGCTGCTTGGCAGGTTTTGTAATCACACGCTGAGCTCCCAGCCACCGCAGGGGCATTTCAGCAGTTTCTGACACTGCTCCACTAACCACCCCAGCCTGTCCCACCAGCACAGGATCATGAGGGCCATGCCCACCCACAGGACAGGTCAATCAACTTCGGCCAGCAAACCAGAACACCTTTCTCATCCATGTGGCAGGGGACTGTGCCCTTTCACCACCTTTCTAAGTCCCAGAAACAGCCCTAAGAAGCCTTTCTGGTTTTCCTGCCCTTCACCCAGGAAGGCAGATCTCTAACCTTGCCTCAGTATGAATGCAGGGAGGGATCCTATCAGATCATAAAGTAAGAATTATCTGATTTCTCCAATGCCTAATCAAAATTAAGTGTGAGGAGTGTGAAATTGCTGGAGTTGAGGCTTAGCGATGTCAGATGAAGAGCAGGTTCACAGAATTTAGTGTTTGGTTTGTTGGGGTTTTTTTTTCACTAACACCACCATGCATTGAAATGCATTCACACTGACACTGGACAGAAATCTTATCCAAAATACGAATATTCTTGTGTAAGTCAGTCTGCAGATCAGTGACTGAATAAGTGGTTTGAAGTGGTGCCTTAGCAAGAGGGGGAACCTCCAAAGGCTTGTGCTTTGCTCCTTCAGATACTGCAGGATGAAAGTTCAATGGATTTATTTCTCTTGGCAAAATGACCATTTCTAGTTGCAAATCATGACTGAGATAAGCATTTGCAGGTATTTCTTAGAAGAGGGAAAGACTGCTCAGCTTTATGCATGTCTGTGTGGTTACTGCTTTGTATCTTGTGTACCTTATGCCTACACTAACTTTACTCACAGGGTGAAGAAAGACATTGATTTTTATAACTACTCTAATGTTTCTCTTCATATTTTGCCCAGGATTTGGACTTTGACATGTCATGCAGCTTCAAATAATTCGTAATATAGAGGATTTGAAACAGAATGGCTTTATTTAAGCAAAACCTCAGTATATTCTTCATTAGGTTTGAATTTGGAAATTTCTCCCTCCCCTTTAGTTTCCGTTTCCCTTTCCCTTCTTTGTTAAGTGAGTACAATACAGAAAAGCATTCCCAGGGTTTTCATTCCTATCTTCCTTCCTGGCTAGATGAGCTGGGAAAGGGCAAACCGTCTGTCAAGAGCCGTAGCCCTGCAGTTAAAACAGAGGTGCTCTGGGCTTGCAGCATTTCAGGTGCTGTTCAAAGGCACACAACAAACCAAACCCATTTGTCTTCTGCCCAGCTGGTGGCTCTGCTGGGCTTCCCCGGCGCACTGACACCGGAGGGTGAGGAAGGGCTCCGACTTCCTTAAGTTCTTACAGCTAAGAACATGGTTTCTCTTCTTCCAAACATTTGCTTCCAGTTCCAGCACCTCACAAGCCTTTCCAGAGAAGGTAAAGTAGCATTATCCAGCAAACACTTTTGCAGCTTTTTGTTAAGGAAAATGTGCTGCCTTTGGCCTCTCTGACCTTGCCAGAAATAACTCCTGGAGAGGTCCGCATTTCAGAAGCTCTCTTCTTTTTCAGTGAAGGAGTCTTTCAGAAGTCTAAATTATCCTTCATTGCCTGCACACAAAGAAAATTCTTCAGGTTTGCTGATATGCTGAAATTCCCAAGAGAATAATTTGGGTTTGAAACAGGCAAAGGACAAATTACTTGAAAGGCTCCGATAGCAAATATGGGGGAGAAGGGCTTACCTCTAACACAACAACTGCCTGTTGTTAGTAAGGGAGTAGGCTAATAAAACTTGCAAAGTGGTTTTGACTTGCAAAAGGATATTTTGACTGAGTAAAAAGAGAAAGACAGTTGATATTTTGAGACAAATTGTTGAATGCAAAACACCTATGCGCAAGGTTACATGAAAGATAGCAGCATGATTTGTGAGGTGAATACAAGCCAAACCATGTTACGCCAATAGGAATTAGTAGCCCCAGTCCGCTGAGGGGCCATAGGCAGCATATACCATCTGCATTAGCTTCTGCGTTAATGAATGCAGGAAACAACTAGAATGAAGAACTGAAAAAAAGGGCTTTGAAAGAAAGCTGCTTCCTTCAGAGAATTTCTGATGTTTGGTTTTTATCTTGTTTTGGCCAGTGTCATGGCTGTGAGTGTGAGAAGGCTTGTTTGTTAATGGAGTTGACCTGGGTAACCAGCAGTAAGGTGACTTAGCTTGTATTTTGTTTGGGGGATTTGTGCATGTGGAATTCTTTATAATATACATAACTTTGTGTATGTAAATGGAGGGACACACCTAATGAAGCTAGGAAACAGAGTGAAGCTAGCAACTTCATTAACATTTAGTTGCACCTCCTTGCTCCTTGAGAGCATTCCTGCACTGAAAGATTGTTGACAGGGTCGACCACGAGATTTTGATAGGGGCATTGCCCTGCTTCACTGTAGGCACTTACAGCTGAACTTGACTAATTTAAGGAGGAGAAGCAGCTCTTTAGAGGAGCTGAGAACCGGACCCTGGCATCTGAGGTGCACACCCCTGCAATGGGAGCTCTCTCTGAGTGACTAGACCAGAAACCCAAGCAGGTAACATAGCTCCTGCGGCTGGGTGGTTTACTGGAAACACTGCAAGCACCCCCTCCTTCTCGACTCCTGAGTGACTTGGCCCTGCTGCTCATGCTGTTAGAAAACCACCATTAGTATTAATCACTCGGTTTGCACTCTGATGAGTGACAGTGGTTACAGGTCCTTCCCAACATCAGGTGCTCCCATCCCGCAAGGCTTCTTCAGAGCTGACTTGATTCCTGACCTTTGAAAGGAGGCAAGATCCTGCCCAGTTCAAAATCCAGATAAGCTGAGGTCGAGTCCTGTGGCTGCATGATGGCAGTGGTGAGGAAAAATACGTTTGTTAACTTTTAAACCTGGTAACGGCAGCAACCAGGGCACCAGAGTTTAGCGCAAGCTAAGTTATTCTGGCAGCATGCTCCGCATTTTTGCATAGAGCCTACTCCTGTGGATCAGCTAGCATTCTTAAAGCTAGCTCAGCTATCCTTGTGCTCTGCAGGCAGCAGTGCAAGTCCACACAGTTACTTCAGCATGATGCTGGTCTATCAGACCTTCATATGGAGTCCTGTACTGCATAAGACAGCAATCTGGTGTCTTATGAGCAGAAAATTGTGGCCATTGCACCCTTTTCCCCAAGGACTGTAATAGCACTTGCTCATTTATGTGATTTCCTTTGTTAGTTTCTGTGACTGGGGAGGTGAGAGCTCAGTAAGCTGGTGAGTGATTTAAGGGCACGTGAGCTGTCCACACCTGATCCCCCTATGCCCATTAGTGGAGCTGCCAGACAGGGTGATGGCTTGCCCCACTTTGATGTGAACATGCGCAGGCAGGGTCCAGCTGGGGAGAGGTGAATGCCTGCAGTCTGTGTGTGCCTTCACAGAATCAAGCAGCTTGAAAATGCCTGGCAGGTACAGAAAATCTCACAGGAGTGAGCTTTGCAGGATGCAGAGCTTCGCTGCTGAAATTGAGGATGCCTGTAACAAAGTGCAGAACAGGCAGGTTTGCTGACCTGTGAGGTGTCAGGCTGTTGGTTTGCCTTACCTTTAGGCAGCTGGAACAGCTGCTTCCTTGGCTGTTAAGCATGCTGCTTTCCAGGCTGAGCAGGAAGGCCTGGACATGCAGAGCACCAACTAGAGGTTGAAGACCAAACAGACAAACGGTGGACATAAAAGAGTGGAAACAAGGAGAGCAGTTAAGAGGAAGTGCTCTGCCAACCACAGGTTGTCCACAGACCACAGTTTGAGATGCACAGCTTCCTGAGCTAATAATGTGTCGCCAACGTGGACCAGTAACACAAGCGTTCTGCATGGTACGAAGGGCTACTGAAACAGGCAAGCCTGCCTCGTAGATCATACTGAGCCTGTCATGTCACTTCCATTATCCAATTTTCCTGTGGCTTGCTTAACACCCTACATCTTTTCCCTTTCTTTTTGCTTATCAGGCAACAAGAAACTTGTTCGTTGCTTCTGACTAAAGGGTGGCAATCAGCTGGGGGTCATCTATGGAGACCTCAAGAACTTTCTTCTCTTTCGGCTTTTTGGGGTTTTCATTGTGGCTTTTTTCCTGTTTGTTGGTTTGACTTTTGTCAGGTCTCCAGGCTCTATCATGAAAAAGCATTGAAGCTTGAATTTTCAGTGAAGCAGTGGTACACATAGAAGTATTATACGAAGAATAATACGAAGAAGTGGTATACGAAGAAGTATTTGGTACACAAAGTTACTTGTTGTGCTGTGAGATTTTCCATGTCCCACCTTGCTGCCTTCCCATCTTCCTGTTTTATGATGAAATGACACAAGAAGTTTACAGATGATGGTGCTATCCCTATTAGCTAGGTTGTGTGCAGTGCCTTAATTCCACCACCTGTTGGAAGAAAGAAATGAGAATCCAGGAAGGTGACCCAAGCCAGGTCCAAAGGGTAAATAAATCCTTACTCCTCCATCTCAGATTAATTTAAACTGAACTGATCAAGTGAGCAAAGATGGGCTGGCTTATGAGAATAACGAGAAGGCATCAAGAAGTGACCACATCTGAGATGGAAGCAAAATGAAGATCAATGTCCTCCAGCTGGGGCATTGCATAACTTCCCTCCCAGTGAACTGAAAGTAACAGCATATGAATTCACATGTGTCTGAACAAAGATTTTTAATGAGACTAAGTAGAAGTTGTATCAAACCAAGGAAAGCATGGGTGACGATGTATGTAGTCAGGGTCTAACTGATTGAACCTTGTTGCACTTCTTTTGCTGTATGTGACTCTATTCCTTCTCCAGTGTGCTGAGGTCAGAACTTCATGCTCTTTTCAGCAGGAAGGTGGCTATGAAAGAAAAGGGATACAGAGGTCTGCCTCTGTCACCAGTGGCACAGAGCCCTGCAACCAAGTCCAACTGGGTTGGTTGTGACACGGGATGTAAAAAGCGGCTGTGAGTTTTCTGTCAGTTTTTTAATCTCAGCACCATCATCTGACCCATCTCCATGAAGTCCCATACTGCCAACTTTCTCTTTTATCCACAAAAAATACCAACATTGTCCATCTACTTCCACCAGGACTGGTGTGTCAGCTTCAGGAGGTTCTATCTTTTCCTCCTGCTTCACATGCTCCTTGTAAACTGTGTTGCTGTGCATGAAACATTTCAGACACAAGCTGGCTTGCCCTGAATGATATCATTTCAGGTACCAGGTGGCTTTGGAGCAAAAAGTTGCTCTTCACTTACAACATGGAGCTTATGGCCACTTGTCCACCTTTCTCCCTCAGCAGCAAGCTAGGTGGCACACATTTGAAGATCTGTTGTGCCTGCTCTGCTATAAATATACCAGATACCAGGGTACCTCTTTCCTTGAGGATAGCACAGCAAACCCTTGCTCTTGCTCTGACTTGATGTCATCTAATATTCAGGGTGAGGGGAAAAACAAAAAAGCAAGAAAACATAAAAATAAAAAAATAGCTTCTAATTCTTACACCTGGTTTATTTAAACAATGCTAAGGCCCTCAGCCTTCACTTACCGTTGTACTACAGAGCGTTTGGTTTCTGATTTGATTTAATAACCCCTGATGCATCTTCTCTGATCTAGTGACAGGCAGAAGCTGCAAATAGGCAGAAGTGAAGAATTCATCTGACAGTCCCTGCTGCTGTTGCGCACAGTTTCTGTGTGTCTCAGCTGCCTCAGCGTGATCAGGTCCATATAGTAGAGCCAGGAAGCTCTTAGTGTCAGCAAGTTTGTGGCAGTATTTCTGAAGTCCTTTGCAAAGGTATGCCCAGGTCTGCACCTGTATGAAATTCAGTGGATTATATCCCTTTGCAGTTCTGATGATTTCTGGGAATATGCAGCTGCCAAGTGTGGCTTTTAATTTCTAAAGCAATGAGTCATGGTGGTGCCATTACTTCAGTGTACAGTCACTGTGCAATAATTCGAATCACCATTGTCATTATTATTACTTCCAACCATCAACCTGATGCCTTCTGCCAAACTGGAGCAGGTGTGAATTGAATCACTGTGCAATTAATTAACCTGTGCTGCCAGTCAGTATGCAACACGCAGCTCCCTGCATGCCAGCCGAGTTCAGTTTAGCAGAGCGGATGCAGGATTTAAAAGTACTTTGCAGTAAGAGCTCAATCAAATAAGAAATGAAAGCCAGACAGCTCCAGGGTCAGCTTTTCAGCTTCCCATCACGCCTGACAAAAACAAGCACCTGCCTGTGTCAGTCCAAGAGTTTTCCAGGACTGTGGGAGAAGGAGGATGGAGTTGCATGCTATTTCTGAAAAGCATGAGCTTAGAAATCATCTGATGCGTGAATTCTGAGTGAGAGAAATAGCAAAGGCCAGCTGCTCACCGTGGTGCCCCACAAATCCCTTCCACTGGCAGCGCAGCAAGAGCCCAGGAGCTGTCTGGGCTTCCTCCTCTCTGTGCAGATACAGAGCTACAGCACAGGCAGATTAAATTGCTGGATTAAGCAGTCCCGCAGCCCAGCATCTGGACCTTTGTGACAGCTGTGCCTAGAAAAGAAGTCAAGCATCGGTGCTATAACTGCGTCAACTGGCGTGTCATGGCTCACAGCATTACAGCTGGAAAAGATCTGCTGAGTCTTTCACTCACATTCTTAGCCAGTGCAGGATTTGACTCAAAGTGCTTGCTACTGCTCTGAACACACCATTTTAAGAGATCTGGGCAATGCAACCCTTCTCCCCTTCTCTTGGGAACTACATCATCTAAACTGTTGCCAGGAAGCGGCTAGCCTAACATTCCCCTGTTTTAACATGATCCCATTAATGACTCTTCATGCCCTTCCTGTCTATCAAGGCCTCCCCCTTCACTGAGCAGTCCTTTCCTTCCTCTGGACAGGAACAATAGCCTGCAAAGTTTCTTTTGGGCTGGCTTTTGAGGGGAGGATACCCCACACCAGGACTCTCATTCCTGAGGGTCCCCAAAAGGCTGGGTTCCTGTTCTGCCAAAAGGCCTCATCCACTGCCCTCAATTATCCACACTGAAAGACCCCACACACTCAAATCATGAGATGTTTCCATTAAGACAAATATTCTCAGGTTCTACTGTTTTTTATCTTGTATGTCTAAATTTGGAATTATTTTCTATTTTTTATCTGTTCTCCAAAATTTAGACAACGGGACCTGTGTGCAGTCATATGCTTTGGAAGGGCAGCTCTGTTATTTTTCTTCACTGCTCTGTTGTTGCCAAACCTGCATTGCTCCTGTGAGCAGGACTCCAGGACAAGGTGACTGGGCTGGGTACCTCTGCCTGCATCAAGCCTGGGTTCCCCCATGAGGAACACCATGCCAGTGTCACTGTATGCCTGGTGCTCACCAGGTCCAAGCTGTTTTGTATTACTTCCTTATCTGTGCTGACAGCCCTCATTTCCCTCCAGACAACGGGATTCCTGAGCATCAGTGCTTTGCTGGCCCTTTTCTTTTCACCTTACATAACTGATGGGTATCAATTCAATTCAGCATCACTGGAGCTATTGCAGGGCATATCACCTTCTGGTCCTGCAGCAAGACATTATCAGCATTAGTTTGATTTTGATCTGGGCTTCACACATCATTGGTAAGATCAGATTCATGCTTGTGTAATCTGGGGAGTAGCTTTTGCTACTTTGCTTTTAGTGTTATGGAACGTTTCATTATAACTCACCTTTCTTTTTCTTCAGCTTGTTACTTCTTTCCCATTGCCAAGTATGAATGTTGCCATCCAACACAGGTTTTCCTTTCAGATGGTTACTAAGCATTTCTTTTGGTTTCTTCTGTAAAGAAAGAAGTGGAGAGGTGAATCAGGTTAACTTCCTTTACTGCTTTTCTCTATGTGGCCAGATGATACTGGTTAAAATCATATGCTGTTGCATCAGAAAGAAATTTCCTCACCTGTGTGACAAGCTGGGCTTTTATCACAAGTGAAGAGAGAGTGTTTCACTTATTTCTGTTTGCTTTTTCAAGCACAGCTCTCTCATTCTCACTGTCTTGGCTGTGATCTTGAAAATGGGTTGATTAAAATCAAGCTTCTCTGAACTGATACACTGAGTCAGCAACTGGGATTGCAAAAGAACATGTATTTTCTAAGGAAGCTGTCTCTGTAGGGTTGCAAAAGAAAAAAACCCACTAAAAATAAAATACTGTTGGTTTGGGGATTTGAAAGGCTATTTTTATTAAAAATGACTTTTGGGATAAGCATGATGCGTTAGGCGAGGCCTTTGAAGGGGCTCTCTTTTAGTAGTTCAAGTCTGATCTTATTTGAAGTGTACAGCTCTAAGATCTGTATCTTTAAAAAGGAAAAGGCAAAGTCTTGAAGCAAGACCACATCAAAAGTGAGTCCTCCCCTTTTCAGCTCTGACAGCTAAGCAGCGAAACTGGTGCAGAAAAACGTATTTTGTATATGTTCTCCTACATCTTCTTTACTTTTAAAATCAATTAATCAAATGAGAAGCCCACATCCATGAGATGTAGCCTCATCCAGTAGAGCTCTTTTGACCAGACCTTTCAGCACAAATATCTCCACTGACTGCAGTGCTAAGCGCATATATAAGTACTTTGTTGAATCAGTGGCATAGCTATAAACCAGCTTTTAATACCAGTCTGACAATAGACTGCAGGGGCTAAAAATAAATAGAATTAGTTCTTTGTGTCTCTGATCAGAACAGGAATCTAAAGGAGAGAGTGTCCCAGATCTTTAATGTTCTCAACAGCATAATTCCTGTATTCTTACATCTTGTAAAGCTGAGAATAAGCTCTGAGATATAAGGTGTGACTGGGCATTGCTAACATGCAGTGCTGCAGGATAGCCCCTTTCTTGTCACTCAGCACCTCCCGTGCATCTTTTTGGAGCTTCCAATTATTACTTTAGGACTGGCCAAAATTACGAATGCAACAGGAAAAAGCAAAATCAAGTCTTCATTTCCTCCCTCCTGAAGGTCCCTCTGGTGTTTCTCCACATTTACTCTGCTCCCTTCCATTCCCGACCCTTGGTGCAGGGAAAGGGTTTTCTATGTCTGTGTCATTTGAGTCTTGTCCAGCAGAACTTACTGTGTCATGGTAAGCTGTTTGCAGTGCTGCACCCTGAATTATTCTCGGGCTGCAGATCAGCCTTTGGGAATCAGCAGGGATAGCTATTCTGCACTGGATACCTTGCTGCTGAATGCATCTTAACACATCCTCCCTTTTCCTTCTGTACTCTGTGATTTACAATGGAGATGGAGGATTTCCCCCACCACCACCACCATGAGAGGGCACAGGCGGCTCCCTGTGGAGAGTTGGAGGAGCATCCACCTCTATAACCATCAGCATCAGCACAGACTCACCAGTGGAGATGGGGAGTGCTCAGTGTTATTTTTAAACAGTGAGACGTCTTGGTCTACCTTTCTGCAGACTACCTAAGACGGACACAGGGATGGCTGCCAAAATGTAAGAGCAGCTGATCATGCCTCTGGCTACTCTGCAGGCTTGCTCTGAGAGGAAGCGGGGCAAGATACCACACCTGTGACCATCACGCAGGTAGCCCATCGCATCTCCTGTGTGATCAGAAAAGCACTGACAGTGGCAGGGGCACAGTGTGAGCTGCAGGCTGCTGGCCCCTGCACACCTCAGACAGATGCTGTGGCTGGGGGGATGTGTGTATTCCCAGCAAATGGCAAGGTCTGTGGCCTTTCTCCTCTGCTACATCACTCCCTTTGAAGCCATGAAACATTACTCTGACCCTCCAGCTGGAGGATGGGGTCCAGGGGACAAGCATGCTCTGCCCTGTATAGCGCTGGCTGCCTCTGTACATCCCTTACCTCTGTCTCTGGGTAGCTGTGGACAATGTAGATAGATGAGCTGAAACCAACAGACCCCAACACGGAGCGCCCTGCAAGCCTGTGGCCTGAAACCCAATTGCGCATCATCGCCATGAGGCTATAGTCCTTAGGATGGCGCGTATCTGTGTCAAGGCCTGTGCACCCAGTTTGCCTCTGTTGTTGCAAGGTGTCTGTGGTCTGATGCCCCTTGAGGAATTCTCCTGGTGTGTAAGTGCCTCTGTGTGTGCCTGTGTGTTTGCATTTACAGTCCTTACTCCCTCCAGGTTTTCTATTTGCAGTTCTGCTTACAAGGGACTCCTTTGCTGTGTTTCAGCAGTATCACAGATTCCAGCAAAGATGGAAAAGAGACACATCTCTGTCAGGCCACTGCCCTGCAAAACTGCCTCCCACTTCCAGGGATCAGCATCCTTGATAAACTCATCAAGACCTGTCCTGTCTGGCTTCAGCTGAATATGACCCAGGAAAGGGCTGGGGTGATACTTGGCAAAGAAACAGCCGGGGTAAGTCCAAAGTGGTTTCAGTTCAGACAGCCACATTTCCTGTCTTTGGTGGGGCTGGTTAGAAGAGCTGCACTTTGTTCATGTGGAAGTAAAAACACTTAGCAGGCTGTTCTCTAAAGCTTTTGATGCTTTAGCCACTCACAGTAGCGCAAGACAATGGCGTGTAGATTTATGGAGATGCCTTCCCATTCACCACCATACCCTTGGATACACTAATTTACAGTAATAAAAATAAAATACCTTGAAGAAAGGCCCCCAAGTTCTGGGAGCTGCTAGGAGTCATTCTTACTGCAATCTGGCTCTCATAAGCTTGAGTATTAGAAAATGGCAGACTCATGCAAAGCTCAGAGCTTGCTTAAGGAAAACAGCTCTGTAGGAAAAGGAGCTTCCCATTCTTGGAGTCTTGGAGGTAAGCCATGGCAGGGAGTGGGTATCCTGGGCAGGTCTGTGGATGGCAGGTGCAAATATCCTGAGCTGATGCCAAAGCACAAGGGGAATTCACTCATTCCTGCTTTCTGAGGAGGTTTGGACCTGTCCCTCTGTTGAGTCAGTCTATCCAAGGGCTGAAAGCTGGCACAGCCAAGTGCTAACCTCCATGGGACTCGCCTGACCAACCTAGACTGTGCAGTGCTTCTCACCCTGAACCCGGCTTCTCAGACAAGGTGAGCAAATTGTTCTCTTTGTTTTCCTGCACTGACTGTAAAGGAAGACCTGAGTGACTGTCTCTGATATAGCAGTGCATGGCCCCAAGCCTCCTCTGTCATTAGTTGCTCCCTGCAGGCAGGGCTATTCCCCACTTCTGGAATAGCTTTAGGGATAAACCTTGGCTCTCTTCCCCCTGCTCACACCTTCCTTTGGCATGGTCTCCAGCTGTGGCTTGAAACAGGCAGAAGAGCTGATGTATCAGAGGTGCCCTATGACAAGCGCAGGCTCTCCTGCCCACTCTGAGCAAACCTGAAGCTGAATCAGCACTGCAGCTTTCCCTCCGCTGGTGAAAATGGAAGAGACTGGTTTGTGTACCGGCCCTGGCCCAGGCAATACTGTTAGGTACAGCTCAGAAAACCCACCTCCCTCCCACCTGAACAGCCATGGCAACCAGTCATGCCAATCAGGAAAACAGAAGTGATTCATTTCCAGGTTTCACTTCTTTCATTGTTTACATTTCATTTCAGATGAAGCACTTGACCAGTGCTATGTGAGATAGTGTTGGCTGAGACCTAGGGTCATGGTAGCCTCTTGAGGGGGGTTAGAGGGACCATGCTATCACATGGGTGGTACACCTGGGGAAGAGCGAGCCTCTATGGCTTTTTCTTACCTGCAGATACTGTCTGTGATGTAGAAGGTGGGGGCTGCCCTGCTTTAGACATAAGCCAGTTTCAGGCATGTGCCTGTTTGCCATGTGTGTGTTTGGATTTTCTCTGCACTGCTGGTGGACCTGAGCCCATGGGGATCCATTTCTTATAGATGGCAGAGGCCAAGATATTGGCGCTGTGAGAGACTGTGAAGCTGCTCTAAACCCACATGTTTAGCATGGGTGCTTCAGAGTGACAGGAGATGCCCTTATGACTGGGGCTCATGCAAAGAAAGGTCCTGGCTTCTAGACAACCCTTTTTTAATTCCTCTGTCCAAGAAACTGATGTTTCCTTGATAGATTTCCAATGCATCATAGTTGATAAATGATCTTATCAACTCACAGTTTTCTTTCTAATATTAATATCCAGAGGCCAGAATTAGCCCAATTTTTAAATTCAGTTTTTATAAAAATACTTTAACTTTCTCCTGCCAGAGTCTGCTCTCAAAGACCAGATAAAAGTGAAGATTACTTTGTCTTTATATCTGTGGTTTCAAGGTACAAGCTAAAAATATCCTTGACAATGAACTTTAATGAGGAACACACTCAGGAGCTCACACAATATAAAGAATGAGATATTTGTCTTTCTTTTTTAAATTTTATTTTTTCTTTTATATTTTTGTCTTCCTTTTTTCCCTTCTTTCTTTTCCTTTTGCCTTCTGTCTTCTTTCTTCCTCATTTCTCACTTCATTCTAATTTCTTTATTCTTTCCTCCTCCTTCTTTTTTCCTTTTTTTTTTTTCCTCCTTTTCCTTTTTGGTGGGAACCAATGGCTACAGTGCTTCCAACGGTTCCAATTAAGGTCTCAGGGGCTTCTTCTTAACAATGTGTGTGAACATCTGAAGGGAGGGAGTACAGAAGACTGAGCCAGACCATTCTCAGTGGTATGCAGTGAAAGGATGAGGTGCAGTGGGCATAACTTGGTACACACAAAAATATTCTTAAATATTAAGAAAAGCTTTTTTTTCTTTTGTCAGGATGATCAAACATTGGAACAGGGTTGTCCAAGAGGCTGTGGAACCTCCATCCTTGGAGATATTAAAAACCCATCAAGACACAGTCCTGAGTGACTTGCTGTAGTTGATTCATCTTTGAGCATGGTGGTTGGCCTGGATGATATCCAGAGTTTCTTCCAGCCACATCTGCTCTGTGGTTTTGGGACCAGTTAATACCCTGAAGTCAGTGCTGCCACCCAGAGGGACCTTCGACAAGCTGGGGAGACAGGGCTGGCAGAAACCCCCCAAAATCCAAGGGCAAAGGCACAGCTCTGCCCCAGGAAGACAGACCCCTGGCAGTGACCTGGGCTGGCACTGCTGCCTGGGTGGCACTGTGGGAAAGGCCCTGCAGGGGTGGTGGGCAGTGAGCTGGGCACAGACTGACTGAGGAGAGGCTGTGGGACCAGGGTTTGCACAGCAGCCCTCTGATACCTGCAGGGAGGTCATAGAGAAGATGGAGCCAAGCTCTGCTCAGCACTGCACGGTGGGAGGACAAGAGGCAACATTGGAACCAGACAGGTTCAGACTGGGTACAGGGAAACACTTTCTCCCTCTGAGGACAGTAAGTGGTGGGACACTTCTGGAGAGGCTGTGTGGTCTCCACCCCTGGAGGTTCTCCAGACCTGTCTGGACAAAGCCCGAAGCAAACAGTTCTGGCCTTGTGTTCAGCCAGGTATCAGACAAGAGCCCTCCTGGGGTCCCTGCCAGCCTGAATGATCTGGTCCCATGATAGAACTTTGCCACAAGACACATGGCCAACAGAGCCTTTGGCCTTCTGTTCCACGCATGGACACTTGAATTCATTCCTTCTCATAGTACAAGGAATTTGCTTGCTTTAGACCTGGATTGGGACATTCTAAGGTGAATTGTCTGCGATTTGGAGCATTTATGTAAGGAGCATCACTTGACAAATTGTGGGTGTAGCTCTATACTCTTCACTTAGTGAAACTGTTTGCCTTAGGCTTAAGTGGGACATCAGTAATGCATAGAAATTTTGCCGACTCCTTTGCAGGTCTGAATTTCACAGATGAAATGCCCCTTTATTCATTATTTTTATCGTGTAAAGTTCAACCAAGTGGAATGAAGCTGAAGTGAGATCATTTAAACATGGATTGTACTGATAAAAACCTTCACTGCCAATAATCTAAAATAAAGTTCAGAAGCCCACATAGTGTAGCTAAGCTCTTAATTCTTTTCTCCTTTTTCAGATGTTTTTGGTTAGGAAAGAGGGTAATGTGAGCAACATGGTCCTTGCAGTCCGCCTGCCAGTGCAGAACGAGGCTCCCAGTGTCCTGGAGTACAACATTAAAGAAGAAAAATCAAGTAAGTTCTTAACCTTCTTTTGATCTCATTCTGGATATTGTACTGAATCCTCTTGTGATCACCAGTATTTATGTAGTCTCACTTGCAATGAGCGGGTTCCTCTTGTGACCGACAGCAGATCTTGTTTTTACCGTGTAGTTCAGTTAGTATTTCCTGCAGCTCCTTTACCTCAGCTCCCCTGTGGTTCTGCACCTTGCGGTATCATTTACAGACTTGCAACAGGAAAATAAATTGCCCCCAGACGAGCAGGCCAGGGCTTTGATCAAATGCATGGAGCTGCCTTTCACCAGGTGGAAGTCATGAGGAAAGCACAGGGCCCTGACAAAGCCCTGTTAACTCAAAACTGTCTCTATTTCTGCCATTGAATTTGAGGACCATCGGGCATCTGACATCTGCTGCATTCCCTTTTCATGCATCTCATACAGTCATACAGAACAGCAGGTTATTCCTAAACTGTTTGGCTGTTTTCAGTGTATCACTGTTCCTGGGAAGCAGCTCAGTCTTGGTGTTGGTGGTATCAACGCTGTTCCTGATCAGACAGCCATCTGCCATGAGCAAGCAGAAATTAACCCAGTTCACAGTCAGCCATGTCTGATGCAGCCCTCAGTGTGAATGTGTAAAGCATGTGATTCCCACTTTCCAAAACATGTATGTAAACACGAGATCTTTAGGATATTCATGTAAACGTGCACTTGAAAGAGTTCATCAAAATAATTGCATACTATTTATTCATAAAAACACATTCAAATCCTCTGACATTGAGCTCTGCCCCAAAACCAGCTCCCTGGGGTATACATTTTACTCTCTGCTAAAACACTTGTGTTTCCACTGATCAATATTGTGGCTTATTTCTTCCCCTTTGACAGTTGCTCAAATGAATTTTTTACCTTCTCATATGTTTCTTTGCATACCTTTGCATCGTAAACAGACTTTAAAGCCAGAGGGAAAAGTGATTCTCTTATTCTGCTCTAATCTCAAGCACAGACCACAGGCTGCCACAGCATTGCTCCTGCACAGAGCACAGCTCCCTGCCTGGCTACTGCATACCCCCAGGAAAGCTTTCTCTCGCATCTGCGTGCACCTTAAAGCACACAATTGCAGAGGTGCCGCACGTGTTCAGTGTTCCTGCATGAGGGCAGGACTAGCAAACCTTTCGCCACAACTTCAGGTGTCCAGATTAAGAATAAAAGGGAAAAGGGTAGCTGCAGGGTGGGGAAACTTTTTTCTTTAGTTGTTTGAAGTTGACCTAAGGCTTAGGTTTTGCATGGTGGGGAACTGGGTTTTGATGATTCAAGTTTTCCTTTGGATTAAAGTTTTAAAAATGAACCCTGCCTAAAAATGTCATTTATAGAAGTGTTACTTCTTGATTTGTGTCCCGTCCTATTTCTTTGAGGGCAGGCAAAGTAAAATGTAGTACAAAAATTTCACTGTGAGCTAGCCTAGCTAGAAAGACTTTTCTGCTGTGTTTTTCAAACTTGCTTGCTATTTCTAACTTATCGCTAACTCAGCGCAAAGGCTGTGTTGAGAGACACAGCTTTCTGGTAGGAGCAAAAATCCTCCTGATAGCTACCTCTTTTGAGTCTGCATGAAGTGGAGTAGACCTGGTGCCCTTCAAAAGGAGCAGCTATAAGTCCCCTGCCATTCAACAATCCCCTTTCCCAGCTGTACTGGGGACAAGCAGCTTTGGTTTTGCTGGCCTGCTCCCAGTATTTCCTTTCTGAGTTGACACATAAGCAATGATCTGTCTAATGTGCCCCACGGAGAGCTGTCTTTCTGAGACTTTCTGAGAGCTGACTCCTTGTGAGGGGCTTGAGGAAGCAGGAACAAGTTCTTTTCCCTTTTACCTCGGTTCAGCTCATTAGTTTCCACAAACTTTATGCATTCAAATGTAGACTGAAAGCTGAATTTGCTGTGACACATATAGTTCAGATTTTACAGAGATCCTTCCTTCCAGTTAAAATTCAGGTTGCAACCCTTCCTAGCTTACTATTTTGGAGCACCTTCCCAGCTTCTTCTTGTCCTTCTCATGAGGACTCAGTGAAATCTCAGCTTCACAAGTGACACAAAGTAGGATGTGCTATCCTTAGAAGTGACATTATGGCTCTATTCGATCTCTACAGTGATGTCCGTCTCTTACTTTTACCATCTGCAGCTTTAAATAGCAAACCTTACTGCGCAGCTCTTTGTAAAAGCCGTTCTCATCCCATCCTACTTTTCAGATTTTATCTGAGGAGCTTTTCCCCAGTATCATGATGACAGTATGGAGGTTGCTGCCCAGCCCCTGAGACCCCTATACAGATGGCCACTCGAAGAAGTACAAAAAAGCAGAAGCTTCCTAGCATGCCAAATAATGGTGGATCATTGTTTCTCTTTTTCTTTTCCCCGTATCAGGTCTGCTTTGCTGATGTGTGATGAAACATTTAGGGAAGTACAGTTTTCTGAAGGGAATGCCAGATTTAATTATGACTTTTTTTTAAGTGGAAATCCCCAAGGACCCACTAGGTAAGTGGGTCAAGAAATGAAACCTCTTTCCATGTTTTCATGGGGAATTTCCACCTGTTCTGTAAAGTAACCCTTAGAATCATGAAACAGGAGAATGAAGAGACTGGATTGTAAACATTTTCTTCTATTTCTCCATCTTCAGTTGTAATTCCTCCAGAGACAGGAAGGCTAAACCACGGTTGCAGCAGCAGGTATGGTAGAGACCTGACAGGCTGATACCACACAGCTGATCAGAAAGTTGAGAAACCTGGCAACTGTCAAAGCCTTGGAGCGTTGTGGGTTTGCTTCTCAGCCTGAAGGGTCCCTTCTTAGAACAGTGGGAATGTAGAGTGAAGGCTTGTTACAGGATTTTGTCTGTTTAGAGATGTAGTGTTGGGAGATACCTCTCAAGCTCTGCCGAAATCTCAACTACATTGTGCAATTTCGGTTCTAAGAGTTGTCCTTTACTTCTGCTTCATCCAAAACTGGAGCCCTAGCCTCACATACCTCAAGAACTGAGCACCATTTCCTCAGCTGACTCCTACCCTTGGCTCTTCTCAGCAGACCAGTTGTAACCTCAGGACCTGACTCTCCTTCCCCTTTATGTGTATACAGTCAGAAAACATTCCAGTAGCATCAGGGACGTTGCAGCAGCATTAAAAAGAAAATAATCAGATGTTTAAAGTAAATGTGCATGTCTGAAGTAACACATACTGAGAGCTTGAAAGAAGCATCTGAGTATGATAGACCACTTGGTGCACCACTTATGCTTGTACTTTCACAGAGAGCTATGAAGACACATGCCACAGTGGTGAAGTCCTTTAATAGAAGAATGCTTTAGTACCATATCCTGAGTGTTACGCTTCCTCTTACATCTTGGAAGTCTTTTGAATTGTAGCTAGGAATAATTTGATTTTATGAAACCATTCTATGATTTTATGAGACACGAGTTGACCGTATACTTCTCAGAAGTCTTGCACGTACACTTTCGTGCAGAATGTGTAGTAATTGTTTTCCAAACTCTTCTGTACCAAAAAAAGAGGATGTGATTCCTTTCAGAATATTCAAAATGATGCTGAACAGGAGAAGCATCTGCATTTGCAGAGAATAAAGAAGGACATATTCATATTACTAGAAATCTTTACAGAAATAACTATGGAATAGGCCAAGTCAGGAAATCCTCATGCTCATGTCCTAAGGGGTTTGATGCTGGCCTGATCCCGCCACGGATACCCACTCTTGTAATCATGCTACTGCCTCCTGTCACTCCCATTGCTGTGGCTGGCTTTGCTCACTTGGAGGTTTATTTTCCTGAGGCAGTTCACACGAACCCACGTTGTGGAGTTGCTGTCCCTGTTCGTTATCTAAACTGTACCCGTGTGGGACAATCTGTCACCAGGCATAGATGTTCAGAAAAATCTCTTCCAACATTCAGGGCCTAGCCTGAGTTAAACCCCCAAAATCAATGAGAACACCGCTGAAGGAGGGGTTTGTAGTGAAGCCTTGTCTGCAGTGTGGTTATAGTTTTTTATTATAGGAAAATTCCGAGATTTATATTAAAACTTTGCCTGCTTGGGATTTTAGGAAGAATGAAATCAATCAGAAAAAGGAAGAGATAATTTCAGGGCTAAGATTTCACAGTCTACTTTCTTGCCTTAATAATCCCAAATAGGTGCAGTCTAATGATGTAAAAGCAAGCTTAACCTAACTCTGTCCATCATTAACAAGTTACTTCAGCCACTTATACACTTCCATTCCATTTGCCGAAGCATATATAGGGAAAAAAAATAGAAAAAAAAAAAAAAGGTTTTTATTGTAGACTAATGCCATTTGCACAGGGTGAAAAGGGCATGTGCAGTCATTCTAACTGTCCTGTAGCAGTAACAGATGGTAATTAAACAACAGTAATCAGGCTGCAGCATGTTTACAGAGGGCATTAGAGTAACATGGGGATGGACTTTGTTCATGCTTGCAGGCTTAACTCTAAGCAAAGCTGCTGAAAGCCCTGGTCTTTACAGCCCAGCCAGTCTGTGATGAGGGCTGTGAGCGCTACTGGAGGGATGACAGAGCTGAGTTGCAAGGGATACAAATTCCTGCCTGTTTCCCTGAATTGGTCAGTAGGTCCAAGCTCTATGTGAGAGCACTCACCAGGTGAGCACAAGGTAGGGAAAAGGAGGCAGATTGACTAGAAACATCTCAGTAGATGCTGATAATGGACTTGCTGAACCTTGAGATGCTGATAATGGGCTTATCTATTGTGATCTGCTGGCACCCTGGGCATTATGGCCAGATATGGCAGATTTCCCTGGTTTATTTTGTTAACATTTCTTTTAATGTGGGTTGCTGAGGCTGGATTAAGAAATTTGGAGAACAGGGTCCTCAGCGCTAACGTACATGGTCAAGTGGTATATTCCCACATGAACTGCACTGAAGTACTTCACGGATGAGGTCATGGGAAAAAATGGAAGAACAGTTCAGTTACTTCAGCCTACTCACAATTTATCTCCTTTAAGGAGAATGACCAGTTGAGCAGATGATCTTTGGGTATGAATATTTTTGTGGGAGTGTTGGCAACTCTTGCAAAACTTCCTAGGTTTTGCAAGTGTTTTTGCTAACACCCTGCCTGCTGGAACCAGGAAGTAAAGTGAAGATAGAATCTTTTATATCTTTTCTTTTTCCCCCCAGAAAGAGAAATAACCCTCACAATTGCAGAGAAAAACCTGAAGATGTAACCTTAATATTTTTTAAAGACTCAGAAAACAGAAGATATTGGAAAACAACCTACAGGAAGACAATCTCCCCTTTCTAAAGTTAATATTAATTGCATTTATTTTGGATTACTTCTAAACTGGAATGGAGATGGAAAAGGTGGAAATCTGTGGTCCTGACTGGTGTCAGAAACATGGGATCTTTCATTTCATAGGTGAATGAACTGAAGTACATGCTGGTATTCATGATGATGACTTCTAAGATGAAGCCATTTATTTTTGTGTAGCATTTGCTGATTTTCACAAGAGGTTTTCAAGACAGGGCTGAGTGAAGCCTTGAGCAACTTGGTTTGACGTGATGGCTGACCCTGCTTTGAGCAGGCATTTGGGCTAGAGAAGATCTCCTGGTAGATGCCCTATAGATGCAATTATATGCCCCCTTGGCATATTGCAGAGCTGAGCTTGCTGCAGGCTAAGGTAGACTTCACATGTGGTGTTAATAGCACTGCAAGGCTCCTGGCCTGGTTTTGCACAGGTGTTAAAAGGACTTCCAGGAGTAAAAGTACATCTCATCCGTCCCAAGTCAAACCTCCGAGACAATCTCTGGCTCATCAGAGGGCCCATCAGAAAGTACATTTGTTTACTTCTGTTATCACTGTAATGGCACCATAGTTCTTTTTAAAACGGTCACTTTAACTGAAATGGTTGGCTTCCTCGAGTGGAAACCCAGCATGAAAAGCAGGGTAGGGCTATAGCTTTGATTTCCTCTGAATAGATGTGAGGCTAAACCTGACATTACAGAGTGAAAAGATCAAGTTTTGTTTGTTGGTTTTTTTATACCCTATGCTAGTGTTCAGCAGTCGAGCAAACAAAGATGGGACTGCCTTGGGAACCACCTAATGAACTGCCCTGAAAGTCTGCCAGACAGGAAGGTCACTAAGCATCTTCAGCTCCAGGTCCACTATAGAATATGGTTTTACTGAATATATATATATACATATATATAGAAGGCAAAACCATCAGTAACTAGTAGTTAGGTACTGCAGCCTCATGAGCACAGGTAGATGGAATAGGGTGTGGGCAGTGTCCCCAGGAGAGACTGGAGCCAGATTTTAGGTGAGCTCAGGCTGTAACTTTGTGCTGACGCTGATGTCACAAGAAGCGCTCTCGCCATCCTTCATCTGCTGTCCACATGTGTCCATGCCCTTATGCCCTTCTGCAGATTGTGTCAGGGAAGAAGTGATTAGTGCAGTCATGGGGATGTGAAAGCAGGACAGTGTGGTGTGGGAATGCTTCCTTAGAGGTGCTACCATGTGCTGGGTTGTGTGAAATTACGTCTGGAAAGGAAAAGAAGTTGACATGGGGGTGGAGGGGCAGCTGATGACTTTGGGAAGGGTGGCTGGCAGACTGCAGACAGAGGTCTGGAACTTGAGTGGAGAGGGTCAGTAGGCAGCCAACGATGGGGTCACATCCTATAGTGCTGAATGACTGCATGAGACTCCACGATGGTCTGGGCTAAGCCGAAAGGAGGCTGCCCAGAGCCCAGCAGAGCTGCCTTGTGGTATGAGGAGAGGAAGCTGCAAACAGCCCCCTCAAGGCAGAGCACCGCAGGCAGTGTTCCAAGGAGCTGCCCTTTCCCCTCCCTCCTGAGATGGGTTCAGATGAATTTTCTCAAAGAAGTCAGTGTTGTTGCACCCATTTTATAGACTGAGAGCTGAGGCACAGGTTGCTGGAGGGGCTCGGCCAGCTGCATACCAGCTCTGAACAAGCCCAGCTTCCAACCAGCACTGTATCTACTGGGCTGCAGAGATACCCTTTCCCCCAAGCATTTGACTTTGTTCAGCACTGAGGTGCCAACACTACTATTCAGACTTTTTTGTATGCTTTCTGTATAGCCTGACAGGCAACTCTGCTGTTATACTGTGAGGGAAGCCAGTTTTTCCCATTTACTTCAGAGGAATATTTTGCTTTCTCTTTGTGTGATGGAGCTTGTGATTGAGGCAAAGTAAGAAGCTGTTGTCAGCTCTGGGTCTGACTAGCCTGAAAAAAGCAGAAGTGTGATGGAAAAAAGTAACAGAGTTACCAAAGCCCTTGGGAGAGAAGGTCCCTCTTTCCTTCTCTTGCCAAAACTGGTTGATTCCATCTCAGTCAAGCAAATCAGACACTTCAGCAGCAGAACTTCTCCAAGACTACTTTTTTCAAGGATTAACCAGTCAATGAATAAAACTTTGTGTATTTTTAGCAGAAGAGGCTGGAAAAACTGAATACGTAGTTAACCTTGAGGTTCAAGCAGTTTAATTGCATATAAGGAGGCCTCTGGGCATGCAGGCTAGTATCCTGTTTTCGTGTAGTAAATTACTCCTGTTCAGTGCAGCAGACACCTTACTATTAAGGAGAGTAGACTAACAAATATTATCTTTCAATGCGGTTCCTGTTGCCACTGATGGTGTGTCTATGCAACAGTTCTGAAGATGTAGAACTACCCCAGTTATCTTCAGATAAGCCTCGCTCAGACGCAGATAACAATCTGCCTGCATCACCCAGGCTCAGCATGGGCTAATTTCCCGTTTATGCATGTTTCTCATTAGCAAGAAAAGTCTGCCATCACCTACACACCTTCTTGGCATGAAAAACCTACCACTGAGCAAGCCTGCCCCATGGCATAGGATAACCAGGCAGCTCTGCCCCATTCCTGGCCTCCAGTCCAAGGAGTGCTGTTTTGCTGCAGTTTTCTGTTGGATCTCATCTGCCTTCACAGGCAGTGCAAGGCCAAAGGTCAACTCTGTGTGGGCTGTTACAAGGGCACAGGAGACATTATCATTGTCTGGTCTAGTGTCTGTGGTTTGATTGGAGATAGAAACTAAACGATTTTTAGCTCCCTAAGGGTGTGTAACCTAGACGTCTTCCTAAGCTCAGACTGCATGCCAAGGATGAGTTCTCCATTATCCCCGTCGTTATTAACCCTGAAAATTGAGCTAGTGTCAAGTAGTTCCCACTCAGGTGACTACTCTGAAATAGGAGCCCAAAGTCTTCGTTTGGCAAGAACAGAGACCGAGGGCTTAGGGGATAGCGTAAAACATGGCATGAGGACACATTTTATAACGTGTTGTGCAAGTTCATAATTTCTCTTCTACATGTAGACAAGCACAGGGAAAGCAGAAAGTCTCACCAAGTCCGGCTCATTTGAGTGAGTTCCCCATCACTTTGGCACACTGCTTATTTTAAAACATAAACCACTTCTAAAACGTAAGGCAGTTGTGCTGCTGCTTTTTCAAGAAGTAACAGTGCTGGGTTTCTGTGTGGTTTTCAAGTTGTTTTGGAAACATTCTGGTTGCTGATAGCAGGTGAGGTTTTCTTCTTTTTCTTTTTTTAAACTCTCATCCTGAAGAGTTACTGCCCTCTCTCCATGCAAGGGTTTTAATTTTTACTTTAGGCTCTAAACTGATGGGACTGTAGGGAAAGCTTGTTGGAAGGAAGCCCTCAGGGTCTTGCCAGCTTTGTTAATCCTCACTTTGGCTTTTTTTTGCCTTATTTTTCAGTCTCAAGAGGCATAATACAAAATCTATGTGTAATCAGAGCTAGAGAATATGCATGCTGTTCTAGGATAATATTGTCTTACCCTACTCTGCTTAGTACCTTGAACATAACCCAAAAAGCTTACCGGTTTTAAAACAGCTATTCTAAATCAGTACCCGTAATACCAGTGCCCTTGTCTCAGTGGCTAAACAAGAACAAATTATTATTGCCCTTGGACAGTGTTTGCTCTCTGAAGAGTTTAAAGAGCTAAATAAACAAGAGTTTAGACTTGTAAATGAGGTAAATAAGCTACTGCTCAAAGTAAAATGGGGGCAGCAAGAGCCTCACACTTTGACCCTTGAGTAGGACCCTCAAAGTCAGTAAGAGAGCAAGCTACCCCACTCAGAAAAGTGGGAATCAGAACGCCTTCCACCAGGCTGGCAAGTAGGTGGGATTACAGTTTCTCGGAAGCAGAAATATTATTTTTAGTTTCTATTGCCCACCCTATTGACATCTGCCATTTCTGAGTGGGTTAGTCCTTTTCATCAGTCACCTGTGGAAAATGTCATCTTTCTTCCTGGAAGTCTCTCACACAGAATGTGGTTCTGGGTATCAGACGACTTCCCTTAAAATGCTCAGAAAGCTTCCTTTTTCTATATGATTAACCTTAAATCTCTGGTATTTCTTGATGAAACTCATAGCCAGAGAAATAAACTTTTCAAAGTAAACGGAAAAATTTGCTCTTGATAAAAAAAATTGGGATGATAGCATTTATTTATATATTAGCATATATTATATGTTTATATATATAGCATATGTATTAGCACATACTATTTTTCACATAAGGATTCATTCTCCAGGCTATCTATATGACCTGGAAATTGTTGCTAAGAACTAAATCCCAGAATTTCAAATCACAGTATAATTTCCTGTTATGTGAGGCCCAGGGGAGACCCTTTATATATCTGAAAGCTTTGAATACTTCATGAACTTTTGACAAAGAAATTTGCCTTCTGAGAGCAACTTGCAAAGATACTTAGTTTGTCTTGTCAGCCCTGACAATTTGAATCACTCTGCTGGGCAGAATCAGTCTTGTACTGCCATTACAATGTATGGGTGGATGCTGAATTAGCTGTGAAAATGTGACTTCTCCAGCAAGGATCCCACAATGCTCAACTGCTTACATCAGGGACCACACCAATTGTACAAGTCACCCTACTCCTCTTGGTGTCCTTTAGGAGCCCTCTTTGTTCTCAGTATTTCAGAAAAGCCATGTTTTCCCTCTCATCCCTACTGTGTGAGAGCAAGAAAACAGACCCTGTGTGGCTACATCTAAAACTCCAGCTAAACCTCATATTGCCATCTATTCCTGGGAAGAAGTCCTGGATCTCCCAGCTTCTGTGCAAGCCAGGTGTGGAATTTCCACAGACTTTAAGGTGCTTATTCGAGCAGTGAAAAGGAGATTGCAGGGTGAGGATCTAACAAGGAAGGCAAGTGCTTTGAAACTGAACAGCTATTCTCCAGAATGTCCTCTGCTCTTATTCCCTGAAATGGCTGGGAGTGGCCACAGGCCTGCAAGGACCGTTCATGTAGATACCTGTAAGGAAAGCACTGAGGAGCTGTGACACTTTTCTTTCAGCTGGGTTAGCTGTACATCAAGTGCCCTTGAGAGCCACTGTCTCAATCGCTGCTGAAACGCTAATCGCAGTAAGGAGGAAACAGCAGCGAAATGACTGACACACTTCTGCTCAAGCATCCTGCAGCAGAGGCAGTGAGACCAGGTGGCAGCAGGATTTTATGCTGAACTAAAGACATAAAATCTAAGTGAACAGCGAGGTGCTGCCCATCTGCTTGTGTGAATATGGATGAGCCAAAGTACAGTGGAACAGCCAAGACTCCTGCAACTGTTAGATGTGAGGATGGCCTTTTTCTTGGTACCAGGAGATACACATGGTGCCCAAGGAAACAGTTAACTCTACTGAGTGTCCCTCCAATCAAACCTAGCCTGAGAAGAGTGCAAAAGCCCATGTTTTGCATCTTCTTTAATGACATTAATTTTGTTCTACACAATATAATTAAATATTGTGGAAAACTTCACTTAAAAATAGATTTCTCTTATGTTCTAGAACCAAGCTCATTAACACCTTATCACTTTCGTAATTCATTAGTTTCAATTTCCCAGGAGCTGCCACCAGCAGTGATTTTTTCATCATGGCAAGAAAGATTAAACTCTGTAGGAAGCCATAAAATTGAAATCCTGTGAGAAAGCATGAGCTGGATGCACAACAGAAGTCTTTGGCAGAAGTCTAAACCAGGGAAGTTTCTGCCCTTGCTGAAGGGAAAAAGCCAGAAACAACTGACAGTTTCATAAAAGAATCACTGAGGAGAAAAAAGACAAAACAGACCTGCATTGCCCAAGATAGTCTAAAATTGTGCACCCAAAAGGAAACTACCTCTTGGACATCAGATGGAAGAAGCAGAGGCCTCAGATTACAGGAGAAATAAAAAGGCCTTGGGAAGAGAAAATAGGAAACAGTGACAGTATTTGACAAGAACACAGCACTTGAAGGTCCTACATTACCATCCAGAAGGTCATCAAAAAGTAATATATGAGACATTAAGACAGATAATAGGAACTTCCAATCAAACAGAGCTGTTGCTCTGTCTGTCTGTTGCTGAAAAGCACCCTAAGGACTTCTAGCCATGTAATCTAAATTTCCTTGTAGCCATTTAACACTCTTTCTCTTAATATGGCCACCGGCCTAGTGCATGAATAAGGGCCAGAAGGAGATTTGCATGTGCTCAGGGAACTGAAGCAATAACCTGAAGGAATTACATCACTCTGCAAAGTATGGCAGGTTTGACAAGTGTGTTGTGATAAGCTCAACAGCCTCCACCCCAGGGCTACAGTAGTCACTGCAGTCCTCTATTACAATACCTGGGCCTCATTCTGCAGGGTCAGGAAACTGCTAACCTGGCCTGTGCAACAGCTAGGAATGTCAGCATTAAGAAGTAGGAAAGTCAATAATTTCTGCTTTGGAGTGATCCCACTTTCATAGCAAGTAAAGGACTGAGGTTAGCAGAACAGCAACAAAGCTGGCTAGGGATGCTTACTGCAAAGGTCAGTTCAAGGACTTATATCAAAGGATGGAAACACCAATAAAAGGTCTGGTTAGGAGAATGTGGAGTTATAATCTGAAGTCTTAAAATACAAATAGAAAACTGGAGTTAATGCACCCATGATGACAAATCTCACAGTTTGCCCGAATGTGGAAAGATAAGAGCATCTCAAGCACATCCAAGCAGGACTTCCGAGGATGGCTGTGTTCTCAGTAGCCCTCTGTCAACACAACCGCAGCAGAATAAGGAATTCATGTCTTTGAATTCAGATGTCTCTAAAGGATTACACAGATATCAAAAACAGTGAATAAGACCAACAGCACCATTAGAGAAGAAGAAGCTGAAGTAATTGGATCCCATGAGCCTCTGTAAGCAGTAAGAAGATGGAAACTGGGGTGGTTTGTCCATGTGACCAGAACAATGGGACTAGCAAACACAGTTCTGTGGGAAAGAATCAGACTGCTCAGGGACAGTGTGACTCAACAACATCAGCATATGGGTGGAGAAATGATGGGGAGATCTAAAGAGCAAAGAAAATATGAAGACAGATTCCAGTCAGTGCCTAAAGATGATACTCCTCAGAGCATGTTGGTATAGTAAAAGGAACATTATAAATATTTCATAACTTTTCTATGTCCTCTTCCTTCACGGAGTTGCACAAAGGACACACTACAGAGTATGGTCCACAATGAACTGCTGATTTGTGTTACTTATGCTCCCATCACCCAGAACATTTTTTCAAAGACTTCTGATATCTTTGTTTCAGACTGCTCAAAATTGCCCATTGCTCTACACATTTCTCCCTTTATTCGCTGAAGGTGACTTTCTTCTGTGGGCTTCTAAATACCCGGTAAAACTCAGTATGCTGTAGCAATATGTTTGCCTTTCAGAGCCCAGCCTGATACATTCTGATAGATTTTGATATTGCTTTTGATCATATTCTTAACATCTTGCCACTATTTTCTTGAGATGTAGAGATTTCCTTGCTCTTCAGGTGCCCTGGGGGTAGTTTTATGAGCCCAAGAAAGGTGAATTTTGTCTTTGCAGTTTTCAGCAGGATTACAGTGGTCAGGCAGAAAAGTGTCTGCTTGTAGCTTTTGCACAAGTCATAAGTTCTTATAAATGACAACATCATCATCCCTCTCTGAGCAGCAGCGCTCATGTCAGTGAAATATCCCCAGCTACCTACAGTGTCTCCACAGCCAGAGAAAAGCACCTCTTCCTGGCTCTCTCCTCAGAGTAGGGTGCTTTGGGGGCAATATTGGCACTGGGGGAATGGCATACTGTCCCCAGCAGTCAGCAGAACTCTTTTAGCTGTACAGACTTGCTCTTTGCTGCATCTTTCCAAGAATCAGAAACATGCCACCCAAGAGCAAGGCAGCCAGGAAGCACTGCTTATCAGCAATGCCTGCTGGCAGTCAGTAGGTGACTAGATAAAAACAGGTTAAGGAAAAAGTGTTGCAGTTTCTCCCAGGGAAGACATTGCCCGCAGGATATTGCAATGCTTTCCCCATGGGTGCTGTGCTGGGAGCAGATCCAAGTGGCTGCTGTAGCCCTGTGCAGGCTGCTTGACACTGTCACTGTTCAAAATAAATTTTGGGCAGAGTATTGGTCCCAATGGTGTTAGTGCCTTGAGTAATGATCCATCTAAGGCAGTGTTTTTCTATTCTTACTTGCTTGCAGGCCACCTAAAAATGTCCCAGCAGAGCTGTGGAATCACAGAATAGTTAGGGTTGGAAAAGACCTGAAGGTCATTCAGTTCCAGCCCCCTGCCATGTTCAGGGATGTCTCCCACTAGACCAGGTTGCTCAAAGCATCATCCAACCTCACCTTGAACGCTGCCAAGGATGAATCCCAGGCTGCTGACAAATACGCTTGATTGTGTTACCTTCTGTGACCTCCCAGAGCAGACCAGGGGCAGTCCAGCTTCCATATACCACCTGCTGAAAACTCCCGTCCTTAAGCTCCAGCAGGTTTTGCTCCTAGACTGCTTTAGCTATATCATTACTGTTAATTTGTGGTGGTTTATGCTAGTTAACTATATATATGGGAGGAGAAGCTGTAGGGTGACAAGGCCCTTCTATGTGGACACTCCTGACACTGAGGGGCTTGAACTAATGTTCTTTTGTCCAAAATTCAACCTCCCAAATGGCAGAGCTTCCTGGCACAGAAACAATCATTACTCCCAATCCAAGTGATCTGCTCATGTATGCAAACATGTGCAGGTGCAGCCTGCTCTTATGCACACCTGCAACTCGGGATGCCAAAGTGAACATGTGGCTCTCAACAGAAAAGAAGTCCTTAAAACTGTCTTCTGCACAAATGGCTTTAGTTAGTTACTGGAGATTCAAACAAGTTCAGACTCCTGGCATTTGGTTCATTCTCTGGAACAGCACTGGGTTTTGTCCTTATTTTGGTTTCCTGTGTCAGAGCTGCAAAGCAGGTGGATTTCAAACTATAGAAATTGTTCATTGTAGATGTTTGGTGAAAATCCCTGACTGCAACATGATTCATATTATGGAAAAAGAAAAGCTTGCCAAACATGTATTTTTCCAGTTGTTGAAGAAAAGTAAGATAAAGGAATTGTTTTGCTTGAAATATGTTTTAAATTCCACATTGCATTCTGGTATCAGCATGCACACTGAGGTTGATCTATTTGTGCTTATCCAACACAAACTAATGTTAGGAATGACTTCTGAGAATTACATGTCCTTCACCTCTTTAAAAAATGCTTATATTGGTGTACTCAGGCCAAAACAGCAACCTGACAGCCTGGGATAGTACAAAGGGAGAAGTAAAAGGAGGAAAAGCCTTGACTGGGGAGTGAACTGTGAAGCTGAATCAGAGACAAGCTTGCGCATTTCCTTCCAGTGGGATTCTCTGCTGGCTGGAGAGCAAGAGCAAGTGCATGCAGCCAAGGGAGAGTAGAGCCAGGCGGATGTCTTTGTCCTGCAGGTGCTGGAGGCCCTGCTTTGTAGGGGAGCTAACAATCTGGCAGGCAGGGCAAGGAGCTGGACAGATTTCACAGAGCTGTGTGTGAATTATGGCAGACCATGAAGCTGAATCATGGTAGTTGAGCTTCGTGTCCACAGCTCTGAACTGTGGCCTAGAAAACAGAACAAAGGAAGATACAGAGCAGCTGCGGGCACAGCTATGTGGTGTAAGCCAGTGCTGCTCCTCTAGAACTTCCAGTGTGCTCCTCTGGCAGGAACAGGCAGCTCTGGAGAATCCAGTTTTCCACCGCCACAACCCACTGCAGATTTCCTTAAACTTGTCATCTCTGTGATGATGTGTTGTGTACATAGAGGCAATTTGTGAGACTATGAAGCTAAAGCAAAGATGGACCCTTTTCTCCTGCAGAACCCTCTCTTTCTCTCTGCCTTGGGTTACTGATCAGTGTGAAATTTTCTCCACCAGCTGGTGAATTTTTTTCTAGCTTAGCAGCCAAAACCTCTATAATAATATGTGAGGTTTAGGCTACACAATACCAAAGCATGCTGTTATAAAGGAGGTCATCTTGAAGAAATCTGCAATGTGGTGTAGATTGTATTTTGCCACTTAAAGGAAAGTGCTGTTGCTGTATAACACAATGAAGGGAGAAGACAGGGAAGATACAAACAGGCTGTGCTCACGCTGCCTGTGTGACCCAGGTCAGAGCCCACACACACAGTAATAAGACAATGATTTCTATTCTTTTTTTCTTCAAAACACTTTGTCCATCCAGACCAAACCAGATTCCAGCATGGAGAGTCACAAGGTCAGCCCCATACGTATTACAGATATGCACACCCTTAGAGACAGATGGGCTTGTTTTGAACTCTTTAGCTGTGACCTGGTTTTTTGTTCTTCCTATTGTATCTATTACTGTCACAACAGCCTGATATCTTGAGATAACCATTCAGAGAGCTTGGCTAAGACATTTCTTCTCCAGTGTTTCCCCAAAGATTCTCACTGTGGCTGTCTGAAGCCAATTCTTTACGCTTCCTCATATTAGTCCATGCAAATACTGGACAATCACAGAATACAAGATATGTGAGCCAAACCCACCACCTTTTTTAACTGTATAGCTCAAAGAAAACAGTTACTGACTGTCTTTTTTTTTGTTTTTGTTTTTCATCAGTCCTGTACCTGGAAGGATCTGTCCTTGTATTTGAGGACATCTTCAAACTGGTTGCCTTCTACTGTGTCAGTAGGTGAGTTGGATTCATTGCTTCCATGGAGGGGTTGCTTCATTCTGCCCTCTGGGTGCTTTTCCCCAGTATCCAGTCACAGCACATCCCCCTCTGTTTCTTCCCATCTCCTCTAACCTGCCAGACGAGGAGGTATTTCAGATACTGATATCTACAATGGGGACAGATCACCCAGTTTCTAGCCAGGCACGCCATAACCACAGATGTCCCTGAAGCTGCAGTCTTTGTCTGAGGAAGGTCCATAGGGCTGTACCCACAAAGGACTGAGACACGAGACTGGGACTAGGAGGGCAGGGAGGAGAATGGGGCCTGAATTAACTATCTCTTACTTAAAGCAGCTTTGGCATCCACACATACTTGCCAGCTCCTTAGTAAATCTGTTAATGGACTGTTGGCTGTGGGAGGCTCAGAGCACTTGGTCACCTGTGGGGAATCTGTCAAGGAGAGTAGTCCTGAAACAATTCATTTCTTTAGCCAAAATTTAAAAATACAATAAAGCAATAAAGAAGAGACCTTGCTGGTTTGTTCAGTGCAGAAATACCAAACCTAATGGCCACAGACATAGGACAGACCTGTAAGGTCATTTTCATTAGAGCAAGGTCTGATCAGCAGCTGATGAGTCCCTCTGTGTAATTAAACCCTTGTGTCTCCTCTGTCTGCAGTCTCCTCTCATCTGTGTTTGTGCCGAGCACACTGCAGTGATACCTCCACAACCTCCTTATCGTAGGAGCCGCAGCAGCAGCAGGCCTGGTTTTGAGTTGGATGTAAACTTTTGGCCTCCCCTATATAAACTTAGATGACTCTTAAAATAGTTACTTCCATTTAAGAGGTAAAAGCAGATTCAGAATGTTTACCAGGCAGTGACTTGGTTAGGTCACATAGCAGGAACAGTCTATCTATGGTATGATCCAGTGTGCTGCAGCTTACCCAGACAGTAATATTTGCACTATTTTGAGGGCTGCTGCTGCAGCCAGCTGAGTTCAGTGCTGCTGGGCCAGGACTCCTACCCAAACACAACAGATTCTGTCTCACCCTCCTCAATGAAAAGACAGCCATCTACACGTGTATAGACCCTACAGAATGGGCTTAAATGAACCCCAGGACCCATATAAATATTTCTGTGTTAAAGCAGAGTCGAAATGCAAACAATAATTGGGCATTTCAAGTCAATGGTCCGTGGGAGCAAAAATATGCTCACTTCTGCTCTCCTGCAGGTGGTTCATGTGATTTTTCAGGTCTCTGTCAAAAGACAAGGAAAATAGGGAATCATTTTCTGAGAGAAGCAGGAAATAAAAAAGCTGCTTAGGCACTCACCTACCATTTACTGGCAGCTTGTAGGAGGTCTCTGTGATGTTTTGTGGAAAGGCCTATTCTCAGGGCTGTAATAAACAGTCATCTATAGAGAGCTGGAAACAGCCTCTCAGGGCTGACAGGTTCTTCTCAAAAGAAAGTCTGGCCTGGCTTGATTACCTCAGATCACCAAAATAACACCTGTAGGTAACAGGTGACTTGGTGGGTTGTCTGTAGGCTACTGCCCCATGAATAAAACCAGATTTTTTTCTATTAGGCTAATGTCTCAATGTTTCATGATTTTTAGATGTATTTTTCTACCAAAAAAAGAAAAAAAGAAAAAAAGGGAACTACTGATGCATATAGCAAATATAACAGTAAGAACAGTAACAAACAAAGAAAGCAGAATGTCCCTGGACCCTCTTCCTCTTTTAAACCTCCTATTTTCCATGATAAAATAATACTCCTGATGTGATAACTGATGACATCAGTTTATGTCAAACAATGTTACAGGGAGCTCAGTGATGCACAGAGAACCCATGGAGTACACAGTACATCAGTAAGACATGGATCTCTTAATAAGAGAAAAAGTAGCAGCCTTGCACTTATCTGTCAATAAATTGGTCCTCCCCAGGTCTGCAGTCCTGTGCATTTTTGGGATGCACGTTTGTGTAGCAGATACCACCTACTCACAAGGCCAGCTGTTTCTAAAATAATATCCTGCATCTTGCAGAGCATTTTGTTAAGCTTTTTAATGAGTAAAATGATCCTACACTATTACTTACTGCCTTTTAGGGACTATTGGTTTGTTTTTTCTAGTCGCCCTTAGAATGGGAATTGACATAGGAACAGGCTTAGCAAATTGTCATTAGGCAAGAGGCAAACACGAACAGTTCAATGTCAGCCCAAGAGTTCCAATTAATTATTTGAAATTAGGGTGTGTGAAACCCAACTAATGACCTCTGAGAAACTGCATCTTTATTTTTTTTTCAGTAAAAATACAGCATCTGTCCATAAACGAAGCAGTCAAAAATCTGAGAGTGGAGAGTAGAGGGATGTATGTGTTTTCTCAGCGTCATGCAGCACTTCATCATTGTCTGTCACTTCACACAGGGGCTACCCTTCCCCAGGAAGGGCCTTCCTTCCCTAACCCCACTGTGTCTTGCCGTGTCCCCATGCTTTATACTTACACTGCTTTTTAAAAGAGGAAGCAGGGTGCAGAGAGAGGGGTAAACAGAAAGAAAAGGGACTGCAGAGCCCCTCCACACCAGAAAGAATGGCTTTTCTAGTTACAATAATTACCATCTGCACACTTCAGTTTTCATGGGAAGGTATTTCAACCCTTGTGGCTTCCCCTGAGGTGAGAGGTGTTCCTGCTGCTTTCAGAGGAGGAAGCCAAGACCCCACCATTAAGCCAGTGGCATGGCATGAAGCATCACCACAGGTGCTGGTGATCCCTTGTGAAATCAGAGCAACCCAGGCTGGCACAATGTCCATGGTGCCTTACGGGGCATGAGATCTTCCCATGACAACATCCAGGACTTTGCAAGGAAGGCTGAAATTGTGACTCAGTCACTAGAACCTACAGTAAAATCCGGGGTTCCTAGCAATTGTGGGGTTTATTCTTTTGTTGTATTTTTCACTGTTTCTTTTTACAGAGATTTGCTGCCCTTCACCCTGAAGCTACCACAAGCAATATTAGAAGCCAGTAGCTTTCAAGACCTTGAAATTATCTCTAGTCTGGGGATAGGTAAGTCCCTCAAAGCAGGCAGAGTTTCACTCAAACTTGTGAGAACCATGGTGCTTCATAAGTGGAGGATAGATGAACTGCTGTCTTCAGAATAGACAAGGAGGCCTGAATGCAAGAGAGAAGGTGTTCATGATCTTTATGTTTATAGAAGCACACTGAAAACTGCCACTTGCCCCTTTGGACAAAAACCTCCACTGGGACTTTTGTGCGTGGGTGGGACCTATAGATTTGCTGTACAAGCTGGGCCTTTCAACAACTGAAGCACGGCACAGCCTCTCACGATAACTTACATAAATTGGAAGTAGTTGACATCTAAGTATATGAAAAAAAAAAAACCAGCTTTGCAATTTCCCCTTCTGATGTGTGGGGGCAATGCTGATGGAAGTGACATTTTTGAGTTTTGATATTTCTGCTTTCTCCTGCAGGATTTCTAGTTGGTAGAGGACTCTGTAGTGTCCCAGCATGTTCTCTCACCTCACACTAATCAGATAAAAAAGGAATGTTATTTTTAGTGACAGCACCAAACGAGCAAATTTTAGATGAGATGTGTAAAGTTCCGGAGTTGGAAATGCAGTTCTTTTAACTAAAGCAGGTCACCTTCCTGTTCCTTCCTATTTAACACACTCTGCTTGAGACAGGTGTTACAGTTAGCCACTCTCACACTAGTTTGCTTTTCAGTTTTTTCTCAGCTGTTGAAAACAGCCAAACAATGCTGAAAGCTGAATTTAGCTCACTTAGAGATACTCACTAGAGCACCATGGGGATTTAGGTATCTATTTTTGGATCTTCTGCATTATACCTCCCAGAAGGCATGGGAAAACCCTGCTGGTTTCAGTTCAAGAAGCTCTGTTAAATTTGACTAACAATTTGCCTCTAACACTTTCAGCATCCTCTATTTTGAATATGTTCCCGTTTGTCAAAGCATCCTTGAGTAGGGGGGGCTAGCCAGCACTTACTGCTTAAAGAAAAGTACTTTGCAAGTTGAGATAGCAAGATGCAAACTTATTATTAATTTTAGTTAGAAGTGTAAAAATTTGTATTAAAATGTAAGAAGTGTGTCATAATTCTCCAACCCTCAGCCTAATTTAAGCCCGTAGAGTTGATCCTGACTCAGGTAACAGTCTCCAACAGCTTCTGAAAGGAAGGATTAACCAAAGCACAAGAACCAAAGCAATGTTGGTTGAAGCCTTCTTTCTTCCCTCCTGAACACTGGTGGTCATAAGCATGGTGATGCTTGGAGGTTTGCTTATCACAGTACATTGCACGCCAGGAAAATTTCTGACAACAGAAGAAAACGTGCTGTTCTTTAAAGATTTCCTGGGAAGTGATGCTAGCTTCTTGCAATGCCATGCTGTCTCAGTAAAGTCAAACAGGCTGAAGTAATGTGTGATACTGTTTACTGCTTCCTGGAACAAAATTTCATGGGTAAGAATGAGTACACAAACAATAAGTGCTGCCTGAAGTGGCACTGGCACTCCCAAAGGAAAGCTAGCATTGTTTGAAATTGATATGTTGCTTTTTATTTATTTCAAAGTGATACGTTTTTTGAGGGGATAGAAGTAAGATGTCTACCAACAAGCTGGCTTGTTCCACAAAAGATCTGGCTGATATGCATATTGTCAAAGAGGATGTACTTCAAGCCCTCTAGTCCTGACCTTGCTGGTACAGAAGGCATTTTAGCAGAAGAATTACCATTGCACAAAGAGCACATACCAAGTCTCAAAGAACTGCTTAATTATCCCTCCCAGAGTATAAGCTAAGGGAAGAGCCAGGATAGCAATGGGAGACGACCAAACTGCCTTTCCTGCTGTATGAAACAGTGTGGCTGCATTGAGAAACACCCTCTCTGAAGCAGCTATGTAATCCTTGGTATGACCACCTCATCTGGTCCTTCACAGTCTGAGTGGAGCATTACATTTTCACCACAGTGTCTTATCCTGATCACTACTGAGAAAAATAACCAACTTCCCTTTTGTAGATTGGTTTACTCCCAATTTCCTCAGCCCATGAGGCTCCACAGGCTATTTTCAGACTTAAACAAGCAACTTCCACTGTCCTGCATACAGGACAGTAGAATTTGAGTTCTGATACCCAGTAGAGTTGGACTACTTCCTTTAAAAAGGAAATTGTACTCCATACAGTTTCAGACATGGGGGGGTTAGCCGTGTGATGCTATTACGTGCAGTTGCAACTGCATGTCTATGCCAGAATTCTGTTGTCAAGAGTGCTGTTGTTCCTGGCAACACTTTTATTTTAAGCTTCTTTGTTCTCTTCCCTCTCATAGTAGGAAATTAAGGAATAAACCTGTTCCAACCTCAGCCTGCCTGAAAAAACAGAAACGTGCTGACATGCTTATAAAGCTGAATTAGCCGTGGACGCTAACCTAGGCTTCAGGGGGCTAAATCGGCAGTTTTAACCTGATGGGAATGAGCATTCTTTTAGTCCAACTGTGCATGGCTTACTCTGTGCCTGTGTTATGGAAATGCTTGATAAGAGGGAGCAGGATGGCAGTGAGAAGCTACCCTGCCTGTCCTGCCGTACCTGCAGTACTTGCATCTGCTACAGGGAAGGGAGTAGTCTCTCCCCCGGGGCAACTGGCTGTGACCATGGGGACCACATTGCTGGCAGAGGGAGGCAAGGCCAGCAATGGACTCAGGGCACCGAGGGGGCAAGGCAGAGTCCTGCAGAGAGCAAGTCATGGCAGCAGCAGAAAGAAGATGGCTTTTCCAGTGATGGTGGCGAGCTGGCTGCAGGCAGAAAGTCATCAAAAGTCACAACTGCACCGGGGAGCAAAACAGGAAGAAGTGGCTTTCCTTTCTGGATGCAGTAGGCAAGGGAGAGATTTTATCTGATGTATTTCACCCCTGAGTTCTGCATTGGCTTTAACTGAGAGTTCCTTTGCTCCGAGTTCTGCTATGACCTCCCTTACTGGAAGTCCCTTTTCTGGGATGCTGGTTTTTAGTAAAAAACACAGGCAGACACTGCCCAGAGCTCTGGCCAGCTCAGCCCGGTGCCTCTTTCCCTGTGATGACCTGGGCCTACACTGTGCAGCCAACAGGAGAATGGAGTCCTGGCAAGGCACAGCTAAAGACGCCGTCCTGAGATCTGTACCATGTGCTCAGCACTGAGGGGCATCCCACACATATGCAGTCCCATCCCTCTCCTCTTCACCCAGCAGGTGATATTTTTGCAGTGAGGCAGGTTTGGAACCGAGCAAAGGGCATGGTTCATGTGCTGTGCGGCAGCCCGATTTGCATCCTCTGTCCACCCAGAAGAGTGTGCCGTCAATGTCAGCTTTGTGTCCAGGGACCAAGCGTACAGAAATAGTTGTTTAATTACCTTCATCCTTGTATTTCCAGGATTTCCCATCTTCCCCTTGTCCCTAAATCTGTGGGCATCGGTCCTCACCCAGAGAATACCCTCAGAGGTTTATACCCTTTTCCTTGGTCAGAACATATGGGTTTTGCAGGATCCTGTTTTCTGCTGCTTCAAGTAGTGGACCCTGGATTAGCAGTTCTAAAAGTGATTGAAAGCAATCACACTGGTAAGGCAAGCAGGTTTAAAAACTCATCTCAGGGGAAGGGAAGAGTTTATATTTGATGCTGAATCTATTCAAAATATGAATAAATGCTTTGTAAATTTTTAAATGAGCTATTCAAAGACATTCTAGCAAGAGGTTTGTGACATACAGAAATGACTACTTGCATCTTCCTTTTCCAGTCACAGCTGATGGTACTGAAGTGCTTAACTATTCTTTTGTCCTTCGATATACAGCCTTCCTGTGTACACCGTCTTTTGCACTGTCTTTCCTCTCTTACACCTGCAGGCAGGCAGTGTCATGGCTATGGATAATTGCCATCCAGAGCTACAATCTTTAATGATAATTTTAACCTGTGGAAGGTACTTAAAATCATATGTTTCTGGACTGGTTGTACTACAAAACAGAAGCAGACCTCTTTGTAGACAGACTGGCACATGAGCTTGCTGTGTCATCTTCATCTGATATCTCTCGTGCCTCTGGTGTATGTTGGATCCAGGCTATATATCTCTGCTCTGCACCTTCCCACAGTCAGCAAGAGTGGGATGGGAGGTCACCTGGGGGCTTCACCCCCTCACCTCAGCTATCCACAGCTATTTGCATTTAGAGGACAGTGATCACTGAACAAGCCACAGACCCTCTTTTAGAGTCATTTGTATTTGTTACTTGTACCTTTCTGCTCACACTGCATAGGCTGCACAGCATTAACAGCTCTCACTAGATGAGCGTCCTAAAACTGGCAAGAAAGAGGTTTCTGGTAAAGCTTCTGAGTTTGTCCCCTCTTTTGAAGGATCTCACACACATAAAACAGGCAACCTTTTCTTCACATTGTTTTATGCAGAGGTGTGAAAGCTTTTGTACCATTTCTTTTAACAAAAAGTAGGACTTCCACACGCCTTTAGTGGCTAGAATTCTCTCAGAGCATTTTTTCATTATTTCTTTTTTTTTTCTTTTCTGACAGATTTCTGGAATTCCTCCTTAAACCACAGAAGAAGAGAGGAGTTATCCCACCCTGCAAAAGACTCTGCTTTCAGCACTGCCCAGACAGACAGTTTAAAATCTACCCAGTGTTTTGCAAGCAGCACAAACCACTGCTCATGTGAAATTGAGCTGTCAATAGGAAATGACAGGCTGTGGTTTGTGAATCCTATTTTTATAGAAGAGTGCAGTAATCCTTTTCCACCAGATGTACCTTCTCCTAAAAGCCATGCTGTGAGTGCTGATCTCCCCCCTGCCACCATGCTCACTGAAAGGAGGTCTCCCCGCCGCCCCCCTCCACCTCCACCTTCTCATGCTCTCATTCAGAAGTCTTCTCTGAAGCTCCTGCAGGATCCCACCACTGCCTGTGAAGAAAACAAGCTGCTCCTTCAGCCACTAGAAAAGACCATGAAGGAAATGAGAATTGAAGGCAGTGACAATAAAGAAGAAGGGAAGCAGAGCTGCTCAGTCAGTGAGCCTTTGGCAGTGAGCCCCAAGAAGGGCTCCCAGCCCTCTGTCCCCCCACGGAAGCGGCTGTCTGAGCGGACCTCAGAGGAGAGCTGTGTGGGAAACTCTGGAGGTTGTGAAACGCTGAAAGGGGAACGGACAGAAGAAAAACGACATGCGAGTACAGAGAGCAGAGATGAAAAGTCACTGTGCAAAAAGGCTGTAGAAATGCCTGGGGAAGTTCCTCAGACGGCTGTATCACAATTTCAGGAGGCAAAGCCTGAACCTGCAGAGATGAAGGACATGCCTCGGATTCAAAGCAATGCCATAGGAAAGTTGCCTCCTATCCCACCACCAAGAAGGAAGAGGCTTTCCCAGGTACCGAGGGTCCCCACCTCCTGTCAGTCAAAGCAAAGAATAGTGGCAGAGATGGCCACAACCATGGCCATGGTGCAGGACTTGTGCAAGAGCAGCTCTGCTACAGTGTCAGGTGGTGCCACTTGCACACACACCAAGACTGAACTGGGACATAGCCGCAAATCCGTCAACTCAGCTGAACTGAAAAATGCTCACTCCTCCCTGGAAGGCCCAGGAGGCAGCACTGTGGCTCAGACGTCAACATCTGAACCGGACTCCTACTCCACCAGCAGCACGGAGGATGACCTGGAGATGCTGAATAGTTCATCTGGTAAAAAGACACGCTCCATGATCCTGGACAAGGCCAAGAACAGGCTGTCCTTTGTGAGCCTGTCCAATGTCTTCACAGTCTTTTTGTCTAGTGACAGGAAGCTGCAGAAGAAGATTGTGGAGCTGGCACAGGACAAGGACTCCTACTTTGGAAACCTGGTGCGGGACTACAGAGTGTACAGTTTAGAGATGATGGCAAAGCAGAGCTCCAGCACAGAGATGCTACAAGAAATCCGGATGATGATGACACAGCTGAAGAGTTACTTAGTGCAGAGCACTGAGTTGAAATCTCTGTTAGACCCAGGCTCCCACACTGAGGAACAGTTAGGTAGGTGACTGTGCTTTACCCATCTTTGAGCAGAATTTGGGAAAGTGAGGAAGAAGATAGAATTGTGCAGACACAGGTTCTGCTTTACAGAATTATAAACCATTGCTTAAAAGCTGAGGGGTGTAAAATGAAGCCTACTCTGTGGTTGCCAGCACTTGGAGGAGCAGCTCTAAAAATTGGGAGACCAGTAAGGGGGGAAAATCCCTCATGAAAAATTAATGTTTTAAAGGGAAGAATTTAAGAAGAAGAGGTGTATGTTTGTGTGTGAGACATATATGTATATATATATATGCATATATACACACATACAAATACAAGTCTCTATGTTTGTGTATATACATGTATGCACAGGCACACACACTGAGAGCTGTGTTCACTGGAAACACAAAAGGTCAATGTCCCCCTGCACAGCTGTGTTCCCCATGGCCTTCCATGTCCACTGCCTCATGCTCTGCTGTGAGGATGGAGAACTCTTTGTATGTGGCAGCCAGATCTGGGGTCAGTCACTGTCTCACAAGAAGGGACAAGTCTACAATGGTTTTGAGTGGCAGATTGGAGGACTCACTTGATCCCACTCTGTGGTCCTCAGAGCTCAGAGGCACAAAGAGCTGCCTGCTGCAAGATCACTGCTGGCTCCAAAATACAGCATTTGCCTCTCGTTGCCACAGACATAATTTGCCTTTGGGGAGGAAAATTAGTATTTTTGGCTGTTTAGGGGTGTTTTGATGCTTTTCACTCAATATTCTGTGAGGGAATAATGTGCTACTGCCCTCCTTGCTAAGAAATGGACTGTCCAGTTTAACATACATTCATGAAGGAATATACAAAGATTCTTTATCCCAGCCAAAGCCATACAGCCAGAAAAAGCATGCATGCATGCACTTATATGCTCTTTTGATTGAAAATTTCTTCCTGAGGACCTGAGAAACAGAGCTATTTATGAGATCCCCAAACTGGCTTAAGGCAATCTGGGAGCTGGAAGACCCCCAACACAGAACATGGCCAGCCACAGAAGCGACCAGGGATTCCAGGGGATCCTGCAGTTCCAGTATTAGGTGGGAATCAGCTACCCTGGGTGAGCCAGGACCCAGAGGCACTCAGCTGCCATTCTCAGCAGGGCCTGCTGACTTCCTTCTCACCCAGCTAAGGCTTCACATGATCCTGCAGTCTCCCCAGCAGAAGATACCTGCTGCCAGCCCATTGCCATACCTAGGAGAAGGGAGGTACAGTTTCACTTCTCATGCACCTCGTGCAACACCTGCACTTTTTATCCTAGTAACCTTTTTCTTCAAAGCAAAGGGACTGTCAGCACAGGGAAGTCAGTCTTTAATCTTGATTAGGGAAGGTGGAGAGAAGGCAGAAAGAAGAAGTGTCCTTGTTCTGCTTGGTAGAGCTGTGTGTGTGCAAGGATCCCCCTGCTTTCACACAGACATGCCTGGTTACCTCTAGCTCCGTTCACTGGTGGTTCCTTAACAGGATGACATGGCCCAGTCAGCCTAGGGGGACTACCTTTCCCTGTGGAGAACAGCCATTACTGCGATTTGAATTTGTCCTGCTCCAAGCCAGCTGTTTCTCTGGATCCTTTAAAATAGTTGCATTTTGTTTATGTAAATGTTACTGCCCTCTGTTTCATTCCTCATTGACTGAGCGGATGAACTCCCTTGCCAGTGACCTTTTTTGCCTGAGTCTGGGGTGAAAAGAGGATTCCCTGCAATCCTCCTAGCTCTGGTTTCTAGGAGTCAGACAACAGACTTTCTCACTGTCTCTCATGCTTGCTTTTGTCTCCTGCTGAATATAAAGCAAACACTCAACCCACACAGGCTATTTCCTCATCCACAGGTGGCGTAAGAGGTGACATTAGTATCAGCAAGTTAGCGACGCTTGAACAGCAAGGATGAGAAACTTCTGACCAGCTGTTGGTGTCTGGCTCTGAGCGGGGGGCTACGGCTGCTTTTCATTCACTGCGGAGAAAGGGGTGCTTTGAGGACGAAATTGTTTTCATCCCAAAGTGATTATCTCAAACAGATCAGAGGGAGATGTTAGGGGGACATGAAATGAATCCCACCTGGGTATTTGTAAGGGCAGGGCTGTGAAAACAAGCACAGCAAGATGCGATTCCTCATTTCCTCCCGGAGTTGCCTTTTCTGCTGCCTGACAGTGCCATGCTGGTCAGTCAGGATGTCAGGCAAAGACAGCTGCTGGTAGCAGGAGCTCTCATACAGAAACCATGCACTGGTGTTCATCTCAACCCTATCCAGGACTTCGGAGGGTGCTGGTAATGAAACATTTACTTTCTGGGGTGTAATTTCTGCTTTCTGCTCACAGCTAGGCGATAGTGCATGAATAATCAACCACATGCTTTCTTAGGAGTTTTACTTGTGCCTGCACTATTGTATTGATTATTTATCATGGACTTTTGTCTTCTCCCTTCTCTGTGCAGAAGTGATTGCTGAGACAGCGTTATACAAATGTGTTCTGAAACCTTTAAAAGAAGCCATTGATTCTTACTTAAAAGAAATCCACAACAAAGATGGATCCTTACAGCAGCTAAAAGAGAACCAATTTGTGATACAAAACACAACTACCACTGACCTAGGTGTCACGACCAGCGTGCCTGAAACCATTGTGCTTGAAAAGATCCTTCAAAAGTTCACAACCATGCACAAGGCCTACTCCCCAGAAAAGAAGATTGCCATCTTGCTGAAGTCCTGCAAACTCATCTATGACTCCATGGCTCAGGGAAACCCAGGTACAGCACTCCTACTGAAATGCTATCCCTCACTGGGCCTACCCCATGTATCAGGAACAGGGTTTATGATACACTTGATGTGGTAATATCCAAACTGGAGGTAACAGCGATGGATGGTGTGTTTGGTATCAGCTGTCCACAGGTCATGTTCAGAACGGGCTGCTTAGTGACTGGAAAGTTCTTTGTGCTAATAATAGGTATAAGATGTTACCTGGTTAACTTGAAGCTGCATAAGCCCCAAAAACCAGATGTAAGTATGTGTTTTATGTGTAATGTCCTTTTTGCAGAGGTCTTCACACAGCTCTCCATAAATCCTCAGAGCTCTGCCCCAGCTTGTAGCAGCTTAATGGTAATTTCTAGGAATGGGTCTTTGGGGAGAGTGTTTTGGTTTCTTCCATATAAAGTTTTGCCTAAACTGAGGAGGAGATGCAAAATGCTAGTACTGTTTGTTATGAATTCCTGATTCTCCTGTAAATGCCAAAAGGCACTACTATGCTGCTTCAGTGTGAGGAAGTATGTGCTCTGAGTATAAATATAACTTGGGCCTCAGGCCAACCACTAAATGCACACATTAAGCCTTTGGCCGGCAGACAGGATGCATTTTTGCAGATAGACCAGGAAGCTCCTTCCTCCAAGAATCTTCTTTGCCAGTTTAAGAGCTTTCTTCTTCTACTGGTGAGCTGACGACCAGCCATGCATAAATTTGGAGAGAAGAAAGATATTACTTTGATACAATGTGCAGTTGTTCAAGAACTCACAGTCTCCAAAGGTGCTTTTAGCTGTTCTGCTTTATTTTGTACTTACCACAGCCTTGGAACACTCATGCAGGAGTTGTGTCCCTTCTGGGCCTCACCTGAGGGTCATCCCTTGAACAGTACACAGCAAGATTCAATGACAGATCTAGACATATTAACAGCAGAGCAAGAAGCCACCCCAGGGCCGAGCCAAAGCTGCAGGGTGGATAGGACCTCTCACTGTTTCCAGATGTTATGAGAAGATTTGGAAACATAGAATCATAGAATAGTTAGGGTTGGAAAGGACCTTAAGATCATCTAGGTCCAACCCCCCTGCCAGGGGCAGGGACACCTCCCACTAAACCATGCCACCCAAGGCTATGCCCAACCCAGCCTTGAAAACCGCCAGCGATTGAGCATTCACAGCTTCCCTGGGCAACCCATTCCAGTGCCTCACCACCCTTACAGTGAAGAATTTCTTCCTCATATCCAATCTAAACTTCCCCTGTTTAAGTTTGAACCCGTTACCCCTTTTGCTGTCACTACAGTCCCTAATGAAGAGTCCCTCTGCAACATCCCTATAGGCCCCCTTCAGATACTGGAAGGCTGCTATGAGGTCCCCATGCAGCCTTCTCTTCTCCAGGCTGAACAGCCCCAACTTTCTCAGCCTGTCTTCATGTAGGGGAATTTGCTGTAACTTTGTTAAAATAATTGTGTTAAGTTTGAGAGTAAATTTGGTATAAATCAAAGACTCATATGCCTCCTTAAAACCCACATAAGAGACTTGGTCTCCTTCCGGTGCTGGTGGTATGTTACATACTTGTCATACCTCAGTTAGTTCAGGTCTGGAATTTCTCTGCTGCAGGAAATGCCTTTGTGTCATTTCATGTCAGAAAGTAGGGGTCAGGGAAACAGTTAAAAAAGCTGTACATTTTTTAAAAAAATTGGCATTCATGAAATCAGAGGATTTCATTGTGGTCTTCTATGCTAAGCAAAGCACTTCATTTTGGGCAGCTCAGCTGATTTCTCATGTTTAGTACTCCTGCAAGCACAGTGTATGTCAGAAGCTGACTTCACCCCTCTGCATTCAGTTCCCTCTCCAGTATATATAATCAGTGATACATACCAGGGCCTTGTCATAAGAAAACTGGCCTGGCATTAAGGAAGTGTACCCAATTAATTCAGACCACAAAAAGATGTTAAGGGATGGAGAATACTCTAGTCTGGATGACAGTAGACTCGGAGAGAAATTGAGTGAAGTGTCCTGTAGACCCACTTAGAAGTGAAATGTGTGAAAACTCTTCAACAGAATTAACTGACCCCAGATCACTTTGATTTTTCCACCAGTCAAAGACAAACATCCAGCAAACTGAAATATTTTTCTGACAGGGAATTCCCAGCTGGTGCTGTGCTGAAGAGAGTGCTGTGGGCTGCTCAGACCAGATTTCAGGGGGTAGGAAATCTTTTCCTGCTCTCTGCCCAACTTGAGAGCAGTGGCACAGAGCCCTTTTGCTTGCAGCCAGGCCTAAGGCAGCTCAGTTCTCTTTGCACAGGAAGAGAAGAGGCCATCTTCAGCTTCCTGTGCAATAGTCTGTTCTTTTAGCTCCTTTTACTCACTGCTGAATTAGAAAGTTCCCTCCTCTTCCAAGATCAGAGAGGGTGGAACACAAAATTAATCATTCCCTCTGCTGCAGGACAAATCAGTCTACTTCTGTCAGAAAAAAATTCAGTTCAGTAACATGACTTATGTTGCCTGGTTTAATTTGCAAATTGGCAGCTCATGGCAGGTCTTTATTCACTTTAGGTTGATGGTAGGATGAGCTGATCTGAGAACATGGTTTCATATCCCAAAGCAAAGTGCAAATAGCACCAAATTTTTTTCAGACCCATATGAAAGCACAAGTTTTTTAACATTCTGAGACCCATGTATAGCAGTCCGAGTTTGGTCATGGTTCCCAATAGGTCCCAAGTTTTCCTTAAAACTAGGGATAGGATTACTCAGGAACACCTGTGTCTGTGGTAGCATCCATCTTGGCACTGCTGAAAGAGTCATGGCACACTGAAGTCAGCCTTGATTGACTCCATGTATATCAAGCCATTTTAAGAAAGGAGTTCTGTCATTTGATTGCAGTTTGTACTACATGATAAATTCTGCCTGAAAAATTAGCTGTGGTTGAAATCCTTGATACTCCGACTATGAACTGAATGGGTTAGATCTGCAGCTGGTTTAAACTAACATTTCTCCTTCAAGTTGAAAGCAATCAACTTGTGCATCTGATTCCTGAGGAAGACATCAGAATTCCTAATTTATCAGAAAGAATCAGGAAGGCAAATTCACAGTCTTCATCAATACACCTGTCTCTAGCAGATACCTGAGTACAACTGCAAGATACAGATCTATGTTTAAGTAGGATGCATCTGCAGCTACATCTAGCCATAGCCACGGATGGGTCTTATGTCTAGCTTTCATTATAGACAATAGGGACTTAGTTGACACAGCTCATTAATCTGGCTAGATGTGGGTGTCTGTTTTAGGTTGAGATGACTCATGATAAACTTCACTGACGATATTGATGAATTCATCACTGGCTATAAAAAGAGCTTAGGGATACAGGTTCAGATAGTCACATGTCCAGAGTAGGCAGTGGCATTAGTAATTGAATCCTCCCCAGTGGGACGATACAGACAGCATTGTGGTGTCTCACTGAGCTTTTCCGAATTCTGTACAAACTTAAATAACAGCAACATATGCCTTTGAGAATAGCCTACAATCTAAAAATATGTAACCTGCCTGCTAAAAATACTAAGAGCAGTTAGTAAGAATAATATGCATTAAAAGAATAAAAACCTGAAGAGTTTGGAAACCCAACTCATCCCCACAAACTAACTGGCATTTTTGGTGGCTTCTTTTAACATGTACACTGGAAAAAGTAAGAGGCAGGACTCACGGGGAACTGTAAGCTCGCAGCTCTCTGACTGTTCTACATTTGAAAGGCATGCCCCACTACCCTCAGGGAAAGTTGGGTGCATAGCTGATTTATATAAATGAACTGTAATCTCATGTAGAAAATCTGCTTATTATTTACCTTTCAGAAAGACCTTTACTCAGACAAAATGTCAAAGGCATATTGTGTGGTAGGATCTTCACTTTTCGCTCTGTCAAATACGCAAGTGACACTTGTGGAGTGATAAACAAGATGTAAATCTGCAATATGTGTGGTCTGTGGGATGAGCCTGGAGCACCCAGCCTTGAGCTACCTGACAGCTGCCACTCTGTAGAAAAGAACCAATGGAAAAGCAAAAACAGAGGCACAGTAGGCACTGTTTATGAAGAAATATTGTGTGAGACAATCAGGCCAAACTTGGTCAGTCTATGAGAGAGGAACACCAAGCATGGAAAGGCTCTAAGCTTCAGCCGGAAGTTTGAAAGATGAGAAGACTGCTTTCTAAGGAGATTTAAGAAGAGTTAACAGAGGAGCAATTTTCTTGCAGCAACATTTTTAACTTGTAGACTACCTAACTTTGTGAAGCTCTATTTTTGAAGTATCTTTGAACTGCACAAGGAGCTGGAGTATATAGCTCAAAACCAGATCTGTACTAATGGCGGAGTTTGCAAGGTAACTGGCCCTAAAACATGTGATTTAAGAGTTTCTATTGCATCATTTTGCATGGCTAATACATAGTCTGCTTTCAGAAAAAAGAGAATAGATAGGACATACATTCCGTTGGAACATTTCTCTTCCTTAGCGTTTACGATTAAGTTTGTTACCCACTGTAGAATTGAGCTGCCAGATATTAGTTGTGCTGATGCACTCCTACATAGCTCTGCAGTTGACAAAAGCATGAACCTGAAGCAGGGTGTCTTAAGCTTGTGGAAAGAAAACTGGCTTCAAATACTTAAGCAGCCAGTGTAGAACCAATGCTAGAAGCTCTGAAAACTAAGTCACAGCAATCCCATTACACTGCTCATTATCAGTTCCCACTTCTGAGAAGGAAAATAAAGCTATACATAGCAGGTTTACTTTGTTATCTTTTGGAATAGATTTGTATTTAAGTTACCATTAATGAAGGCTGGTAGACTGGAGATTGTATCTTTTTCATGGCTAGCACAATTTCTACATTTGAATTAAAGAGCCAGTTCAATTTTTTCAAGGGCAACGAATTCCTCTGATCTGTAAAACATGTTTTTGAAGTGGATTCATGCTGCCTGCATGTATTAGCTCTCTTAATTTAACTATCATAAATCAAACCTTGCTGAAGTATGGGATAGACAGGAGAAAACAAAATGCTAGTGAGTGAAAAGATGTTCACAATCTTTTCTTATGATCTTTGTCCTGGTTTCCATGACAGTCTCGAACAAATCTCAGTTAATCTTTTTGTACCTCAGGTTTCTCAGCTATAAACTGAGGCTAAAATTAATGTATTTCCTGGAGAGCTGCTGCAAGACATCATGCCAGTGTTTGTAAAATATTAGAGCAAAGTGCAGAGCATCATCAGTGTCTGCTGGTTGTCAGAATATACACGGATGGAAAAGAAATGCATGACTACGTTAAAACAGGCTGTAATTTCTTTATGGAGGCTTGGGCAGAATTCCAGTTGCTTTAAATCGTGTATTTAATTAATACCCATCTATTCAAGTGCTGCATCCCAGCCAGAAACTGACATTATATTTGCTTTGCTATAAACATAATAGGATGAGTTTGTGGCATAGGAGAGAAGGCTTATTTTAAGCTTCTTATAGATATTTATGAAATAAATATTTCCTGATCATACAGGGAAGAAGGGGAAATAAAGCAAGCAAGTTATACCTAGAGTAGGACAACACCACCTTGAACAAGCAAGCTCAGTCCCAGTGTCACTGAGACCACTGTCAGGGTCAGAGCTAGATTTAACTGTCAGCTGCAAGCATACCTCTCTGTGAGAGACCACAAATGGAGTTAGACATGTAGGTCTGTGAACTTGGCTCTGGCCCAGATTGGAAGTGGAGCTGAGGAGGCAGCAGCCTGCAGAGAACACCCCTGCTGCAGCTCCTGGATGGATGCTGGGTTGTGCCCCAGTGCCTTTTGTGGCACGGGGAGCAGGTAGGTTGCACAATGCCGAGCAGCACCAAACTTCTTAGGTGTTTAGGTTCACAGGTATTGTTTTGTGTATCTTTGTGTCTCCTACTTCTGGTCATATTTGAGTCACTGACAGGCACCTATTATCCCCATTGATGGACTGAGATATGGGCACCTCAGAACCATACTTCGTCTGACAGCTGTACATGTCTAAGCTAGTCCCTCTGCCTACTGTGACATCCAAGGCCACAGGGACAAGGGAAGGTTCAGAGTCCTACCCTCTCATTCGCTTATCCTTGGCTTCATGTGCCGTCAGTGGAGAGAAGCTGTTGCAATGCCTGCAAGGAGTAGGCACAATATACAGTGCCTGACCTGTCCTAGGCAACACTGACTGTTTGTGGCAACACATGGAGCCACAGCTAGATCCTTGATGATTAGCTTTTCTTTTCTCTTGCTGACCTCAGCTTTAGCTACAGATGTGGGTATTTAAGAATCAGGCTTCAAATTCCCACAAGTAGATTAAAATTATGTGTAGTAATTTATGCAGGTTAAGAGCATAGAGCATATGTCATATGAGTACTCCTTCCACTGCTGCAGTCAGACATTCCTTCTCTGAGTTTATCAATGAAAAAGAAAGTGTATGTTAGTTTTTTGTATTTAAGCCATAGAAACAGTTGGGGGTCCAATACTATTTCTTTGAAATCTTAAAGTTGTGAAACGTTTATAACAAGGTCTGCTGGGGAGAGCAGCTAAATCAGCTTATAGAAATGAGACAGACAGTAATGAAAAATAATTGACTCAGTGCCGGCTTGTACATACAACTACTTCTCAGCCAATAAAAAAGAAATAGAGAGATTCTGTACGCGTTCCTGAGAATTGTCCCCGAACTTTCATTTCAATTGACACTAGAAGTTGATAGCTGGGGATATGGAACTGTTTAGTTCCAAGTTGCTGTTTCCACTCTGCATTGGTTGGTTGTCCATTGTCTGGTTGGTGATCCATTTCTGTGGCATTTTATTAAAAAAAACCCTAGGCAAAACATGGATTAATCATGAAAAAAAGTGCTAGGGAAGAGAAAATTCTGCTATTAGTCTCACACTGGAAGGTCCCTTGGCCTTCAGGAAACTATAAGCACTCAATCCATGCCACGGGTCAGTAACTACTACATCATAAAGTATAAGTTTTTAAGGAAGGGGAAAAAAGAGTGAGCCTAGCAAACTCTTTGATACTTCATCTTCCTTTACACTAGTTTTATACAGAACAAACTCTGTTGGCATCTGATTTACTCAGGTCAAAAGGAACAGGTTTTTTCTGTGCAGTTTTTCTAATGCATTTTCATGTCTCACTTGTGTCATTTTTTTTTTTTTTTTTTTGCTTTTAAATAGTTCTAGTACCAGGCTGCTTGTGTTACAGTAGTATATATGACAGCAATGAATTGGACCCTTCACAGAGCTGAAGCTTTTACAGAGACAGAAGCCAAGCCAACAGCAGACAAATAAAACATCATAGAATCATTAGAATGGTTTGGATTGGAAGGTGCTTCTTTAAAGACCATCTTGTTCCAACCCCGGGCCATGGGCAGGGACACATTCCACTAGACCAGGTTACTCAAAGCCCCATCCAAGCTGGCCTTAAACAATTCATGTTTATCTAGATGTTAACAAAATATTAATGACCTTTTATAGTTTGGCTGAAGACCTAAGGCTGTGTGATTTAACTAAAGGCAGCCATAATAAAGCGAATAGAACTGAAAGGGCTAATCCAGCTTTCATTAAATAAATAGTCTATGTTGTGGTGTGTGTGGACTCAGTCTTAGAAACAGACTGAATTACATCCCTGACAATCTCCCATCCTCCAACACTTTGTTTTAACTGGATCAACTCTCTGGTCACTAGTTATATTCCTGGGTTTATTTTTAAGCCACACTGTATTTTTTTTATTTCTCATTTTTTCGTCAGGGGCTAAGCTCATGGCTATTTGAGGCTTCAGAAGAACCTCTTTGCAGTGGAGAATCTGTGTCAGCTATGAATGACAGAAAAAGAGGGCTGACTCCTAGCAAAAACTTGAAATAAGTCAGTGGGAACATTTGAGAAACAGGAATTTATGCCCCGCCATGGAAGAGCATGTGGGCTGTGGACCAAAAATGGCTAGGGCATAATTTCACTGAAAGTACATCAAGGGTAGCTTTGGTTCTTTGAGGTGAGGCAAATGGTTCTCAAGTAAGACACACATGGCCCATGAAAACAACACATCCAAGTGCTCAGCTGAGAAAACCTGCCCATTGCCTGAGGAAAGATATTCAGTGTGAAAGCAGTCTGGGCTTAGGTTAACTGTAGTGGTCAACTCTAAATGTTGGGAAGATAGGCCTGCTAAGCAACTTGTTATTTGGATTCTTCATGATGAATTTATGACATGTTGGTGGAAAGTGAAAGCTTCCTTCAACTAAGAAAAGTTATCCTTGTGTTCTTCACCATTTATATGGCAAAGCTTCATTTTGGATTCTATTTTAAGCAGTAATTCTTTACAATGGTGACTGTTAAGATGTATGCTTTTTTGTCCTCAGAGATCCCAAAGAGCTGCTACAGATTACATATAAGATCACTCTGCTGACTTTATTGATATTAATGTTTTTAAGCATAGGAAATCTTGAGCCCATGAGGATCTGTTCCTGTAGCACCTGCTGCATGCCAATTTCACCAATTCCATCAATTTCATTTACTAATTTAAGTCCAATGTGAAAGACTTTTTATTTTCTTAGCTAGGCACCAATGGATGGGAAGATGCTTCCTCTTAGATTCGAGCTCTTTGGGAAACTGTTATGATTAGGAACATGTAGATCTATGTTTTGCCTTCTGAAGAAACACAAACAAGGAAGTCCTCAGTCCTAAAACCCACCTCAAAATCTATTTTCTGCTCTTTGGTCCCACACATATACAAACCTAAGAGTATAAATACCCCTAATGCATATAGACAACTTCACTGCTAATATTGCAAACGTGAATTTCAGTCTTGATGGCACTGTCAAACCAGAGAGCTGAACTGACAACCTTTGCACTCTTCAAGGATTGTCATTTGCCTGAGATCCATGAAGCTTAAGCTTCTCTTTCTCCAGTTAATAAAGAATATCAGAAATGGAGTGCAGTAAAAATTTTCAGTCTCACGTTTTGGGCTTGAAGCAAGCCTACTTACTTTGTAAGTGTACTAACTTTTCCTTTTTCAGCATTTCTTTCTTTGCTGACACTTTGAACTTTAATTCTTCACATAATGTAAGCAAAAGTCTGCAAAGGACAAGCTGGGTGAGAAGCTGTCACTGCTGTGTGTGAATGTGTCTTTGTGGTGAGTTTATTGCGACCACTCTGTGTTTCTCTTTGCTCAGGGAAGCCATATGGTGCAGATGACTTCCTCCCTGTGCTCATGTATGTATTGGCTCGCAGCAACTTGACTGAAGTCCTTCTGAATGTGGAGTATATGATGGAGCTCATGGACCCTGCTTTGCAGCTAGGAGAAGGTAGAGTACAGTGTTTGCTCCTGGGATATTCACTCTGGAAATCATTCTTTACCTTGCTTCAGTGTTTGTGAAAGTGGGGTATCAAGGCTGCGGATAGGCTTTGTGGATAAGCTTTGGCCAGACTTTTCAAATATGAGGCTCTAAAATTATTGTCAAACACTTTAGCTGCTCTTTGGCAGTGTGGTGCCCTTAGACATCAGCTAGAAACGCAGGGAACTAGCATAAATGAGATCTGAGTTGCTGCATTAGTAACCTAAACAGATATATCTAGTGTTCCTTGGCCCAAAGGCTGAAAAATTGACAGGTTTGTGCAAACACTTTTATTCCAATGAGAAAAGAGCACATTTTTTAAACTGTATTGTATGCCTGGGGCCATACATCATTCTCATGGTGGCTCTACTCTTACATTTGAGTGACCCCTTCAAACAGTGTTCTCTGGCTAAGTATCAAAGTGAGGCAGAGAAAGGAAAGTCAGGTTAGAGTGGAATATTAGGTTTGGATGTGAATAAAGACCTCTGCTACCAAAGGGGTAAATACCCTAGGGAACTGTGGGCCTTTCATTTCTTAAATACAGATTGGGAAGCAAATGATACTAACAGTGACAGGGTTATGCATTTTGAGTTATGAACACAGATAATTTGAAACCAAGTAGTCATTAAACAAGTAAAATGGGTTTTACTTCAGACTTTGTTTTGAAAAGTACTGAGGTTCTAGAAAGAGGTCCTGGATGAATAACAGCAGACTACTTTTACTCATGTAAAATGGAGGTACAAGTCTGTAACTAAGAGCATGTCATCCCAGCACAGTGCAAAGGTGGGCAAAAGTAAGTACTAACAGAATGAGCAGTGTCAGTGCAATCGTACTAGTGAGGGGTTTCTGCACAGGCTAATTATCCCACTGGAAAGAATTGTTAGCAGAAAAAAAAACATTAGTCTAAGCACAGCATTTTGCAGACATAATTAAGATGGTTTTGGTGACTGTGCTGCCCACAGGTTCTTCATTTCAAAAGGGCATACTACCGGGCTGGTTACTGCAGACGTCTGGGTTGGGCTCAGGGTATCAAAGGCAAAGCACGCTGGAGGCTCTCTGTAGTCAAAGACGCAAAGACTGTGTGAAATGTGCATGCCAGTCAAAGGCGGAAAATTTTGTGAGGGAGTTACAGATCAAACTGGCTGAAGAATCACATCAGAAAGGATACTGGGAATAACTGCTGATACAGGGAGCGGAATAAAAAGGTCTCAGTGAAGACAGCTCGGAGACCGTGAAGAACGGGGCTAAAATGGCAAAAATTCAGTTGAGTTAGGCCTTTCAAAGTTAAGTGGCAAAAAAGTGATTCAGGCACAGAAATTAAAAAAGGACACACCAGAAGTAGAAGTGAGAAAACTGTGCAATTACATCAGGTAATACATAAACTCATTTAAATCTGGCCTTCAAATTAAAAATTTACTTTGAATGAATTTTATAACAACGTGATGTTCACTATGGGGCAAAGGCAGGGACAGAGGATGGGGAATGACTGTGTGGAAATGAAGATACTGTAAACTGAGTGTAAGAAAAAATAATTCTTAAAGATATAATGAATTCCTGTCACGGAGGACTGGGAGATCTTCCTCCCTGGATTCTGAGGGAAGGGAAACGCCAGGTTGTGGGTCCCATCACAGGGACCCCTGACTATGCCAGAGAAGGAGAAATGCTGAATGACAGACAAGAGAAGATAGCAACCCTATTTAAGAGAGAAAAAGTGGCACTTGTAGGCTTGTTAGCCTGTTCTCAGCAGCACTTTGTGAGAGATGGTAAAGAAAAAGAGGGGGGTTGGTGTATGCAGACTTAGAAGCTACGGGACATTCCTCATCAGACCCACCAAAGTACAGAGAGTTAAATGGCAACGCTGGTCTTCTCTCTCTTACACCAGACTTTGAGGGGGCTCTAAAAATACTTCTCTAATACAAAATGCTGTCTTATCTACCACTTAAGCAACCAGCTGCAACGACTGCGGAGCTGGTCAGAGCCTGAGGAAGGGTTCCAAAACGGCAGGCGGGCTGCGGCGGGGTTTGGGTGGTGTGGAAGGGCCATCTAGAGGCAACTGCCGTCATTACGAAACGTACCAGAAGCAGGGAGCCCCTCCCAGCTGACCGGCTGGTTTTATTTCCCCGTTACCCTGGCGCCGCGGTGCGCGGAGCGGAAGAAGGGAATCGCTCAGAAGCCGGGGCTCGGCCCCGCAGGGGACTGGCCTCTCACCCTGCCTCAGGCCAGGTGTGCTCCTGCTCGGGCAGTGCTGCAGGCTGACTCCTTCCTTCTGTTCAGAGGAGACCCTAGTGCAGCTGGGAAAATGAGCACTCTCAATTAACTCGGCACTGGGGCCGTTCCTTGGCATGGGTCTGCCTCACAACCAAAGCAGCTTCCCAATATTCAACTCTGCCCTCTTATCAGGGCTTATTTTCGCCTCTGTTGGTAAACCCTCTTCTTATCATGGTCCAGCTGCTTTCTTGGCTGCTGCAGTTTTTTATGTATTACCTTCTACAGCCAGCACCACAGCAGTCATGGAATTTCTGAGGGGAAAGGGGTGGCTGCAGGTTTTTACTGCTTTGTCCTGTCTCTCTGCTTTACCAAGATTTATCCCTCAGCTCTGAACAATCCAGGAGTTACTCTCAGCCAACATCTGGGCTCCCCGTCTATAATAGAGATGGAGGGAGTAGAGGGTAACTTGTCCTTGGAGGTCTGAGACATCCTTCAACAGTGCCAAGCCCACAAGGGGACCTGAGCTCTAAACATTTTAGCAGTGCAGATAGAGTTGGAGGGGCTACCTCCAGCCTTGTCATTTTCTTACAGAGTAACTGCAGTTGTTACTATTTCCCTGCATTATGGGGACTGCTCAGGAGTCCAGATTACAGACCTGTTGCACTGGCCCTGTTAAACACAACAAAAAGATGGCCATGCCCCAAAGAATAGACCATCTGTGGTCGAAGGCATTGCTCGGGTTTGTGAAAGCAGCTTTTGTAGCAGTTTACCTTGAGTCTGGACAGTGACACTGCTGTGAAGCAGAAAGGGGTGGAGGACACTGGCCATTAGGTCTCCTTTCTCTTGGGTTAATATCAGACACACCTACACTCCCTGCAGCAAGGCACAGACAGTGCAAGTGTTAGCTGCCACTGCACAGGCACGGGCAGGCAGGATGGAAGTGGATGGCCTGTGCTGGTGTGATATTCATACAAGACTTTATCCTCTTGCAGGCTCCTACTATTTAACCACCACCTATGGGGCCCTGGAGCACATCAAGAACTACGACAAAATCACTGTCACACGGCAGCTGAGCGTGGAGGTGCAGGACTCCATTCATCGCTGGGAGCGACGGAGGACACTGAACAAAGCCCGGGCTTCCCGCTCATCAGTGCAGGTAGCTGGCATTGTTTGCTGCGGACAGAGCCTGAAAGATGAGCATGCTGTCTTACATACTTACTGATTTTTAATTTGATAATTATTTTAAAACAAAGTTAACCCAAATCACCAGTGAAAAAAGAGTGCATATGTGCAAGATTTCCAAATCTTAAAAAACCCCACACCTTTGAAACACACTCATTTGAAATATGTATAACTTAAAAATTAATTTTGAAGTCTTGAAGTACCCGCGTAACAATATAATTTTAAATACAACTGCAGCGTGATTTTGTTGTTCCTTCTCAAAGGAGGCAGGCTAGGAGCAGTCACATGTGGAGAGCTGTGGCAGGGAAGCAGGGAGCCCCTCCATCACCCTTAGGGCTTGGGGAAATCATGGGCTAAGCTGAGGAGATGCGAGCAGGCTATACAAGGACGGTTTCTAGATGGCATAAAGTTGTAGGAGGACCTGAGATATTCCAAGGACCAGTCAAAGGAGCATCTTCCAGAGCCTGGCTTCTCCTGCCTGGCAGCAGGAGAGACCTAACAGTATCTGGTTGTCTTTGAAGCCCATGCTGTGTACAGCTCGAAGAAGACCTCCCCATGCACAGCGGGAGAGGGTCCCAGGAGGGATGGGTGCTTTGGACCTCCAGCCATGGTGAGGCAGGGCGCGGGACCAGGCTGTGGCAATGCCGTGCCAGCCCGATGTCCTGTGATCAAATGGTTACCCACAGGGAGGCAGCAAAGACCACGTTTCGGTTCTGTAAAGCCTTCACAGTACGAAGCAAAATTGTGAAAGCCAAGGCGAAAGCCAGGGGGAAGTCTCCTGAGCGGGAGACACAGACCATACAGCCCTGTGAAAGCGTTGAGTTGATTATGTTTCCCATATTGCGGTCAAATAGTCCCTGATGATCTCAGAACGCGAGAATGATGGATGGGATACACGAAACAGCCATCCAGCCCCAAGCGCTGCTCATAGCAAGTACCTAGCATGGAGCAGAATAGCTGAGTGAGCAAATGCTACATTTTCCCAGAAGATTCCCACCCCCTCCAGGAGCATAAGGACCATTTTACATTCCTTAGAATGAATCAGAGGCATGCAGGCCCATCCTGGCAGATATAAGCAGCTTACTGACGTGTTCAGCAGGCTCCTACACATCCCTCTGGCTGCCTTAATCATCTGCAGTGACACTCCATAAATACAATTTGGAAACCCATAGTCCACATATTTGACAAAACTCAAATGATGAACCTGAGTATTTTCTGACTAAAATGGCTGGGAATTTTTTTAAAACTTCACAGATACAAATTAAGCATTCAGGTTCCACTGTGACTGAAAGCCCTCTAGATTCCGCTCCTCATGAGCCTGGCAAAAACAGCAGTTAATGCCTGAACCAGGATACAAGGAAAACAGCTTTCTCAGCGTAACTTCTGCTGTTTTGTTACTGATGGAAGGAATTTTGGAGGACACGCTGTCAAGGTGCTGTTTGTGTGACGGTGGAGTTGCAAGGGTCACCACCCTATCAACTCTTTCTTGTTTCTGTGAGACAGGGTGTTTTCAGGCCAGATCTCTTAGGTTGTGGGATTGTTATTCTGGTCTGTTACTTCTTTGTATCCTATTTCTTCAGGAGTTGTAGAAAAGTGGGAGAGGGAACTGTTGCAGACTGCTCACTGAGGATATTCACCAAAATCAGAAAAAAGCTTTTACTTATGTGTCTTTAAAGGGCTAAGTCTTCCATTAAGTGTTTGTTAGGTTAAGTATTTGCTGATTCAGAGCTTGTCCTTCAGAAGTGAGAAAGGAGAGAATAACTGGGGCACTGGAGAATGATTGGAGGATATTTGAGAGCATTTAGGAGATCTAGACAGCTAGTGCTTTGGGGCTGAATGCTACCGCCTTCTGTCCCAAGTCACAGTGTTAACTTTAAGATCTATCCTCATGTTTCTCTTCAGGATTTCATCTCTATCTCCTTTCTGGAAATTGGTGCTCAGTCAAGGACACTTGCTTCCCGGAAAGACACCACAGCTGAGCAGCTGAGCCAGCAGTGTGCCGAGAAGTTTGAAGTCTCCCATCCCAAGGACTATGGACTCTTTGTTTACGTTGATGACCAGTGGCTGCAGGTGGACAAAGATGCCCTTCCTCACCATATCAAAGCGTCCCTCCTGAAGTGCGAAACCAAGAAAGATTTCCATTTTATTTATAAACCAATAGACCATAAAACCCCACCAGTTCCAATTGTCAAAGAGTCAGACTTTCCCTAAGGGCTGTGCTGCTTTTTTTGTTGTGTTAGTTGTCATCCTGGAAGGGCTGGATAGTTTATTTCATGAGATACTCTGATATCTGCAGACCTCAGAAGGTCTCTGAAACATGGCCTTTGACACAGGGCAGATGTGCTAATTATAGATGCTGTCCAAATACAGAGCATTTCTCAGCAGAGTTCATTTGCAGAAATAAAAAGAGCATTCAGGAGACCATTCATCTTCTGGAAAACTTGAAGTATCAAACCTCAGAACCTCCTGCTGGCAGCCAGCTGACATCGCAGAACATGAATGCGCAGTGGAGAAAACCCAGAGATCTTGCAGAAAACTGTACATTTACTCCATAGTGAATTATGGCAGGCGTGAATCACCTCCTTGCACAAGGCCTGTGAAAGGCGTGCACACATCACAATGCTATCTGGAGGTAAGACAGCTTTAACACCTTACAGTATCTGTTCACACAGTTTGATGTATTCAGAGGCATAGGGTTGCCATCTGTAGCAGAACTCAATCTCTGGCTTGCTGTCTAGAAAATGCCATTGCCTTTGCAATCCGCAGACTTACAGACCATGCAAGATGATCCTAAGAGTACGTTTTCTGCCATCTATTTGTCACTGAAATCAGGTCGAGTAGGCATTTTCATCAACGTATTTCTTTTTTTTCAAGGTTGGAAGTCTTCACCGTCAGTTTTACGTGTACAGCAGTTCAGTCACATTGGTTGTATAATAGTGTCATTGGGTAATTGTGTATTTATTTCCATGTGTGATATGGTGCAATTATTTTTAAATAAGGGCTTGTAAAGAAACGTAATATTTTTCTCAGTGTAGCAAACCAGATTAAAATTTGAAAATCAAAAAGAGCTAGAATTAAATACCTGTCCCTTTTTACCCAGATGTCATTTTCTCCAGTGTTTTCGTGACTGTAAGTCCCACCAGGTTATTACATTAATAAATTCAGGCTGTTGTAGACAGAACTTGCTAATTCTCCTTTCTACCTGTGCTTTCAGTCATTGCTGACTTAAATTTCCCTGCAAACCTGAATTCCCAATAAATGGAACCAATGTAGAAATGAATTTTCTGAAATTTGAAAACAATATTTCAGGCTCGGATAACAGAAGCGGGAGCCTTAATTGCAAGACAGATCCATGTCTTCTGGGTGCCTTCATTCAGACAAGATTCCCACTGTGAACACTAGATACTGGATAGTCTGCATGCAACAGGCACGTAACCTCCACTGCAGCTACACGCACTTGGGATCAAGCCTAGCAAAGGTCTGATTGGAAAGAAAGTGTGTTACTGTGGGTTTCGCTCAAAACTGCTATCGTTTCCTCCATTAAAAAAAATAATTGGGGCCAATTTAAAAAATTAATTGGCATGATTAAAACAAAATACTGGGCCAAGTTGCTAGAGCTCCCTGCCTGACTCCTGAAGCTCCAAAGGTAAAGTGGTATCACATGTAGCTGGTCGCTAAGTCTCTGGGCCTTGAAATGTCTGCGTCTACATGCCTCAGCTGTAGCGTACGCTGGCCAGATCTGCATACAGACAGCAAACCAGCGCTGTGCATCTGCCAGCTTGGGCTCCTGAACATCTTGGTGGGGAAGGGACAACAACAAAGAATGAGGAACAGTGAATAACAGTGATCTTGGTTTCGAGGACATCATGTGCAGACCCTGCAGTGTGTGACACCCGTCCTGAGCTGACTCCAAAGTCATGGTTATTTCTGATCATGTGCAGCTGTCGGCACCTCCGCCTTGCCTCTGGGAAGAATGCTGGAGCTGAACCTCTCCCTTGTGCTGCCATTAGCCTTTTGCAGGGCGGCATGCTCCTGCTGGGAAGCTGGGCTGCATTCTGGGTGGCACTTGAGATGGTATGGCTAAACCTGACATGCAGGCTTCCAGTATTGACGGGGGAGATGCTGCTCTCAGGGCCCTGAGGGCACATGCAAGCATTGCTGCCTCCAGTGCCACCCCAAGGCTACCCCACCCGGCCCAGGGACCAGGACCCCATATCACCTCCCAGGGCTGTCAGTTCCTGCCCCAGTGATGCTGCAGCAGTGTTGGTCTCTGGCTCCCCACAACACTGTCGCAGCCTGGCCTCTGCTAGTCCCCATCCCCAGGGAGGTGCCCAAGCCCCAGACTGGGGCTGCCCCTGCTGCTACCCACTGTCCTCCTCCTGGCTGTAGCAGTGGCACAGGCTCCCAGGGAACTCTCATGGCTCTGGGACCTCTCTGCCCCAACAGCAGCTTCTGCACATCCATCCTGCAGACTGGGGCAAGGACATCAGCTCTCATCCTTCTGCTTCCCTGGATGCTGCATGTTGATGGATCAGGGTCAGACCCTCCCTGGGGAGGTGGTACAGGGTCCCCTGGGCTCTCTGGCTGTGAGGCAATGTGTCCTCACCCTGCCCAGCTCCTCAGCCCACCACCATCTCTGCACGTTGGGTGAACTCATGGCAGTTTACCCTGTGGTGGAAGCACTGCCAGTAAGTCCCTGCACACCGAGAGGCCTGTTGTCCTGCTTCCACCATGGGTGTTGTCACTAATGCGCATATGTTCCAAAGTCTGACCTGCTCCATGTTGGCCACACTGAGGACAATCTTTACTGTCACCCCTAGGGCTGTGGCAGCAGAAGGGTCCAACCGCCATGCAGCATCACTTACTAACCTTCCTTTTTTCTCAACCCTCCCCCCCCCAGAAACACTCCCCAAATCCTCTGTTTTCCACTGACTCTCTCAAAGGAGACCACACACACGTCTCACACCCGTTCCCCACACAAACCATGGGCTCAGACCGAGTCTCTGGCCCACCTCCCACTGGCCTCCTCATCCCTGTTGGTAGGGCTCCAAGCCACATACCCCCCTCACCCCCCATCACCTGAGCACAGGTATCACACTGCATGCAGTTCACATACAGCAGGAGTGGGGGTCTCCAGTGCCAGACCCAGAGATGTGGAGTCTGACCAGCAGCTTAGTTCTGCCATGGCTGCTGCAAGTTATTGTAAGCCCCAGAAGCAAAGGTGTATATGTCTACCAAAGTCCCTGGTCTCATCAGGTTATCTTTATACAGTTAATGAGCTTGAAGTAATCTGATGGGGATGAGGCTAAAGTAGAAACATGCAAGGAAGGAAACCAGGACTGATCTTCTGCTGGGTATTTCCGGAGAACAACCAGACTTTGCACTGGCCAGGGTTGAACAAAAGATTGACGAAGCGAAGTGTTCCAGCACCTTGCAGTGTCCTGGGATGTCTGAGTCAGCAGCTGGACCTCAGGGCAAGAGGGAACTGGATTGTACAACTGGTAAGTGGAGCCCACAGAAACCGCAACAGTGCTAAAGCATTGCAATGCAAATTGTCTTAAACCAAAGCCTAGTCCCTAAATCAGACCTGCAGATCCCAGTTTTCAAAATGCAAGGAGTGCCAGCTGAATTTCTGTGGGCTTTCACAAAGGCTCTCAAATTGCACATGCCACGTTTTCCTCTGGCACAACTACTGCAAAGCTCTGATTCAATTTGCAAAGGCTGCCAGGGCTGTCCCCAACTCAGAGCTTATTGACGGTAATGCGAGGTACTGTGCCTGGCTGCGAGCTGCCTGGGAGGAAATCACTGCGCTAGAGCTCAGTGCAGAGTGGGGCTTGCTTGGAGGCCATGGGGCACCTGGCCTGTTTGGTCACGTTTTATAAACCACCAGCAACAACTTCACAAAACATACATCTCTGGGGTACAGGGGTGACACGGCTCCTCCAGAGCCCAACCACAGCCCTGCCTTGTCAGGGAACACAAGCTGGGAGGTGACACGTATGATGGGATCCTGGAGCATCCCAGGAGAGAGACGGCTGCTGCCTCTCCAAGCTCACAGCTCAGCAGCAGGACTCGGGCTCTGCATGCACCAGGGCCATGCAGAGAGCAAACATGCTCTTGTTCTGGGGACTCTGGCAAAGGTCTGAGTCCCCAGCGTGGAGACTAATGGAGCGGTTCAGCACACGTGTCCCTCTTGACCCTGGTGGCCAGGGTCCTGCACTGGTACCTGACATTTTGGGCAGAGAGAAAAAAACACCACAAAACGTCAAATGTGGGAATGAAATGGGCATTTTTAAATGCTCCATGGGGTTTTATTCATTTGCTTTGCCATGGGGCTTCCTCATGCTGCAGCCCAGGCGAGGAGGAAGCAGTCCAGTCTGGTGATCTGTGGCCACCCCTGGTTAGTCAAGATGGTCACGCCATGACTCATGCTCTGGCCCTCACATGAGCCATCAGCAGACAGGAGTATTTCAGGAGACTCTGACCGAGTAAGGTTGTGCAATCCGGCCAAGGCCTCCTCAAACACTCATTTGCAGAGAAATGTTGCGCAACTATCACTCATTTACCCACAAGGAAAGGATCCCAGTGTGAAAGAGAGGAAGAGGGAGACCTGCTGAACCCAGCAGCTTCTGCAAAGAAAAAGCAAAAAGCCTGTGTGGCCACTTCAAGCACAGAGTTTACTTAATTCCGCTTTGCACCCAGTGATAACATCTCCCAATAATTCACTGAAATGATTGCTACAGGTCATGCATAACCTAAAATAAAAACCACTGAAATCAAAGGCAGTTTTCCTGCTGAATTCTAGAGCTTGTGGGGCTCATTATGCATCAGTCACGAACTGTTCTTTGAAACCTGGCACAAGACTGGCTTTTTTCCACAGGCCTGTGCAGGGATTCAGGCAGGAAGGGTCCACTGGAGGCCACCAGTCCAATCCCTGCTCAAGTGGCCCTGCCTCCCAAGGCTGCCCAAGGCCTCATCCTCTTGGTGCTGCAGGTCTCCCGGGCTGGAGATCATACAGCCTCACTGGGCCCTGGTCCAGTATGTCAGATACTGATGTGAAAATTTCCCCCTACCGATCTGGTGCAAAGCCCGAGTCCCACCAGAGTTGCTCCTTGGATGCATGCTGCTGCCCTGAGATATTGGACGGCTCTGCCTGCGATGCATGGGGTTACAGACTTGTGAGAGTTGTGTTGTCTCCTGCCTCTTTTGGGGGCTCATGTCCCTGGGAAGGAAGTGGCCTCTGATTCAGAATTGACTGAGCTCTTGGCATGAAATGCTGCTCAGTCAGGACTTCAGCTTAAGTGTCCTTTGCTGCTCCTCCATCCCTATTCTCACAGGGCAGAGGCTGAGCTCAGGAGAAGCCTTCAGCCTCCTACCCTGCAAAGGGCATGGCTGCTCAGCTCTAACCCTAAGCTGTTATGGTAGGAGAAGATGCAATTTGGTTTGGACAGAGCTAAAATAATACAGGAATCTATAAAATTAAGGTGCATTATCTCCACCTCTAGGTGAAGTACTTTCTGCTTTGTTGCCAGCAGAAAAAGGACAGCAGTTACATGCACTCTGAACAAAGCTGTGGCCATGCAAGCTTGCACTGTATAGAAACAGCACACAGTGTGCTATGGAGGCTGATCATGCCCCCTGCCCTCCAGGTCCTCTCAAAGGAAAGCAGTGTACTGTATACAGCAGGATGCTGGGTAGAAACACACAGCATATTTGGCACAGAACGGCTGGGGAAAGGGCCTTGAACTCTGTAGCAATAAGGAGGACAGGAAGCCCTGGCTGGTGCGAATGACACCCTTCTATGGGTTACACCTACACACCACTACTGTGCTCAGGAAGGGATTTTGTAAATAACACAGACCCAGCTGTGCCCTGCCCTGCCTGGTGGTGATGGTTTTCTGGAGAACCTGCTAGTTTTCCATATTTTGCAGAAGTCATTTCTGCATCACGGCACTCTAGGAATGACAGCCTGAAGCAGCTGCATGCCAAAGGAAGAGTGAGTGCGCCTGCCCTTACCCAATACAGCACCGCAAGATACTCTGGCGCAAGACCTACCTTGCACAACCCTGAAACTATTTTCTTTCACATCCAGTTCTATTACCATCCCAAAATAAACAGCCTGCCATGGACACATGAAGCCTGTGCAGTGCTATTTGGAGGCCTTAAAACAAATGTATTGATCAGAGAAGCTGTTTTTTTTCCATGTCTTCAGTGACTGCCGAGGAAACGGGTCTCTGGATACAGACTGGAAATTCAATAGCACACTAATTTTTGTGGGGCAGGAAGTAGAACCTGCTGCATCTTAGATAGTATTGTGGGTGCAGTGACATCTTCAGCAGACTGCCTCCCTGTTTCATTTCAGCACATCCCTGAGGGAAGGGGTAACAACTCCACATCCATTTAGGATGGAGAAGCTCTGGAAATCATTCTTGCAGGAGGAAAACAGGCAGTCATGTTTCAGCTTTGCATCCTGGTCTGCAGGAGGGCCACGAGGTACAAGTGCCACCTGGGTGTCACTAATATGTGAAAATAAAAATCAAAATGGTTTGGGTTGGAAGTGTCCTTACAGATCCAGTTCCAACCCTCCTGCCAGGGGCAGGGACACCTTCCACTACACCAGGTTGCTCAAAGCCCCAGCCAACCTGGCCTGGGATGTGTGCTAGCAGCTGACTGTTCATCTGATAATTACTTTTTAAAGGCCGACTTACTATGGCTGGAGACTCTTAAGGTGAGCTTATGTGTGAAGAACCTGGGGAACTTTATGTTTTTCGGGCTTTTTTCCCCTTCTGCATTCTAGATATGAAAATCCAAAAGACCAAAAGCCTCTTCTGAATACTTGATGAGAAAATGGACATTTCTAGAGGGTGAAGAAAATTGTTAAAGCTATGAAGCAACAATGCCAAGTGCTTCAGAAGCAGCCTGGATTTCCAGGGAACAGAACAACTCTAAAAGCAGAGAAGTGTAAAACTTAGCAGATTTAATGTATATATTCAAACAGGGCTGTGAAGAAGACATTATTCCTGTTCTTTTCAAGTGACTGGGGGCTCTTGGTTGCACTCTTTCCTGACAGAAGCCAGATTGCCTAAAAGCTGTACTGTGTGGCCAGCCCTCCCTCCTGCCATCAGGGAAACACGTGCAACACATTCAGGCAGTCAAGAGTTTCATATTCTCTTTAGACTTCTGCTTAAGAAAACCCGACCAACTTTACAGCTGAAAAGGAACAGGAAGCAACCCAAAAGCAACACATACCTGAATCTTCAACAAACCCCAAGATGCAAACTTTCCTAATTCAGTAAAGCCTAGTTCCACCGACATTCACCTTTTGCCATCCATCCTGATACAGCTGTGTTCTAGGCTTTCTCTCTTTCACTCAGCACACAGCTGAAAGTGCTAATGTCCCTGGCTTTATCTGGCTCTTTATATAGAAGTAGCTTCACTTATAGCCCCTATAACCCCTTTCCTCTGAGCAGAGCTAGACAGAACTCCCTCTGTCTTGAGGATGCTGGTTTAGTTTTTAATTATAGTTTGTTCTTTTCCCAGGGAGAGGTAATTTTGCATATAATGTATTCTAGAAAGAGCCCTGAAGTATTTTTATATCCTATCACCCCATGAAAAAAAGCATGGACAACCTGAAACTCCTTTGAGTCACCTCATAGCCTTTAATTTTCCCCATTTCTCATTTTGTCAGTCACCTCTAAGGAATGGTGCCTTCAAATGTGACTTCAGGCTTTTGACACTTTTGTTGTTGATTTTGGGTTGAAGTTTGGAAGTTTGATTTGTTGGGGGTTTTTGGGGTTGTTTATTTTTAGATGACCTCCCTTATAAAAGGCTTACAGGGGACCGAATTTTAATGCAATATCATTAAATTGATTAGGTCTCATTTATTTTCAAGATACAAGATGTCCAACACTGTATTGCCCAGTATGTTGATGACACCGTCAACTTCATTTTTATTCACAGGCATTTCCCATACTCTGTGACTTCCCGCAGGTTTGCGTGTACATACATTTGATTATAATATACTGTTGCTAAATTTACAGCATTAGGTATTTGTGTTTTTCTTTGGGAAACAGTGCTTTCTACCCACAAAGCCTTTCACTGTTCACAGTTCAGCTATGCTGTTCACATCCAATAGTTCTCAAATGCAACTAATTTCTTTAAACTGTTAAGAAGTTAAAGCTTAAAGAACAAGCTTTGGTTTCTTCACTCTTTGCCAGCCTGCAAATTAGTCACCGCAATGGAATTCATTAACTTTTCTTAAAAAGCTTATAGTTAGCAATAGTATAAAAAAAATAAATTCCTGAATTAACAACTCAATGTTTAAATTTAGCACAAATTTAACAATCACTGACAGGTGGCCTGTAGTGTTCATCCAGAGATTCTGTCTGAAGAGCATTGCGTTTGAAGCAAATCATCCATTTGGAAGTTCCGGGTGGTCTGTCAAACCAGCAGGCTGGCAGCAGCTGGGGACGCAGGGGAGAGCATATGCATTGCTGGTGGTCAGGTACTTCAGCTCCCAGCACAGTTCCAGTACAGTGGTTGACTATTTCACGTTGCATGCACGTAGTCTGGATTGTTACAGTTACGAGACGTTATCACTTGTAGTAACAGTTACATATTACGAATTGTTGTTTCCATTAATACCCAAGGCACACTTTATCCATGGCCAGGCATATTCTGCAACAGAGAACAATAATGATGAGAAACTTCCTAGGTCCTGTGCTCTCAAACCTCCCAAACTGAATGGAGCAGGATGCCACCAGGAGTGGGGGCAGCAGTTCTTCACCTTCAGGGTTGCATGTGCACGCTGCCTAAATTACCAGTCTGCCCTCCCCTTCCCTACTCCTCTGCTTTCCTCGCTCAAGTTTCTTCCTCTCACGTGACTCACAAGCTAGGATCCCATCCCCTGCCACAAACTCCCAAGGCGGAATTCCACCACCACCTGTCCCTTTCCCCTACTGCACCACCCAGTAGCCAGCCCAGCCCAGATCACTATTTTCCCTGCTTTCCTACCACAGGCTCACAGATGGGGGCCCTTTCCTCAACAGAATGGAGCAATGCTGTGATCTGTTTGAGCCAGCAGCTGAGGGAGCAGTAGAAAAAATACAGCAGGTCCCAACCTTGCCTTTGGGTAAGATCATGCAGGAGTTACAGGGCAACACCCTTGCATCAGTCATGCTATTTTGTTATGTGGTACAACGGGATCCTCTGACTGGCTGTCACTTCCCCTGAGGGTTTTCAAGAAGGAAATTAAAGGGTTACTGGGGAAATGGATCATTATGAGTGGGAGAGAACTAGAAATAATATGTTGTCCAAAATTAGCATTCATAACTTTAAAGGGAGAACTTTAACTGACTAAATGGTCAACAGAGCAGAACACATGAGAAGCTTTCGGCATTAAGCTTCATCTGCCTCTTAGCCATAGATAAAACCACTCAGTGCATCCGGGAACCTCCTTACCTGTCAATGGGGTATCCTCCTTCACAAACGTTGACCAAGGCATACAGCTGTCTCAGTGCATACTCATACTGAAATAAACATTGGTAACCATTTCAGTGATGAAGAGCAGGTATTGTTTATCCAAAAGAAATTGTGGAAGTGATTTAGAAATGCTATTAATATTCAAGGTGTTTATTGCCAATCTATCACTTGGCTAAATGTCTTCTGTTCACTTTGCTCTTTGAATTTCATTAGGTAAATTCAGCTGTTGCTACACATTGGTCCCTCAGGCAAGGCTCACCCATCTAACCAATTTAATTCAAAAAACCTTCACATATACAACAGTAGCAAAAAAACCCAACCCAAATAAAAAAAACAAACCAAAAGCAACAAAGCCAAAGGGGAACTGAAATTCCAGAGCCATGCAGCTGCCTAATAGCCTGGTTAATTAGAAGGTCCAACTGAAGGACTGCTTTTGATTTGTATACAGTACTTAGATCCTGGGCAACTGCCAGGTGATCACACAGCTTTCTGCTAAAATCAATTAATCTGCTGTTAACTCATCTTACTACACAACACTGCCCACTTGGGTTATCTTGCCTGACACCAGGACTGGGTTTTCTGGAATAGGAAATGACCTCTCATTCTTGCCTAAACAGTGCTCAGCACAACAGGATTTGGCCTTCAATTGGGATCAAGGGAAGAGTAGACAGTAGTAAAACCCCTAAACTAAAAGGTGGCTTTCAGGAATTCAACACCACCACAGAAGTAGCAGCTAGGCTATTGCAATGAATTATGCAACCCACAGTCATACACAGAAATCTAGTATACTGGGATTAGGAATTCATAGTGGTGGTGCTCGTGTTTCTGTTTTCCAGTAAAGATGTCTCAAGCAGACTTATTTAATACTTGGATTTCTGGGGAGGGAGTTGATGAGAGGACAGCACGCATTAGTAAAACTGAGGGATTTTTTTCTGGGTTTGTTATTGGTAATCTTCTTGCATATCTACAAGTGTAGTGGACTTACCACGGCTAAGTGCCAGTTGAAGCAATGAGTTTTGAAGTGGTTCACCGCTGACTGGTAGCAGTCATAATTGCTGATGGTCAGTCTTTCTGACAGAATTTGCTTGGTCTGTTCTTCTGATCCTGTTACTAAGGTGATTATCTTTCGCATGGATTCTTGGATAAATTCTCTCACCTGCACATAAAACAATAAGAACCTAAACCATGTTTTTTCTAAATCTAATCTGAAGACTGAAATGTTTCTTTTCTTTAAACCTCTGTCAACTCTTGAGCTTTTAAAGGAACCCAATTTTGCCATTTCTTTTTAGCACAGCCTTTTGGACCTTAAGACATAAATGAAAACTAGGGAGACAGGAAGACAGACTCCTGGCTCCCAAAATCATACACTGTCTAGCATTCTGGCAGAAGAAAGAAAACACCATCACCAACAATATTGACGACCATTCTGCAGGAGCTATTTGATTTGGGAGACTTCAGTTCTACTGAGACAAGAATTTCTCTAATACCACAGAGTAAGTCCTCCCAACAAGACTCCCTATAGATGCAGATGAGGAATTTCATGGCAATAAAAGCTGAAACTGACTTTTGCATTTGCCTACATTTTTCCTAGATAATCACTACTGAATGTGCCTTGTGGAACAACACAACCCTGAATTTTAAAGGAAGAGTAAACCATTGGCTAGAGGTTACCAGTCCGAAAAGGAATTCTGCTGCGACTTGCAAAAACTGCAAATAATCCCATTGGCTTTAGGGGTGTTACTTCTGCTACTGCTTATGATGGAAACAAACCTGACCTGGTGTGTATTTCAATTATTTCATTTTTTGTGCTTACCTCCAGGTATGCTTTCATTTCTGCAGCAATCTTCTTAGCCTCATAAATGTCATTGGTAACCATGAGCTTTCGCTTCATGATTGCAAGAGGCACATCAGGACTAGGCGTTAGGTCATAGTGTTCTACAGGTGGCAGAGAGATGGGGATAGCTTTCTTCCCCATGCCCTGAAACTGCATCACTTTCATGGAGGAGATGCTCTGAGGGTTAGAAAGTAAACAAATGGAAAATGGCAATCACTTTCAGTGGGTAGTCTGTCCCTGCTTTGCCATGCCAACCTAACTCTCTAAACTTGCTATATTAGAGAAAATAAAGGAGATCATAGAGTTGGGTGTGGGTGTGCACGTCTTGGGTTTTTTAATACAAGGGCAAGGCTGCCAAGAATTTGGGAACTTTTATTTCCAAAACTCACTGTGGGAAAAAAGATCCATCAGGTTCAGTAACCTTTAATTAACAAATATTCAATCTGTTGAATAATGGGACTACTATAAATGATGTATCCCCTCTTAGCTCCTCCAATGTGAAGGATCAGTGTACTTATTAACATTTCATTAATATTCATAATATGGCTGGAAGTGATAAATACCCTTCTTATACTTGTCTGAAGTGTTATATCTCTGGAGGAGCTTGGAGGACAACTCATATCCTGACTCACTAGATTAAAACACAATACCAGGCTGTACCTCTTTTAGTATCATCTCTTAAATGCTCAGTGGTCTTCTGAGACAAACAGTTTCATTTTCTAAATCAACCCTGCCAATTTACAGTATGGTTTTGGGGAGCAGGGTGTGTGTGTGCTGTTTTGGGGTTTTATTTGTTTTGTTTTGGGTTTTTGGGGTTTTTTTTAAGGTGTGAAAGTATAGAGCACAAAAGATTTTGAGATATATCTGACCAAGAAGCCCACTCATATACATACTCTGTTTCCATACTGCATCACATGGCTGGTGTTGGTGCGTTTCTTCACCAGCTGAAATTGCTTGTGGAGTGTTTCTTTTCTTAGATCCTCCTGCATGAAGAAAATTCCATGTGGTCACAGACACTTAAATTCAGCTATTCTAAAAATGCAAGGAAACCTGAAAAGGGTCTTAGCTATCAGTATGTAGAAGGAAGTATAGGGCAAGAGCTACACAGCCTTTGAGAGACATAAAAGTAAATATTGAAAGGGAGATTTGACAGCATATTCTCAAATTGCTTTTAATGATTTCCTCATCTTCCAGCAAATGGGCAAGAAGGGAATGGGCTAGCATACAAACCCTAGATTTGTTTCATGAATACTGTTTCCTATTATGCTAACAAATGGGCTAGGCACAGTTCACTAAGGATCCCCGAAGCAGAGGTACAACCTACTAAACTACCCAACCTGTTTAACAAATTTGGCGATGTGGTCTCAGAAAAGCAAACCCAGACTAGCGAATTACAAACCAGATGTTAGACAGTTTCTAATCTTATAAATAACAAAAGAAGACAATGTTTCCAGAAGTTAGTTTCAGAAAGAAATTTAGTGACCCAAACAAATAAAGATTATACATAGTTCTGAATAGTAGATAAATACTTTTACCAACTCCATTTGTTGATTTCAGTCTCACAGAAAACAAAGTATTTTCACAAAATCTGTAAAGGAGCTGTTTTTAAAAAGCCAAGTAATTTTTCATGCATGGAAATGCAGAAACCTCATCTAAGTAACTTACCATATCTGAATCTTCCATCCAATTCACACTGTACCAGTCCCCGAGATAAGTCTGCCTTTCATCATCATAGTAACATGCATACGATGACTCCCTGGGATTGGCAGCTGTTGTTGCATAAACTGTAAGATAAATAGAAAGCAATTTTTTTTTTAACTCCCTCCACATGATTTAGTACTGAGCTGCATGTGATATATTTGTCTACGTATTTTGGCTTTCAATCACTTCCTTCTAAATAGCAGGAAGGAAAGAAGCCTGTTAACCGTTCTGTTCGGTTGGCCTCAATGCTGTTAGAATGCTGTTAGAATACTTTTAGAATACTGTTAAAAGAACTCCTTCCTTGCTGCCAAATGTGTGGTCTCAGATGTTTAAAGAAGAATATACATTTCTAAGGAGAAAATCTACTGTTTGAAGAACTGCCTGAGAACACCTGTGCACTGACAACATCTATACATTAATTTTCTTTATTACAGCAATGATGACTTTTCCCCAAACTTGAAGTAAACCCTCTAAATCACCTTTTCTTCTAGAAAACCACAGAATGGTTTGGGTTGGAAGGTACCTTAAAGCTCATCCAGTTCCAACACCACTGCCATGGGCAGGGACACCTCCCACTAGACCAGGCTGCTCAAAGTCCCATCCAACCTGGCCTTGAATACTGCCAGGGATGGGGCAGCCACAACTTCTCTGGGCAACCTGTGCCAGTGCCTCATCACCCTTGAAATGCCACCTTCTAAGTAATATCCTTTCTTGCATAACACTCTACACTGACAGAAAAGCAAAACAAGCCTCTACAACATCTGCTCCAAGTACAGTGTTCCAGTAAGTCGTTTCTAACACAACATATATACAATGCCTGTAAACACATCTTACAGGCATTAAGACAAAACCTATTCTGGCTTGTTGCCAAAGTCAACTTGTAGCATACTTGTGTAACTTCATGAAAGTCCAAGTTTCAAAATGAGAAAGTGTTAGGTATGCTTTTATAGAGCTACAGTGTTGTTTCTACTCAGAATGTACCTAAAGTTCAAAAGCCAAAAAAAAGTCTTCTATCTTGTCCATGTAGTAAAGTGCTCCTCTTAGCACCCTTTAAAATGCTTACCAAGTAACCTGTTAAGCTTTGTACTTTGCTATTGAAAGCAGCCAAAGACAGCTTCCTACTATAAATTATCAATTTTCTGCCTTTGTAAGTCCATGGCAGAGCTGGTGGTGACACCAGACGGTCCTTGGACTGGAAATTCTGAACAGAACAAACTTTGAAGAATGCGGGTTCTCTGAAGATTTTTTTTGAACAATCATCAATATGAAACATGGTGTGAACTTTCTGTAAGCGTTTGACAGGGCTATAAGAAGTCTAGGTGGGTGCCAGGCAGCACACTCCAGGGCCAAAGAGCCAGGAAGCCATGGATAGGCACATGGTTGGTCTTCCATGCTACCACAGCTTCAGAACTACAAGAAAGCCAGATCATTCAGTCTCCCTGCCACGAACAGGAGTTTGAAAAGAACTTCTCGTCTAACCAAGGCTGAGCTCCCAGCTCTGCAGCAGAGAGCTTAGAAACCCTGAAAAATCAGAGTTCCATTTCCTGGGTTATTACGCAAATGAGTAGAGCAAAATTGACTGGGCTGGTGTCTCCTGAGTGCCTTTGCTACTCAATGAAACTGATAGCAGGAACTTCACACCCACTGTTAGCAGTGCTGAGGCTGAGAAATGTCAGTATAACTTACTACCAGTTAAGGGCAACCCCACAGTTCCTGAAAACAAATGGTTTTTCAACTTCTCAACTGCAAGAAAAAGAAAGCCCCAGTAGCATTTGTAAGACTCCATTAATTCCTTAAAAGGAATTTCCCATAAATAGAAAATATTACTTTCTCTGATTCTTGTACCCCCTGCTATAACTCTACCAAAACTTCTGCCTTGAACCTACCCTTGATATGGTATCTGTTTAGGTCTGTGACAAGTTGTGACATTTAACTCCAGTAAGTTAACTGACTGCTCACCATTGATATTATCAGCCAAACGATTCATCATAGATCCAGACTCACACGCTTCAATGTAAAACACCATCTGTAACATAAACCAGAGACCTTAAGAAATTCCATGAGGACATGGACAAAAGTCCTTCAATGCTTTTCAGTGGTAGCTAGATGGCCTGTACTGCTGTACCTGAAACAAGAGCTATCCATAATGCTCTAAAATAAAGAAAACAAAAGTAAGTAGTTCAATTTTTCATTTTTTGGGAACTGAAGTATGTGGAAAGGGGAAACAATCACAATGAAAAGATGTCATTAATCTCTCCAGAATCCATGGGGAACTACTGACTAATGTACAAAGCACAAATCAAATACAGTCACTAAAGAGTGACACAACGTACACAGTGTGCACAGTAATGTGCCACTCCTGAATGCGATATTGCTGGAACCAATGGCTATTTCTGTGTTCCTAAATACAGCCGGCCATAGTAGACAGATTACTGCAGAAAGTTGCTTAAAAAAAGGCAAGCTGCTAAAATGTTTTAAATATTAGTTTTTCTGCTTAAGACTACACGTAATGAAATAAATGCACATAATTTTCTAACAAGAGGTACAGTCTCCTAAGCTATATTAGTAACTGTAAGAGAAACATACGGCATATACAGGCTTCCTGTAGTAACAGTGCAGTCTGAAGCGAACAAAGTACAGGAAGAAAGAGTCAAGTACATATCATGAGGGTGTAGTAGTTACAGATGGTGTTTCTCCACCATTAGTCAGAATATACCTTTATCAGAAGGCAGTATACTACATCTCAACATCTATTGCAGATATAGAGTAAACTAAAAATGGAAAGAGAAAATTCGGATAGGATCAATATTTTTAAGTACAAAATCCTAATCCAAATTCCATTGCACGGCAACAGCTTCCTCCTATTTTAAATAACTCTCAAAATGAAGACAAATGTCTCTCTCCTGTGCCAGCTGCTCTTTTAATCTCACAACTTCTGATAATGCCTGTTTACCTTCTGGTATTTTTTGTGACGATACATGTACCAAATAGTCTTATTCAAGTCCTTCATGTGAAGCTGTAAAATAAGAAGCCTTGTATTAAAACCACTTATGTTCAAGAGATACACAATTCACTTAATAGGGATAAATACTAACTGTTGTGGATACGTATACTGTTTCCCATTAAATATATCTGGTGCTTTGCCCAAAATACAACATTCTCATATTTACCCCTCTGAAAAAAGTAAGTAATGATCCCAGATGAGAAGTATAGTGCACCAGAAAGTCAAGTTGTACCTGTGTGAAACAGTTTGCTTGGACCATCAAAGTCCAGTGAAATACTAAATGACATAATTTCACAAAAGGGCTTAAATTCAAACTGGAAAAAGTCCAAACTGTGGCAATGAGAAGCATATTGCTCTTTTCCTGCCTCCCCGCTCAATATAGCAAAGCATCAAACATTTTTGTGTTTTACATTTATTGGTTACTATTTTAGTATGTCACTAAAAGGATGGGTTTTATGACAAAGTAATCTCCCAAAATACTTACATCGTCATCAGGAAAAGCCAGAAGTCCTGGAGCTCCATGGTCAGTGAAATAAACAAACACATGATCCTTGGGACCACTGTAATGAAAAATTTGCAAACAAGTTCTTTCTAACCACTCCAACCTGATCTTCATCACAACAACAGTCATCTGCTTCTCAATGCTAAGGCATGTCAATATTTGAAACTAATACAGCTGAAGCACTTCCTTTTGGTACCACCTTTTTCCTCTCAAAGCATACTACTTTGGGTGCTTATGAGAAGAGGTGAGTGTCTGCAAAACGAACGAAAACAGGGATATAAGCTAGTCCTTCAAGCATGGTGAATACAGCAATTACACTTCATGTTTCAAACTGTAAACTGGTTGCTGGTAAGGCAGGGGCTAGCACATGGTTTTTAATGTCTATCTGAAAAATCTGTTATACTGTGGACATTTGTAGCAGTCTGGTTAAAAAGGAATTCTTCTATCACTAAATTATACCGAGGCACCAATAACAAAGAGATAAACCAGAAAAACTTCTTTGTAAGATCCTCAGGTATGTTTATGTACTTCCTTGTTATCTGCATAGCCATACTTAGCCAAATCAGCATCAGCCCATATCTCCATGAAGAACTGATGCGTATACAAACTCACACTTTAGGCTATATTGGCATTTGCACTATGTCAGCTGAGCATTGCATGCTCACCAGCTTTGATTCCCTAATGTCTGTGTAGTACACCGTTTGCCACAGATTTTCATTGCACTCTAAATCAAACAGATCACGTTTGGGTGATATTAAGGTCTTGCCCTAACAGCCAGATCTGCAAAGGGATTTTACTTTTAAAACTGTATTCAGGGACAATTAAATACAAAATATGTGAAAAGACTGGAAGGAGTCCCCAAGACCTCCTCTTTTCCTCTGGATCAGTGGTCCAGAAATCCGTACTTGCTTTTGCTCTTTCCTGACCGCAAAAAGGTACAACTGCAGCAGCTCAAGGGGACACTGTCCAGCCTTCTGTCTGGGTGATAACCTGCTGTTTATGGAACAACCTGGAAGACAATCTAGAGGCTTTCTGGGCAGAGGATAATTGAGTTCTTGCCCACCAAACAGAAGAAGACAGGCCACTTGGAAATTCACATGAGAGAGCCTAACAAAGACAGGCTGGGCCTTATTTTTCTGGCTCCCACTCTTGACCCTACGTCAAATACAACAGAGCTGAAATGTACATGAGAAGGACTTTTATATGTGGGTTTAAGATGTTCTCCTGTGCAGCAGAAGAGTCCTTGGCCCTCTGCGTAGGCACTCCCTTATTTGACTTGCAACATCAAGCTTCCCCATGGGAGGTGTGTTCTGAAGTACTTTTTTTAAAGAAAAAAGCTTTATAGTCACTTCCCGGCTCATTCCAGCTACTAGGAAAGAACAATCTAGTAAATGTGCAGGAATTTATTAACTTTTTGTCTATTTTCAGGATGAAGTTTAAACAACTGAGAGCAATAGTTTACTGGACTACTGTCCTGCTCCTTCTCCCCAGTGCCAGGGCAGGATTCTCCTGTTTCATTGCTTTGCCTCTAAAATTAATCTGTCAGATGAAGACAGGCACTTAGACAATTTTTCTTTAACTACGTTAGTCCTTCCAAATGGTCACATTTAACTTCTTAAAGGTTTTACAGCAAATACCATACATAAAAAATATAAACAGTACTGAGTCAGAAATAGAACACACTTTACTAAATAAGCATCATAATTTCATATCTCAAACTCTGTAGAATCATGATAAATAACTGACACCAGCTATCTTTCCAAGAGGTCTTCTAATCAGGCCCTCAAATATACTGCTTTTATTCTTGAATAACAGATCTTGCATTCTACTGAGCCAGTTGACAATTTATTATTGTTCATATATTAGAATACTGCCAAACTTACAACCATTTGTTTAACTTAATTTACAAATACTTTAGGCATAATACACCCATTACACGGTTAACTGCTTATACTGCTTTCTTAATCACAAAGACTTTTTTGCATTAAATATAAACTATAATTCCATTTCATTACATTCAGAGCCTCAATAACCTTACCTCTGCCATAAAGACCAAGGCTGGGATTAGACATGCGACTCTTTCATCTGATGAGCTGTTTAAGTTATCTTTGTCCCTCTGCCACCGACTGCTAAGTCTCACCACTTCAGGCACCCAGTACAATTGTTCATGTACATCAAACTAAGTCTTAGCAAACCCCTAAAACAAAAATCTTAACAGAACTCTCTTTGAATAGCCACTTTCGCAAAAGACAGCTGTCTAAATAACAAATACCTTAATACAGTTGATACTGTAATCTAGAGATTTTATACTGGACTCCATACAAGTTGAAATATCAGCAATTGCTTTTTGGTGTTTAAGAATAGTTTAAGATAGTTTAAGAAACCAGAACCACTGAATTTCTAATGTGAATGACCTGGAATTGCCTTTAATAGTATTGCTGGATTCTCAAGTTGCTCTAATTTACCCTATTCTTTTGTTGAAATCAGTGCCAATGTATAACTACACATGCAATTATTTTCCAAACTGAACTTCTCCTACCTTTTCAATACTTTTCCTGATCCCACCCCCTTCATTGCTTCTGCATCTCCTCTGAGAACAGCAAGGAAGTTCTTTGGAGTAACATCCTAAGGATTTAAGAGGATTAAAGTTAAATCTGATCATAAATCAACAACAAAATATTCATTTAGAAAGATGGCTTCTGAAAATCAGAGTCCATAGGTGGATGACTGGTTTAGCTGGCCATCCCTTTCAATCACTCATTATATAATGTATTAGCCATGATGATTCACCGAATCCTTAAATCACCAAGTTACTGGATTACTGTCCTGATTTAATGAAACAATTAGTCTTACACAGCTGTTCTTCAGAATGAGTTATAACATTTTTGAATGCAAGACTTTTCCTCCTTTTATTTCATGTTCCCGCACAAAAACACTGTACTTTTATGACCACTGCTTCACTTCAAAGCATTTATTGTTTACATTCATCTTATGAACACCAAATGTCATCCAAACCATGCAGGCAAATAAGCTGGAGGCTTTACACTATGTGCATTTTGGAGTGTAAGCTACAGGCTGGAATGATTTATTCAGAACGCTAGCTCATGCTAAACTTTCCCTGGGGAACGGTGTTTCATTCTTACCTCCTTCGTATAGTCCTTGGGCACTCCAGCATACACATCTGTGCCATTAGGCCTATTGATGACAATGCCTTTCGTAGGGTTTCTGAAAGTTGAACAGAACATAAATGTGAATAATTAATTAGCCATGTGCCATACAACGACCACATAACAACTAGGAAACCATTTAAACTGTTCTGACTGGCCAGCTTGGCTGGGAGAGAGTATGGATACCTGCAGCATGTATTGTTAAGTGATCTCAGAATATAAGCACGTTTTCACTTCAGCCAGTTACATATGCTTGCCTCATGTGTCCTTACCCTCAGAGTACCTTCAAGTATCCCACCTCAGATCATGCTGATTACCTTAAAATGTAGGCAGGTGGCCTCTTATAATATCATCTCTCTTTCAGTGTTCCCTTAAGTCCCCTTTACTATCTGCTCCCAGTACTGCTGTGCATATGAAATCCACTGTTGAAGTTGTTTCAGAATTAGAGGCTGTATCACTGAACTATTTCATATAGACAGCAGTGATACGCTCTAGGCAGTCATCAAGAATGGGACATGGACACTGTTGAATGTACATTCTGGGAATTAAACTGATATAACATCCTTCCAAAAAAGTCTTGCAAGTCATACACAGAACTCCGGTACACTGTTACACCTCGGAGTTAAGGTCACTTAGTGTCATAACAATGAAGCCCTGCAGTCCTCAGTGCCACAAATGATGCTGAGTTGTGGAAGTAAGGCTTAGAAAGCTCAGGAGCACATTTCAAAAGAGAATTATTGCGCTCATAGATAAAATATCTCCATGCACATCACAGGTGGTTTTAAAGGCTTTTCTTAAAAAGCTACTACAAACTGAAAATACATTGGTGACTATGGCGTGCCTGTAGTAACCATAGTTTGTGACGAGTACACATTCATCACTTACTCATCATTATCAGCAATGTCATCATACATCATGACAATGATCTGCTCATCTGGAATTCCATTTCGGTGTACAATCTGGTATGCATGGCACACGTCTGCCTGGAATTAAGCAGATTTTCATTATTAGCTTTAACAGAGATTAACGACCAGAAGAAAAATAATTTTGCAGGTCTAAGACCAGGCAGTTGTCCAAAAGTAACCAATCACATTCAAACACAAGATATTCAGTGCTGCTAGAGGGGTGAAATGCACAACTTAAACCAAATTCGATGTCTTTCTCTAACTAGAAGTAGTTGCATTAATTGTTTAAAATCTCTCTCTCATTTACATATTTTGGTTTCTCATTTAAACCAAAACCAGAAGTTACTTCAGACTTGGTACAGATGACAACATTTAAGAAAAGGCTCTCAGCAGTGTTCTGTGAGAAAATCTAAATGAAACCCTTGTGCATTGACAGATAAATCCAAAGTGTGCCAAGAAGCAGAAGGAAAGAGTTGGAGTTCCACCAATTTCAATTAGTTCTGCACCAAGCCTGAATGACTAAGCAGCAAAGACTACCTCTGGCTCAAGTAAGTGTGGTTTACCAATCTACCTCTGCAAAGATTTTATTAAATTTTGTTTTACTAGATGAGAATTTTGATTGAGGAAGATTTCCTTTTTACTTATGTATTTCTTGTAGAGTAACAACTGAAGAAGCTTCGGGGCAAGAAAACAGAATTCAGTGAAAAACAGAATTGCAGAATTCAGGCTCTTTCCCTGACTGGTACAGGATATGAACAAGCAGATTTTCTTTCCAAAACCATCTTCCTATG